>CM033717.1:45400478-46600478 GCA_019671005.1 Hibiscus mutabilis | reverse complement strand
CACCGCCTCGCATGGTGGCCGAGGTTGGTGTCGTCGATGAATGGTACCTTTCAATTGTTGTCTCTTTGTCTCACTTTTTCTTTTATAGATGAAGGTTTAAGGTTTTAAGTTTTTAAAAGGGTTTTCGAAAAAGGATTTTAGGTTTTAGTTTTCTTAGATCTAGGTAAATATGGGTTTGTTTCCTTAAATATGAAGTTGGATTCGGTTTTTTAAGGAGGAAAAGATTGTTTTGGGCTTTGATTTTGAGTATGTCGGTGCCGACAAGCGGCGGCTGGTGATGGTTAATAGCGGTGGAGACGGTGGAAGGCTGCCGAATTTTGGGTTCACGAAGAACACCAAGAATCCTCTGAAGAACGCTTTAGAGAGATTTAAAGTTTGGTTTTTGATTGGTTTTAGGCTGTGAAGAGAAAATGAGGATTGTTTCTCATTTTTGGGTTTTATACCTACGTTTAAAAATGTGGGAATAGCCTTTTTAAATACTCCTGCCCTAACTCAATCGTCTCCGCCGGTCCTCGTTAGTTTTAAAATCTTTCAATTTGGTCATTGTTTTTTATTTCATTTGTTATATATTTACCTTTTAAATTATCTGCTTCCCATATTTATTTTACGTATTGTTAGCTATATATGTGTTGACTTTAGAACTATCATTAGTATTTATTTATTTCCTTTTTATCTTTTAATTTATTTGTTTCTTTCATTTCGATTCAAAAAAAAGATTGTTTCCTATTTATTGTTTTTCGTATTATTGTTACTATACTTATTATTATTTTATTCTATAATTGAGTTAAAGGTATTTATAGTTTATATTACCTTTTAATTTGTTTATATGTTACCCTATAGAAAATCTACCTATATATTATGTTTTACTTTATTTTGATGCTATGTTAATATGTTATATTTTTCTTATGTAGTGTTACATATATAATGATATATATATTATTTTATTTTTTATAGCGTATGCTTTACATATAATTATTTTGTTCTTGTATATATCTCATAACTTATTTGCCTCATATTATATCATACTATATTTGTCATTTCATTTTCATCATATCTCTCTGCCTTGTAAATTTAGTTCCTTTAATTTTTCGCATTTATTTTTCTCTCTTGCTTATATTTATCTTAAATAATCATATTATTTATCATGCATTTATGCCATATTATTACGTTGCATCCGAGATATAAACTGTCAATGTCGCGATCCCTTTTTCGAGGATAAATTTGGCTAGTACCTAAGAAGTAGGTGGTGGTTTTCCTTTATTCCTCGAACATCAGAGCTTTTTAAAATGAATTTGCTTGTATAACCAAATTCTAATTTAAATGTCACTTTAACTCGCAAAATCCGATATTAATAAAATGGTAATTGATTTGATATCAAGTTTGGACATGGTGGGGGTGCGACCTCTTCCCCACACGTAACTGACTCTCGAACCCAAAATAATGAAAATCTCTTATTTATTTCTTGGTGCCCGGTCTACCTAACTCAAGTGACCGGTGATGACTCCATTTTTATTTACTTCAAGAATACATTTTTTAAAGAAATTACTCAAAACCAAAAGTTTTAATGAAAAAGCGGGATATCATCGAATTCTTTTAGTCACTATAGTCGTCAATACCAACATTTAATTCCCAGACACCGAAATCTTGAGTACATAACTAAAGTTACGCAAATTTCAAAATTCCAATCAATAACTATGCAGACAGACGTACATACATCTCACCACCAATCAGATACTTTATTTTCTATCATCGCCTGCCCTGAATTCTCTACATCACCGCAAGCTACGCCAATAATGAATAATAATAATAATATGTGTATATATATATAAGAAAAAAAAGGAGCCGCACATAATATACACCTCTTAAAGTAACAAGCATCTGTCTTATCCTACGCAATAGTCTGCAATGACAATCCTTCTTACAACTCGAGTTTGAAGAGAAAATTTAGATCTCGTGAAGAGCTAAAACAACAAGATAATAAAACCTTTTAAGGTCTTTCATCACAAAAACCATTTTAGATATATCGATCACCATAAGAAAACCATTCCGGAATGCATCCTAATTCGAGTAAAAGTAGCAAAATAATCATAACGACACCCAAAAAAATTATTTCTTCGTACAAGAAAGCAAATAAGGAAATAGCAAAAACATTTATACATCCTTACTGCACTCGCCCACAGCACCGCCACCATCTCTCTTACCCGCAGCACCATCCCGGATATTCAGACAAGAGGGTGTGTTTGAACGAAAGGCGGAAAAGACTACAATACTCATGTACTTCGCAGCAAAACTATCCCAAGAGGGCCCACAAGGGTTTCTCATGTCAAAATTTGTAGTTTCTTCGCAAAGAGCGTCAAAATTCACACCTCGAACATCAAAAGGGCCCTGTGACAACTGAAAGTTAAGAATGGTATCATCTCAAGACCTTTCCATCACTTAGACCATACACACGGAGGTTGTATCCGCAGCTGCCTTAACTCTATCCGCCATAACAACATCGCGGGCAGCATCCAACATCATAATCTCATTTTTGTGCGATTCTTTAAGCTCTGCCAAATTCCTAGCAAAATCCGCAAAACTTTCATCCGCCGCTCTCTTTGCTTGCTCTATCTTTTCTTTAAGATCTCGAATCTCAGTCTTGAAGTCGTAGCGGTACATGACCAAGGCGTATCAGTACGCAGGCTCATTTGCAAAATCATGGATTCCAGTAGCTAAAACCCGTACTGATACGGCCTCCCGTGTACGGATCCCCAAGCCTTTTTCTAGCTTACCCATACCGATACGAGGCCTCACGTATCTATACGCTCTAGCATGTATTGTCCAATTTTGTTGGTTTTTCATACAATCATGGATTCAAACATGCTTTAACAAGCTATAAACATGTACACCACTAAACTAAAGATCAAACCATGCCAGAATATCAAAGAAACATGATCAAATTATAGAAACATAGTTCAATCATAGATCTAGAGGCATGCTTCATAAAAACCAACCATCCAATGCACAAAACGTAAATCTATATAAAAACGAACATATAATGCCTCACACAATTCCACAACAGCAATATAAACTTGCACATAACAAGAGTTTAGCAAATAACCCTCCCAAACAACAATGAACCCCATTGCCTTTATTACTACTAATCTAGTTCGAAAACCATACTTTCAAATAGTTCAAGTCCTTGGATTCCCCTTCACTTGCTCACTGCCTCTAACCTTTAATTCTCTTCATTGATGGACAATGAGAGTGTAAGCACACTAGGCTTAGTGAAGAGTGCTCAAAAATAACCACCATAAATGCAATTAAAACCGGTTATCAAAACCACTTTGAAAATCTCATTAAAACATCTTTCAAAACATCATGCCTTACAAACCATGCACTTAGCATTTTCCAAAAATATGCATATTAAACCATATGCAACATGTATCATGGATCAACAAAAAAATCCCCATTTGCAAACCCTCAATTTAAACTTTCCCATACATAACAACCCATATGCAAGGCTTAAAGAGTAAACATGTATAAACCAACATTATACAACATAATCCATCAACATGATACATTATCAATTATATTTTCTTTCAAGTGATCATAAACCAAGTTCCACTTTACAAAATATTACATTGGATACACGGACTCAACAAGTGTCCTCTCAACACTTCATTTAATCTCAATCGGAATTAAGGTACGATCGCAACCGGGTACCATCCTAACCTAATCATCAGTTAGATGTACTAACGAGAGTTTTCTGTACCATATAACCCCTTAACCGTAGGGTACTTATGGTGGAGTATTCGGTACACATAAACCCCTCAACGCCCAGTCAACTTATTATAGTTCACTATCAATCCTATGGCCGACCAACTATATCTTATAACATTTTAAACCACATCACTTGCCAATATAATTCATTATTAACCATGTACCTCACTGTTTTTATATGCAACATTCTAAAAAAATTTCATTGCATTAAACCATACATTTACGAGTATTCCTCATGCTTACATGGACCATTCTCCTAATGCATCCATCATCAATATATGATCAAAAATTAGTATAAAACATGCTCAAAACATGCTTAAACAGTAGATACCATGTAATTCAAAAACAAGTGCATAAAACCAATTTTGCAAAAACGCAACCAAGGGAGAAATCTCATCATACTTACTTTCGATTTTAAACTAGTGTTTCAAGCTTAATTTAAACTCCCAAAATAACCTTTAAACCATTTTAAAGCTGAAATCCACATTCTCACTCACAGACTACGCAAAACTTTTTCTGCTGATGCGTACTTCAAAGCTTCCAAAACGGTGCCACAAGTTTGAGGATCAACCACCCCTAATTTAACCACGCAAAAATAGAGGATTCAATGCATCTAAATGCATTCAAAGACTCAGCAACACTAATCCATAACAACTCAAACCAAAACTTGTCCACGACAACTAAAAACAACATCAAACACCTTCCAAACTTAACTCTGCCAAAACCTAAAGGTTTAGCCCATAAATTACCTTCAATTAACATCCAAAATCAACCTAACATCATCCTTATACCTCCAGTACTCATAAAACACCCATAACTCACCAAAAACACAACACTAACAACCTAAGAAATTAGAGACTCACTTAGTTTTGGGATTTCGATGTTAAAACCAACTTGTTAACATTATTAACCATAGAAATTATGATTAGAACCAATCAAGAAATTAGCAAAATAGATCCAAATCGAAAATCACTTAATCTCTTCAATTAAACCTTGATTTAACCAATTTCCCATAATTAAATCATTAAAACTCATTAGAAAACATTAAACAAGGATCAAAAACTTGGGAATTTTAGTAAATAACCATTCATTAAAGGAGAAGAACGAACCTTACTCTAATGGGTGAATTTCCTCTCAATTGGATGTTTTACTCTTGAAAAACAAAGGAAAATAATGAGATTTTGGAAAACAAGATTGAAGAATCCATTAGAAATCAAGAACTTAAGAATTCAAAAGCATTACCTCAAATCTTTGATGCAAAAGAGAGTGATTGGCTAAAGAAACTTTGAGAGAAAAGCTCGAGAGAATAAGTTACGTCAAAAGTAATTTTAGGAAAATAACTATATTTCTTTCATTAAATCCCCTTTAATTCCCTAATTAAAACTCGTTTAAAATAATCCAAATTGAGAGAAAAATCATATTAAAAGATTTGGTAAATTAGCTCCTTAAAGATTCTAAGATTTGACCCTTTTTCAAAATAGTCAGTAAAACAATTTTTTCACTCTTTACATTTTGGTCACTAACCAAAATGTCCAAATTCCACTTATCAAAATTGAATTTACAAAAAATATCTATATATTAAATAATGATTTTAGGATATTTTCCTATATATTTTCTTACACAAAAATATTTATTCTCATTTTTATCCTGAATTTGACTCGAATCTATAATCTCGGTCCACCAGACCGTCTAATCAACATAGAAACCCTTAGGCCCAAAATCGGGGCATTACACAATCTTTTGTTTCTGGTAACCCCCTCCAAGGATAAAAAGTATCCCACAAAAATCGTGGACAAAGTCCTCAAAGGAGTCATCGCGGTACCCGAAACAGACGCATGATCAATATGCGGAACCCTAGAGGACATGTCCTCGGTGGAGCAAGAAACAAAAATAAAATCTGCAGTATTTATTCCTACAAATAAGCCGAACAAACGTAACATTATCGCAAGCTAAACAAAAAAATTGCCAAATTAAAAATAACAACAACACAATACTTAAAATACCTGAAGACCCACAAACGATAGAAAGGCCAGCACTCAAACTGGCAGAAACAACGCTCTCAGTAGCACCACTTGCAGCAACAAAAGAGGAGCTAGGAAGTGCGAGCGGAACAGATGGGCTATCACGTTTCAACTTAGGTAAAACTTCGGTAATTTCAACATCAACCACTAGCCTCTTTCCAAGCATTTTTTCTTCAGCACCTAAAGAGCATTTCCTTGAGTCTTAAACCCTCATTCGCCTGGCCACACTTTCCTATGCTGCCTCTACATCTGTTGGTACTCTTGCAAAGGCATTTTGGTTACCAAGGAAAACCCCAGATAAGGAACCGTGGGATTTTCATTTACAAGAACATCACCACGGTAAATGTGGTTTAGGGACAAGGTCAACTCACATCCCTACTGCTAGAAGCACCCGAATGTACCGTTCTTCTCGGCCTTTGTGAACCCAACAAGTGTCCTCTAGCTACAAAGAGCAGCATATCCAATACTGCAACCCGATCCCCCATTGCATCACTAACGACCCACAAAGGAGAAACCGCTCCCTCTATAGAACACATATAAAAGAAGAAAAAAATCAATGAGAAACAATACATATATAAGTAAAAAATTTCATTCCACTTCAAGATCATGGAAAGCCATTACCTGTGTCCATTCTCCTCTTCAACCTACGTTCAAAAAATACATACAACTCCCTTCTTCCGCCGAGCTAGAGACAACCAGCGAATTCGAAACCACCCGTTTCTTTTCCCCTTTGCCGCGATCGAAACAAGATGGAATCTCGCCAGTACAGCTCTTTGGGGCAATGAGAATAGATTCTTCACGAACCCTATCTGAAGGCGCACTTCCCTCGCAATATTCATAAATATGAGAACAAGCACCGATGTATTCAAAAAAAAGTACTCTGGTTCGTTTTCTCTACCCAAAAGAATTCCAACAACCCGTTCGTCTCCCCTTTCACCGAAAGGTCAAGCTTATACGCAAGAAAGCACATTCGCCAAAGAACCCTCTGGTAACATATCCAAATCTATTTCATCCCAATCATTAGGGCTCTTCTCCTCTAAACAATACAACCAAATATTTATAAAAGTACATACCTCTCCAAAACAAGAAGGTAGATCACTTTCTAGCCTTTTGAGATGCTTCAACTCAACGGGTGATAGTTTCTCCATATCAGGAGGCGCGGCCCTATCCTCCGCTGGCCGACCCCATACAACGGGAAATGAAAATTGTCATAATTACACTCCACTTTAACAAACTTTGTCCTCTCTAGAAGACGATTCTCAGCACGGTTCCTCGCTAGCGTTCCACCCTACAATGACCAATGGTCACTAAACCCCTCACACCCTCGTCATAGTGGACCACCACACTATAAAAATAACGAAACACACTAATAAAAGGTTCGTCTTCATGAATCTTGAAATTCAAGAAATACGCCACCAAAATTCCCCAACTAGCCCCACTCAATTGATCTGGCGCTACATTAAACCAATTTAACCACTTATGAAAAATGGATGCAATGGCAAATGAAACACGGCTTCAAAAGCACAAAGAGGAATCAAGCACCACTACCTCCCCTCTTCTGGGCATGCACTTAGACGAAATATTCCCCTTGATACACTTAACTGATAGCGAAAGTGGTTAGTGGCGAGAAGGCCCCGACACTCCAATACCTTCAGTAACTCGTCCAGATAAGAAGTGCAACAATATTCATCACTTACTACAATAGACGAACTAGCCATTAAAGCCAAAAAAGTGATTTATAATCAAAGATTCAAAGATTTAAAAGCAGCTAACAAATCAAATAAAATAAGACCCAATAAGCACAAACAAGACTTATTTATAATCAAAGACCATGTCTTTTCTTGACACGTTTTGCTAGTAAAAAGATTTCTTGGGTGAAGTTTCATGTGCAACGATTTATCCTTCAAGAAAGTTGAAATAATTTTTCCTGAAAAATTATTTTGCGACGTTTCATATAACTTTCGTAACCGTTAATAAAGGTGAGCTGCCATCCAAATTTTGAAAGTTTTTTTACCACAAATGCCTTCACCCAAAAGAGCTCTTTATAGACCTTTCAGGCTCGCCAAGGTCGCTTTATAACCTTTCCTTACCTGGGGGCAATTGTTTGTACTTATAAACATGTACCGTCACGTGTCAAAGACAAAATAGGCAAGACTGCGAATGATGTAACACAAGGGACATCCGGCGATGAGCATCAACAACGCATGCGGGCCGCTACACACAGAATCACCCACGAACTATGCGCGATACCCTTTGCGATCTATAGCAAACAAACAGGACTACCCACGATGTTTGACGGCCACGTGCCAACGCACGTAGCCACTACGGATAACGAGGGGAACCTAAGATATCAAGTCATAGCCAGTCCAATCAACGGGCCATGACAACCCCGTCATGACACATGTCTGGGTAGTATAAAACTGGACATGCAGTAAAAGAGAACAAGACATTCTCTATTCCGGGCATCACAACCATAAAAGAAACAAGAGTCACACATGAGCCCCGACCCAGAACAACCATCCCGGCCATCATCAAACCACCGTCTCCGGTCCCTGACCATTAGCTATCAATAACATTTATATTTTTATTGTTAGTTTTAATATGGATATATATATATATATATATATATAAGTTAATTTTGTTTTTACCATTATTCCTAGTTACCTAATACTCCTATATATACGTTGTCTTATTATTTTAATATAAATATTATAAATGAAATTTTGTTTTAAAGAATTAAAATTCATAAATATTTTGATTCAAACTCGAATATGGGTCAAATTTGGATCAGACATGGACTTGGATTGGATTCGAATCCTGACAGTATCCATATCCGATCCGTCTTCTATTAGGACTCAAACCCTTTTTCGGATTTAGATTCGAACATTTTCCAATCAAATTTTTTCTTCGAATCAAATCAGATACGAATCAAATTTGGATTAAATTGTCATCCCCACATAGGCTCATCCTCAAAAATTCATGAAACCTCTATTTGGTCCAAATCTTGGCTGAAGCTTATTAGAATAAAAAGACACAAAACCCACCACATGCCTTGACGGGCTAAATGGCATGAGTCCATATCAATTCATTATCTTTTACTTTCTTTTATGGATAGTTATTTCATAATCGATGATAAAAAATTAGGGTAAAATAAAAAATTGTCACTAAATTATCCCAAAAAAATATAAAATGGTCACTGAACTTTTAAAAGTTATATAGTGGGCATTAAAATTTAGTTTTGTTATAAAATGGTCACTGAGTTGTTAATTGTTGTGAACTGGGTGGCATGACAGTTACGAAAATTCGTATAACAACACATTCAATCAATTTAGACATCAATAATGAGGATTCAATTAGGACTAAATTGATTGAATGTGTAAATATTGAGGATTAAATGTGTTGTTATACAAAATTTTGTAACTATCATGTCATCCGGTTAACAATAGTTAACGGCTTAGTGACCATTGTCTAACAAAAATTACAGTTTAATGTACATTATGTAATTTTTAAAAGTTTGGTGACCATTTTGTATTTTTTGGGATAGTTTAGTGACAATTTGTGTACTTTATCCAAAAAATTATTTTACAAATATAATTGTCATATGTTTTTCAATTATATTAAAAATAAAAAATATACATGACAACCTCTTTGTGGAATAATTTTTCCACCGCCAATGCATGAAATTATAATTCTTATCTCATGATATTCATCAATTTTCTTTGACTCAGTTTGTCCCGAGATTCGAGCTCCTATTGTAAACAATGATTTTCATATCTAATGATATTCCAGGGTACTCTTTTCCCCCTTAGGTAGCCCCCTTCTATAGGGAAGGCTTTAGAGGGGTTTTTAATGAGGCCCGTCTTTTTTAAAAAAATAATTCTCATCTATTAAATCAAACTTATTTTGTGATATATGAAAACCACATACAACTCTGTTGTGAAATAATTATGTGTTACTACTTTGAATATTATCCCTTCCAAAGAATTCAAGAATCTAAATGATTGAACTCAAAAAATGATGTTAATAGAAAAAAAATGAAGTTCATCTTAAGAGACCCGAGTTTAAATCGCTTTGTTTGCAAGGTGTGTATTATCAAAAAATTAAGAATATATATCAACAGATACTATCTTATAATCACCTTAAGACTATTAAAAAATCTAATTGAATGTACCAATTACACTCAGTTCCTTAACCCCCCCCCCCAATTACAATCATTATCTAAACATACTGCACCTATGTAATTACAAGTAATCATACTCAAATCTAAATATTTAGCGACTTTTTTGATTTAACCACTAGTATTCGACTCAATGGAAGATTTAATTTAGATTAGATTTTGTAGAGACTCAACATGCGGAGACCCTCCCAGCCCAATTTTTTCAATTCACATCTCCAAAATTCAAACTTTGACCTTGCTTAAAAGACCTAACACCTCATCTCGTTAGACCAACTAATTGTTGATATATTTGACGAATTTTTGAATAAACATTTGGTTAATTGATGCAAATATTTTTATCAAATGACGTTTAATAAATTTATTTTAAATCTTTATATTTACCATGCTTCTTGTATTTTTGCATTTTTATTCCTTTTATATAGAAATTATAATTTTTAATAGGGAAAATTATATATTTAGTACCCAACTATTCCCACATTACTGTTTTGGTACTCCAACCGTTAAAAACTAACAGAGATAATGATGTGGCTTGGTATAATCACAATTTTAGTCTAAAACACATCTATATATATTATCAATTTAGTCCAAAATTCATCAATTTAAAACATCATCTTAATTTTGATAGAATTATTTCTCTTCTCTTTCCAACCCACTCGTATCCTAGCCGGTATCCCTATCGTAGAGTTTGGGTCCTTCAATGAACCTCACATTAGCCCTAATTGATCACCAAATCCTAAAGTTTTTATTGTCCCTAGCGTGTTTTTTAAACTTCAAAACCCCAAAAAAGTGTTCGACTAGAAGAAGAAAATGAGGAATTTACAATTTTAATCTAAAAATTAAAATAATGTTTAAATTGATAAAATTTTAGACTAAATTTATAGATTGTATAAGTTTTTGGACTAAAGTTGGTATTAACCCAAGCCACGTCACTGTTTCCGTTAATTTTAAACGGCAGAGGTACCAAAATAGATCAAAAACGTAACATTAGGTATCATTTTGCCAAAAATAATAGTTGGGTACTAAAACGGTAACGTGGGCATAGTTAGAATACTAAATATGTAGTTTTCCTTTTTAATAAGCGGCGTTAGTTTGATAGCTAGGTTAAAGCACTGCATCCTTGATGTCATATGTTTAAGTCTCTATGTATAGATATTCAGATCAGATTTTAGTTAGATTTATGTCTTTTTCATGTATGAATAATTATTGATTTTTTTATAATGATTAATTCTTATAATAATTATTTAGATGTGTATTACTTGTATAAGTATTTACAATTGTAATTGTACCTATAACATAAAAAAGCATATCTTTTTTCATTCATTACCTTTATTTCCTTTGTCATATTCCTAGTTTATGAGACTATTGAATAGTGGGTGTGGTGTGTCTCAATGCATGTCGATGTAGTCCACAAAAATCTTCAATTTTGTATATTAGGCCTCTTCTTCATTTTTTTTATTATGTCTACAACCACATCAATATTCAACATTTGCCTCCAATCATTCTGACAAAGGTTATTTCTCAATATTATTAAGAACAACACCTTTTTTTTCACTTCCTATTTCAGAGCAAAGTTGAGTATGCCGCAACTCGACATGAGAAATGTATTGTTTGGTGGTCTATTTAGATGCCAAATGTTGGGTAAATGCATGATGAAGAGAGGCCCCATCTAATCATCAAAGCCCTTAAAATAACACTACGACGACACAATTTACGGGTGCACACTTTTTTACAAGTTTGAGTACCTTTATGCTATATGTATAGGTAACATTGGAAGGCCTAAATTCATTAACATATATAAAGAATATTTTTTTGAACAATACTTACAGTCGAGGAGAGGGGAAAGGAGAAATGCTCCTGTGAGTAATGAACCCAAAATCTAAGAAGAGAAGGGAATGTCAATAGGAGGCTTAATCACCTACTCCAACAATTGTCGACATAAATAGAGAATATTAACAACACTGAATGAGTAAGTCGACCCACCAAAATCAGCAAGTTTTGTTATAGTTTTCACCTATTTTACTTGTATTTTCCATTTTTATTAAATATTTGTGTCTGATATTGTATTAGATATATACATTTGAATATGAATATTTACAGGTTTCAAATATAAGTCGTAAACTATTTGAGTACGAGTATTTCGATATTCAACATTTCAGGTTATTAATAGGATGCCATATATGGTTCATAAATCATCATAAGTAAAACATTATTGTTGAGCTCGATAATCACAACCGAATTACTTGCCAAGTGGTGGAGAAAATTAATTTTTGGGTGATAGTGGTGGAAGCAAAAAAAATAAGAATTGGACACAAAGAATTTAGAGTGGTTCGGCTTTCTAACCAAAGCCTACATCCACTACCTTAGCTCCCCACCAAGGATTTCAACCAATTCACTAAGAATTCTTCACCTTTTCTAGGCTAAGGAGGTAACCATTTACAACCTAGACTCACTTACCAAGTCTAGCATCCAAAGCTCACAAACCGAGCTTTGGGAACATTCTCTAACAAGAGAAAACTTAGCAAACTATAAATCCCTCTAAAAGGTGATTGTTTGCACTCTTTAGCTCAACAAGTGTAGTCTATACAAAGAATGGGAAATTAAGCACTAAGACAAATCTTGATCATAATGTTGTTGACTTTTGGATCATTAGTCTTCCATAGATGCTTGGAGGTCCCTTTTATACTCCCAATTGGGCTTCTAGCCGTTGGAGACCGTTGGGATTGAAGTAGAGCCGTTGGGGCCTTTATTTCTCACAATAATTGTAGTTCTGAAGCTGTCTGTATCGATACGCGGGTAGCCGTATCAGTACGTGTTCTTCATAAAATAGTCGTTGAGCTCTTTCCAGCTAATACGTATTGATACACTTAGGAGTGTATCGGTACGGCTCGTAATTTAAAAGACTGTTGGGAAAATAGTCGTTGGGGGGTTTTGGCCGTTGGGGTTTTTGCCATGTAGGCGTATTGAAATGCTAATATGCGTATCGAAACAACCCCACACCGTATCGATACGGGCAAGCCCTATATCAATACGGGTTTTGACAGTTTCAAAAAGACTCTACCTGAAACCCTAAGGCGTATCGATACGGGGAATACCATATCGGTACAATTACTTGAAAAACTCAGGTTTGGCTACTTTAAAGACATTTAAATCATTCCAAAACCTTATAGAATCCATCAAACATATTTTCAAGTTGTTTGGACTTAAAATTATTTTTGAAATCTTTTCAATTTAGTCCAAATTATTTTTTTCAATTATTATATCAAAACAAATATCCTAACAATTATCATTTACAAAATTCTCATACATTAAACTATTTAAGACTACTAATCAAGAAATGTACCAAAGCATGGTACATAAACCGCGTAATACCACTCACTCATACCCTCAATCCAAAATATATAAATAGCACAAGAGCATGCTTACCTCGATCGATCGGGAAAAGAGTCGGCACTAGTGTACTATGACTGATAATAACAAGAGTCAACGCTAGTGCGCTACGACTAATAATAACAAGAATCGTTGCTAATATGCTACTACTAAAATCGCAAGAGTCGTTGCCAAAATGATACGACTAATAATCCAACATACAACAATAGAGTCCTAAGAATTTACTAAGCATCTATACAAGTGCACATAGTGCAAATCTATAAGGTATTACCAGACATCACATGGTGAAATGTACCGAGCATGTGTGGTTACTTACCACAGTTTAACAAGAGTCGTATTGACTTACCAAGTCTCCATTCATACCAAAGTCTCAAGCAGGTGGAATTCGTACATAAACGATTATCAAAATTCTTTCTCACTTTATTCGATTATTAAAAATATCAACATCAGAAGTAGTCTTAGGATTCCCACTGAATAGTCAAACATCAGGAATTTTGGGAAAACAATACTCAGGTTTACCTTGGTAATTATAAGAAATGATAAATCGTTCTTCTAACATTTTCGATGAATTGCGAAAATAAGAGACTTAAAGAAGTGACTCGATAATTAAAGTCTTTACAAGGACATTAGGATTTGATATATTAGGGTTATTTAGGATTATTTGGCCATTCAGGGTATTCCAATCATTTTAGCATAAAGGGTATTTGTTATTTTGATTTCTAGAGGTAATTTAGCTTAACAAGGGTAAATCGGTAATTTGAAGATTATCAGGTTAAAACAACTTATCTATTCTCACAAGCAGACTAAGAAAGATCATCGAGTCAATCCAAATGGCATATTAGGAAAAAAAAAAAAGGGGACTTAACCTAGTCAAAACATGTTTCCCAACAATCCTAATATCGAAACCAAGACCCTAGTTTCGAAACCTTTCCTGCACCAAGAAAATTCAAACATCGTGTAGACAATTAGATCCTCAAGACAACATCATGCATAAGCATTTAGTCATGATTCGTACAAACTTATCAAACATCTATATCCAATCAAAATAAACAAAAGTCATCAATGTAAATACTTACCACATACTCAGACAAGTAAACCTCATGTGTATTCACATATTAGTACAAGCTCTGTCGTATAGTTGGGCAGATCATCTTTATAATTCATCATGTGATTTCCAATTAATAGTCAACCATATCTTAGCATGATGTTTCTCCAATATAGTTGCATTTTCATAATTGATTTGAAGTATAGAAGTCAGGTTACAAGTCTTGGGGCATTATGGTCATTTAGGCCTCACAGGTATTTTCATGATTAAACGAGTAAGGACGTTTCAATCATTCCAGAACATGAGGGTATTTAGTCATTTTAATGCTTGAGGGCGTTTCAATCATTTGACCATCAAGGGCATTTTAGCATATTTGTCTTAAAATAAGTAATCAGAAATTGAGTCTCAATATGGCGAATTGGGTACTTTGCAAGCTTGGGGGCTTAAAACAGTTTATCCGAATTCCTAAATATATCCAAAAATTAACAAGTTATTCGAAATATCTATTAGGATAAACTAAGTTTATCTCATAACAACTTCTAGGGGTATCAAGGTCTTTTTACACATCAGTGTATTTCCATCCTTTGGTAGACGGGGAAATCTAGTTATTTTCAACATTCAAGGGTATTATAGTCATTTGACACCTTGAGGGTGTTTTAGATATTTTGTCTTCTAATGAGACTAATAGGAGTTTGAAGGTTTCAAGGCTAACAATGACTTATCGATTTTATCACTAAATTCGAAAATTCATCAGGATCATCTAATTCTCTTATTGATTAAAATGAGTCTTAAATTGTCTAAACTAATCTAACTCCAGCATAATTCCCATGAAAATGATATATATCCATACATTGACTATAAACCAACAAGTATCATATAGCATACAAGAGGTAGTAAAGTATTACCTCGATTTCGAGCTACAAAGGTCGACCTTTGATGCATCCTCGATCCCTCTCGATCCCATATTCGAAGCCGCAATATTCCTCATACGTATGGCAATTTGAAACTACATTAATCATTGTAATTAAACTATTCCTTAACTACTTTTTGTATTTAAACACAGAAAAATAGTTTATCGGGTTCCAATTTGGAGAAACGAATTGTGGAATCAGGCTTAGAACGTCAAAAACATCCCTAATACAATTTTTGAAAAAAAAACTTAACTCCCAGTTAAAAAGTTAACGGTTAACGATCAACGAGGTTGGTCAATCCGTGCGGTTGAAAGAATGGTTCGGTCGACAATGCGGCGTAGTCGATTTAGGTTGTGGGTTGAGTCAACCTGGGTCAAATAGGTGGTTCAACTCATTCAACCACCCACCACGTGATTGTGCGAAGCCCATACGCAGAGGGTGGTGCGTGTGGCAACGTTTGGTGGGCAGACGATGGCAGTGAAGCTCTGGACGGACTCTTTTGATGTTGTTGTCCTGAGCCCATTGGTCGTGTTGAAACTCGACTGTGAGCAGCGAAACATGGCTTTTGGCAACTTTTGAAACTTCATCCTCTTCATATCGGCGATCGGTGATTCCAACTTGACGAGCTCAACCTAACAGTGCCGACATTGAGAGCCAAAATGGCTCGAACGATGGCAAAACTGAGGTTCAAGTTTCTATCTCTCTAAAACTCATTTCTTCTCTCTCACATGAAATTCATTCTGATCTCTTTATCCCATTTCACGCAATTTCCATTCAAATTTAATGCTTACTCAACTTCAATGGGAGAACCATCCACATGGCCATCGAACTTTTTGAAACTTTAAATTGAGCATAAAAATGGTCGCTAAATCTCTTTAATTGAGCTTCCAAACTTTAATTTTTTTCAATTTAATCCTTAACTTTAAATATCCAAAACTCGGATCTGATACCCGAATTACTAACCCAGAAATTGGATCGTTACACCTCCAGAGTTGAACATCTAAAAGAAGTTTAAAAAATAAGTACATGAATTAGAAATGAGAGAATACGAAAAATGAATTGCGTGAAATATAATGTGTATTTGCAATCAAGAGATCAAACCGAGTCAAAGTCAATAGCTTGGGTCAGCGAGTCAAAGTCAACTGATTCGGGTCGGTCAAAATCAACTTGTCACGAGTGGGGTCGAAGGGGTCACATGTCAAGTTGGGTCGAATAAGTCAACAAGTCAGGTTTGGGTTGACCAACTGGTTTGGGCTTCAAGCAAGCTAACTTGGGGATTGGAGTCAAAGCCCAATTAAGAGTCAATGGATCATGCCTAAAAGTCAACATGTAAACTCCATTGGTTGTTTTATTAGGCTCGACTAAAACTTCCAAGAAACCATCTTCGATTATTTCTCGAACATCAAGCTCAAATGCTTGGATGAAATATTTCATTATATTTCTCCATTAGAAGTAAAATTGTTCAAGATTGATGGAATGACCTTCAAAATTGACTCGATAGCCATTTTCTTGAATCAATAGGCTTCGAGTTTGATGATCTTTACTCCTGGTTGTGAGATCTTCAATAGAGATGAGGCTTCGATACCAATTGTTAGCTCGATCGATTAACTAAAATTTGCCAAGACGGGGATGCATTGAATTTTAATAATATTTGTGGAAGTTCGAGCAATAAAATTGACAAGATGGATTTATAGTGGTTCAATTTCCCAAATAAAGTCTACATTCATTACCTTAGATAGAAACCTCTACTCCTATCTTTTACAATGGCTAAGATAGAACTACTCTATTTTTAAGGAAAACTAGAACATCTCCCTTTTATAATGTTTGATTTGAGTAAACAATGGATACATCTCCAAACGGGTGTTTACGAATTTGAAAGCTCACAAAGAATGAATGAAATATATACAATGAAAGCACAAATTATAATATATACAAGAGAAAGATAAAATGAAAACTTAAACTCTATTCTATTGATTTACATTCTTGGATGTTCATCTCATGCTTCTGGAACTGTCTTGCCATGTTGATGTCGACGACCCAATTTTGGTGATATGATAGTATGAATAAAGATTTTTAAAACTATTTGTCTATTTTAAAATTAAAAAATTTAAAAAATTTAAATCAATCATTTTGTCACGTCATCAAAATTGACCCATCATCACCTTAATGGAAGACATTAATTTATAAAAAAAATAATATGGACATGTTAACTCAGACACTGCTAATTATTTAACGATGGATTGTATGACATGACAGTGACGAATGATGATAACAATTCTCTTAGTCAACGACAGCTAAAGGGCGAGATTGATGCAATTGATGAGTTTGAGGGCTAAATTGATAAAATTTAGAAAAGGGTAACATTGTTGATTTTGGAAGACTACGTGAATTAAATTGATGCGATTAAAAGGAGGGACAATAGTACTGATCTAGAATTAGTATGGGGCAATATTATCCCTTAAGCCTTAATCTTTAATCTTTAATAATATGTTTAAACAAATTTTTCGAGTTTATTGTACTTTAAATTATATTTAAAATATCTTTTAAGTTTAAAAATATATTTTTTGCTGGTTATATAAAAATATTTAAACTCAAACTTTAACAGGAATGTTCCAACCATTTATATTACCCATAACCAAGATGTAATATAATATTTGCTTACAATATTAGTTCGGGAGATATAAGCCCGTGAGTAAATGCTGAGAGAAACATGTAAAACAAAGTGAAGGAAAAAAAATCAGGATTTGGGTATCTAGTAAAAAAAATAATTTTTTCTTTCACTCAAACAAGAAAAAAGGCTATTCTTTCTTTTGTGGTGGGTGAAATGAAGCATTACTTCCAGGATAAGTGCCAGACTGTGAGGAAAGTATATTATTGGAGAAAGATGCTTTATTATTTTTCTTTTTTGCCAACTTGGGCGGGGAGATGTAAAGGGACTGTCACTTTAAATGTTAAATTTACAGAAATTCCCTATACTTTGTGTTTTAGGTAGATTTGATCCTTCTAGTCTACCATAATTTGGCTAAAGTTGTTTTTTTCAAGCATGTGGTGATGTTGCAAATATATATATATATATATATATATATATTGTGACATAATTTTTTAAAAATTGGACCAGTATTCACCTTTCTCATTTTTAAATATAAAAATATTTTTGGACAATTCTTACTTGTTCTATAAATTATTGACAAATGTAAAAAAGATTTAATTGTACAAAAAGATTAAAGTGCACATATCACAACATTATCTGTTTTAAAAAAGTCATGTAATCGTTAAATTAAAATACTAATCTTGAAAACAAAAGGATAGTATATTTTAAACATAAAAATAATAAAAATACAGCAATCAAATTATAATAAAGAGGTTAAAGTGGCAAAAACAATAATTAGAGAGAAACTTCCATAGAATTTGACCAACTTTGAATAGCCATTGATTGGGTTTGAGGGGGTGGGTCATCGAAAACAAGAAGAAAATATATATTACAAGGAGGGAGATGAAATGTTGGCTTCATTGTGAGAGTAGATGAAATCCAGCTCATTATTCTCAAACAATGATACGATCCCCCGCGTGGAATTAACTGCCACACTTTTTCCATTACCAAATTTGCTGCCATTTCCACTAGGATTATGAGTTGTGATAAATATGCATTTCCAAATGAGAAAATGTGGTACATATTGTGCTTCGCGCGATCCATTTCCAAACTATAAACCCTAAAAAATCATACACCCAATACTCTATACCCTAATCCTAAATATTAATCTTAAAATTTAAACCTAATTTTTTTAACATAAAAGCATAAATAAAGACACTGGGACATAATTAAGATTTCTGTTCAATTAATGATTACTATAAAAATAAAATTATCCGCCAGATGGTTTTGATTAACATGCAGATATAAATAGAAAAACAAAACATTAATTTACAAACAATAAGAGGAACAAACAACTAATACTACATGTCAAACCACAAATAAACATTAAAAAGCCAACAAATTTCTGTTTTTCTAAATTTTTAATACGAGGCAAACTAAAAAAAACCAAGAGACATAAGAAAACGCGAGGACCTGGGACTTGGGGAGAGTATATTAATGCAAAGACAGGGAAGACAAAGCTCAAAGTGTGCCTCCAGTGACGGAGTTGTCATTCATTCCATATTACAAAAAACCCAACTCCCTTCCCATAGACAGCAAATCAGCGTTTGCAGCTGTCGGGCAGCTTTGCTTTGCTTTTTTTCCTGGCTTTTCTTTTATTTATTAACCAACCGATCAAATTATAACAACACCCAACACGCTACAACTTCCATGACATCTTAAACAAGCCTTCATCTCACCCTCTGTCGCACTTTCAATGATTCTTTTGCTCTAAATGTGGTGCCCTTGGAGATGGATACGGATTTAGTCGAGCAATGAAAGCGAGGGAAAACCAGATTCCACTATAAAGAGAGTTCCATGCAAGAGCAAAAATAAACCCCATTCTTCTGTTTTTGTTTTGATGCCATGGCTCATCCACATTATAGATCACCTTTCGGTGACACCACGTTTACGAAAGTGTTCGTCGGGGGACTGCCTTGGGAGACGCCGACGGAGGAAATGCGTCGGTATTTCGAGCAGTTCGGAGAGATTCTTGAGGCTGTCATCATCACTGATAAAATCACGGGCAAATCTAAAGGATACGGCTTTGTAAGTTGTATTCGATTTCTTCTTATAAATGTTTAAGTTTCAAAGTGCATTAAATCTCTACGTTACTGTAGGTTACTTTCTGTGATCCTGAGTCAGCAAGGAGGGCTTGTGCTGATCCGTATCCTGTAATTGATGGAAGAAGAGCAAATTGTAACATTGCTTCATTTGGAAGGCCTAGACCTTTGCAACCACAACAAGGTCCCCTTACTCTGATATGACCAGAACCTGCACCTGCACTTTTCCCCATTCAATTATTCAAACTCTGATAATCAAGATTTTAATGCAGGAAGAAATCAAGGCAACAGTCCTTATCAAGGAGTTGGACAGCAAGGTGCACCGTCTTATAGTGGAGTTGAAACACCTGCGCCTCCACCTCCGCCACCACTACCACCGGTGCCGCCTGTCATGTATCCACCACCCTATGGGTGAGTACCCTCTATTTTCAACTCAAGCTACTGTTTATGATTCATGCCTTGAAAAGATTAAGTTGGAGATATTAATGTTAATCTTACATTAATAATTGTGTGTTTTATCAGTACAGTTGGAATATCAGATTGTATATTGTAAGTCAATAATGCATTTTGGCTACAGATCTGTCATAACCAAGATATTAATAAAAATAATATGGGAAACCTTACAATACCAATGCAGTCAATGGTATAACGTGGCATATACTGGCATAAAATTACCCAGCCTTGAAAAACTATAGTCAATCAAATTGTGAAATTCAGTAAAGGTTAGCAGAAAACTCTGGCTATGCTTTGTAGTGCCCAAATGTATACATTGAAGTGGTCCCAAATGCAAAGGGATCCATTTTTAGGCAGCTAATTACTATGTTCTGCATTCTGTACTTTCTGTTTTCTTATAATCCCTGGCCACCCAAAATGTTATTAAGAAATAAAAATACGGTTATCAGAGTAATTAAAGTCTGTTGATCAATGGCCTCATCTGCCAAGGTAATTTCAAGCTAGGCATCCAGCTCATTTACTGTTAACATTTAAGTGAGTAGTATTTTTAGCCTCTGCAGAACTTGAGCTACCTTCCCATTTACATCTAATTAAGATCATAATAATGCATACCCATCTTTCTTCCATGTTTAAATATTGTTTGTTGATAGAGCGTTGGATTCTAAGTTTTAGTGACCGGATACCAATATTTCTTACCCCAGGCACCACCCACGGACAGCAACTAAAACATATACACATATATAGTTACAAAAGATCAGATACAGTACAGTACATAACCAAATACCCTGGCTTGAAAAAACAGCATTTGTTCTTCAAATACCTTTCGATTACATCGAACGCACGTACCAGGAGTGTGAAAACTTGATCATTAGATTTTGATCGACACCTTAAAATAATTTTCAGGACCAATCCAAGCAATTGTTGTCGTTAGTACTAGTACAAACAGTTGTTATCAATGTAGGACCATAAGTCCTTCATCCTACCTATCATTGATTCCTTTTTCTATATAAGGATGCTGCTTCCTGCAATTACTTGTAAGGGAAAGTTGTTTCCATTTTTATGAATTTCTACCTTTACAGGTACCCAACTTACGGTCCTGAATATGGATTTCACCAAGTAAGTCACTAAACCTCTTTTGTTAAACATTAAGAAAATAGTTGAGCTTTCGGGCATCAATTTATGTGAAGGAATGTTATTGATTTGCTGTGCAGGCTACCTATAATCAACAAATTCTGCAACAACAATACTATCATCAACTATATGGATCATCATCTACCTCAATGGGGTCTCCATATTATTATGGGTATTCTTTGCAAGCTCCAAGGGGAACATTTTCTGCACCCCAAGCTCACCGTATCCCTGGACCGTCCGTTCTTTACTATCCTACACAAATGGAGGGGTCCTTCACCACTCATCCTCCCCCACCCTTTCATCCCACTACACATCTCTATCCTTCCTCAGGTAAACAAATTTAACTCTATTTCCTTTCATTTTTTTACTACCCCAATCATAAACTAGGCTTCATTCATGTATATGAATGCATTTTTATTGCATGTCAAGGGAATGTGTTATTCATCAAACCAAATGTTATGGTGGTTCTCTTCCTCCTTTGATATTCACATAAGCTTTACGAGATGGATAATATATAATATTAGGGTTTAGTGTAGCATGAGCCAAATGAGGGGAGGCCACATGGGCTAGAACATGTGAATGATTATTTCCATGTCCCAAATGATGGAGCTATAGAAAAATCATGACAGGGGAGCATAGTGTAAACTAATAGTGACTCCATGTGGTTTCAGTATGATGGTTGATTCTGATCATTGAGCATACTGTAAACTAACCATGCTAGCCACTGCCACTGTTTTAACCATTTCTTCTATTCCTATACGGACTTCATTTGGTTTTCGAATCAATTTTAAGTACCAAAGTAAATATATTCACATCCTTTTCCAATATCAAACCCTTTTTGTATTTTTACTTGGGATGATTATGACAACTATATATGCTTAAGTGCTTGATCAACAACAACAAAAATGTCTTGAAAATCCCATCGAGTTTTACATTATCAACACCCAAATTATCTTCATTTTATACGCTGAGATTGTTCAGTAAATGGGTAGCTTTCACTGTAATTGTTGCATTTCCAAACTTACTATGCCCCCAGTCCCATAGTGATGTACAAGGACTTAACATAGAAGTTAGGCAGAAGAGGGACCCTGTTTCTCAGTGAAACATCACTTCCTGGGCATTTTGTCTGTAACTATGACAATACACACACAGTTTTAACTTAAACTCTTCTCTCATTCAATTAGTTTTTGCTTTCATATACATACATATGCTCACCATAAAATTTATTATTGATTTTTGTTCTCAGATTCACAGACTCCACATCAAACCTCCACAGAAACAGAAGCTGGGGCCTTCATTTCTGAAAGTCCAAAAACCTAAAGGGAAGAACTCATCCCCTGCCAAAAACTTCAAATTGTACAATCTTGATAAGATTATGTTCTTCTTATCACCATATTTGACTTATATTCTCAACAATTTAGCAATAGGTGGGTACCTATGGCAGGAAAAGGAGGACTAATCTACCACCTTATGCAGATATTTTTTTTCCTCTTTAATTCTCAAGGAAAAAAGAAGAAGCATTCTTCCACTTTTTCCCCAAAGTTTCTTCAAGTGATTCATTTATTAAGAGTTTAACATCCATTACAGAATTGTATGAACTATGAACCAAAGGAAGGACGCTCATTGCCTCAATAAGCAAAATTCTGATTAAAATTTTTGCTCTCAAAATCATTTCGTTTTCATTTAATGAATGGAGCTTAATTGCATCATATCTTTTTATATAATGGTTTGGTTAAATTTCAAGGGTGTGTTGAAAGTTGAATCCTGTAATTGAAAACTGTGGGAGCAGCCTTGGAAATCAATACTAGTTCTTTCCCTTCACGGTTTCTTTGCATGATTTTTATGTCCGAGAAATCTAATGAAGAAGATTTGGTTTACAACACTTCAAAAACGGACCCTCCTTTGCAGGGTGGCATCGTTCGAAAAATATGTGCCCCTTGATCGGATCCCATTGTAATGAGGGGAAAAGGAAATGTGTGGTTTTTTCTGCAATTATCTAAGTTTGCAAGGCATTTCTTTTTCCAAGTTTTTTGATATTTCAAATTGTTTAGAGGAATGAAATACCAAATATAACTAGTTATATGCAACTCAAATGCCAAGAGTTTCAACATAGAAGTCATATTCATACTATGCTTATAGTCAAAAGCTATCTTCCTTGGAGGATGATGGCCTATAAATTAATTTATTAAACTTGTTCAATTTACAGAATTTCCGCTGGCTATCTCTTTAATGAAGGTTGGTTATATAGTCCATTAATCGACTATATCAGTTATGACTTGTGAGAGGTCATAGCACACTAGCTCCGTTTTATATATATTATCATCACCCTCTCATTACGACTTAGAATCAAAGGACTCCACAGCCTGAAGATAAAGGAAGAGATTGCAGATATTGAGATTTGAATACAACCAGCATCAATACATTGCAGAACAAGTAAGATTTGGGGAGAAGGGGTGGAATTACACTCTACTATATTATAGTGTTTGTCACGTTTGCTTTTGGAGCCAAATTTAGGGCATTGCTGCATTGAAATTACAAAATTTCTAAACAATAAAAAGATTGTAATCAATACGTACGTTGGTTGAATAGAATAAGTAGATTGTAGAGATGTCAAAGAAAGGGCTGAAACTGAACGCAACTAGGACCAATATTTAATATTAATTAATATCTATCGTTTAGGGTTTAAAATTAATGATTTATGTTTCATACAAATTTTCTCTCGAAAACGGGGCACAGGTAGCTCATAGCCTGCTAGCTGCAATTCATGCTAAATGGACTTGACTAGTCATCATTGGTTTTTGTATATAAGCATACCAAGGCCAAGCACCTCAGCGTACACGGAAAAACCTGTGTTTTTGAAGTAAGGCTAAATCTTTAATTCACATTCAAAAGTTACTATTTTTTTTTGTATTGAAAGCGCTGTAGATATGTAATAGATATGATTTAAAATTAAATTTCAGGTTTAGTTAAAGATATTTTTTACTTGTAACTTGACAAGTAGAATATTAGAATCACTATAATGTTTGGATTTACATAAAGATGAGAAAAAGAAGAAATGGGGTTTTCAGAAGTCATAGTGCTCAAGTAGAAATAGAAACATTTGATCCTTGCAAGGAATAATGAATAATATCTATTATCTGATAGCCAAGGATCATGGTGTGGTGTTGACTAGTGGTGAGAGTAAACCAGACTATATAACACATTGCCATAGAATTTGAACCTTCTGCAGTGCAATTCTTGCTAAAGTCAGAAGCCATGGGCCACAAGATTTAAGGTATTCTCCTTTCCTTCCCAAGAGTAGATAAGCATAAAAAGCAGCAGATATTTATGAGCCCCTCAAAAAATGTTGTTTTCATTCAACTGCATTATTCTCCAGCCACCCTACCCCTTTTTCTCAATATTCTCTCCACTCTTTCCTTTTTCTTTTCTGTTATCACACACTTTTATTCTCATCATCATTTCAGCCTGGGAATCCAACTATAAAACGTTCCCTAAGTTTAATATAATAAGCCCACACCTCTTCTTTGTACTATAATCTTCTCTTCCTCATGGAACCTTCAGATATTTCATGTGATTCCACTGACATTGAGCCACTTGATCTCTTTCCAGGCGCAATGCACGAGTCACTCGAGCCCATGCCATTGCTGAGCTGCTTCGTTGGCTCTTCCGAGACAACATTGGATGATGAAAACCCTAAACCATACAGCGAAGAAGACAGGGAAGATGTCACTGTGGCCTTGCATATCGGTCTGCCCGATCCTTCCAATGCCGCCGATGTCGATACTGGCAGCAAGGAAAATGTTGCCAATGGAGGGGCTAAACAGCACTGGATCCCAACTCCTGAACAAATCCTCATTGGCTTCACAAATTTCTCTTGCCACGTCTGCTTTAAAACCTTCAACCGTTACAATAATCTTCAGGTGCAACTACTCTATATATAATATTATTGCATGTCTGCATATTTGACTGACTTATCCTTTATATGCAATTATTTCAATGGCAGATGCATATGTGGGGACATGGTTCACAGTATCGTAAGGGGCCGGAGTCACTGAAAGGAACTCAGCCGCGAGCCATGCTAGGGATTCCATGCTACTGCTGCGCAGAAGGGTGCAAAAACAACATAGAACACCCGAGGGCGAAGCCGCTAAAGGATTTCAGGACGTTGCAAACACATTATAAGAGGAAACATGGGCTGAAACCGTTTATGTGCCGCAAGTGCGGGAAGTTCTTGGCGGTGAAAGGTGACTGGAGAACCCATGAGAAAAACTGTGGGAAGCGTTGGCTTTGTGTCTGCGGTTCCGATTTCAAGCACAAGAGATCGCTCAAAGACCACATCAAGGCATTTGGGTCTGGTCACGGTCCTTTCCCTCCATCATTTGATGGGGTTGAGGTACTTGAGGAGACTGCATCTTCCCTACATGTCTGAAATAAAATTCCCCTCATTTTCTACTTCTACTACTTTTCCCTTAAATCTAGAAAATGTTCTTCCATCTGATTAACTTCTAATGAATATGACTGTTTCCAGTTACTCCTCCACGCCATTAAAGAGGAACAATGCTTTTCAAACACAAAATGATGATAAAATTTCCCTCGAGTTGATTTAAGGGAGTGGGGGGATGTGTCCAAAGTATAAACATCCAAGAAAAGGGGGATAAAAACAACAATATAAGGGTGAAAACATATAGGCAAGTGATTTTGCGGAAGGAAACATTATTAGGGTATCTAACGTTGAGGGAGAACTGAGACATCAACTACAGACAATCATATGGATAGGAATGGTTCTAAGTTTAGGTAACAAAACAAGAGCAATGGGATATCGGTTTGAAGTGATAAAACATTGGATTCTTGATGTAACTAAGCATCATCAAGTGCAAGACGTTCGATGCCACTCAACACAAACTGGCAAAAACAGTGTGGTCTTATGTGCGTGACTGCTATTTCATTTGTTGCAGAAGTGGGTCTACGATTCTATAGATATGTAAAGTTTATTGTTAGGGCGACATCGCAAAATTAAAAACATATGACCTTATGTAATCCAAGTTTTGATGAAATGGTTTTGCGTGAGCATATTTGTGGGGAAATTAATTAGCTTGTAGAGCCATGGGAATTGTTGAAGATGACAATATATGTTTCAGCAGAGTTATAAATTTCAGGCACACGTATGTTTCAAGGTCTCATTGGAAGTCTTATGCAAACGGACAAAATACACGTATTTGTTTACGATCTTATACTGCAAAATACAATATTTTAGATAATAACACATTTATTTTTATTTTATTTTTCATAAGTTCATTTAACTTTAACATTGTAATATAAGCGAATTGCTTTGTTTTTTTTCCCCTTGTTCATATCGTATATAAACTTCTTTACTGCTTGATAATACATTTCAATGATGGAAATATAGGTAGATGGGTTAATATTTGAGGGATGGAAATTGTCGCCCTTAAACATGTCCTATCTATGTCTTGCATTAAAAATTAGGGTTTAGAATTTATGGTTAGGATTTAGGGTACAATGAATTTAGGCAGGGTGTACTTTTTTATAGGGTTTAGGATTTGAATTTTAAGGTTAGGGTTCATAATTTAATTTTTAAGTGTTTTTTAGCATGGAGCATAAAAAAAGGCATGCTTAGGGCAGAGGATTTTTGTTTATTTTGAGATACATTGTGAATTAAAATATTAGTATATTATTTTTTGAACAATGACATCTGAATTTATTAATAACCATGAAAGATATTACAAATACAATACATCAAAAAGAGAGAAAAAAGAGGAAATTTTCATACAAAGGTGCCAAACGAGACACTTTACGAGATGAAAAAGAAGTGATAGGCGAACCAAACTATCAGGTAGATTGTTCTGCTACACAGTTCTGATTATATCGGCTAATAAACCATTAAACGAGTGAGAATCAATATTTTCCATGACCACCGAAAAAATCAAATCAGAAAGCTAGCGTAGTGAAGATCTCTATACAAGCATCAAACGACCGCTACGGTATGCTAAAATCATGCCAAACGACATATGAAACGAACCACAAAAGTCAATAAAAAGCATGCCATAAAAGTAGAGGAAATACGTGCCACAAGAGCAGAGATTTTTATTAAAATTAAGAAAATAAAACATAAAAGAGCAAGGAAATCTAGCGCCGTGAGGATCTCTATACGAGCATCAAATGACTGCTACGGTATGTTGAAATCATACCAAACGACAGATGAAAGAACCACAAAAATCAATGAAAAGCATGCCACAAAGGCAGAGGAAACACGTGCCACAAAAGTAAAGATTTTTATTAAAATTGAGAAAATAAAACATAAAAGAGAAAGAAATAATGAACCCCGTGGCCGGCAACCAATATTAAAACTGGTTGCCACTACCGGTTAGGCAAAAAGAAAATAAAAAAATTTGTGGCGGCTATGGATAGAAAATTAGGTTTTAGAGAAAAAAATAGGTTTTTTTTGGAGATGAAGATACGTATACACCCCTTAAATGTTAGTATATTATTAAAAATATTAAATGAATTTAATTTCAATTTTTTAGGACGTATCTTTTAGTTCATTTAAAGGTGTATAAAATTATATATTGTTACATTTAAATATGTAATAAAAGAAGTACATATTGACACATTAATTAGATATAATTTTATATATATCATCATTTATTCAAATGTTATCACATCATTAAAAAATTAAAATTAATTACGGTTGTTACCATTCGATTTGGCGAATTTAGGGCACAAAACCCTTAGTTAAATGATAGAATTGCATGTTTAGTCTTTTGAGAAGTCAATCATTGAATTTAAGCCTTTTAACATATGATTAACTAAAAATTATATTTTTTTAGTCTTTAAATTATTTATTTCTCTCTTCATTATCAGTGTATAAAATATAAATACTCAGTAAATGTTTATATCTGATTTAGTGATAGAGTAAATACGAGCTTAATATTATTTTATGTTGATTAAACATTAGTTTGGTGGACAATGTTGTTGTTGTAAAATCTAGAAGGTTGTGGGTCCAAGTGCGCGCTTAAGCACAACTGCATTCAATTTAAGGGTTGGAGGGGATCATGGGTAGTGTAAACGTTATAATTAGCACATTGAAAAATAGTATAATGTTATACCATTAGAATAATTTATATCGATAATAGGTATAAAGTAATAGGTGTCATCTTACCGTTAATTAATAGTGTATAAAACTATATATTATATTTATATAAAAAAAATTCAACAAATAATTTTAGGTTTAGTGATTGGAGTGCTCACTTTTCTCTCAAATAACCCTAGCCGCACAGTGCTTATCTTTTCTCTTTTTTTCTTTAAGTATTGACGGCGGCACCAGTTTTAATACTGGTCGCCGACCGCCGGGATCCATCTTTTCGCTTGTTTTATTTTTAGTTTTCAATAAATTGTTCTACTCTTGTGACACGATTTACTCTACCTTTTGGTACGTTTTTTACTTTGTCTTTTGGCACGCTTTTCTCTTTTGTTTTGATTTTTTATTAGGGTTGGATCTGACGACGCCACGACTGATCAAGATGGCGCTCCTTTCATTATGTTGCTGATCTCCTTGTCTCGAACCTTCAGACTGAATTTGGATATGTGATTACATTTACCGTTCCTTTTTCGCGATTGAGTTGTGGTAATGACCTTGTTGTCAACGTACCTCATTGTAATATGCATTTTTATGTTGTTTGTTGATGTTTTTACCTCTCATCGTTGATCTTTGGTGATGTTTGTATCCATCTTTTGTCTCGAGTCTTTGGGTTAAGTTTTTACCTTTTCCGTGTATGGTCCTCTTTATGATCTCGGGCCGCTAGTTTTGTTTACTAGGACTATGTCTGAATTAGGTGTTTTGTTTACTAAGTTGTGAACTTCCATTGTAATTTTGGATATATCCCCGCTTAATAAAATTAGCCAATTTCAATTCAATTTTTTTTTTAGGTTTAGTGGTGATTGAGTTTTATTTAAATATAGTGTTAGACATGTTTTGATTTTGATATAACTTAAATTTAATTTTCAATGACTAATTTGTAAAGTAATTTTCTCGAAATAAATTTGTCAAAAACTTGTTTCAAACTTGTCAAAATGATTTATAAAATACTCGACTTTACACCTATATCGAATATACATTTAAAAGTCACCACTTAGCCAAAAATTGGGTTTTTAAGTGATGGTTTTGAAACCTTCCCTAGAAGGTCTCAAAACCTTTCGGGCAGAATGGCCTGGAATTGAAACCTTAGCAAAGGTTTCAAAACCATGGCCCTGTAACGGTTATATTTTACAAATCTCACCTTAAGCTTTCGAAACTTCTAAGCGTGTGAGCATTTAATGCTCGGTTTTAATGGTTTCCAACGGCTCCAAAGTCCCTCCATGTCTCCCAACGGTTAGAAAAGATCAAGAGCATATAAAAGGGGTCTTCAAATAGTAATGAAGCATCAAGAAAGCCAATCCAAATATTCAAGCAATCAAAATCCAATTTGTGCTCAGTTTTTCCATATTTCTTGTAAACACTAGTCTTGTTCTTCATTGTAATTCTTTTGCTAGCGTTTCTTGGGTGTGTGTGAGAGCTTAAACTTTGCAAACATATTCCTTGTGAGGATTTTCTAGTTTGCTTCATTGTACTCAAATTTTGGAAAGAATTCAATAGACTTTGGGGTATAGGTAGGGGTGTTCGCGGTTAACCAAAATACTATAACGAATAACCTATAAGTAATGTTCTTAGTGAAAAATTTATATGTTCTTAGTGCAATTAGAGGATAAATGCATAAAGAATGTACCTAAGAATGCATAGCAAATTAGAGACTCTTTCTTAATGGTTAACCATGAACACCCCTAGGTATAGGTCTATTAAATTGTGTAAGCTTACTCCTTATCCTAAAGGAAAGACAAATTAGTGGATTTGTGAAAAATTCTTAGTGTGGTAACTAAGGTAGTGGATGTAGACTCCATTGAGGGAGTTGAACCACTATAAATCTCCTTGCAATTTTATTTCTTTGAAATTAGTTTCCACCGTTCTTTAAAATTCCAATTCACCCCCTCTTGGCTCTACTCGATCTGTAACACCCTAATTATGGGCCTAAAAGTTAGCTGGATAGATTAGACGATTCAAGTGAACCGGATTAGTCGATTCGAGTTAGTTTCGGGAATTAATCTATAATAAATGTTTTATTTGAAATAAAATATGGAAAAATGTTGGAAAATATCTAATTAATATATTTAGGGTTTTGGTAAACTCAAATTGATAAAATGAATTCGGATTAAAAGACATTTTGGTTTGGTGACTAAAATGTAAAGGTTTCGAAACTGTTTTGGTGACTAAATCGTAAAAGGGTCAAAACTTAGAATCTTGAAGGAGCTAATCTACCAATATTTTTAATCATACTTTTCCCTTAATTTAGGCTATTTTTAAATGTTTTTAAATGATTATTAAATGGAAATAGAATAGATTTAATTAAATTGGTTTTTAAGAGTTAATTCAACTTTCTCACGTAACTACTTTTGCTCTCAACTTTTCTCTTAGTTTTCCCATCAGCCAAACTACTTTTCTTATTCCAAAATGATCAGGAATCAACTCTTTTTTATTTAATTTTGATTCCTCAATTGATTCCTTGGATTTGTACATCAAACATTACTTGTTTTCTTGGAGATTTCACTCAAGTCGTGCCAATTAAGGGATAAGCCAACAATTAGAGGTAATTTTATTTTCTCTCCTCCAATCAAAGGTTCTTTACTGAAATTCCCAAGTTATTGATCCTTTACAATTGATTTTCGATAAGTGTTGATAATTAAATCAAGATAAAAAGATTAAAAGTGAGTTTTAATAAGAAATTGGTAGATCTTTGTTATGAATGTGATTTGTGGTGATCTATATTGATTTAGATCATGTTAATAATGTGATTAAATACTATAAATATGGATTTGTAATAGGAATACTGAAACTAATTGAATTGCTAATCTTCTAGGTTTTAAATAGTTAGATTTTGATGTGGTTTTAGTGTTCTGAATTTGCTGGAGGTATAAGGTGGGTTTGCAAATGATTCTTGATGTTAATTGATGTTGTTGAGATGATTAAAGCGTTAGGTTATGGTTGGGTTTTGTTTAGGTGAAGTTTTGTATAGTTTTTAGTTGTTTTCGGATGACGTTTGGTGAAGTTTGGATGTGTGTCACTTGGGATTATTGTTGTTGAGATTTTAGATGCATGATGATGCATTAATCCTCTGTTATAATGTGGATAAAATAGGGAGATCAATGCGGTAGCATTTGGTGAAGAGTTGGAAGCATCAGACGCTTGATTTTCACATCGGTACGTGAAGTTTTGTGTAGTCGGTGAGTGGAACTATGTTTCAAAGCTTTCAAAAGGTTTAAAAAGTTATCTTAGGGGTTTAACTAAAGCTTAACAAGCTTGGTTAGACTCGGAAGTAAGTAAATGGTGATTTTCTCTCGATCTCTTGATTTTGGTCTATATTGTTTAAGCATATGTTTTGATGTCAAACATGATTTGTTATCTATTGTTTTATACTTGGTTTTCCATGAGAAATGCATTGCGAATATTTATATATGGGAGCCTATGAGGCTTGGCAAATGGTTTCCCTAATGGGAACAAATGTTGGATTATAAACATGGTTTATGCAAAGGTAAATGGTTTGATTAATGCATATAGAAAAACAATAAGGTAACATGGTTTGAAAGTATATATTAGCTTAATGACAAAGAATTAAATGTTATCAGATATAGTTGGCATGCATAGGGTTTAAAGTGCACTATAATAGTCGCCTCATGGTTCGTTGAGGGTGTGGGATACCACCGTGTTTTTTCTCCAACCATTGAGAACCACAACCATCGAGGAGTGGGATGCCACTGTATTTTTCTCCGATTGGTGGATATAAAGGTGTGTTTAAAGGAACCACCACAGAAATTTGAGTATCCGATGTGCTTTCTATAAAATGTGATGTTATGGTTTTGTCACTCTAATGCCAAAATATGAAATAATGTATCATGATGGGATTAAAAAAGGGCTTGTGCCTTGTGATAAAGGATAATGATGCTCTTTAAGCTATGCAAAGGAATGTTTATGCATGAGAAAGCTTAAATTGAGGTTTTGCATATGTGATTGTTGTGCGTAATAAGTGCTCCGCAATTGTGCAAGTGTACACGTCGCAAGTTATAGTATAAAAGATATCGTCTCCATAGGGATTGGTGCCACTTCAAGAATCTAGTCTCTTGCACTGTAAAAGTAAAAACACAAGTAGATGATTGTAGGAGTTTTAACTAACAACTAAACTAGAAAGCAATAAAGTAAAATAAGATGTAATCAAATGAGAGAGAGTAGGCCAGGTTATCATGAGTTGAGGAATGATAGCCGAATGGATCGTCTTAGTAAAAGAGTGCAGTGGAAACTCAATTGCAGTGGCAACTTGCGCAGTTGGGTTGCCTTGGCAACTAGTAGAACAGTTTCCTGGGCAACGGTTTGGGCGATTGGGCAGCAAACTTCAAGGTTCGACAGAGCGTTCTTCAGTGGTTTCTTCTTATCCCTAAGTCAAAACTCTAGCTAATTGTGCATGCCTTGACAATACATCCTTGCGTGAATCAAGGGTGAACGACAACCAATCTTGCAATTCTCTTAGCCGTTGAAATCCTAAACTTATTCCTAAGCCAGATTAGTCTTCATCATCGATAGATTGAATAAAAACCATACCCATTCGTTTCTTGAATCTAACTCTCCCGATATTAGATAAATAGATAGATTTACAAGATCTTCTCCCAATTCACTCGCAAACAAGAGTAAAAACCAAGAATGAGTAAACCTTGAATTAAAAGTGCAAACTTTATTACCTAAACAAAATCCAACCGTTTCTCACAGCCACAAAACACAATAACCCTAGCCAAATAGATTTAGTTCATGGCTAGGTTCCAAAGAAACACAAAGTAAAATTCTCCTAACATAAACCTAATCGAACAAGAAGAAAAAGATGAAGATGTTTGAAGCCTCTTGTCGATTTCTCTCCTCCTTTCCACATGGAGTTGACAGCTTGGGATCCATTAAATAGGAGATGGCTAGGTCAAAGTCTTTCTTGGGGAGGAAGTCAAGTTGGAATTAAATACTTTTAAAGAATATAATTCTTTATTATATTTAAATTCATTCTAGATCTTCTCCTATCCTCTTGGGATTTAATCTCTCTTTGACCTCTCCATGTTGAGCATATCCAGTCATCAATTTCGGATACCACATCATCTTATCCATTCTTGTCGATAATTTCCCTGGAAACTAGATCGGCGTATCCTTTATGCACTGCCCTGGCAACTGCGTCGGCATCTCCTTCTTTTATTGCCCTGGCAACTGTTTCCAGCCTTGCTCTAGAAACTAATTCTGCGCATACAAAAACAACTACCGGCAACACCCTTTTTTCCATAAAATTAAGCAAAGTATGGAATCAAGCTTGACCACCAAGGAAACAATGCAAAGAATGCATGAATGGCTAATAATGCAACTAATATGAGCCTAAGTCTAGCAATAATATGAGTAGAAATGGTGAATAAAATAGTACTTTTGGACACTTAACAGTGATTATGGTTGTAGATCATGATACATGTCTATGCTTACGAGATGAGATGTTTGAAAGCTATGCATAATGTTTTAGAAGGTTTTACAAATGATATTCTTCCATTAAAGATTGTTTTTGTATTCATGTTTTAATGCATTGATGAATGATTTTGAGCTTGCCTCACTAAGCATCTTGTGCTTACGCTCTATTCTTATCCTTGCAGACGAGTAGACTTTTTGAAGGCAGTATTTGAGTAAGGGGAACATCCAAGAACTTGGTTTGCAAGTATGATTTTAAATAAGTGAATTTTTTAGCAATAAAGGGGAAATGTGGCCTTGGGTATTTGGGAGACTTGTATTTGTTAATCCCTGTTTTTAAGCAAGTTCATATACTGCCTTGGATGTGTTTTGTGGTGTTTGAAGCTTGAAATTGGGCTTGGGATAGATTTTGTATGTTTAGTTAGAGATCATGCCTATAGGTCTTCGCTAATGCTTCCCATGCTATGTTTGGTTGCCTTGCTTTTGTGGTATGATGATATTTGAATGCATTTAGGGTTATATGATGTTTACTTGGTGTTTGGGGTATCATATGTTTGAGCCAAAGTGTCATATGTTAGACCAATAGGTCATTACAGGTCCAGCTGTACCGATATAGGTCCCCTATGATCAGTACACGAGGCCCTAAAAGGCTCAGAGTTGTGCAAAGCAGCACATACGTATCAGTATGCCTAGCCCCCTATCGGTATGCATTTTCGCTACTAGAATCTCAAGTTTTGAAATTAAGGCACCAGTGTTAGTATGCAGGGGATCGTACCAATACCCTTTGAAAAGTGGAACCCGTATCGATACAGGCATGTTACGTACCGATATCGAGTCTGTTATTTTTCGTAAATATGAGCTGAAGATTGCTTTTCTTACATTTTAGTCCTTGTTTCTTGTACAAGCAATTAAATGAGTTTAGATGATCATTTGATGATGAAATTCGATGAGTATGCATGTAACCTGACTAATTAAGGCCCGATAATCTCAAACTTAACTTAGTCCTCATGGATTTTTTAGATTTGCAATTTGGTCCCTAAATCACAAATACGCTTAATTGAATGTCAAATCGACACCTGATTTCCTCTAGATTTAATCCGTTTCTAGCATGTACACCATAGCGAATAATAAAGTATCTAGATAAGATAAAAATGGACCATTTTTGATGGAATTGTTTTTGGGTTTGTTTCGGCAAACCCAATGTAGTTCACTCAGTTCGGTATGACGTCTAGGCCGGGTCGAGGGGGTTACATTTGGTGGTATCAAAGATAGGTTATGGTTGTTGGGAGATGGTTTGTGTTTGTTTAATGATGATTGCAATGCACGACGTTTGTTTATTTGATTTATGCTTTATGGGGTGCAATATCGGAGACACATTGCCTTATTGCTACAAGTACAAAGAGTTTTGTTTTGAAAGTACATATTATCTTGGATCCTTGCTTAATGTTGGCCTAAAAATGCATATTGTATTTTTCATGTTGTAGATTCTTATTTTTGAATATGGGACCAACACGAGAGACTCGAGCTTATACGAGTAATGCTGGGGATGTACATAACAATGAGTTACCGCCTCCTCCACCAATTCTTCTTGTTGGTGCTGGAATTAGAGGTGGTATACCTTAGGCACCGCAAGGGCCAATTTTTGGCGATACGACGTTGTTGACCCAGGCTATGGCTAGAGTGCATGCACCTGCACCTGCAGCGACTGCTAATCTTGGACTTTCCCTGGAACGTTTGCGTAGCTTGGGTGGTATTGAGTTTAGGGGTTTGACTCCCAAGGCTTCCAAGGAGTGGTTTGCTAGCACCCAGACGATTCTTGGGCAAATAGAGCGTACAGATGCTCGTAAGTTGGGCTTTACGATATTTTTGCTTCAGGGAGATGCTTATTATTGGCCGACAACTGTTATTGCGGGTATCGCACCTGTGGATGTGACATAGGAGTTCTTTGGTGCCGCTTTTCAAAAAAAGTATTTAGGTGATCATTACCAAGACGAAAAGAAGCATGAGTTCATGGTGTTGGTTCAAGGTAACATGTCTGTTGCGGAGTATGAGATTCAATTTATGGGGTTGAGCCATTACACACCTAAGTTAATTCTCAATGAGGGTCAACGATGTGATCGTTTTTGATATGGGTTGACTAAGGATATCAAGACCTACATGTTGGCTACAACCCATGTTGATTTTGATGTTTTGGTTACTTGAGCCAAGGATATAGAGCAGAATCTGGGTTTGTCCTCTCGTTCGGGGAGTTCTAAATCTAGGAAGAAGATTGTTGAATCAGATGTTGGTAGAGGTCAGTACAAGAGGCATCGAGATAGGAAGTATCGACCAGACCATAGGCAGTGTGGTGGAGGTAATGCTGGCTGAGGACCGAATGTTCAGAATACCTATGGAGGGACACCTGAGTGTGGGTGTTGTGGAAAAAGATATTCGGGCGGGTGCTGAGTGTCACAAGGTGGTTGTTGGAATTTTAGTTCTCAGGATCATATGCGACGTAAGTGTCCACAATTGGTAAGGGACGGTCAGGCTCCAATGGTGACAATTATTGCACCACTGAGGGGTCGTGGTCGTGGTAATTTTCAGTGTAGGGAGGAAGGTTAGAGGACTGTTGCTCATACGATGACTGTTCAACCTAAGGAAAGAGGACCGACGAGAATATATGCGTACCGCGAGGGAAGGAATAACACGGATGTGATTGCAAGTGCTTTTACTTTGCAGCCTATTTCATTACTTTTTTAGTAGATTCTGGTTCTACGCATTCATATATCTCGCACAAGTATGAACTTTTGCTTAATATACATGTAGAAGTGTTAGATGTGGATATGCGAGTAACTAGTTCTTTCGGAGAAACGTTTGTTGCTAGGAAACTATTTAGGATATGTCCTTTAATGGTTCAAGGTCATGTGTTTGCGGTTGATATGATGGAGTTGCCGTTTCATGGTTTCGATGTAATCTTGGGTATGAATTAGTTGACCGAACATAGAGCTGTGGTTGATTTTGAAACCAAGCGAGTTTCATTGAAACTTGATTATTACGAAGTTGTGGTGGTAGGTGAGAATGTTAAATTCTTATCTAATGTTGTTTCAGCTTTGGAAGCATGTAAGTTGTTGAAACTTGGATGTTAGGCATATCTGGCTTATGTCATGAATCTGGGTTCGAAGGATGTTCGTGTGTAGGATGTCTGCACAGTTTTTTGAATTTTCGGGGGCGTTTCCAAAGGAGTTGCCTGGGTTGCCACCAGATAGAGAGGTGGATTTCTGTATCGAGACGTATGCAAATACAACTCCGATTTCAATTGCTCCTTATCACATGGCACCAAAGGAGTTGAAGGAGTTAAAGAAGCAACTCCAAGAGTTATTGGATCGAGGTTTCATCTGACCTAGTGTTTCATCGTGGGGAGCATAGTAGTTATTGGATCGAGGTTTCATCGTGAAAAAAAAAGATGGAACTATAAGGATATGCATTAATTATCAGCAATTGAACAAGTTGACAATTAAGAATAAGTGTCATTTGCTGCGAATTGATGATTTGTTTGATTTCGATGTGCTACTATGTTTTCCAAGATTGATTTAAGGTCTGGATATTATCAGTTGAAAGTTAAGGACAATGATGTGCCGAAAACTGCTTTTCGCACTGGATATGTGCATTATGAGTTCTTAGTGATACCGTTTGGTTTAACTAATGCACCCACAACTTTCATGGATATGATTAACTGAGTATTCCATGAATACTTGGATCAATTTGTGGTGGTGTTCATTGACGATATTCTCGTGTACTCTCATACCGAGGAGGATTACGATCGACATTTTTGAATTGTGTTGCAAGCTTTGTTGGATAATCAGTTATATGCTAAGTTGAGCAAGTGTGAGTTTTGGATTAAGGAAGTGGTTTTTCTTGGGGGCATGTGCTGTCGGCAGAAGGTATTTGTGTAGATCCACAGAAGATTGAGGCGGTATTGAATTGAAAACAACCCAAGACTATGATTGAGGTTTGTAGTTTCTTGGGGTTGACAGGTTATTACTATCGTTTTATGGATGGTTTCTCGAAGATTGCTGCCCCTTTGACAAAGTTGTTACAAAAGGATGTTCGTTTCAAGTGGACAGAGGGTAGACAACAAGCTTTTGTGAAGTTGAAGGAAGCTTTGACACAAACTCCAAGCTTGATTCAACCTGAATCGGGAAAAAAATTATGGTTTATAGAGGTGCATCATATGTTGGTTTGGGTTGTGTTTTGATGCAAGATGGTAAGGTTGTGGCTTATGCATCTTGGCAATTGGAGGTGCATGAGCACAACTATCCTACGCATGATTTAGAGCTTGTCATAGTGGTTTTTGATTTAAATATTTAGAGACATTTTTTGTATGGCGAGAAATGTCTTGTGTATATGGATCATAAGGGTTTGATATATTTGTTGTCGCAGAAGGAGTTGAATCTTAGGCAACGTAGATGGTTAGAGTTGCTTAAGGATTATGATTTAACGATCGAGTATAATCTGGGTAAGGCTAATGTTGTAGTCGATGCTTTCAGAAGAAAGGCGGTAGAGTTGAGGGCGATGTTGGCAAAGTTGAGTGTGACGCAAGATGAAGGCTTGTTGGCTGAATTGCAAATCAAGCCATCATTGTCACATTTGACAAAGGAGAAGCAACCGTATGATGTTTCGTTGGTTTCGTATGTTAAGGACATTATAGTGTGTAATCCAATGAATTTTCATTTCAATGATGATGGTGTTTTGTGTTTTAAGAGTCGAATATTGGTGCTAGATGATATTGAGTTGAGGCGCACTAATTTGACTAAGGCCTACTCTAGTCCTTTTTATATGCATCCTGGTAGTACAAAGATGTACCAGGATTTGAAGGAGTATTTTTGTTTTGGCTTGAAAAAGTATGTGGCTCGTTGCATGGTGTGTCAGCGGGTTAAGACTGATTATCAGTTTCATTCTGGGTTGTTGCAACCATTGAAGATACCGAAATGGAAATGGGAGAGAATAACCATAAATTTTGTATCAAGGTTGCCTTTGACACCGTTAAAAAAAAATTCTATTTGGGTAATAGTGGACCGATTTATGAAGTGTGCACATTTTTTAGCAGTGCATACGACGTATACTTTGGATAAGTTGGCAGATTTGTATATCCCCAAGATAGTGAGGTTGCACGGGGTTCCCAAGTCTATCGTGCCGGATAGGGATCCACATTTCATGTCAAGGTTTTGGGAGAGTTTGCATAGAGTGTTGGGTTCCCAATTGAATTTAGTACTTCGTATCATCCTTAGACGGATGGTCAGTCTGAATATGTTATTCAAGTTTTGGAGGATATGTTGCAATGTTGCATTATTGAGTTTCAAGGTTCTTGAGAGAAGCAATTACTGTTGGTTGAGTTTGCTTATAACAATAGTTATCAGGCGAGCATTCAGATAGCTCCGTACAAGGCTTTGTATGGTAGGAGTTGTCGTACGCCACTTTGTTGGGCGGAGGCTGGTAAGAAATTTGTTTCTCTTCCTGATGTGTTTAAGGGTACTAATGAGAAGGTGAAGCTTATTTGTGACCGGTTGAAGGCAGCTTCGGATTGGCAAAAGTCCTATGCTGATTTGAGGAGTAAGGAGATTGAGTTTGCAATTGGTGATAAAGTGTTTCTAAAGGTTTCACCTTGGAAAAAGGTGATGAGATTTGGACGTAAGGGCAAGTTGATTCTGAGGTGTTAGAGTGTGTTGGTCTAGTAGCTTACAAGTTGAGGTTGCCTTCAGAGTTGGAGAAGATACATGATGCTTTCCATGTATCGATGCTTCGGAGGTAGAGGTTGGACCCATCGCATGTAATACATGTGGATGAGATTGAGTTGAATCCAGATTTGACCTATGAGGAAGAACTCGTGGAAATCTTGGACACTAAAAGCAAGGTTCTTTGTGGGAAGACCATTGAGTTGGTAAAGGTACTGTGGCGACATCGAGGTGTCGAGGAAGCCACGTGAGAAAGTAATGAGGACATGAAGAAGCAGTTTCCTTATCTTTTTTCATCAGGTAAATTTCAAGGTCGAAATTTCTTAAGTGAGGGAGAGTTGTAACACCCCAATTTTGGGCCTAGAAGTTAGCTAGATAGATTAGACTGTTCGAGTGAACCAGATTAGCCTATTCAAGTTAGTTTCAGGAATTAATCTATAATAAATGTTTTATTTGAAATAAAATATGGAAATGGAAAAATGTTAGAAAATATCTAATTAATATATTGAGGGTTTTGGTAAACTCAAATTGATAAAATAAATTCGGATTATAAGACATTTTGGTTTGGTGACTAAAATGTAAAGTTTTTGAAACTATTTTGGTGACTAAATCTGTAGCACCCCCTTCCCGGCCCGGTAGGGATCCTGGTTAGAGTATGTTACTGATGTTCAATTCAGTGATCGGTGCAATAATTTTAATCAATAATCAGTAAATCGGTGATTCAGAAGCGATGTGATATTTATCGATAACACAATACGATATTATAACAATACGATGAGGGCAGTAATTCAATGATCAGATATGATTTGACTAACTACTATGCCACCATTCTAGGAGTTTGTGGGATCGATAAACGTTACTCTATTGTAACCCCCTTGGCCTACTCTAGACACAAAACCGAACCGAGCGAGCTACATTGAGTTTGCTAAAACAAACCCAAAAGATTTAACGCGAATCATGCCCATTTGTTTTCTTTTATCCTATCTAGATGCATTATTATGACCTAGGGTGAGTGAGCATGTAGCAAGTGTAAACTCTACTCAATCGGGCGTCGAAATGGCATCCAATTGCACATAATTTTAAATTAGGGACCAAATTGTAATTCTAGAGAATTACAGGGACTTATTCTATTTTGAAATTACCAATCCTTAATTAGTCAGGTTTCATGCTCACATGTCTAAAACTGGCACAAAACGATCATCCAAACTCATGTAATTGCATACACAAATATCATGGACTAAAGTATAAGAATCAGAAACTCTCAAATGTCCCATTAACTGGAATAATTGCTTCCCGTATCGGTACACGAGCAAGTGTATTTGTACGCTTCCACATTCTCAAAATCCTAGCTTCTAGTAGCTCAAAACTGTACCGATACAGCTCTTCGCGTATCGGTACGCTTTCCAAAATACACTTACCCGTACCGATATAGGTTCTTGTGTACCGAAACCCAACCTCAAATTCAACTGACCCGTACTGGTACAGGGACACGTGTACCGATACACAAGAACCTGAAATGTCCACTTTTGCTAGTTTTTCTTACTTCCATGAATTCAAACACATACCAACATGCCTCAAACATATACACATCTATTCTCAAGATCAAAACACATCAAAACATCACATAACCAAGATCATATTATGGCATCACACTTCAATTGGAAGTCTAGAGGCATGCTTCCTAGAAACCAAACCGACCATCATACCAAACATAGATATGAACCAATAACCCAAAAAGTAAAGCCATTTACAAACCCCAAACAGCAATACAAACATTCTCAAATAGGGATTTTAACAAAAACCCTCCCAAACCAACAAGGAACCCCTCGTTGCCTTTATTACTACTAGTCTAGTTTGAAACTATACATCAATTAGCCGAAGTCCTTGGATTCCGTTCGCTTTCTTGCTACCTCCAGACCTTTAATTCGCTGCATTGATGGACAAAGAGAGCGTATGCACACTAGGTTTAGTGAGGAGTGCTCAAACAACACACCATCAATGCATTTTTAACCATTTTCCCAAAACCGCATTGAAATCATCATTTCAATCAACTTATAAAATATCATGCCTTGAAAACCATGCACTTAACACTTTCAAAAATTAGCATATTAAACCATATGCTACATGTATCATAGATCAACAACAAATTCCATTTGCTAACCCTCAACTTAAGCCTTCCCATGCATAACAATCCATATGCAAAGCTTAAAGAGTAAACATGTATAAACCAACGTTATATATCAACATCTATCACTATGATACATTAACAATTATATTGGCTTTCAAGTGATCATAAACCAAATCTCACTTTCCAAAATATTACATTGGATACAAGGATTCAACGAGTGTCCTCTTAACACTTCATACCATCTCAACCGGAATTAAGGTACGCTTACAACCAGGTACTATCACAACCCCTCTCATCGGTTAGATGCATAATCCACTAACAGGAGTTTTCGGTACCATATAACCCCTCGACCGTTAGGGTACTCATGGTGGAGAATTCGGTACACATAAACCCCTCAACACCCAAGACGACTTATTTATAGTGCACTACCAATCCTATGACCGACCAACTATATCCGATAATATTTTAAACAAAATCACTTGCCAATATAGTTCATTATTAACCATGTACCTCACTATTTTTAAATGCATCAAATCAAAACCATTTTCAAAGTATTAGACCATGTTTTCACAAGTATTCCACATACTTACATAGATCATTTACCAAATGCATCCATCATCATTATATGATCGAAAATAGTATAAAACATACTTTAAAACATGCTTAAACAGTAGGTACCATGTAATTCAAAACAAGTGCATAAAATCAATTTCGTTAAAGCACGACCGAGAGAGAATTATCGCCATACTTACTTTCAAGTTTAAACCAGCATTTCAAGCTAAGTTTAGACCCCCAATTATAACCTTTAAACCATTTCAAAGATGAAATCCATGTACTCACTCACCGACAACGCAAAGCCTCATTCGTCAATGCGAATCACTCCTCCAAAGCTTCCAAAGCGACGCTAAGAGCTTGAGGATCAACCTCCCCTGATTTTACCGCACAAAAATAGAGGATTCAATGCATCAAAATGCATTCATAAACCCAACAACATCAATCCACAAGAATCCTCTTCAAACTCTAGCCGAAACCTCTCCAAAACATCGTCCAAACTTAACCCAACCAAAACCTAAGGATTTAATCCATCAATTATCTTCAATTGACATCAAAAACAACCTAACATCAACCTTATACCTCCAACATACATTAATCCTCCACAACTCCTCAAAAACATATAACTAACAACCTAGAAAATTAGAGATTCATCTAACTTCGGGATTCTAATGTTAAATCCATCTTATTAACATTATAAATCATAAAAATCACGATTAAAATCAATCAAGAACTCAACAAAAAGATCCAATTCGAAAATCATATAATCTCATCAATTAAACATTGATTTAACCAATTTCTATAATCAACTCATTAAAACTCAATAGGAAACATTTATAAAGGATCAATAACTTAGAAATTTCAGTAAAGAACCATACATTAAAGAAGAAGAATGAAGCTCACCTCTAATGTTGACTTTCCTCCTTAATTGGATTGATTTCATGAGAAAACAAGATTAAAACAATAAGGTTTTGATAGAAATCGATTAAGAACTCTTTTGCAATTAAAAGATTGATGAAATCAAAGAGTTACCTGAAGGTTTTTGAAGAAGAGAATGGTGTTTGGTTGAAGAGAATTTGAGAGAAAATCTTTTAGTGAAAAGGTAGTTACATAAAGTTTGCTTAAGAATTGATTATAAAATTAATTTCCTCAAATCCATTTATATTTTCCCAAACCTTTTTAAAAATAGCCAATTAAGGAGAAGAATCTAATATTAGACTTGGGGCAAATAGCTCCTTAAAGATTCAAAATTTTGACCCTTTTACAAAACAATCACCAAAAATAGTTTTCATTCTTTACATTTTGGTCACTAGCCAAAATGTCTAATTTCCGAAACCCATTTTTTGAAATTGACTTTACCTAAAATATCCATATATTAAATAATGATTTTAGATATTTTCCCAAATATTTTCTCACTCAAAAATATTTAATCTGATTTAAAATCCTGAATCCGACTCGAATCTCTAATCCCAGCCCACCAGACCGTCTAATCAGCCTAAAAACCACTAGGACCAAAATTGAGGCATTACATCTATAGTTGTTGTGACGCTCCAAAAACCTTCGATTACCCCGATCTCGCAATAATGACTCCTTAACTTGAAAATGCATGAAATGAAATGCATTAGGCATACTTTACGTAGCGAGGTAGTCATACACAATATAACAATGAAATGCATTCTAAATCATGTCTTATCAATGACGATGCAATAGTTCATATTCAATGGCAATTTTATCATAATTCAATATTATTCCTTGGATCGAAACAAGATAGTGGATACACGAATTCCTATGCCTCGCCAAATAAATGAATGGTCTAGTTCCGCCGCCTCGCCAATTGACCAATAACACAATCATCCCTTTGCCTCGCCACAATAAAGGCCGTAGCCCAAGGACCGTAGTCCACCGTACCAATGAGCTCCTGAATTCTATGACATGCCAAATGTATCCAATGTCTTTTCAAATCCAAGGTTCAATGGCAATATCGATGTCAATGTCTCAATAGCAATGTAATATTCCTAAAATAGGCCTAGAAGAATGTTACCACTTGTGATCCTTAAGAAGTTATTTTAATATACAACAAGTAACAGATTGATAACTTAGGACCGAAATGAATAAAGTGAGAGTTTAGATACTAGAAAGGTAGAGGGCTAAATTGAACCATGTTTAGTTTCCTATGATTGCATGGAAAAGAAAAAAAATGGTAGGGATTAGTACACATGGCTCGATTAGATGGAGACATGAAGAAAAGGTTAGCCACCTTGGATGACACTCCCAAGGTTGTCATCTTCTTTCCCCTTAGCCACTGAAACCAAAAGAGAGGAGAGAGAACTTGAACCTTTAACCATGGATCTTTAAAAGATTTGAACATTTGAGTCTAAATTCTAGAGCTTAATTCGGTTCTTGAAGGAGAAAAGTAAGCTTTCTTGTTTCCTTTTTTATTAAGTTAATTTGAAGATTTGTAAATGAATTTTTGTGTGAACTTGATTGTTAGGTAATCGGTTAGAAAGAATTGATGTGTGTAGTAGAATTCTTCATGAGTATTACATAATCCTTTACATTTTGATTATATTTTAGGTGTTCGAACACATGAATGATAAGGGAAGGTTTGAAGGTTTAGATATCCATACTCATAGTGTAATAAACCGATTAGAGGGGACTGTTTTAATGATCCTAAATGTGCAAGACTGTTTTGAAGCCTTTATGCGTACTAGAAGGAAAACAGAGCGGACCTATGTTTAAAGAAGATTTAAAAGATAGTTTGAAAGTAGGTTTTTGTGTGTTAAATGAGCAAAGAACTGATTGAATTTAAATGAATGGGCTGTAACTATTTTGAGTTATATAATGTACATACAAATCGATTTGGGACTATTTTTGAGACCATGGATTGTTTGAGCATGTTTGCTGTGTGTTTATGAATTTAAAACTGTTCTAGACAGTAGGGATTGTAAATTGAATTGTTAAAAAATTAATAAATATGATAGAAAGTTGTTATGAAGCATAAAGGAATGTAAGCAAGTAAATTGAGCTGTTTTGAAGCATATATTTTGATCTCGGGACTATTTTATGTAAGTGGGGCTGTTTTGAGTATTTAAAGAGTATATTGGACTATTGGACTATTGGAGTAAGAAACTGTGAATTTATAAAGATGTGAGACTGATTTGAATGTGTGTAAATGTATGTAGACAATTAAGAGCTGTTATTAATTGCACTCATTCGAATTTAACTAGAAAGGATGAGACGAATGATGCTTATTTGATAAAGATTATAAGCAGTATATTATGATTCATGGAATGATTGGTTAATGACTAAGCCCTAGCGGCCTTGTTGATAAGAATGTGAGCAAATGCTCACCTTGAATGTAAAATTCACGTAAGGTGAATCCTGCTTATATTGAAAGGTAATGTGTAATATGAAATGGTATTGATTAGAAGCTATTGGTATACCCTTGTATTGGTATTATTGGTATACCCTTGTATTGGTACTTGGTGTACGCTTGTTTCATTACTTTGTGTACCCTTGTTTGACATTGATTTTATAGGATTCGTGTATCATGGCTGTTGCTTGAGTCTCAAGGCTGGATTAAAAGAAAGAATAAAAGTACATAATTCATCCGAGAAGTTTAATCTACTATGAATAGCATAAAAAGAAGCTATAACTACTATGGCTGATTCTTACATAGAAGCTTCATTGGACATGGTATTATGATTATTTTTCATAATAGAAAATAATTGATTGTTGTTGGTGATTATAGCCATTCGAATGTTATGGAAATTTAAGGAAAGATGGTTTGACCAAATTATAGTTTATTTTAAAACAGTTTGAGAAAAACATGCAAAGGTTGCTTATTATAAGAAAGATCACAAATTAGAAGGAAATAGTGAAACTTCTTATATTTGCGGGTTTGTAATTAAGAAAATTATGAACCATAGTTGAGTTATGGTTGAGTATACTTAAACTTCTTATATGATTTATACTGAGATTGAAAGTAAATGATTATGTATATGGCGAGTGATAATGGAATAAAGAATAGTCTAGTTTATGAAGACGAAATTCGACCACTAAGTGAGTGAAGTAATGCTTTGTTCGATTATGTAGTACAAATTTATAAACAAAATGTGATAACCGAAGGACAAAATAGTTGTATGGGTGAGATAGCATTTTGATGCTATTTGACTATGATTCGTTACATGTTAGATCAAATGCTTGCATGCAATGAAAGAACTATTAGATGTTGTGTTAATTCACGAGATAGATAAAATGAGAGTTAAGATATGTTTGAATGTTTTAGAAATGTATTCTTATATCTATACTTGATTTCAATACCTCTTGGTACAAGTAAAACTATGGATTGAAGGTACATGGTTAGATTACTACCTCTTGATCTGAAGTTTAGAAGTATACGAATTTAGTTTCTGGAGACAGTAATGTAAAGGTGAATTGTCCATGTTTCTTGTTTATACCAATTTCACTAAAAATATCTATGAAAATGTATAGATAGATAGTCTAGCTCTTAAAGAACGAGTTAGCAAGTTAATAAATGAGGTATCAGACAATTCTTGTAAATATAATCTCTGGAGAAGATGAATCCAATAAAGCTTATAAATATTTTGTAAAGAATTATATTACTTACTCATTTGTCAAGAATGGTAGTATTTTGGATGTAATCATTTATGGGAAGAAAGGACTCATAATAAGAGAACTTTTAAGTGGGGATTAAATCAAATGGAAACATATCCTAATGCTATGCTTAATAAGATATCTTGGCATACTGCTATGATAGTAGTGTCTTGTAGATTAAGTAAGTTAAAATTCAGAACAAGATTTAGATATTCCAGTTTTAACTTAAGTATCGGGTAAAGAATGTGAATTGGTCGATTGTAGTATATTTATCAAATAAAATGTTAAAATTGTTACTTGTTAACTGAATTTTAAAATTAGTTGATTAGAGTAATACATACTTGTTCAATTTTTATTACCGAAAGTTAATCCGATAGTGGCACCTAGTTAGACTTGCATAAGCATATAGATCCTTATATGGCCCGTATACCAATATATTTGTTTATGAAGCTCTAAGGAGCATTAAGTTGTAAAAAGGGGCCTTTATAATTATTTTCTGGTTGCTTATTATTGAAAGATTAGTTAGCAGGATTTCATGTCGTCTGATACATGCCTAGAATGGTTAGCATGTTTTGAATGATCTCATTGTTGCCTGTGATTAGGATTATAGATCATCTTGAGTTTGTGCAGGAGTGAGGAGTAATTAACATAAGAGCATATCATTCTGATAAATAGTAGAATAACTAGATGAACTATTATCCAATCGATTAGTATATAAGATGATAATCCCACGCATAAAAAATATTAACTTATTAATAATTGAATACAATAATTAGTACCAGTTTTGTAATGACCTGAGTCTTGGTGCTTTGTATAAATGATTGTTGCAAAATAGTTAGTAATCGAATCAAGTGTTTAAAAGTAGTTATCTTTATAAGAGTCAAAAAGGGCTAACAATAATAGTAATAAGCTGATACATTGGAAGTCATGAAAGTTTCTAGCAAGCTTCTCGACATATTACAAATGTGTAAGATAATTGTGAATATTTATGTGTTTACTTATGCTTCGGATGTTTAGAGTGAACCTAAATCTGACTTGGTTAACTTAAAAGTTTTAAAATTTTCCTGAATTCTTTTTGTATGCCTGATTAAAAAGGGTTAAGTCAATCATGATTGTTTGCTTGTTTGTCTATAACATGTAATAATCTGATTTATCTTCTAGACCAGGTTAGGGGATGTTACAATTGGTATCAGAACATGGTTTTGTCGATTCTCGGACTAAACATGGACTCAATGCATTGTCATAAGTCTAGTGTGCCACCTAGGAGTTAGAATTTCTATTGTGTTTTGGTAACTTGTAACCGATACAGTTTGTTTACTATGTTTTGATACTCAGAATATGTGGAAAAATTCTGAGCCTGTAATATATATTCGTCGTCATTTAAGAAATTCGAGGACGAATTTCTTTAAGGGGGAGGGAATTGTAATATTCCTAAAATAAAGTGAGAGTTTAGATACTAGAAAGGTAGAGGACTAAATTGAACCATGTTTAGTTTCCTAAGCTTGCATGGTAAAGAAAAAAATTGGTGGGGATTAGTACACATGGCTCGATTAGATGGAGACATGAAGAAAAGGTTAGCCACCTTGGATGACAATCCCAAGGTTGTCATCTTCTTTCCCCTTAGCCACCGAAACCAAAAGAGAGGAGAGAGAAATTGAGCCTTTAACCATGGATCTTTAAAAGATTTGAACATTTGAGTCTAAATTCAGGAGCTTAATTCGGTTCTTGATGGAGAAAACTAAGCTTTCTTGTTTCCTTTTTTATTAAGTTAATTTGAAGATTTGTAAATGAATTTTTGTGTGAACTTGATTGTTAGGTAATCGGTTAGAAAGAGTTGATGTGTGTAGTAGAATTCTTCATGAGTATTACATAATACTTTACATTTTGATTATATTTTGGGTGTTAGAACACATGAATGATAAGGGAAGGTTTGAAGGTTTAGATATCAATACTCATAGTGTAATAAACCGATTAGAGGGGACTTTTTTGAGTTATATAATGTACATACAAATCAATTTGGGACTGTTTGAGCATGTTTGCTGTGTGTTTATGAATTTAAAACTGTTCTAGACAGTAGGGATTGTAAATTGAATTGTTAAAAAATGAATAAATATGATAGAAAGTTGTTATGAAGCATAAAGGAACGTAAGCAAGTAAATTGAGTTGTTTTGAAGCATATATTTTGATCTCGGGACTGTTTTATGTAAGTGGGGCTGTTTTGAGTATTTAAAGAGTATATTGGACTATTGGAGTAAGAAAGTGTGAATTTATAAAGATGTGAGACTGATTTGAATGTGTGTAAATGTATGTAGACAATTAAGAGTTGTTTTGGATGTTTAATTGTGAAGTGGACTGTTTTGTTGTGATAAAATGTATATACATGCTTAACGAAGCTGTCTTGCTATGAATTGAACCTATGTAGACTGTTTTGTTGTGATTAAAATGTATATACATGCTTAATGAAGCTGTCTTGCCATGAAATGAACTTATTTGGATAGATTTGTATGAGCAGAAGAGTTAATGGACGGTTTGAGTTTAGTTGTGTAAAAATGTTATTAAGGGACTAGATTGAATTGGTTAAAAATAAGGACTGTTTTTCATGTCTTTTGGTATGCTACATGTTAATTGGATAGCTTGGATTGATTCTAATACACATAGTTACATTATTGTTATGTTTAGACCATGGGGAAGCTATGAAGGATTTGATGAGTGGCACGAATCGAGCGAGGATTCAGGTATTCCGTAACACCGAGATAAGAGGTGAGAGTAGTTTAGAGTCTCGGGATAGGAGAAATCCATCCCTAGCATCCTTAATGACTTTAATTCACTTGCTTGCTATATAATTTTTGTAACAATGCACAATTGAGCTTGGAATCCGAGGTAAGTATTGTTGTAAAAAGTACTTTGTGATATAGAGAGTAAATCAATGGTATTGTTGATGCTTGAACCATAAACTCGACTATTGATTTAAAGGGGTTTACTATTGAAAATAAAGGTTCGATAACAACCTAATAAGCTGGAATGTTAAGACATTTCTTCCTACTCATGTAGGTTATATGTGATTGTTTCTGTGTATTGTTGTAAGGCACATATGGATTAAGTGATGCTATTTTTCAAGAATCTAGTGTTATTGGTTGCACTCATTCGAATTTAACTAGAAAGGATGAGACGAATGATGCTTATTTGATAAAGATTATAAGCGGTATATTATGATTCATGGAATGATTGGTTAATGACTAAGCCCTAGTGGTCTTGTTGATAAGAATGTGAGCAAACACTCACCTTGAATGTAAAATTCACGTAAGGTGAATCCTGCTTATATTGAAAGGTACTGTGTAATATGAAATGATATTGATGAGAAGCTATGTGCAAAAAGTTATTAATCCGATAAATAAATGAGTAAAACCTTTGTCGCGAGTCAGTCATAGGTACAATTGGCATGCCATAGAGTCCGCCGAGCTCGCTAGTCCGGACTACGGTCCCTTGTTGTTAAAGATCCAATGGTCTATCTGGTTCTATTTGTGTACCCCTGTTTTGGTATTATTGGTGTACCCTTGTATTGGTACTTGGAGTACCCTTATTTCGGTACTTTGTGTACCCTTGTTTGACATTGATTTTATAGGATCTGTGTATCATGGTTGTTGCTTGAGTCTCAAGGCTGGATTAAAAGAAAGAATAAAAGTACATAAATCACCCGAGAAGTTTAATCTACTATGAATAGCTTAAAAAGAAGCTAAAACTACTATGGTTGATTCTTACATAGAAGCTTCATTGGACATGGTACTATGATTATTTTTCATAATAGAAAATAATTGATTGTTGTTGGTGATTATACCCATTCGAATGTTATGGAAATTTATGGAAAGATGGTTTGATCGAATTATAGTTTATTTTAAAAGAGTTTGAGAAAAACATGCAAAGGTTGCTTATTATAAGAAAGATCATATATTAGGAGGAAATACTGAAACTTCTTATATTTGTAGGTTTGTAATTAAGAAAATTATGAACCATAGTTGAGTTTTGGTTGAGTATACTTGATAAGCTATACATTGAATAGTTGGCCTTCAAGTTCTGAAAATTAGATTAAATCATTAGCTGACTCACAAGTTAAAGGTATAAATTATTAAAGGATTTCCTTTCTTGAAAACAAGAAATTTTAATAGCTATAGTAAAGAATTAGCGTATTGTTGACAATTAAGAAATTGTTTGTCTAATTAAGAGTTAGTAAAATTATATGATTTATACTGAGATTGAAAGTAAATGATTATGTATATGGTGAGTGATAATCGAATAAAGAATAGTCTAGTTTATGAAGACAAAATTTGACCACTAAGTGAGTGAAGTGATGCTTTGTTCGATTAAGTAGTACAAATTTATAAACAAAATGTTATAACCGAAGGACGGAATAGTTGTATGGGTGAGATAGCATTTTGATGCTATTTGAATATGATTTGCTTCATGTTAGATCAAATGCTTGCTTGCAATGAAAGAACTATTAGATGTTGTGTTAATTCGCGAGATATATAAAATGAGAGTTAAGTTATGTTTGAATGTTTTAGAAATGTATTCTTATATCTATACTTGATTTCAATACCTCTTGGTACAAGTAAGACTATGGATTGAAGGTACATGGTTAGATTACTACCTCTTGATCTGAAGTTTAGAAGTATACGAATTTAGTTACTGGAGACAGTAATGTAAAGGTGAATTGTCCATGTTTCTTGTTTATAGCAATTTCACTAAAAATATCTATGAAAATGTATAGATAGATAGTCTAGCTCTTAAAGAACGAGTTAGCATGTTAATAAATGAGGTATCAAGTAATTCTTGTAAACATAATCTCTGGAGAAGATGAATCCAAGAAATATTATAAGTATTTTGTAAAGAATTATATAACTTACTCACTTGTCAAGAATGGTAGTATTTTGGATGTAATTATTTATGGGAAGAAAGGACTCATAATAAGAGAAACTTTAAGTGGGGATTAAATCGAATGGAAACATATCCTAAAGCTATGCTTAATAAGATATCTTGGCATACTGCTATGATAGCAGTGTCTTGTAGATTTAGTAAGTTAAATTTCGGAACAAGATTCAAATATTCCAGTTTTAACTTATGTATCGGGTAAAGAATGTGAATTGGTTGATTGTGGTATATTTATCAAATAAAATGTTAAAATTGTTACTTGTTGACTGAATTGTAAAATTAGATGATTAGAGTAATACATACTTGGTGTTCAATTTGTATTACCGAAAGTTAATCCTATTTGAGTTAAAGGAACTTTGATCGAGCTAGAATATCACTACCTCATTAAGCAAATGCTTACGATGTGTTCTCGTTTGGTTCGGATCAACCTCTTATCAACTCTTAGGATGGTGGCACCTAATTAGACTTGCTTAAGCATATAGATCCTTATGTGGCCTGCATACCGATATATTTGTTTATGAAGCTCTAAGGAGCATTAAGTTGTAAAAAGGGGCCTTTATAATTATTTTCGGGTTGCTTATTGTTGAATGATTAGTTAGCAGGATTTCATGTCTTCTGATACATGCCTAGAATGGTTAGCATCTTTTGAATGATCTCATTGTTGCTTGTGATTAGGATTATAGATCATCTTGAGCTTGTGCAGAAGTGAGGAGTGATTAATATAAGAGCATATCATTCTGATAAATAGTAGAATGACTAGATTAACTATTATCCAATCGGTTAGTATATAAGATGATAATCCCACACATAAAAAATATTAACTTAGTGATAATTGAATAGAGTAATTAGTACCAGTTTTCTAATGACCCGAGTCTTGGCACTTTGTATAAATGATTGTTGCGAAATAGTTAGTAATCGAATCAAGTGTTTAAAAGTAGTTATCTTTATAAGTGTCAAAAAAGAGCTAACAATAATAGTAACAAGCTGATACATTGGAAGTCATGAAAGTTTCTAGCAAGCTTCTCGACTTATTACAAATGTGTAAGATAATTGTGAATATTTATGTGTTTACTTATGCTTCATATGTTTAGAGTGAACCTAAATCTGTCTTGGTTAACTTAAAAGTTTTAAATTTTTCCTGAATTCTCTTTGTATGCCTGATTAAAAAAGGTTAAGTCAATCATGATTGCTTGCTTGTTTGTCTATAACATGTCCTAATCCGATTTATCTTCTAGACCGGGTTAAGGGATGTTACAAGCAATGTCGATGATCAATATCAATATCAATGATCAATGTTTCAATATCAATGTTTTGATGAAAATAACAATACCAATGATCAACAACTATAACAATGCCTATTTCAATATCCAATGTCTATATCAATGATACCTTTAATACTCAATAGTTATTATTTCTATGTATCAATATGTCAATGATGACAATAACAATGACGATGATACTATGATCAATGTTTCGATACAATAGCTTACCGATGAAGCCTCCAAAGAGGTTCGATGCAATATCCTTAGACACAATGTTAGCTAGGCAATAATCAATATCAATAAAATCGGGAATGATACCTAACCTATTCTTGAGACTCCGACTACACTCACCTTGATTTTTGAAGCTCCTACGGCTCTCGGATGACCACTCCCTTGTTCCTAACCTTTAATAGAGATGATGGACTTTCCTTCTCCAACTCTTGAGCTACGTAAAACAAGAGTATACATTAAAATCAATACAACGATACTGAAATCAATATTCTACTTGAAATAGGTATTAGCTATCAAATTCCCATGGATTAGAGCTTTGAAAATCCTAAGTTTACCATAGGTTCTTAATAACTTTAGCTTGAAATTAAGCATCAACTATCCATAGAATCTACAATTAATTAGGGGATTAAGCTTACCGAATCGAGAGCTATAAAATAGGATCAATAGGTGGAAGAAATCTAAGATTTCAAAGCTTCCTCACTAGAGGTGTTAGCTTGAGCTCAAGGAAGAAAACAACAATAGTGGTGTGTTCTTATCTTAAAGTAGAGGATGAAATACTTGAAAGAGAGATGGTTTGGTGTATTGTTGTAAAACAAAGAGGACAAATTTTAAACATCTTAAAACTCTCTATTTCATTAAAGAAAGAACTGATGGTGATTTTCTTCCTCAAAGGGGAAGCTTAAACTAATAGTTTCCATCTTTTTTTTTTAATTCAAGACAACCCATCAAGTTGTCATCTTTTTTAAGCAAAAGAAGATCGATATCACATGGAGTGGAGGCAAGCAAGGAGGTGAATCATCCCAAAATGGAGTAATTACAAGGGTAGTCCTTCAACTCTCCAAACTTTGCACTTTTGCTCCCAAACTTTCAATTTTCACAACTTAGTCACTAACCAATATTTCAATAAATTCAATAAGGTTCTTAATCAATAAATTGATTCAATTAATGTCAATATAACACGATCATTGTCAATGAAATATTTGGACTTTTTCGGTGTGGGGTTTCTGATCATTAGAACCCAATTTCGACCAGACCGAATTTCAAGGTGTTATAAAATCGTAAAAGGGTCAAAACTTAGAATCTTTATGGAGATGTTCTACCAATGTTTTTAATCAGACTTTCCCCTTAATTTAGGCTATTTTTAAATGGTTTTTAAGTAATTATTAAATGGAAGTAAAATAGATTTAATTAAATTGGTTTTTAAGAGTTAATTCACTTTTCTCACATAACTACTTTTGCTCTCAACTTTTCCCTCAATTTTCTCATCAGCCAAACTACTTTTCTTATTCCAAAATGACCAGGAATCAACTCTTTTTTATTTCATTTTGATTCCTCAATTGATTCCTTGGATTTCTACATCAAACCTTACTTGCTTTCTTGGAGATTTCACTCAAGTCATGCCAATTAAGAGAGAAGCCAACATTAGAACTAATTTTCGTTTCTCTCCTCTAATCAAAAGTTCTTTACTAAAATTTCCAAGTTCATGATCCTTTACAATTGATTTTTTGATATGTGTTGATGATTAAATCAAGATTAAAAGATTAAAAGTGAGTTTTAATAAGAAATTGGTAGATCTTTGTTATGAATATGATTTGTGGTGATGTAGATTGATTTAGATCATGTTAATGATGTGATTAAATGCTATAAGGATGGTTTTGTAATAGGAATCCCGAAACTAATTGAATTGCTAATTTTCTTTGATGTAAATAGTTAGATTTTGAGGTGTTTTGAGTTTGCTGGATGTATAAGGTGGGTTTGTAAATGATTCTTGATGTTAATTGATTTTTGTTGAGACTATTAAATTGTTAGGTTATGGCTGGGTTTTGTTTAGGTGAAGTTTTGTTTAGTTTTCGGTTGTTTTGGGATGGAGTTTGGATGTGTGTTGCTGGGGATTGATCTTGCTAGGATTTTAGATGCATGATGATGCATTAATCCTCTATTATAATGTGGATAAAACAAGGGAGTTCAATCTAGTAGCCTTTGGTGAATAGTTGGAAGCGTCAGACGCTTGATTTTTGTATCGACACGTGGAGTTTTGCATAGTTGGTGAGTGGAACCATGTTACAAAGCTTTTAAAAGGTTTGAAAAGTTATCTTGGGGGTTTAACTAAAGTCAAAAAAGCTTGGTCAGATTTAGAAGTAATTAAATAGCAATTTTCTCTCGATCTCCCAGTTTTGGTCCATATTGTTTAAGCATATGTTTTGATATCAAACATAATTTGTTATCTACTATTTTATACTTGGTTTTCCATGAGAAATGCATTGCGTGTAATGACCTGAATTTTGGAATTTGATGGTCGGTTTAACCTGAAGCGTGGGCTTCACATTTGGGCCAAGAGTTTAGGCCTTTGTGAGCCTTGGTGGGCAAGCTTTTGGGTTTTGAGCTTGGGTTCTTGGTTGGGTGTTGGGTTGGAGAGATGATTGGAGGGTAGGATAGTAAATTCCCTCTTTTTAAAGAGAGAAAGTGTTTGGGTTCTTAATGTTTCTAGAGCAAAGTGAAGAAGGTGATATCACATTCTCTTTGCTTTCCCTATCTCTCTCTTCTTCATCTTTCACCCAAGAACTAAATGTTTAAGGCTCGGCCTTTGTCTGTTGAGTTAGAATTTTGAAATTTAAGTTGATGGCGGTGTAACCTTCTTCCAAGGATCTACATTTTGAGGTAAAAATCATCAAGTAGTATGGAGGATGGGTTTTGGTGGGGTTTTGAAGAAGAGGAATAGGAACGGGGGTTTTGACTCCATTCATTGTAGTTAAATCATCCCTTTAGTCTCTTTTAATCTTCCAACAATATTGTAATTCATTTTTACAACGTTTCCTTGTAGTTAAAGAAGTGGGAAATTCTTCCAAGGAGCTTGGGAAGAAGAAAGCTTGAAGGGTTTTGGTTGGAGGCTTCCCTTTCAGCTTAGAAATAAAGGTTAGTACACTACTAACTCATTTGTATTCCTGGAAATCATGAATTTGATTGCTTTGTGGTTTGGTTGACATTTTGATTGCTTGAGTTCTTAAAACGTCTAAAATGGTAAATCTTAAGTTTGATGTTAACATGGCTTAAAATGGTAGGAAACCACTTAAACCACTTCCTATAATGTGTAGGTTCGATTTGGGGTCTTGCCTTTGGGTTTTGGGGGTTGGGGAAAAAATTTTGAAGTCTAAAAACTGAATTCTAGGTTTGATTATTGATACAGGTTGAACACGTATCAATACCAGTGTTGTAAACGGCTAAAACTAAGTAAAAAGTGAAAGGCATATCAATACGCTTGAAGGGGGTATCGATACCTTTTTCCCACCCAAATTCCAGTAGCCAAAATTGGTACCGATACGCTCAGGTGCATATTGTTACACCTAGGGTATCAGTATACAGCCCCTATGTATCGGTACGAGTCTTAAGTAAAACCTCCCTTCTGAGTGTAGATAGGTATCGGTACTCATGGGTTGGTATCAGTACCCCTTGGAGCGTATCGATACTCACTGCATTTTGCCCTAAAAATAAGATTTGAGTTTGAGGGACCTATAATTCAAGGACTAAGGCCCAATGGGTTTCTAAAGTGGTAAAATGAATAGTAGAATCAAGAAACTAAGACTTAAGCATCACATATGAGCTTAATGGGTAATAACTTAATTAAAATCTTTGGTGACTTGTTGTGTTGTATGGATAAAGATCCTTGGTGGATCGAATAATGAATGCATGCCATGTAAGGGCATTTTTATGGTTGTGTCACCTTGTTTCATGGGGTTCCAGATACCCATGAGGGTAGAGAGTGTTGCAACACCATGGTCAAGATCCCGAATGTATGAACCCGATGCTAAGTGGAACCGGGCCTCACTCAGAGTGTGTGTACCTGATACTTAGTGGAACATGGATTCACTCCAGGTTTGTTGATATTATGCATATGGTTGCTATGTATGATTATTTACCTCCTATTGTTGATATATGATGAGACGGCTAGAGATGGCATTGATATGATACGACTGCCTTATTTTATTCTTTATCTGCATGCTCTTATTTATGATTTGTATGAAGCATGTAACACCCCTTACTTGGTCTAGGAGAAAACCGGTTTAAGAAGTGTTACTGAACCAAAACCTAAACAAACATAAGACCTTTGAACCAACTCAATAGAGCATGCAACCAAAAATGAGGGGAAAAATTTAAAACTTTTGAAACACCAGTCACAGTTCGAGCCCTTGCCATAATATATTTCATAAACAAGACGAGAAGCTTACACTTTACACAAGGCAAGTCATGATAGCTTATACATTAAACTTCGTTGATAGTATATCCAAAATACGAAGGTCATTTATAAGTAGAACCCAGACAATTTAGGACTAATTCTGATAGTTCAATTGTTTAATATTAGCTAACCAGGTTTTAGGTCCGATCCAGTTTATGATTTTATTTTTAGAGAAAGATTATAACCACCGTCTACTTAATAGATTAATTAAACTATGAAATTCTCAAATTAGGAATGACAAGAGTTTCCACTCATGTAAACAAACAAACAAACAATTCCAACACAAGTCAGGCATATAATTAGTTATTTTAGCCTCATTCCAAAACCAACTACAAATGCATGGTATTATCACATACATGTTCATATTTATACTCCTAATCGATCATTTTGAGCATTATGGAGTCTAAACCACACAAACATCATAATTATCATAACACATACATCAAGCAATTAAGAGATAATTAAAGGCCCATTACATACTTAAATTCTTATAGAGATTTAAATATACATGGAATCAACAGAGATCGAAATACACAATGCATTCCTAACAAACTATGTGCCACCATCTAGGAGTTCTTAATGAGGGTACGAACGTACACCTTGACAACCGTAAACTCATCTGAATTCAGAAGTGCTCATAAGCAAGAACTTCCTGAAAGGCATTGAAAGGATAGAGTAAACTCAAGCTTAGTGAGGTAGTATAAGGTAGTTAATAGTATGAAACAAAACTATCCTTTCATGCCAAAATAGGACGGGTTTTATAAGCTAATCCATATATTTATATATGGATTTCGAATTAATCATGCACACCACACTCATGGATCAACAAGCGTAAGCATATATGCTTGATTATTCTCACGAAGCATATTAAAGTCGTATTTTCATATCACACAAGTCAACATCATAGAATATCATAGAAGGTGATGCTTATCACACAAGTTACCCAACATAACATCTTGTAAACATTGATACTTGTCTCTCAAGTTATCCAACTAGTATACGAACAAGCCAGTTAATTTAATACATGAGACTTCAGACACAACAAGTCATTTTCATGAAATACTCGTATATTTCAACACCCTACTATATACTCGATGATATTCAAAAACAACTTTCGGATTCATGTATACACAATTATACAATTAAAGACAGGTCACGGTACGCTTGAAGTTATTCAATTCGATTCTCTAAACAAGTTCATACATACATGTATTCAAAACAATCCTTTAAACATTTAGGTACCCTAGACAATCAAAACAGTCCATGTCATGTATATTTCTATTCAAAACAACCCTTTTAGCATGTATGTACACTTAGGCAATCAAAACAGTCCATGTCATGTATATTTCTATTCAAAACAGCCCTTTTAGCATGTATGTACACTTAGGCAATCAAAACAGTCCATGTCATGTATATTTCTATTCAAAACAGCCCTTTTAGCATGTATGTACACTTAGGCAATCAAAGCAGTCCATGTCATTTATATTTCTATTCAAAACACCATGTCATGTATATTTCTATTCAAAACAGCCTTTTTAGCATGTATGTACACTTAGGCAATCAAAACAGTCCATGTCATTTATATTTCTATTCAAAACAGCCCTTTTAGCATGTATGTACACTTAGGCAATCAAAATAGTCCATGTCATGTATTTTTCTATTCAAAACAGCCCTTTAAACATGTATGTACACTTAGGCAATCAAAACAGTCCATTTCATGCATATTTCTATTCAAAACAGCCCTTTTAGCATGTATGTACACTTAGGCAATCAAAACAGTCCAATAGGTACTTATTTTCCTTCAAAGCAGTCCTTAAATCCCGTATATGCAATTAGACATACAAAGCAGTCCAGAACATAATTAGGTTTATCCAGAATATTACTTAAATCTTGAATATATACATATATAGGTGCTAATTATCATGTAAGCTACCAAGCCTGACATAATTTCAAACATATTTTATTATCATAATAGACATGAACTATTTGTCACAAATGTATCAAACATACACATAAGTTACTTAACATAGAAGATAACAAGCATACATATTGTAGGCATGAGTTACTTATCACCAAGGTACAAACATGTCATCTCATATCTACTTGTTAGTTGTTATGTAAGATAGCAAGCATCAAATAGCATGAACATGGATTATTGATCACATGTAGTGTTTAGGTAATTCTTTAAATTGATTTATAAACTGCATTATTATCAAACAGTCCACTTATTATGTATAATCAATCAATCAAGTCATACTAGCATATTTACTTTCATTAGAAGCATATATCTCCAATAAAGAAGTATTTAAGTTTCATTAGAAACATATTACTTATTAAGCACGTTATCACAACTTTTCATCAATTTAACTTATAATCTCATAACTTCTTATTAACATAGCCTTGAGATCGAACTTCAGCCTAGGTACACGAATCCCCAACCAACTGTCGCCCATAAGATGGTACTCGTAGTACCGGTCAATCCCTCATACTGTCGCCAAGTGACCACACACGCATCCCTCCTACTGTCGACAAATAAGGATCACTATCCTGGACCGTAGTCCACCCCAACACTAAGCTCTATGGACTCTATGGCATGCCAATTATACCTAAGACTGGCTCGAGACCAAGGCTTTAACATTTATCATCTTTTCTTGGAACAAAGTGAGAATAGCTCGTTATCATAACATCATATCAATATCTCATTACCCATTTTCAAATTGGGTATGTGTTCACCTCATGTGAACTTCTCATTATAGATGAGCATTTGCTCTAATATCTTATTATCATGCCACCAAGGCTCATTAGGCACATATATAAACGGATATAAATTCAATATGAGCATAGCTCCATTTTCAAATAATCAAGTGGTCATAGCTTATAATCTTATCAAGTCAATCACATTTATTCACATTGGTCATTTTTCGAAGTGAGCATAGCTCCATATCATTGTATCTGATCAATGTCTCAATACTCTTTTTTATTTGGGTACAAATATTCACCTCATATGAATCTCAATATTTCAATTCTCTTGTTCGAATGGCCTTATGGCCATTATCACTTTTGTTAAAACATACATAACTCTCTTTTTGTATTCAAGTTATCAAATTCTCAAAAAGCTAAGCATGACCAAGGGTTTTTCATCATTCCACAAAACAAACATTTACATCCATATATGCCTTTCAAATCAAACAAGCATCTCATAACATTTTAGTCATTTTAATTCATAGTCATGCTTTCAACTACATTTCAAACCACAAAGTACATTTCACTAAAGTACTTACCTTGCATCCAAGCTTGCTCATTCATAACATAATTTAACCAATTCAAAGTAATCATAACTAGAAAGCAATGCTCGGGAGAGTTATTAGCCCATCCCGATACTTTAAACTACACTCACAGATAATTTTTTGAGCTATTTATAATAGCGAATCACAACCCCCTTTTTGTTTATCCACAATTTGAACCTCGATAGCCCTTAATCCTCCAACTTCTTCTTCTTGGTCTAAGGGCAATAAAAGGTGTAATGATACATTAGAATTGATCTTAACACCTATCCCTTGTAACTACAAAATGACCATGTACATACACAATTTCTATCCTAACATTCCACAACAAGAGCAAGCATGTTCAAGCATTTTAAAACAGTCCATTATCAATACATAGGTGTGCAATTCAGTCCCAATATGCATGTATACACTTTTATGCATCGAAACAGTCCACTAACTTGCAAAACAGCTCATATATGCACCCATAAAACATTTTTCTTGATCAATTACTCCAAACAGGGCAACATCATTAGCATACATTTTGTTCACTCAAAACAGTCCCCTTTTTCACACACATCTACACAAAGCTGGGTAGTTTCTTACATATATATTTTTTTGATCAAAACACACCACTTTCACATATGTATATACAATTATGGGCAGATTTCATATGTGTACAATAATTTATTCAAAACAGGGCAGCATTCTTGTTCATGTTTACGTTGCAATCCAATTCACATACATATACATTTATTCACAAAATTTCATGCACAACAGCCCTTAATACCCACAGACTGCAACAAAATAGTCCAATTTTGCACCAAAACAATTCACTTATTACCAAAATAGATTTCCCTTGAATTTAGGACACCCTAAACAATCCTTAACATCCTTATATACATGCGTAACAGCCCATGAACATTTCACATTACAAATTCCATGGAATCATAGCAAGAATCATTGTATACACATATATATTATTCGATTGAGCCTATGATTCATAATATAGATTTAATTTTCCAACTATTCAAGTGAATTCATCAACACAATGCATACCATACAAATACACCAATATCTCGAACTACTCTAGTGTTCGATTCCATGCAATTCAACCAAATCAACTATATCCCAATTTTAAACATGAGCATTGTTGCGTGTGATAAGTGCTACGCAATTGTGCAAGTATACACGTCGCAAGTAATAAAGTGATATGAGTATCGAGTATCGTCTCCACAGGGATTGGTTTGGGCCACTTTGCTTAAGTTACTGCACTGTGAAAAGTAAAAACACAATTAAAGGATTAAAGGAGTTTAACTAATAACTAAACTAGAAAGCAATAAAGTAAAAGAAAAGATGAGATCGATTGAGAGAGATAGGCTAGGTTATCGTGAGTTGAGGTGTGATAGCCGATTGGATTGTCTTGGTAAAGAGTGCACGGGCAACTCGTTTGCCGTGGCGACTTTACAACGGGTTGCCTTGGCAACTAATTGATGGTTGCCACAGGCGACTAGTTGGGCAACTACTTGGGCGTCGGGCAGCAACTTCAAGGTTCGGCGGAGCGTTCTTCAATGGTTTCTTCTTATCCCTAAGTCGAAACTCTAGCTACTTGTGCATGCCTTGATAATACATCCTGCGTGAATCAAGGGTGAACAACAACCAATCTTGCACTCCTCTTAGCCGTTGAAATCCTTAACTTATTCCTAAGCCGGATTAATCTTCACCATCATTGGATTGAATAAAGATCATATTCATTCGTTTCTTGAATCTAACTCTCCCGATATTAGATAAATGGATGAAATCACGAGATCCTCTCCCAATTCACTCATAAACAATAATAAGAATCAAGAATGAATAAACCTTGAAATAGAAAAGTACAAACTCTTATTACCTAAACAAAAACCAATAGTTTCTCACAACCACAAAACACAATAACCATAGCCGATCAAGTTAGTTCATGGTTGGGTTCAAAAGATATACAAAGAATAATCCCCAAACCATGAATCTAATAGAAGCAAAAGAAGAAGAAGAAGTCGAAATTCCCTAATGCTCTCTTGTGAAATTTCCCCCTTGCTCTCTCCTTTTGGATTGTCGAAATCTCCTTGCTATTTATAGGGCTAGGCCAAAGTCCTTCTTTGAGGAGGAGTTTGAGTTGGAATTAAATTATCTTTAAAGAATATAATTCTTTATTATAATTTTATTCCTATTAGAACTTCTCCTATCTTCTTGGAATTTAATTCTTCTTTAATCTCTGCATGGCAATCAAATTCCTTTGGGCTTGGGCCTTGCTCCATGTCATCTTGGGCTTGTAAAGTCATTAATTTCGACATCCCTATTGCATTTTTTTTCTTTATCAAACAAATGCCATGGCAACTGGCTCAGCGTCTCCTTCATGCATTGCCACGGCAACTAGCTCAACATTGCTTTGGCAAGTGATCCTGCACATACACACACAAAAACACACCAAAGCAGCATCTTTTTCCACAAAAATCACCAAGTTATGTAATCAAGCTCAACGGTGGAAAGAAACATGAATTAATGCATGAATGACTAATTATGCAACTATTATGAGCTTAAGTCTAACAATAATATGAGTAAAAGGGTAATAAAAATAGTACTTTTGAACACTTATCACGCCCCCAAACTCGAACTATTGCTTGTCCTCAAGCAATGCAAACTAACAATTACCTGCCAAGACTTTAATCATCAAAGACATGCTTCAAACTTGAATTCAAACCTCGGAACCGTGGCACAAAGTATGATCACCTTTTAATTTTTCGGATAGCACAAAAACTTACCCGGAACCAAACTATAATGCTCGTGACAATGTGTGTGCGTAGTTGTGTACAAGTTGATTTTCAAGATTCTATGTGAACAATAGGCTTTTATCAATTTAATTATCGGGGCATTTGTTTTTATTTTCACTAGAGCCAATTTGGGCACCTCTAGCAAAGTAAGCTATTTCTCATTTTATTTTAGTCGACTAGAGCCAATTTGGGCACCTCTAGCGATTCTTTAATGTGCATTAACTACTAGAGAGCAGTTTTGGGCACCTCTAGCAAGAAAGTGTATTTACTACTAGAGCAGTTTTGGGCACCTCTAGCAAGAAATTAACTTTTAATTTTCAATTTTAAATTTACCCAAATTTTAAGCAACCTAAGTTCACTAAGTTTCTTTGAATCAACAACCCACAACCGTGTAAAAAAATTCAGCATCATAGTAAAACTCTAAGTTCTTTTCATGCAATCCTAAAATTAAAGGTTATTTCAATTAAGTACAGTGGCAAAAATTCATCATTGGATATTCAACAAGTCTTAAGCAATTAAATCAAATTAAAGGCATGGCAAGTAACATATGCAACCTATATGTGATTGCTAAAGATGAATGCAACTAAACATGAAACTAACTAGAAACCAACACCCCCCCAAACTCGAGAGAAGCATTGTCCTCAATGCATGTAAAAGTGAAACAAAATTTAAAAGAAACTAAATGAAATGAGTTAGTCGGAGAGGTCGTCACCTCGATTGATGAGTTTCCTTCGTGCCGTTTGCTTGATTCAATTTTCGGTCGGTGGTTGAATGCTTGAGGCTGGTACGCGTGAATAACATTGCCTTGATTTGGTCCATGTTTGCGATGCAGGTTTACTTGCATGTGCATCGATAGTTGCGAAGCCATTGTTGTTGCACAGGCATCGCGATTTCCGTTGTGGTGGTTGTTGTGGCGCGAGTAGTCGGTGATAAATTTCCTTATCATGGTGGTTGTGAGTCTTGTTGTGGAAAAGAAAATAAAAAAACACGGAAACTAAAGATAATGAAGAAAAATAAAATATATCCTAAAAAATAAAAGAAAAAAATAACAAAAAATAATAGAACAAAATAGTTCAAAAAATAAAAATAAAAATAAATGTATCGGTAGTTGCCGTGGCGTCGAGGGTTGCCGAGGCATGCACATCCATGGTTGCCCGGCGGCGTCGGGGTTCTGCCGGCGCGTCTTGGCGTCCATGGTTGCGAGGCGTGCGTATTAGGAGTTGTTGCGGTGTTGAAGGTTGCCGTTTTCGATACTTCTTATAGTCCATCCGCACCCTCCATCGGGTGATAATATTGCCCAAAAAGAGTTTGGCAAATGTGCTTGCCACTACTCCTTTTGCGTTACCATGGTGGAGGTGTCTTTCTTCTTTGTTCGCTTGTAGTCCATGTATACTCTCCACCTTGCTACTATTCTGAAGAAGGCACAAATATATTAATAGGAAAAATTATATCCATTCTCAACCATTCAATTACCTCATTCTTGTCGACTTCTATCATGGTTGGATGTAGCCTTTGTTGTCGTGGCAATTCTTTGCTCAAGCCAATTGCCGTGACAATCAGTTGTCAAATTTTCTCTAAGTCAAAGGAAGAATCAATTTTACGAAGAGCTTTATGAATCCAAACACCTTTTTCTTTTGGCCTCTCAAACATCTCCATCGGTAGAGATTTGATGGCTTCAAATCTACCAATCTCGGTTCCTCAAGACATATACGCAATGGACAATGTGAGTTTTTAAAGAATTCAAAAGGTTCAACTATTACCTGCTCATATTCCATTGGCAAAGTATTATCATCTCGTTGATCTTGCATGTGGTCGTGTAATTGTCGTGGCAATTGTAGATGAGAGCAATCTCTGATTCTGTTTCAGCATCAACGTTGTAACCTTACGGGCATCAGGTTCCTCGAGAATTTTTGCTGTAGTATTGTTGTTCTCGGCTTCACTTTGAGTGTTGTCGCGGCATTGCTCTGTTCGGGCTCCTCAATCATTGCCGAGGCAATTTGTTGTTGAGCCCATCATGTGTTGGGCAGTCTCTCTCATTGGCATCCTCTTGACTTTGAGGTTCTAGTTGTTTCCTCACACATCGGAGAAATTTCTTTGTATTGCTCCTTATCCTCTTGCCTTGGGACGTCGGTATCCCTAGGAATGAATTGTTGGTGCATGTTATCCATGACATATGTGGATCTCCCGATTGATCTTGAATCCCCTAAGGTTGCATCCCCTTTGAGCTATCCTCGTATCCATAGATTTTGATAGTTCTCGAATCTCTTCAATTGATTCGTCAAGTTTAGCCAAGGAAGCTAGTAACGTTTCCTCCAAGGAATTGGAATGCTCTTGAAAAGGACTACATTGCCATGGCATATCTGTTGTCGCGGCAAAATTGTTATGGTAAAAAAATTTTGAGCTTTTTGACCATACCATGAAGATTTTGCTGTTGGTTCCCTCTATGGTCCTCCATGTAGTTATATGCACCGAAAATGTGAGGGCAATTTTCAAACACATGATGTTCTCCACACATAGCACAAGATTTTCCATGGTATAAGTTCTTTGGGCTTTTCTCGGTTGGTATAGGTAATCATCAAAGGGTGCAAGGAACTCTTGATTGAATTGATTCATATCTTCCAACATCATCTCTCGAATAGATTGGTTTTATTTCCCGACATGTTGATGTTCCTTAACTTGTAGCGCACCTTTTTTTTTTTTGATAAAACAAACAAAAGAAAAGTTAGTAAAACTAAGAAATAAATGCAATAACAAAAACAACTAACACCAATTGCCAATCCCGACAGCGGCGCCAAAAACTTGTTGCGTGTGATAAGTGCTACGCAATTGTGCAAGTATACACGTCATAAGTAATAAAGTGATATGAGTATCAGTATCGTCTCCGAGAGGATTGGTTTGGGCCACTTTGCTTAAGTTCTGCCTTTGTGAAAAGTAAAAACACAATTAAAGGATTAAAGGAGTTTAACTAATAACTAAACTAGAAAGCAATAAATAAAGTAAAAGAAAAGATGAGATCGATTGAGAGAGATAGGCTAGGTTATCGTGAGTTGAGGTGTGATAGCCGATTGGATTGTCTTGGTAAAAAGTGTGCGGCAACTTTCGGTTGCCGTGGCGACTTACTGAGGGTTGCCTTGGCAACTAATTGATGGTTGCACAGGCGACTAGTTGGGCAACTACTTGGGCGGTGGGCAGCAACTTCAAGGTTGGCGGGCGTTCTTCAATGGTTTCTTCTTATCCTAAGTGAAACTCTAGCTACTTGTGCATGCCTTGATAATACATCCTGCGTGAATCAGGGTGAACAACAACCAATCTTGCACTCCTCTTAGCCGTTGAAATCCTTAACTTATTCCTAAGCGGATTAATCTTCACCATCATTGGATTGAATAAAGATCATATTCATTCGTTTCTTGAATCTAACTCTCCCGATATTAGATAAATGGATGAAATCACGAGATCCTCTCCCAATTCACTCATAAACAATAATAAGAATCAGAATGAATAAACCTTGAAATAGAAAAGTACAAACTCTTATTACCTAAACAAAAACCAATAGTTTCTCACAACCACAAAACACAATAACCATAGCCGATCAAGTTAGTTCATGGTTGGGTTCAAAAGATATACAAAGAATAATCCCCAAACCATGAATCTAATAGAAGCAAAGAAAGAAGAAGAAGTCGAAATTCCCTAATGCTCTCTTGTGAAATTTCCCCCTTGCTCTCTCCTTTTGGATTGTCGAAATCTCCTTGCTATTTATAGGGCTAGGCCAAAGTCCTTCTTTGAGGAGGAGTTTGAGTTGGAATTAAATTATCTTTAAAGAATATAATTCTTTATTATAATTTTATTCCTATTAGAACTTCTCCTATCTTCTTGGAATTTAATTCTTCTTTAATCTCTGCATGGCAATCAAATTCCTTTGGGCTTGGGCCTTGCTCCATGTCATCTTGGGCTTGTAAAGTCATTAATTTCGACATCCCTATTGCATTTTTTTTCTTTATCGACAAATGCCATGGCAGCTGGCTCAGCGTCTCCTTCATGCATTGCCCACGGCAACTAGCTCAACATTGCTTTGGCAAGTGATCCTGCAGTGATACACACACAAAAACACACCAAAGCAGCATCTTTTTCCACAAAAATCACCAAGTTATGTAATCAAGCTCAGCGGTGGAAAGAAACATGAATTAATGCATGAATGACTAATTATGCAACTATTATGAGCTTAAGTCAATTTTTGGATAGCACAAAAACTTACCCGGAACCAAACTATAATGCTCGTGACAATGTGTGTGCGTAGTTGTGTACAAGTTGATTTTCAAGATTCTATGTGAACAATAGGCTTTTATCAATTTAATTATCGGGGCATTTGTTTTTATTTTCACTAGAGCCAATTTGGGCACCTCTAGCAAAGTAAGCTATTTCTCATTTTATTTTAGTCGACTAGAGCCAATTTGGGCACCTCTAGCGATTCTTTAATGTGCATTAACTACTAGAGCAGTTTGGGCACCTCTAGCAAGAAAGTGTATTTACTACTAGAGCAGTTTTGGGCACCTCTAGCAAGAAATTAACTTTTAATTTTCAATTTTAAATTTACCCAAATTTTAAGCAACCTAAGTTCACTAAGTTTCTTTGAATCAACAACCCACAACCGTGTAAAAAAATTCAGCATCATAGTAAAACTCTAAGTTCTTTTCATGCAATCCTAAAATTAAAGGTTATTTCAATTAAATACAGTGGCAAAAATTCATCATTGGATATTCAACAAGTCTTAAGCAATTAAATCAAATTAAAGGCATGGCAAGTAAAATATGCAACCTATATGTGATTGCTAAAGATGAATGCAACTAAACATGAAACTAACTAGAAACCAACACCCCCAAACTCGAGAGAAGCATTGTCCTCAATGCATGTAAAGTGAAACAAAATTTAAAAGAAACTAAATGAAATGAGTTAGTCGGAGAGGTCGTCACCTCGATTGATGAGTTTCCTTCGTGCCGTTTGCTTGATTCAATTTTCGGTCGGTGGTTGAATGCTTGAGGCTGGTACGCGTGAATAACATTGCCTTGATTTGGTCCATGTTTGCCGATGCAGGTTTACTTGCATGTGCATCGATAGTTGCGAAGCCATTGTTGTTGCTGGGCATCGCTTGATTTCCGTTGTGGTTGTTGTGGCGAGTAGTCGTGAGTAAATTTCCTTATCATGGTGGTTGTGAGTCTTGTTGTGGAAAAGAAAATAAAGAAAACACGGAAACTAAAGATAATGAAGAAAAATAAAATATATCCTAAAAAATAAAAGAAAAAATAATAAAAAATAATAGAACAAAATAGTTCAAAAAAAAAAAATAAAAATAAATGTATCATAGTTAGTTGCCGTGGCGTCGAGGGTTGCGAGGCATGCACATCCATGGTTGCCGAGGCGTCGGGGGTTCGAGGCGTCTTGGCGTCCATGGTTGCAGAGGCGTGCGTATCGGGGAGTTGTTGCGGTGTTGAAGGTTGCCGTTTTGATACTTCTTATAGTCCATCCGCACCCTCCATCGGGTGATAATATTGCCCAAAAAGAGTTTGGCAAATGTGCTTGCCACTACTCTTTTTGCGTTACCATGGTGGAGGTGTCTTTCTTCTTTGTTCGCTTGTAGTCCATGTATACTCTCCACCTTGCTACTATTCACGAAGGCACAAATATATTAATAGGAAAAATTATATCCATTCTCAACCATTTAATTACCTCATTCTTGTCGACTTCTATCATGGTTGGATGTAGCCTTTGTTGTCGTGGCAATTCTTTGCTCAAGCCAATTGCCGTGACAATCAGTTGTCAAATTTTCTCTAAGTCAAGGAAGAATCAATTTTCTGAAGAGCTTTATGAATCAAACACCTTTTTCTTTTGGCCTCTCAAACATCTCCATCGGTAGAGATTTGATGGCTTCAAATCTACCAATCTCGGTTCCTCAAGACATATACCGCAATGGACAATGTGAGTTTTTAAAGAATTCAAAAGGTTCAACTATTACCTGCTCATATTCCATTGGCAAAGTATTATCATCTCGTTGATCTTGCATGTGGTCGTGTAATTGTCGTGGCAATTGTAGATGAGAGCAATCTCTGATTCTGTTTCAGACATCAACGTTGTAACCTTACGGGCATCAGGTTCCTCGAATTTCTTTGTAGTATTGTTGTTCTCGGCTTCTTTGAGTGTTGTCGCGGCATTTCTCTGTTCAGGCTCCTCAATCATTGCCGAGGCAATTTGTTTGTTCGAGCCCATCATGTGTTGGGCAGTCTCTCTCATTGGCATCCTCTTGACTTTGAGGTTCTAGTTGTTCCTCACACATCGGAGAAATTTCTTTGTATTGCTCCTTATCCTCTTGCCTTGGGACGTCAGTATCCCTAGGAATGAATTGTTGGTGCATGTTATCCATGACATATGTGGATCTCCCGATTGATCTTGAATCCCCTAAGGTTGCATCCCTTTGAGCTATCCTCGTATCCATAGATTTTGATAGTTCTCGAATCTCTTCAATTGATTCGTCAAGTTTAGCCAAGGAAGCTAGTAACGTTTCCTCCAAGGAATTGGAATGCTCTTGAAAAGGACTACATTGCCATGGCATATCATTGTCGCGACAAAATTGTTATGGTAAAAAAATTTTGAGCTTTTTGACCATACCATGAAGAATTTTGCTGTTGGTTCCTATATGGTCCTCCATGTAGTTATATGCACCGAAAATGTGAGGGCAATTTTCAAACACATGATGTTCTCCACACATAGCACAAGATTTTTCCATGGTATAAGTTCTTTGGGCTTTTCTCGGTTGGTATAGGTAATCATCAAAGGGTGCAAGGAACTCTTGATTGAATTGATTCATATCTTCCAACATCATCTCTCGAATAGATTGGTTTTTATTTCCCGACATGTTGATGTTCCTTAACTTTAGCGCACCTTTTTTTTTTTGATAAAACAAACAAAAAGAAAAGTTAGTAAAACTAAGAAATAAATGCAATAACAAAAACAACTAACACCAATTGCCAATCCCCGACAACGGCGCCAAAAACTTGTTGCGTGTGATAAGTGCTACGCAATTGTGCAAGTATACACGTCGCAAGTAATAAAGTGATATGAGTATCAGTATCGTCTCCCTGAGGATTGGTTTGGGCCACTTTGCTTAAGTTCTTGCCTTTGTGAAAAGTAAAAACACAATTAAAGGATTAAAGGAGTTTAACTAATAACTAAACTAGAAAGCAATAAAGTAAAAGAAAAGATGAGATCGATTGAGAGAGATAGGCTAGGTTATCGTGAGTTGAGGTGTGATAGCCGATTGGATTGTCTTGGTAAAAAGAGTGCACGGGCAACTCGATTTGCCGTGGCGACTTTACAACGGGGTTGCCTTGGCAACTAATTGATGGTTGCACGGGCGACTAGTTGGGCAACTACTTGGGCGATCGGGCAGCAACTTCAAGGTTGGCGGAGCGTTCTTCAATGGTTTCTTCTTATCCTAAGTCGAAACTCTAGCTACTTGTGCATGCCTTGATAATACATCCTGCGTGAATCAAGGGTGAACAACAACCAATCTTGCACTCCTCTTAGCCGTTGAAATCCTTAACTTATTCCTAAGCGGATTAATCTTCACCATCATTGGATTGAATAAAGATCATATTCATTCGTTTCTTGAATCTAACTCTCCCGATATTAGATAAATGGATGAAATCACGAGATCCTCTCCCAATTCACTCGCAAACAATAATAAGAATCAAGAATGAATAAACCTTGAAATAGAAAAGTACAAACTCTTATTACCTAAACAAAAACCAATAGTTTCTCACAACCACAAAACACAATAACCATAGCCGATCAAGTTAGTTCATGGTTGGGTTCAAAAGATATACAAAGAATAATCCCCAAACCATGAATCTAATAGAAGCAAAGAAGAAGAAGTCGAAATTCCCCTAATGCTCTCTTGTCGAAATTTCCCCCTTGCTCTCCCTATGGATTGTCGAAATCTCCTTGCTATTTATAGGGCTAGGCCAAAGTCCTTCTTTGAGGAGGAGTTTGAGTTGGAATTAAATTATCTTTAAAGAATATAATTCTTTATTATAATTTTATTCCTATTAGAACTTCTCCTATCTTCTTGGAATTTAATTCTTCTTTAATCTCTGCATGGCAATCAAATTCCTTTGGGCTTGGGCCTTGCTCCATGTCATCTTGGGCTTGTAAAGTCATTAATTTCGACATCCCTATTGCATTTTTTCTTTATCGACAAATGCCATGGCAACTGGCTCGGCGTCTCCTTCATGCATTGCCCTGGCAACTAGCTCAACATTGCTTTGGCAAGTGATCCTGCACATACACACACAAAAACACACCAAAGCAGCATCTTTTTCCACAAAAATCACCAAGTTATGTAATCAAGCTCAACGGTGGAAAGAAACATGAATTAATGCATGAATGACTAATTATGCAACTATTATGAGCTTAAGTCTAACAATAATATGAGTAAAAAGGGTAATAAAAATAGTACTTTTGAACACTTATCAAGCATTCTTGCAAGTATCATCCAATATAAACTAACTCTCATGGAATATCTTAACAAATCAGCTCATAAGGGTGAAGGGAAGAACATTTTACCTTCCTCTTGAATCCTATTCGAATGCTCACCAAGATTTTAACCAAAATTGTGCTTTTTTTCTTCATGTATTCATGAAGATTTCTCTCTCTCTCAATCTTTGCTTCGGTGATAGCAAGGAAGAAGATGGTCTTCCTTGTCCCTCCTCATGACCGAATCCCTCTCCAATCAACCTATCTCACTCTTAGATTGACATGTGATCAAGCCCATGAAGTTTTGAGAATTTAGCATGCAAACTCAAAGATTTAGACATTACCCGATTTGGTCCTTTAAACTTTGAGCACCCTTTTCTTTCTTTTCATCCATTTTGGTCCTAAATTTTCAATTTAGCTTCATTATTTCATTTTAGGATAACTTCTTAGGAATTAAAAGTGGTAGCATTCTTCTAGGCCTAGTTTTGGGGTGTTATAAAGCATGGTTGAGTGGAAGTGTATCCACTGAGCTTCGTTAGCTCAACGTTCGGAATTGTTGTATCTGTTCGCAGGTCTGTACGTTGACGTGCATTGTCGGAGCACCATCAGAGTAGGACTTTGGCACTGACTTGTTTCCGAGTACAATATTTAGATTTATTTGGGCTATGTATTCGTAGGACCCTACGTTGTATTGTAAATCTTATTTTGGATTTCAAATAAAGTGTCGAAAGCTTTCACTATGTAATTTTAAATGGAGCTCCCCATGTAACGTTTTAATTATGTTTCTATTTTGAAATGTTTCAAACTTAATGGATTTAATGAATGAATGTGGTTTGGGCCAAATCTAGTTACGCTTTTTTATGGCTTTGGGTTTGGCTTGAGGCCCAAATGTAACATCCAGGTCGACGACGTTATATTGTGAATGTTATAATATATGGTAGCCTATGAGGCTTGGCAAATGGTTTCTGTAATGGGAACACATGTTGGTTTATAAACATGGTTTATGCAAAGGTAAATGGTTTGATTAATGCATATGGAAAACAGTAAGGTAACATGGTTTGAAAGTATATATTGGCTTAGTGACAAAGAATTAAATGTTACCGGATATAGTTGGCATGCCATAGGGTTTAAAGTGCACTATAATAAGTCATCTCATGGTTTGTTGAGGGTGTGGAACGCCACCGCATTTTTATCTAATCATTAAGAACCCCAATTGTCGAGGAGTGGGAGGCCACTATATTTGTCTCATGTTGGTGGATACAAAGGTGTGTTTAAAGGAACCACCACGGAAGTCCGAGTATCTGATGTTTTTTCTATAAAATTTGATGTTATGGTTTTGGTCATCTAATGCCAATATATGAAATAATGTATCATAATGGGTTTAAAAAAGAGCTTATGCCTTGTGATAAAGGATAATGATGCTCTTTAAGATATGCAAAGGAATGTTTATGCTTGTAAATCATGATACATGTCTATGATTACGAGTTGATTTGTTTAAAAGCTATGCATAATGTTTTAGAAGGTTTTCAAATGACATTCTTCCATTAAAGGTTGTTTTTGTATTCATGTTTTAATGCATTGATGATTGATCTTGAGCTTTCCTCACTAAGCATCTCGTGCTTACGCTCCATTCTTATCCTTACAAAGAAGTAGACTTTTTGAGGGCAGCATTTGAGCAAGGGGAACATCCAAGAACTTGGTTTGCAAGTATGATTTTAAATAAGTGGACTTTTTAGCAATAAAGGGGCAATGTAGCCTTGGGCATTTGAGAAACTTGTATTTGTTACTCCTTGTTTTTGAGCAAGTTCATATACTACCTTGGATGTGTTTTGTGGTGTTTGAAGCTTGAAATTGGGCTTGGGATAGCTTTTGCATGTTTGGGTAGAGATCATGCCTATAAGTCTTGGCTAATGCGTATCGGTACGCCTAGCCATGTATCGGTACGCATTTTAGCTATTGGAATCTTAAGTTTTGAAATTAAGGCACCAGTGTCAGTACGTGGGGGACCGTACCGATACCCTTTGAAAAATGGAACCCGTATCGATACGAGCATGTTACGTACCGATACCGAGTCTGTTATTTTCTGGTAAATATGAGATGAAGATTGCTTTTCTTACATTTTAGTCCTTATTTCTTGTACATTCAATTAAATGAGTTTATATGAACGTTTAATGATGAAATTCAACGAGTATTCTTGTAACCTAACTAATCAAGGCCTGATAATCTCAAACTTAACTTAGTCCTCATGGATTTTTCATATTTGCAATTTGGTCCCTAAATCACAAACACGATTAATTGGATGTCAAATCGATGCCCAATTTCTTCAAGATTTACTCTGTTGCCAGCATGTACACCATAGGGAATTATAAGATTTAGATAAGATAAAAATGGACCATTTTTAAAGGAATTAGTTTCGGTTTTGTTTCAGCAAACCCAATGTAGTTCGTTCGGTTCGGTCTGGTGTCTAGGCCAGGTCGAGGGGGTTACACGATCGATTGCTACACTCAACAATTGATATCAGAGCGATGCTTATTTGAAGGTCTTACAACCTCTCGAGAAGATCCAAGAAGTGTACAATCATCTACAAGGACAATCACGGCTTCCTCTTCCACCATTGAAACTTGGGGAGATTCTCAACCCACCAACAAGCCTCATTTCTTCAATGGAGTAAACTACGCATATCGGAAGAACCGAATAAAGGTATTCCTTCAATCATTTGATTTTGAAGCTTGGAAGATCACCATGGAAGGCTACACTACTCCAACCACCGAGATGATAACTTTGAGCAATGATGAGAACAAGAAATTCTCTACAAATGCCAAGGCGATGCATCTTCTATTTTGTGCTCTTGGCCTGGATGAATATGGAAGGGTTTCATCATGTTCCAATGCCAAAGATATTTGGGATAAACTTGAAGCCATACATGAAGGAACCAATAAAGTGAATGAGACCAAAATTGGGCTCCTCAACCTCAAGTACGCCGAGAACTTCAAGATGGACCCTGAAGAAGACATCAAGTCCATGTCCAATCAATTCTCTATGATTGTGAATGGATTGAAGGGCTATGGAGAAATGATCCCGAAAGATAAGCTTGTGAGGAAGATGATCTACTCTCTTCCCAATTCATAGGATTCAAAGAATACGACGATCATATAAGCAAACAACCTCAAGACTTTCAAATTAGATGAGCTCATTGGTTTATTGCTTACTCATGAGATGATGTCAAAAGAAAAAGAAGATAAGAAGAAGGAAGTTGAAAAGAAGTTCAGAATTGCTCTCAAATCAACAAAGGAATAGAGTGATTCTAGTGGAAAAGAAGAAGAAGAAGATGAGGAAATGGTTATGTTTTCCTAAAGATTTAAAAGATTCACGAGGTCCAACAAGGGGAGAAGATGTTAAGGAAGAGAAGGCTTCAAAAATGAATTCAGGGAAAGGGATCCTATCATTTGTTATGAGTGCAAAAAGCTGAGACATGTCAAGTTTGACTGTCCCCAGTTAAAGAAGAAGAGCTTTGGGGGAAAAAGCACAAGGCTCGTGTATCTACTTGGAGTGATGATGAAGACTTATCCGATGAGGAAGAGAAAGAAGTAGCCAACTTGTGTTGAAATCATTGCTTACTCTTGGAAATTGCCGAAACTAAAGTCTTAGCGTTTGATTTTGATAAAATATAGAAGATCAAAGTTCCCCCTAAGGTGAAATATTTCCTATGGATGTTGAAGATAGGCAAGGTCCCTACAAAAAGTTCTTGATTAAAAGAGGTTTACAACTTGAGAATATGAAGGAAGAATGCCTTGGTGTGAATTGGGTCTAGAAACCTCCAACGATCTTTTTGTGGAATGCAGGTTTGTTAACTGCTTTTGGTCTAGGTTCTACGACTAGTGGTCTGTCACTTGGCATAGATTGGAAATCATTGATCATTTTTTGAATTTTTGCTTTGATGTCCATGAGACTAGTATAATTAGGATAGTTTGGCTTATGTCCATTGTAGCAGCACTTTGGAACTTATGGTTGTCTTGAAATGAGAGTGTTCTCAATGCCATGTCAATTCTTATTAAGGACCTAATTTTCTATGCAAAAAATGAGAATTTTCGTTAGGATCAAGGTTGTTAACAAAAATATGTTGCTTAGTGAGGAGAATTGGTGGTCTAAACCCGAAATATGCATTCTGAAAAGTAGTAGCAATTAAGCATCCCAAAGCCGGTACCTTTCTCCGGTTGGTAATGTTAAATTCAATGTTAGATGGTGCTTCTAAAGAAGGTTTTATAGGCTATGGACGGGTAATAAGAACAACAATAGTAGATGTGATTGCCATGTTTTTTGGTCTAGTATCTAGAATTGGCTCTGACTTTGCCGAACTAGTGGCAATAAGAACTGCATTAAAATTATTTCTAAAAGTAGTTTGGAATGGAAAGTTTTCTATTCTTATGGAATCATATTTGTATGTTGTCATTAATTGGACAACATCATCGTTACTACGATCGTGGCTTGGTGGGACATCTTCGATGAAATTGATGATATGTCTCGAGAAATTTCTAAGGTGCAATTCTCTTATGTCCCAAGAAATCATAGCAGTATGGCAGACCATTTAGCAAAAGAAGGGATGAATAGGAAATACTTGTTCAAAGCTTGATGGTGATTTGTTGTTCAGACTGAGATGGAAACATGATTTTTATTTTAATGTTAGTTTACCAGGGTAGAGTTTTGATGGATTTGTGTACTCTTTCTTGATGTAATGACTACCTAGTTGAGTTGTACTCTTTTCGTCCACTTAGGCTTAGATAGGTTTTTAACGAGGCACTCAAGTATGGTTATTTTGCCTAATAAAATTTTTATTAATGAGAAAAATATATAAAATATATAGTTGAAATATAGTTAATCAATTATATCAAATTCGGTTAGAATTTTAATTATTTTTATGCAGAGAAACATTGGAGACAAGCGATAATGATGAAACAAAGAAGAATGTGATCGCAAACAAAGTAAGAAAATAAAGAATACCAAGATTTACATAGAAAACTCAAAGAAAAAAAACCACAGGTAAAAGATGAGAACTTTCACTATGGCTTATAATGCGGTAAAAACTTATTAAATGGTCAATGTGCTTAATTTATTTTATTCTAAAGATTCTTAGATTTTTCTAAAATTGTGATTTGGTCCTTGGACTTTTGGTAAATTTCAAATTGATCCATAAATAATAAAAGATGTTTAGTATGCATAAATGATTAAATGAGTTATTTTGAAATTTTATTAAGTGTGTGATTGTACTTAATGTGATTGTGTTATGTGAATATTGTATCCTTTTCTTGATTTCGATTTGAGTTTCGATTAGTTAATGTGACATCACTGATTTGTTATCCGACAAAACCAAGTTTCGAGTGTTACATACAACAATAAATTAAACTTGTAATTATAACAATCATTACTCTAACTCCACTAAAAGAATGAGATATAAATAGTGCATCTATCATTAATTATTATGGGGTAAAAAAGTTATTTTGTAACACCCTCAACTCGGATGTCACCTTTGGTCTCAAGCCTAACCCAAAAGCCATAAAATTTCTCAAATTGGTTTAGCCCAATTAAGTTATTTCTTAAAAGTATTTAAAGTCAACAGTTGAAAATATAGATAAATCATTTAAACCGTTACAAAGGAACTCCACTTAAATTTAAAACATTTAAATATTTAACTTGATTAATACAACTTCAAAAGTAAAAATTACATACTCGATCATGTAAGGTCTTATGAATACATAGCCCACTAAACACAAGTACCATACTTCGGAGATCACCACATGCTGGAACCCCATACTGATAGTGCTCCACGATCCAACGATCAACCTACGCACGAAAACAATGATTCTGAGCGTTGAGCTTACAAAGCTCAATGGTACACATCTACTCTACTATACTTCATGCTAATCATAAACATAAGCATGCAAGCTAGTACGAACAATAAGGAGAGATAAATAAACATGTGGCTCTACCACTAGTCGCCTAAGCACATGCCCTCAACATAGCAAAATATCATACATGGCACACAAGGCCCAACCAAGCCCAAGATCTCAACAAATCATCTAGTCGAAGACACATAACATCAACAACAACTTAGGAGTGAGGTCGGGTCACGAAGCATCGAAACATACACTCTAGGTGAGGCCGGGTCACATAGCATCGAAACATACACCCTTGCTCAGAATCCCCCCTCGAGCATCTACATTTTGGGTGAGATCGGGTCACCTAGCATCGAAACATACACCCTGGGTGAGGCCGGTCACCTAGCATCGGAACATACATCCACACTCGGTATCTCTAACCATGGTCTTGCAACACTCTTCCACTGGGTATCCAGATCCCATCAATCAAGAAGACTCAACCAATTAAAAGCCTACCCAACATACAAGCAACGTGATCCCAATGATCTCCCTATCGTTGCTAAACGTCACCACATCGTTTATTTTACATTACCAAGTTGTTAATACATTATGGGAGGGTATATAATTAATCTCGTTTATTGCCTCCATTAATCCTAGTTATATCGTTTATTAATGCATAATTCAATTATTAATGTTCACATAAATTTTCATCTTTAAATTTCATTTAGAGATTATTTATTGTATCGGGTACTAGTACTCGTACACGAGTACCGATACGGTACCTTTAGGTATCGGTACTCACGCGCATACCGATATAGAAACAACTTATTAGAAATCTTCAATTTCCACAAGTACCGATACGGGTCGACTCATACTGATACGACCCTCAATTGCGTACCGGTATGACCAAAGCTCATATCGATACCTTATTCACTGGTTCGTACAATTTCCTCGAATTTTGATAGTAAGATACTTATTCGATCCCTAAAGCTTATGAAAGTCATTAAGTTTTGTTTACTAATGCATTCGTTCAATTAACATTAATTACTGGCTTCATACTCATTTATTCAATATTACCATTATTCATCTCTTACATAGTTTCCATCGAATACATTAATCTATTCGAACAAGTAAACAAGGTATCACGATTATCAATCAACAATCATCCAATATCACACAAGCATCACAACCGAACCTACACAGTCTCTAAAGCCTTCACTAGTCCCATCATATCCACAACATCATCATGCATCTCAAAATCTCGAGTCAAATACTATCGGCCTCCACATGTGCATATCCATCGTCAACCTATTTTGTAGATACTAACACGTAAAACAATCATATTTATGATGCTCATGAAGTAATAGGAATTTGAGGTGTACTAACCTTAAGCCGATATCAGTAAAATCCTTATTCGAGAATATTTCACTCGATCTAGTATCCGATCCTGAATAATCCTTGTATATCAATTAATACTATAAGTATCACTTAATCACATACTTTAATGAATTTGAAAGGTTAAATGTGTAAAAATAGCTTATCAAGTTTGAATTTGGTGAAACGGACTGTTCCATCAGACTCAAAATGTCGAGAAACCCCCAGCTAGAGCCCCTCGAAATAAGTCAACGGCGGCGCGACGATTGGCAGCGATGGCTGGCAACGTAGCTCAGCTAGAAGGTTGACTTGCTGGACCAGCTCGGCCTATGGCTTAGGGTTAGCTTGGCATGCCGGCTTGGCTTGGCCCAACTGGCTCAGCCCAGCCAGTTGGTCATAACAGCCTAGCTCGGCCGGATGTCGCCCACGCGCAGGCGAATGATCACGATGGTGGCCTTCGTTCTTTATTTTGACCACTCTAACCCTCTCAACCCAACAACCTGAACTTCATCTCTCTCACCCCTTCTGACGGCGGCTCTGATAGCGACACTGCTGGTACTGATGAACTCGTCTCGACGAGATGAACACAATGGCGATGGAGGTGTCGACAACAGATAGCTGGATCTCTGTAAATCAGAGTTTGAATCTCCATCCTTAAACTTTTTCTCTCACTTTTCTCTTCTCCCTCTCTCCCATCAACCTTTTTACATTTTTCTCTTTCCAACATACTATCCCCTTTTTCTCCTATTACATCTTTTAAATTTCAACTCTTATTCCTCAAAAATAATGGGCCCCAAAAACCAACTCACTTGGGCTTCTAAAATAAAGGCTCATAACCCAAGTCCGAGACCCAATTTGCTAACCCAAAGTTCGGGTCATTACATATTTAATTTTACATATAGTTTTCTACTCTCACGTTTCTTTTTAAATAAATATGAGTTTTTATTTATATAAAACAAAATTAATTTTAATTATTTTCTTAATAATATCTTTTATCAACCTAAAGTTATTGCAATTTGAATATTGAAAATATAAATTTAATGTTTCTTTTTATAACAATTTATTACAATAACATAGAAAATAAAAATAAGTTTAATTATTTTATTAACAATGTTTCTAATAACAAGTATAAAGTCAGGAACGAAACTATGTGGGGGTGGAGAACCCAAGTACTTTCTTTCGGATCTAGGAAACAACTCTCATAGATTTTTTTTTCTTTTGGAAGATACATGAGCGAAAAAATCAACTTATAGATATTGGAAGACCCAAAAGATTCGTCCAATGTATCATTTTTGGATCCAATGGAATTCCTAGGTATAGGAAGAAGCCTTGTCAAATAGAGACTTTTTCTTTCGAATTTAAATTTTTTATGAAATTGGTTTATTTATGAATTTTCCCCCACTTTCAAACATTTATAGTTTGCCCCCTCAAACTCCAAATTCTAGCTTTGTCCCTCTATAAAGTTACCAAAAAGGTGTCACATTTTTTCATTAACAAATTATTAATATAAAATTTAAAATAATTACAATTTTTTTATTTGAATAGTATATGGTGATTATGGTATAGTATTTATACATATTTTTAACCCTTTGATTAAGCACACACCTTGCAGACAAAGTTGCTCGAATCTGGGTCTCTTAAGATGAACATCATCTTCTTTTCCACTAGGATCACTCGTTGACTTCATATAAAATAATTACAATTGTATTGTATACAAGTCTCATTTAATATATGAATATCCACCATAAATAAAGATATTCATAACACTCCCCCTTGGATATCCATGAAGATAATGTGCCTCATTAAAACCTTACTAAGGTAAAAACCCTGTAGGAAAAATTCTTAGTGAAGAAAAAAGAGTACACACATCTTTGATACGCATAACATATTGCCTCATTAAAAACCTTACCAGGAAAACCCATAGGGACAAAACCTCGGTTAAGGGAAAAAGAGTGCAACGCATATTTACTCCCCCTCATGAAAATATCACATAAGATCTTTGAATCTTCATAATTCAATCTTAATATAATCTTCAAATGTTGAAGTAGACTATGCACTGGTGAATATATCTTTCAAATTACTGCTTGAAAGGATTCATCGAATTCTATTCTTCTGAAGATTATGAGGGACGAAACTTTGAAGAAATATGTTTCGTTTTATCACATTTGATGTATCCACCTTGAGATATAAATTTTGCATTATCTCTACATAAGATAGCTTGCATCTTATCTTGTGAAAGCAATTCACATATCTTATGGAAATGTTTAGCCAAACACATATTTCGGCTTTGCCTCGTGCATAGCAATTATTTACATAATCTGGAGAGGCATCGAGTTTTAAAAGATCTAAAGGTAATGGTCTCATAGCACTTAGATAGTATTTTTGACTAACTAAGATATGATGCTTCCAGATCAATTAACATATATATATATATGGTGCTTTTGGACCAAGAATATCATCACCCTTTTCTCGAGGGCAAAATAGATCTTTGTTTACATTAAGAGACCTAGCAACCATAAGGGTGATCAACGAATATGCGTTATGCATGTAAAGTCTTTTTAACATTTTTCTTTGTATGTCGATTGATGCACAAGGATTCCATTGTTAAGGAGATCTCCTCATGAGTGTCAACGATATTCAAATCATCAACAACACAAAAACAATAATGAAAAATCCAGAGCTAAACCTCTTAATAAAAATGCTCGGGGAAATTGAATCATTCTTATAGCCTTCCACTAATAAGTATTCATTGAGGCGATTATACAATATGAGCCCAATTGTTTAATCTATTAATAGATAAGTTCAATTTGATTAATAGTGTTCTCGAGAACTTGAATTAACTGCTTCTACAGTCTAAATCCTTTCAAAAGTTTCATGTAAATATTATTATTAAGAGGCTTTTGGCGGGGGCTTCAATGCTCATGCCGGCTAGAAGTGTTTACGGAGGGTGATGTTGTTGCAGTGCTTTTGCAAAGCATGAGTGCATGTTTGAAGGAAGACAAATTCTCTGGAAGCGTGGATAGAATGCTTTTCTGAAGAATGTCCTAATTTTTAGAGGAAGACAATTGCTCTGGAAGTGTAGAGGTTGTAATATTCCTTTTTGAAATACTCAAGAGGAGTTGTCACATACCTTTAACAATTTTTACACTAACATTGCTCTTGTGGGGGTCGATAAAGAGGGTATTTCAGTGACCCTCAGAGTGCGGGAGTGTTGCTTGGTGGAGTCAGTGATGAAGTGATAAGTGGTGACGGTGCTTAAAACACTAAAGATAGACTCGGTGCTAATGCAGGCGAGGAAATTGGCTCGGGGGTAGGTGTCGATGATGGTGACTTATCAAATAGCTTGGTGGGAAATAAAACTTTGTCGAAGGTGAAATTGATGACTGGTGGTGAGTTAAAAACCGTTTTGTTCACTCTTGTTGGAGTGACACTTGTTTGTGAAGTAATGTCGTTGCCAACGGTCGTAGCTGCAAGATCGAACTTCCCCACTCCATTAGATGCCAACGTACTTGACGGGTCTTTCACCATTACTAGTAAAAAAAATAAGGCACACCGAGAGGGTTTGTCAATGAATTAGTCATCCTGAGATGGGTATCTTTAAGAAAGCATCTCAACTGATTTTTTTTTCAGAAATATCTCTATGTTCATTGCACCAATTGTTGATGTCAGTTTTGAGTGACACCAAACAAGGAGGTGGAAATGGTGGCCGAAGGATGGTCAAACGATAAGAATTGATGGTTTACCTGTCTCAGGACAGGCCGAGAGCCATTGGGAACCATGGTTGGTCATTGAATTACGTGGTTCACCTGTGGCTGACTTGAGGCTGAGAGCTACGAACAATATATATATAGTGGTTAGAGCCATGTCGGAGAGGAGAGAGGAAGAGAATGAGAGGGGTCAATGTTGAATTATCGTCCCTTTTGTCTTTGGACTTAGGGTATTTATATCCCCATGGTGTTGTAGTTGGAGTGATGTTTGGTGAGACTGTGCCAGACCTAGTGACTGCTATTGATGGTCTGGCAAGTAGTAGCTCAGCTACTAGGCTTCAGGTCGAGCTAGCATGTCAAAAGGATTTGAGGATTGTCTTATCATAGTGCAATAGTTGAGTATGGGAAGTGGTCTTGAGGTCGTAGTGTCTTGTATTCTAAGGAGTAGTGTGGAGGCTAAGAGCTTCGGAGGTTCTACAATAGAGGCTTGCGGATCTCGGAGGCTGGTAGGTTTTGAAGGTGAGTCTTTGGGGAGATACGAACATTAGGTGTTACTCTGGGTGACTTTTAGAGGCCCAAAAGCCTTGATGTCAGAGTGTAGTGTGGAGCTAGTGTTGTACTCCAGAGGTGCTCGAGAGTGGTATAACAAGAAGAATTTTCTATGGCACTTTTGTTCTTTGGGAAATTGATGTATAAATCTAGGTTGTGGAAATTTATTATTTTAAAAGGGAAAAACCTCATTTTCTAATTCTGATTTTAAGCTTTTTGAAAACAACATTCTTGTCGATTTTATTGGACGACGCCATCAATGATTTTCCCTTCAAAAATTTTGAATTCAAAACGAATAATATATGATTTTTGGTTTATATATTTGCATGGAATTTATGAATTATGAAGATTGAAGTGAAAATTGCTACACTAAAGAGGGGTGAGATCAATCATCAAACATCTTCTCGGGTTTTACCAACATGACATGAGATATAGAAACTAGAAAGCTATTTAAATGCAATATGCAATTGGTTTTGGTTTTTTACTATGTAATCAGCCAGTTGCATTAGGGGTTGTGCAACATGATTCGCGGCATGTAGATTAGGGGCAGATGGGTTTAAGAACCAATGAGGGTGAAGAGGCACATTTTTACTTCACCTAGAGAGAGCGTATGTTCCTGAGGTTCTATGACACTGGGCCTCACCTAGAGAGAGTGTACGTTCCTAAGGCTGTGTGACACTGTACCTCACTCCAGGTATGTGGTATGACTTGGTGTGCTTTTGCTCGGATGATCTAGTGTGATCCTGAGTATGGTTAGGCCTTGTGTGCCATGTATGAAGTGTTGCTATGATGAGAGCATGTGTTTAGGCAACTAGTGGTAGCGACACGTACTTATTTATCTATCATTTTTGCTTGTACTAGCTTGCATGCTTACGTTTATGATTAGCATGAAGTATAGTAGAGTAAATGTGTACCACTGAGCTTTGTAAGCGTAGGTTGATCGTTGGATCGATGAGCACTATCAGTACGAGATTCCAACATGTGGTAATTTCTAGAGTATGGTACTTGTGTTTAGTGGGCTACGTATTCATAGGACCTTACGTGGTAAAGTTTATAATCCTTGTTTTGAAATTGTATTAATCAAATAGAATGTGTAACTATTTTAAATTAAATTGGAGCTCTTTTGTACCGTTTTGATTAATTATCAATATTTTCAACTGTTGGATTTAAATATTATTGAGAAATACTTTGTTGGGCTAAACCCAGTTTGTGAAATTTTATTGTTTTTAGTTTGGTCTTGAGCCCAAATATGACATATGGGTCAAGGGTGTTATAATTAAAGCATAGGTTATTTGGAGATTTTTGGTAAAAATTAAGGGTAAAAGAGTCTTTACAACTCTTATGTCAAAACCTATAAGTAAAAAAAAGCTCATATTAGCTACTTTTTGAAAATTAAAAGTTTTACCTGAATCCATTATTACAATATACTATTCACCAAACATCCAAATTAACAAATTTGATTGGTCAAACCTCTAATTTTGGATAAAGACATTGTTTACCAAACCTTTAAATTTGGTTAAACCTCTAACTTTGAGAAGTTTTGTGGGCTTTGTTTTGGGCATGAGGCCTAAAGGTGATATATGGATCAAGGGCGTTAAAGTATTAGTATTAGAGCTTAGGTTTAGTCGGTTCTAGGAAACCTTAGGGTGGTATTGGTGTTTTAGTAAGGTATATAGTGAATACAAGCCCTTAAATTAAGTTCATACTCCTTAAGACTAGAACCCTAATGGTGCGTCCAATGTAGCAACGATAAAATGATTACGATCGTGGATGGGAGGGATGAGCTAAGTGTTAATCCTATCATGGGAGTGATTTTGGGGGCGAAGTCACCTCGGATTATTGAGATGTTAGTTAGTTGAATGATGTCAGAGTCAAGGATATGTCCTCTTTCTGCCACCTGAATGGTGTCTTCATTGTGTGTTGTTGTCGTTCAAAAGCCTTTGGATACGTTATAAGAGTTTTTGGTAAATAATCTTCATCGATATGCAGAAATAACGTTTGTGATGCTGGTACGAATAACCTACTTCCAAAATTGATTAGTGGATGCACATTGTTTAGAGGACCCTTTGTTCACTTAAAAGGAGTCTCGTTGATACTTGGGAAGCATCATTGCCCTTTTCAAAGACATTTCTCTGAGATAGTGGATTTGGGATCCACTAGTTCGTTAGAGAGTGACCAAAGTTAGACATTCTACAAGTTTGGTAGAGCTACCTTCTAAAGAGTGGTTACACCTTGAAAATTACTTTGGTTAATCAAGCATGATGCTAGCCTGTAATTTCGAGAGTGGGCTCGAGGCTTCGAGACCTCGAGAGAACCCAATCTTTGGTAATGAGAATGTTTAGACCGTTGCCTTTTTACCATGATTTTCATGGTGGTCGTTTTGAGAATGAAACGACGGGGTTGTGAGTCATGTTTGACCATTCGATAGATGCTAATGTGTGCAGTTCAATGCTCAGGAGCTTTTAGATTGTCATAGTGGTTGTTTATGCCTCTCGAAAGAGTTGTCAAGCCTTCCTCCCTGTCAAGAACATGAGTGGATGTTGAGGTAAGGCTATGTTGGACATCGGTGCCCATCGCCTTTGTTAGAAGACATCAACCCGGTTGAAAAAGTCAGAAATTTATTTGCGAAGGTACAACTTGAAGGAGGTTTCTTTTGTCAGAGTGTTTTGCCCAAGGGAGAACCGAGCTTGTTCGTTAGTAAAAAGTTGGTTTGTTGAGGTGATGCTAAAACCGTTGATAGCTTGTTATGTGATAGTGAAACACCATTACGTATCTTCTAAGGTGGATAACTCGTTTAATCGATTGTGAAGTACTCACATGTTTTTCTGGATTGGTTTGAGAATAAGATGGTTGCAGTTAAAGTGTTAGAAATTTATAGTTTTGAAATGAATTTTGGAATGAGGATTTCTCTTGGCAACGTTTGATGGCTACAATGATGTTTGAGGTATTTCAGCTATGATAAGGTGGGGGTCATCGTGTTGTCTCTCGAATGTAAGTTGATGCTTCGTGTGACACATGTGAATGTATAAGAATACTGAAATATGAGAATTGACGAGATAATGACCTCGTGTTTGGAAATGGTTAGTTACAGTGTAATCAGTTAAGGAGGCAAGGGTTGAGACTTCGTAAATGCTTTTGATTTGTATCACAGTTTCCTTGAAATAGGCCAAGGAACATTGGTGGAGATCCAAGCTGCATAAGACCGTTTTATGGTGACAATGATGCTGACTCGATTTAAGTCGAGTAAGTTTTAGAGATTTCCGAAGGTGTTTTATTTTTTTGTTAGGGTTGTATTTTTGTACAAGAAGGAAGGGTGTGCCTACCCCAACAGTGTGAAATTATGGGTACATGATCTTTGAGGAATATGAGATTTGGACAACAACGTGAGTCAAAGTTATTGAGAACTGTTAACAGTGTGTTTATTGGTTAAGCTCCAAGTTGAGGATTGTGTAACTTTGGAAGCCGTAAAAAGTAGCATCTGACTGCATTTAAGAGGATACAATACCAAGATTGAACTTACGTTCATTTTTCTGATGGACTTTGAGATCTTGTTGTGGCTGTTCTAGAGAAAGATATGTCAAGGTAAGATATTTTCTTCTATAGTATAATGGTGAGTATATGGTGAATTTTTAGGTAGACAGTTTGTACCAAACTTTTGTCGCATGTTTTAGGAAACAGTGTGGAGTTGTGTGTTTGAGATAGTGATAAGTAGTTGACTTGCCATTAGTTGGGAGTCTGATATCGAGTTCTTTAGAGTTGTTGTGATGCTTGATGTTTCTCAGTGGAAATTAAATAGATGATCGTGGATCTTGTAAAGGATTTGTGATTGCACAGTTTCGATGGGATTACGTTGAGTAATGATAGAGTCATTGGCAGGTACCATTTGATATTTTTGACAAATTTGAGATCTATATAGAAAGTCTGCTTGGATTGTTTGTGGGTTGGGGTTGTACAACACTATGGTGTGTACATGTTATCTTTTGATGCGAGAATCAAGGTTTGTGATGGAACCTTATTCCCTTATGGGATTTTGTACGATGAATGATCTAAGTGAGGGTATAGATGACGTGTTTCCGGACGTGTTATAGTTTAGAGTGTAAGACTCTTGCATGAACTGAGTTAGTGGGAGCGGTATTAGTTGCCAATATGATTTATCATGCCGAGTTTAAGGTAAGTTCTTGAGACGAGTTGAGACGTCGTTCGTTTTCAGAAGTCTTGCGCTAGGCAAGCAATGATATTGATAAAGGATGCCATCAGAGTTAAAGTATCCTTCAAGGAGTCACCACGGGAGGGATCCCTTCGTTTTGGTTACAACAACTATTCAACATCATGTTCTTTTAGATCATATAGAGTTGTTGAAGGATTTTGTGTGCATCAATCTTTGGGGTTCTACAGCATAAGTTAAGTTTCTTGGATGAAATATTCGTGTGATAGTTTTGTCCGGGTACCATTGGGTTTTACTTGTCGTCTATAATGTGCCAATCGAAAATGGAATTTTGCTAAGAGAAAGAATTAGTTGAGATTATGTTTGTACCGTTGGAAGACAAGGGTTACTTTTGATAAGTGTTGAGATCAGGGTAGCGTAGCGGGATATTATTGAGTACCTTGAAGAGTTATTTAAGTTTCAGCATCTTCTTTTGATTTATGGGCACAATTTTGAGGATGAAATTTTCTTTAAAGAAGGGAGAGTTGTAATGACCCAATTTCGGGTCATTGTCACCACTCGCCGGGGGGAAGCTCGAGAAGTTTCGGGAGCTTCGAATCGACATGAATTGTTGTTCACCACTGCAAGCCGTCACCACTAGGGGTGTTCAAAAATACCCGACCCGACTACCTGAACATAAATAACCGGATATTTACCTGGATTTTTTTTTTGCCCGGGTCGGGTACCCGGCCCGCCATTTCTCGAGTCAGGCACGGGTCACAAAATTAGAAATTTTCAGTTACTTCCGGGTACCCAATTCCTATTTTTTTAATTTTTTATTTTAAATATAATTATTATTTAAACAAAATACCCTTATATTCACTATATTCTCAAATCAAACAACCTAATTTCTAAATCCCGATCCCTCAAACTTTATTTTCAAAAAAGAATTAGGGACTTATTGTAAAAAAAGAAAATTAGGATTCATTGTAAAATAATAAATTCAGTTTTTCGAGTTGGTAAAATTTGAACTTTACTCGTTTAGATATGCACTATTTTTGCATGTGCATTAACCAAGAAGAAAATCAACTCAATATTCATTATATAATTCACTCGTCATGTTGAGATTCTTTACTATTTATACTTTTTCTTTGGTGTGTGAATTCCTAATGCAGTAATACTAATAGCACCAGGAGTAATACATTTTAAATATGTATTAGCTAAAGAACGTACTATAAAGTTTACAGTGTAAACTAGTCATGTGATATATTTATATATCCGAATATTTGTCACTTAAAATTAATTTTAAATCATTAATTTTTGTATTTAGATTATGTATTATGAATTTTTAAATTTTATGTGTTTTTATGTGATTTTTTTAAAAAAATTGAATTTAAAAAAATATAAACAGGGTACCTGGAAACCACGGGCCGGGACACGAGCCGAGAAATATGTTACCCGAAGAACCAGGTACCCAGACTTTCGGGTACCCGAAGTGTCGGGTACCCAGATTTGAACACCCATAGTCACCACCACAAAGTTCCCCAGCCGAAGATGTGCGAATCTAGAGCTTGCCGTCCAATTCCTACCACCAAAAGCCACTGCACGCGCCGCCGGCCGCGTGCGAGCTTCGTCCTACATTAGTTGAAGCCATCCAAGCCGAGCTAAACCACCTGGTTAACTGAATTGAATCACCCGTTTGACCAAGCCAAAATGCTTTGACCAGCTATTGACCGAGCCGCATTGATAGAGTCGTTGACTTTTTATGGGGACCTGTAATCACTAATTTTGACTGGGTCGATCTTTTATTGGCAATAATGGGCTTATATGTGATAAGTACTATTACGTAACGAGTGTTATTATATGTGTTACTGGTTATCGTATGTCTATGGTGTGAGTATACGCCGTAAGCGTGGTATATTAAATGTATTATGTATGTTAATAATTATGTACGTGTATATACAGGGTGCATGTATGTATTTAGTAATTTTGCAGTGCATGTTTTATATGTACAATATGTATTAATGTTTGACTTAGGCACATTTGGTTATATATGTGTATGTGTTTATTGCATGTGATAGTAACATATGTTAATGTGTATGTACGTATGTATTATAAATGTATGTATTGATATTTGTATATTATGTAAGGATAATTGTTCAATGTTATTATTATAACATGGGTTGAATTAATTAAAAGGATAATAAAAAATAGATCAAACAAATAATTAAAATCCAACATTATATATAAGTCCAAGTCCATTTTCAATATGCCCACTTATCCTTATTTATTATTCGTGGCCGATAAGGCGCAATTCTAAAAGAAACCCTAATTTGTTTTATTCTCTGTGCAGCCCAATCTGGACCGTTGGATCAAGGGTTGCTGATCGAATGGTCCAGATCGAATGGAGATCTTCAGCTCCCCACGCTCCACGTGTCATCATCCCGCGCTGCCATGTCAATCATTAGATCCAATCTGGACCGTCTGTTTCAAAAGAGATCTCAGCCATCAGATCAGATATGATCTAGCGGCCCAAATCGAGCCAGACCATTCGAATCCCGCGCGTGCAGCCCACACTATGGCCGATCAGCTTCTTCACGCGCCCACGCGCCGACCCCGGTTCATCCCCTCGTCCGTATGACCGCAGTACCAAAATTTTCGCTGCCACAACCGGCTCCCAACCACCGCACAGCAGAAAACACATAAAAAATTGGGCATATTAGAGCATCATCATCCACAGTAATAACATTTAAAGTTTGCTTAAACATGTAAACCATAGGCAATAGGGCAATGAATAATCGGAATGAGATATAAGCATGTAATGCACCATTTGTAACGGACGAAAGTTCAAACAAAAAATCCAGAAGCAATAAACAGGGCAAAAAAAGCCTTTCAAGGTATATCTTCTTCTGTTTTTAGTTCATATATATATATATGCATGTGTACATAAAAAAAAGAAAAGAGAGTAAGGGTTTACCCTCGTAGATCCCCTTTCCTTTAGTGTCATTCCAGTTTCCTCCTACCGTCGCTCCTCCATTGATAAGTCGTGGCCCTCTCAAGGCCTAATATGGTGAAACGGTGTAGGCACATGGCGTTGGAAGTTTTTTTTTTCAATTCGGCTTTTGGTTTTTTAACTCGGAAAGGGACTGATTTTGATAAAATGGGTTCGGATCTAGGTTTTGTATGAAAATAAGGAATTTTTGGGGGTGGTTCAGGTTTGCCAGCCGCCGCTCGGCGGTGGACGACACAGCGGTAAACCGGCCGGTTTCTGGAATTTGCGGCGGAGAGGGCCGCTGGAATCTGGGTTCATGATGAACCCGGATGAATATGAAGAACAAACTGAGAGCATTTGTGGGGGAAATTATTATAACAAAAAAGGGGCGAAAAGGGTTCGATGTTCGGATAAAAGAGAAATATAGTGTTATATTTTTTAAAATGGTATAATCACGTTTTTCGTCCCTCCGTCCTAAAGTATTTGCACCGGAAGAGCTTCCGCATGGTCTAATTGCGTTATCAGTCCCTCCATGTGGGATAATTACCATGGGAAGCCATTCCATCTTTTTTAATTATCCCCGGGGTCCTTCGTATTTTTTCAAAATTTTCAATTACGTCCTCGTTATTTCTTTTAGTTGTCTCTATATTTTATTTTCTCACAATTAGGTCCTTTTCCAGTTTTAATTAAGTTATTTTACTTATTATTTTTCATGTTTTTTAGTTTAAATTTTGCATATTTATTTTTAGCATTTGTAATTTAATTTTTATGTTATTTTGCTCGTTTGTGATTGTAATTTTAGGGATAAAATTAGTTCGAATGGAATGTATATTAGGAATTTAATAGGCACATGGATTTAGTATAAAATGGAAACGTAACATATAATTTTATGTTTAATATGCATTGTTGATAAAGTAGAAATTAGTAAAATAAAGCGTATAGTTCTCAACTTATAATACGTTTCAGAACAAAAATAGGAATTTGTAAGAAATATATAAATGTTTTAATGTATAGTATATTTTCACTATATAGTAAATTTTTTTAAAAAAGTATATAATATATATATATATAATAGATACTTTCGATATGTAATAGTTTTTAAAGAATAAGATTGAATTTTGTAAAATATAATATATATTAGAACCTATAACATATAGTTTTCAAAGTACATAATATAATCTTATAAAATAATACATACATGTTTTGGAAATAATATATAGTTTTTAAGGTATATAGTATAATTTTGAAGAATATAATATATACATTTTTGGTGCATAAAATATGTAGTTTTTGAAATGTATAATAATGTAATGTGAAAATGAAATAATATGTGGTTTATGATATGGTTTAAAGTATAGAGAAGATTTTGGCAAAAATGAATAATGTATATTTTTAAATAATAGGTTTATATATATATTATAACTTTAATACATAATTTATTTTAATGTATATTTTTAAATAATAGGTTTTTTATGTACATTACATAACTTTAACACATAATTTATTTTAATGTATATTTTTAAATAATAGGTTTTTTATGTACATTACATAACTTTAATACATAATTTATTTTAATGTATATTTTTAAATAATAGGTTTTTTATGTACATTACATAACTTTAATACATAATTTATTTTAATTTATATTTTTAAATAATAGGTTTTTTATGTACATTACATAACTTTAATACATAATATATTTCAATGTATATTTTTAAATAATAAGTTTTTTATGTTTTATTATCTAAATATATAATTTATCTTAAACCTTTTGGGCTTTTATTACATAATAATACTTTGGGCCTTAGGCCTTATTTTGCTCCTTTTGGGCTTTTATCTAAATTAAGTAAATTAACTAAATTAATCCAGATCGTGTGCTCGTCTTATGGGGGCACGATCCTAGAATTATATTAGCCTTAGTTTTTTTAACCTTAGTTAGATTAGAGTTCGGATTAATTAACTAAATTTAAATTTATCCTTGGCTTATTGGGGTAAATGTTAAATTCATTAAATTAATTGAATGTTCTTAATTACTTTAGGGGGAAACTAATTTTAAGCTAAACTCAACATTAAATTACAAACTAGTCACCGTAATTTAGGATTTCTAGTTTTTAGGGCTAATTAATTTAGGGTTAAATATTAGAGTCATCTAATTAATAGATAGATCACTAATTGGGCTTTCTAGTGAGTTGGACCTTCTTTTGTGTGCATATACTTATGCCTTTAATTGTCATACTTTAATTGACATACACATAATCTTTAATCTTAATTGCATCGCTAATCAATCTAAAACATAAAAATAGAGGTATTTATTAATTATAATATTTGTGTGGCAACAGTCCGAGCTTAAAAGCTGTTGACCAAATATTTGGATTAATTCTTACCATCCTAAGGTAAATAGATTAAAAGCTAACAAGATAATCACATCATACTTAAGTGTTTGCATCATGCATAAAGGTGACGTACGGAAGTCGAACCATGAATTAACACGACATACTGGCTTATTCGATGTTGGTTTAATCTATGGTCCTATATATCATCAACCTTATTAATTAAATGTCTAATTAATTTGAATCCACCAACTCGATAAAGCTCGAGCAATCAAGGTTAATTTTCATCTAAGAGCTCCAAATTAAATTCAATTTAAATTTCAATAATTTTCATCCTTCTAAGAGCAACAAGTGTTTTGGTACCGAGTTTCGGGCGTGATGGGGTGCTAATCCTTCCCCACGCGTAACCAACTTCCGGACCCTTTCACAACGAGTCTCTGGTTTTATGGTGTCTGGCCTACCTAATCCAAGTGGCCGATGGCGACTCCAAGTTTTTATCATTTTCAAAAGTTTAAGGTTTTCAAAAAAATCCTCAATCTTCCAAGAGATTTTCATTAATAAATTAGGGCATATTTAGTAGCCGACTTATTTTCTAAACAAACGCCCTTAACGCGGAAAAATTTCTTTTTTTTCAAAAAGGAAAAAAAAAGGTCGCTACAGCTTGGCGACTCTACTGGGGACGTTTTTGTTTTTTAAAACAAAAGAGAGTTAGGCCAAAGGAAAAATTGTTTCTCTTAAATAATGAAAATTATTGGGATTTTAATTGATATTAACTAGGATGATTCTTCCTTGAAAATGGGATCGAGATTGCACAGGCTTTGATAATTGGTGGTCCTCGAATTAACTCTTCATTTAATTTCTAAGGAGTCACCGACATATGTTGCACATATCATTAAGCTCTATACCCGAGCTTCTTCCCTTAAGTGGGAGTGAAACGCCACATACCCATGTGAGTAGCCCTTCACGGGTCGGTAATTCACTTCCGAAATCCGCGCCTTTTGACACGTGAGCAGTCCTCCACATCATCAGGTTGTGCTTTCTCTCGAATCGAAACCAATTCGCAAGCTTATAATGGGCCAGAATTGGGTTCTTGTTGCCTTAGTAGGCAATAAGATAGGTTCGAGTACCCTTCATTAGAACCGAACCCATGTGTGAGAATTTAGGAAAACCACCCCTTTTAGAGCCATGCGAATAACCTTAGCGAACTAGAACTCATGAGGTTAGGTTTCTTTCTTTGTGTAAACTGTTTATGTTTATCTTTTCTTGCTTTCGTGTTTCTATCTCACGACTAACTCTTGTCTTTTCTCTCTTTTCATTGATGTTCTTTTGTTTTGCATATTGTCGTCGTATCATAAAGAGCACATTGAGTTGGAAATAGTCTAAAGTTAAAGGCTAGTTGATGGGAAACCTAGTTCATAGCAATGATGAAAAGAACTCCGACGTACAAATTTGGTCCGAAGGGGAACAGTTGCATGAGGGAGAGAGTATCCCTATCGGGTTTAGGTTAACGTTGGCAACAAAGATATTCATGAATGCATAATACAATGACACGTCCGGGTTGAAGACTGTGTGGAATAGTTGGGACTTGGAAACAAGGTGCATTTTCAGAAGAGAGTATGGTGACATTGCATATTTGCTATATGTTCTTGTGGATCAGGCACTGCTGTAAGCCTTGGTGAGATTCTGGAATCTTGCCTACAGTTGTTTTACGATCGGTAACTTCGACCTAACTCCTACGATTGAATAATATCAAGATCTTTTAAACTGTGAGAAGATTGACGAAACTCGGGTATACTCAAAGCCTAGTAAGAACAAAGCCTTTAGAGGCAAGCTCAAGAGATTCTCGGACATGTTGGAATCCTGGGTCGAGCATCAGGTCATTACTTGGAAAGGTAAGGAGTATCTCAAATGGGATGGGATTCTAGCCCTGGCTTCTGTACATCCGGTAGGCCGAGTTCAGCGGGATCTCTTTGTTTTGTTAATTTATGGGTTAGTGCTCTTTCCCCGGGCACGAGGGCTAATTGATCTGGCAGTGTTGGACATGTTTGACCGTTTGAGTGGTGGAATCAATCCAGTGCCTGTGATTTTAGCCGAAACTTTTCGATCTTTGAGGTTTTGTCGGGAGCATGGTGGGGGTAGTTTCCATGGTTCTCCGCAGCTTTTGACAGTCTGGTTCTACAATCACTTGTGGCCAGATGCTAATTTCTCGAATCCCCTCTACAATGGAAGTTTCTCACCTCTAGAAGAATTTCTATGAAATGAGGATTGGCCCACCAGAAGATCTGAGGAAGTTTGGGTAGAAGTTCTTAGCAACCTGAAAGAGGAATATTTAGTTTGGAGGGCTCTGTGGCTTTCTGCAAGTAGTATCTTTTACAGGTGTGGGATACACTCTTGGGTGCCATTACTTGGACATTGGGGGTATACTACTTATGCTCCTCTTATGGTTTTGAGACAGTATGGCTCGAAGCAATTTGTACCCGCTACCAAGGGCTTGAATGAGTTTAATGTGAATTATGAGAAGGAAAAGGGGTACAAGGCAATGGTGTGGGATGTTTCTTCGGCTTGGAACAACGTGAGACGGGTCAGAGTCATGAGTGCTACCGACATGACCACCCCCGAGTATGAGGCATGGAGATTCAGCCGCGTCAATGACAACATTCCCTAACTGGATCCCGATAGAAAGAGGACAATGGAAGAGATGTTAGCTACACTCCCTATCGAAGCCGAGTTGATGAGAAAACAACTTGAAGAGGAGCAGGAGAGGTATCTCAAGCTCGAAGAGAATGCCTGGCAAGAAAATTTTGACTTTGAGTTGGAGAGGATACAGTTTGAAGGAATGGTTAAAGGCCTACAAAAAAGAAAGGATGAACTGGAACTCGAGCTCAAGTTAGAAAAGGAAGAAATTCTGAAGCTCAAGAGGCCAAACAAAAGCAAGAGAGTTGTGGAAGGTGGATCATGCGAATGGATGGAGCTCCGACTCAGGGAGGAGAAAGCAAGAGCCAAGAATTATAAAAGGATGTATTGTGAGAATAGGGACCAGGTGCTCACTTTAACACAAGAAATGAAGAACTTGCACACTTCTCACTCTAGGCAGCTCGAGAAAGAACGTCGCTATAATGAAGCCTTGAAAGATCAGGTTAAGTGTCTGGAGAAGTCTCTCTTCAAGCACAAGGGTTCGACTAGCAAGTTGAAAGTAAGCAAAACGGAGAACTAGGCCTTAGAGTCTCGCATTGAAGAATTGGAGACCAAGGTTCAACAGCTCAAGGATCATGTGGCAAGTTTTAGAGGAGCAATTCAAGTACGCCCAATGCCGAGTTTGGAGCAACTACAGTTTGTTGCCTACGACAAGAACATGAGTTAGCACAAGGGATGGCTCGGATGCAAGGAATCGCCCAAAAATACAGCTCTTGGTAAAAGACGCTATTGAACTCCATGATTGTGTCGATGATGACTCTGAAGAAGGAGAGGGGATTGTTTGGAGTTTGAGAGAGATCATTGGCCTCGATACCACTCTGAAGTCATATGTTTAGTTGGCTTTCTTTGGTTATTGTACCAAGACTGTGTTTCTGTTAATGAAAGTCGTTTAACGATGATATTTGCCAGACTTAGTGTTGCTCATTGCATTCATGCATATTTCATTTATTTGCATTATTTGTTTTGTTAACAAATAATTGACTAAAAAGCTTTTTGTTTCAGAAACTAAAAAGATTGCATTTTGGTTCTTTAAAATTACCATCATTCCACATCTATATCATACCCGTTTACAAGCAAAGCGAATGAAGGAAGGTTTTACGAAGCTGGAAGCCGACCTACTTAGTTAAATGGAACAAACCCAACAGAAATTAAGGGAAACAATTCTTAAGTCCCAACAAGACATGATGAAGGAAATATCTCAGTTGTTGCAAGCCCAGCTAAGGCATGAGTCAAGAGACAAGGGTACCGTCGAGAGACCTATCCAAAACTCGGGGGATCGCCTTTATGGCCAAACCATCAAGATTCCTTTCATCATCGATGCTTCGTCGAATCCTACACAAGGTGCATCTGTTTCTCATGCTGGTGTTGCAACTTCAACTCAACTAGGGATGACCTTTGGGAATCCTGAGATTATTAGGGACGGCATCCCAGATTTTGATGAATTAGAAAAACTGAACCAAATGAAAGCAGAGTTCACTAAACAACTAGAGGATACTTGGAAAGACCTAGAATAAAAGCTCCAAGTGAAGGAAGATAAGGATGACCCTTATGGGTTAAGTGCAAGGGAACTCAGTTTGGTTCATGATGTAGAGATCCCATGCAAGTTCAAGGCCCCAAACTTTGAGAAGTTTGATGGAAGCACCTGCTCGTCTGCTCATATAGTGATGTTTTCCCGGAAGATGCTTGGTTTTACCAACAACGAGAAACTCTTAATTCACTATTTTCAGGACAGTTTAGTAGGGTCTGCTTTGAGATGGTACAACCAACTGACCAGGGCTCAAGTTAAGTCATGGAGAGATCTGGCTAAAGCTTTTACTAATCAGTATAAGCATATAACCGACATGGTTCCCAATCGACTATTGTTACAAGGCATGGAACAGAAGTGCAATGAGACCCTTCGTGAATATGCTCAAAGGTGGCGCGATATGGCAGCCCAAGTCCAACCACCGCTTCATGAGCATGAGATCTCCCCTATGTTCGTGGACACGCTAAAAGGGGTACTTTATGGTCGACTGATCAGTAACCCTATTGGTAACTTTGTAGAAATGGTCATGACTGGAGAACGCATTGAAGCGGCCATCAAGAGCAGAAGGATCGATGGAGGGGATCATTCATGAAAGTAGTTTAAGAAGAAGGATCATGAAGTGAACAACACCAACGCTTTTGAGAAGACCAAGAACTTCACTATCTCCCAGCCACAGACCCCGGCAGGGAATTCTAGAAACCTTAACAAGAGAGAAGATAAGGGACCTAAGAAGGAAAGGAATGATAGGTCTTTCACACCTTTGCCAATTACCTATAAAGAACTCTACTTGCAGCTGTACAAGGACGATATGGCCCGACCGTACCACGTTATTCCTTATAACCCACCGTACCCGGCTTGGTATAACCCTAAGAAGCATAGCGAGTATCATGCCGATGTCCCAAGACACTCAATTGATAATTGTATAGTTTTCAAAAAGTTCGTGCAGAATCTAATTCGAACTAGAGTAATATAATTAGGGGAACCCAATACGGCCAATAACTCGTTGCCGAATCATAGGGGACAGGGTGTAAATGCCATTAAAAACGAGTGCATCGAGAAAGCCAAAAGGAGCATGTCCGAAGTCCAGTCTCCCTTAAGATGGGTATTTCAGTAGTTATGCATGCGTGTCTCATTAATCGGGGAATGGCGTTGGTCAAAGAAGGATGTGGATTGTACTGTGAGTATCATCAATTAGGAGATCATGATATTCGGCATTGTGAGGAATTCCGTCATTTGCTTCAAGCTATGATGGATAACAAGGAGATAGAGTTTTTTGAGAATGAGAAAAAAGTAAAAGAGTTTGAAGTTTGTGCCTCAGAGAGTCAGGAAACTAGAAACAGTGCCAAGAGGCCACTTATCCTCGGTCTCAGAATGAGCGAAGCAAGTGAATCGAAAGTGGCTCCCAAAATTATAATTGCTACCCCAAAGTCTTTTCCTTTTAAAAACACCAAGATGGTCCCGTGAAATTACGCCGCGGGTATCACGATTTTAGGATCATCCAATGTACAAGAGGAAAAGAGGACGATGGAGACAGAACCTACACAACCGAGTAGTAGAGAAGCAAGCAACGTGGGCCATCTAACAAGAAGTGGTCGATGCTACATTCTAGAAAACCTGAGGGATATGAAGGAGAAGGGCCGAGAAGTTGGAGAAGGACCTGAGAAGTTGTTTGGAGAAGACCCACCTTCAAAAATCAAGGAGTCGGTCACAAAAATACAGGCATAGAAGTTTTTAAAATTTCTGAAGCGCAATGAGTATAACGTTGTCGATCAACCCTGGAAACAACTGGCTCGTATTTCAGTGCTCGATCTCCTACTGAATTCTGAAAAGCATTGTGATGCATTGCTGAAGGTTTTAAATGAGACCTTCATTACAAAAGACATCTCTGTTAGGAGATTGGATCAGATTATCAGTCACATCATCGATGCCAATCACATTACTTTCAGTGATGACGAAATTCCAAAGGAAGGCACGGGGTCCGTCAAGGCCCTAAACATCACCACTCACTGTAAGGGTTATGCATTGCCAAGAGTTTTAATTGATAATGGCTCTGCATTGAATGTTATGCCATTATCCACACTACAATGACTACTAATAGACAGCTCGCATATGAAACCATGTCATAATACGGTACGAGCTTTCGACGGGACTCAAAGAGATGAGGTCGGGAAGATAGAAGCACCCCTGCTCATTGGTCCCACTGAATATGTGGTCAATTTTGTGGTTATGGATATCCAACCATCTTACAATTGCCAGTTAGGAAGACCTTGGATACACTAGGTCGGCGTCGTTCTGTCGCCACTCCATCAAAAGTTGAAGTTTGCCACCGAGGGGAAATTAATAACAGTAAATGCAGAAGAGGACATCATCACTTCAGTGATTCCGGATACACCGTACATCTCCACTGATGGAGAAGCAATGGAGTGTGCCTTCAGAGCCTTGGAACATATCAATGCCACTTTTGTTGCTAAAGGGAGTAAGGTTCCATGCCCCAAGTTGTCAAACTGCACTAAAATGATGGTATTTGAAACCCTAGGAAGAGGAACCAAAAAGAATGAAGGTTTAGGGAGAAATCTACAGGGGCGACTTCATCCCGTTAGTGTGATTTACAAGGTGGAGCACTTCGGACTTGGCTATAAACCTAACTTTCTGCAAAAAAGACAAGAATGGAAAAAGAGGCAAGAACAGAGGAAGGACAGGTTGAGAGGGGAGGACATTCCTTGGGCTCCTATAACCTACTCAAACTTCAAAGGTATCTTCATATCTGGGGGGATCTGAAACCCAGAGGAGGACATCCAAAGGGCAAACCAGGAGGGTGAAAGGCGCCTCCAAGAAGAGCTGATCAACATGATTGATCAGTTTCTGGACGGAATTCGCCCGTGCCTCCCAGGAGAGGAGCTCAACAACTGGACCTTCAGGGTCGTACCAACACTCAATAGGGATAAATCAAAGTAATGCCTAGAACCACTCCGTTGCTTTGGCCCGAAAGTAACAAGCATCTTTTGTAAAAATGGCAACTATGTCATGTTCATCTGGCTGTAATGAAATATATATATATACCTTTTCTTTTTCTCAAATGACAAACATGGCATTCATTACATTTATTTCATTTCATTTATTATTCATTCATTTACCTATTTATTTAATAATTTATTTACATCATAAACTATACATTTCCTTTCCCAATACACACTTTTAAAATTGTGCAGGCCCCTTAATATAAACTGTATGAATGATGTGGAACCTAATCCTAAAGCAGATTTTGAATGACCCATGTACTTGACGGAGGTAAAGAAAGAAAATGATGAGATTCCAGAAGAGCTGCTAAGAATGATGGCCAGTGAGGAAAAGCAAATCCTTCCATACCAAGAGAAGCTAGATATCCTAAATTTGGGGACTGAAAAAGAAAGGAAATAAGTAAAGATCGGGGGCACCCTATCACCGAAAGTCAAGCAAGGGTTAGTGGAATTACTTGTAGAATTTAAAGAAGTGTTCGTATGGTCATACCAAGATCTGTCAGGCTTAAACACTGACATTGTAACGCACAAGCTCCCTATTAGGCCAGAATGCAAGCCCGTCCAGCAAAAACTTCGAAGAATGAGAACTGACATGTTACTAAAAATCAGGGAAGAGGTGAAGAAACAGCTCGAGGCCGGATTTTTGGAAGTCTCTAAGTACCCAGAATAGGTAGCCAATATTGTACCGGTACCAAAGAAGGATGGGAAGGTGCGTATGTGAGTGGATTATAGAGACTTTAATAAGGCGAGCCCCAAAGACAACTTTCCTTTGCCCCATATTGATACTTTAGTGGACAATACTGCGGGGCATGCTTGGTTCTCGTTCATAGATGGCTTTTTGGGGTACAACCAGATCAAAATGCACCCCGAAGACATGGACAAAATCACTTTTATGACCATGTGGGGCACATTTTGTTACAAAGTGATGCCTTTCAGATTAAAAAAAGCCGGGGCAACTTACCAAAGAGCCATGGTAACCTTGTTTAATGACATGATACATAAGGAAATCAAGGTGTACGTGGATGACATGATAGCCAAGTCTAAGACCGAGGAGGAGCACATCCAAAACTTGCGAAAGCTCTTATGTAGGCTAAGAAAGTATCCGTTGAAGCTCAACTCAGCCAAATGCACCATCGCAGTTACATCAAGAAAGCTTTTGGGCTTTGTGGTAAGTCAGAAGGGCATTGAGATTGACCCCGACAAGGTGAAACCGATTCAAGATCTTCCATCACTGCGAACACAAAAGGAGGTTCGAGGATTTTTGGGGAGGCTAAACTACATCTCCCAGTTCATATCTCAATTGACTAATAAGTGTGACCCCGTCTTCAGACTACTCCGAAAGAATAACCCGGGGGTCTGGGATGAAGATTGTCAAGAAGCGCTAGAAAAGATCAAGAAGTATTTGACTGATCCCCCAATTCTAGTAGCACCAATGATAGATAGACCATTAATCCTGTACCTAACAGTCTTTGAAAATTCTATGGGGTGTGTACTAGGACAACATGATGACTCAGGCAAGAAGGAAAGGGCAATCTACTATTTGAGCAAGAAGTTCACTGATTGTGAAACGAGGTACCCGCCAATTCAGAAGTTATGTTGTGCCTTAGTATGGGCCACTAAACGGCTACGACAATACATGTTATATTTTACCACCTATTTAATTGCCCAGATAGATCCGCTAAATTTTTTTATGGAAGCGCCAGCATTGACCGGGAAGATGGCCCGTTGGCAAATGCTCTTGTCAGAGTTTGACATTGTTTACGTGAACCAGAAAGTGATAAAAGGAAGTTTTGTGGAAGATCTTTTGGCAAGTCGCTCCTCGGAGGACTATGAACCGCTGGATTTCCACTTTCCAGATGAAGATCTGATATGTGGTTTAACTAAAGGGAGATCTGTTGCTGAGAAAGAAGGATGGAGACTCTATTTCAACGGGGTGTCAAATGCCCTAAGCCATGGAATAGGGGCAGTATTAATTTCCTCTAAAGAGGACCACTGGTATTCTTTTGAACCAACAATATAGCCGAGTATGAAGCCTATGTCATGGGACTCCGAGTAGCCATTGAGAAGAAGATCAAGGTACTCCAAGTTTTCGAAGATTCGTCTTTAGTAGTCTACCAACTTCGAAAAGAGTGGGAGACTGTTTCACCTACTTGCCAAGGGAGGATAACCAAATGGCCGATGCTCTAGATACTTTGGCCGATGTGTTTAAAGTAACTGGGACAACCGAGATGAAGCCTATCGAGATGCAAACTTTTGAGGTGTCAGCCCACTGCTATAGTTTGGAAGAGGAAAAAGATGGCAATTCGTGGTATTATGACATCCTTCAATACATCAAATATCAAACTTACCCAAAAGATGCCAACGATAATGAAAAAAAGAACGATCAAAAGGTTGGCATTGGGGTACATCCTTGATGGAGAGGTTTTGTATAAAAGAAGCAAAGACCAGATACTGTTGAGATGTGTCAATGCTCGGGAGGCTGAAACTATCCTAGCAGAGGTCCATAGAGGTTTATGTGGAACCCACGCTAGTGGCTTCTCGATGGCTAGGAATATCATGAGATACGGCTACTTTTGGTCAACAATGAAGGGAGATTGCATCAATTATGCAAAGAAATACCATAAATGTCAAATCTACACCGATAATATACATTCCCCGCCAGTACCACTTCATGTCATGAACTCACCTTGGCCTTTTGTTGCTTGGAGAATAGACGTCATTGGGTAGATACACCCAAAAGCTTCTAATAGGCATCGCTTCATCCTAGTGGCCATCGATTACTTTACCAAATGGGTAGAAGCTGCTTCGTACGCCAACATCACAAGAGCGATAGTTTGCAAGTTACTCAAGAAAGAAATTATATGTCGCTATGGTCTACCTGAAAGGATCATAATCGACAATGCTTCTAACTTGAATAACAAAATGATGATTGAGGTGTGTGAACAACAAAATTGTACATCACAATTCTACTGTTTATCACCCCAAGATGAACGGAGCAGTGGAGGCGGCAAATAAGAATATAAAGAAGATCATAGCAAAAACCATAGAAAATTACAAGAATTGGCATGAAAAGCTACCTTTTGCCTTGTTTACTTATCGGACCTCTGTGAGGACCTCCACCGGGGCAACGCCATACTCTTTGGTATATGGCACAGAGGTGGTATTACCCATCGAGGTGGAGATTTCGTCGCTTCAGATTTTGAATGAAGTGAAGTTGGACGAGGTTGAATGGATACAAGCCAGAATTGATCAATTGAACCTCATTGAAGAGAAAAGGTTGGAAGCCATCTATCATGGCCAAATGTATCAGAAAAGGATGACGCGAGCCTATAACAAAAAGGTCCGCACTAGAGAGTTTCAAGAGGGTGATCTGGAGCTCAAAAAGATCTTACTTAACCAAAGAGACTTCCGAGGGAAGTGGATGCGTAATTGGGAAGGGTCTTATGTTGTAAAAAAGGCTTTCTCCGGAGGAGCATTAATCCTAGCTGAGATGGATGGGAAAGAGTTGAGCAACCCAGTAAACTCAGACTCTATAAAAAAGTATCATGCCTAAGAAAAAGAAAAAGGAAAAAAGGCAAAAAAAGGGGAAAAGAAAAGGAAAAGAGAAAAAAAAGAAAAGAAATAAGATGGAGGGTTTAGGGCAAAAACCCAAAAATGGGCGTCCTAAAACCAAGGGGGTGATCTGAATTGAAAATTCGAACAGGACAGTTCAGATGTGCGTGAATTCTGGCATACGACTGAAGGATGTTTTAATCCTTAGGTCGTCAAAAGTTGTAACCCAAGATCGCAAGTGAAATATCTACTGTGGTTGATGGGTTCTTATTATTCATGCAGTCGATATTATTCATATCTTTTCTTTCTCATGTTTTCCATGACTTTCAAAACTTTGTTAATGTTTCTCTAAGTATTAATAAAATATTATTTTTATTTCTGTTGACCGTCTCATAATCATCACGCATATGAATTGGCATAGATCACGAAAAGTAAAGGATTTCTGGGTATTACTATGATTTAACCTGTTGAGTGCAGGTTGTTCCGAGATAAAAGGCGAATCTGCCAAGGTTAAGACAAAAAAGATCATTGGGGGCGAAATTGACGAGATTTACCAAAGGAATACAATGAGTATCTCACATGTTGAAATTGAAGGAGCTAAAAGTGAAAACCCAGAAGGGTGCCCAAAAGAAAAAAGGAGAAAGAAAAAAAAGAAAAAGAAAAAGGGGAAGGAGAAGGAGAAAAAAAATCCTAAAGTTAAAACCCGTAAAGGGCGTTTTGGGAAAGTACAAGTCTAAAGTGAAAACCTGAAAAGGTGCTTTAGAGCAAAAGGACCAAGAGTTTAAGAAATGGACATAAAGGGTGAACCTGAGTGAGAGATGGGGCACCGTCGTTACAAAGAAGAGAATAGGGAAGCAAATAAAGATCAAAATCAAGAAACCAAAAAGGAAAAGTGTCCGAGTGAATTAGTGTCGCTCATGCATCACACTTAGTTAGACATCCCTAGGGTAGGGGCATGCTAACTCATATCATCATAGCATTTCATTTCTTTTGCAGGTATTTGAAAGATAAATCAGGTACCTCCTAAGGAAGAGAAACAGACGTCAAAATGGAAACTTGAAAGGAATTTTCAAGCAACAGATTTCAAACACACCACTTCATAGTGAAAGAGACGAGATAATATAACCTTGCATAAAAGGGAAGAAGAAAATAGGCCTATTCGTTCAGGCTCACGAAGGGTGGAAGCCTTCATGGAACTCTCATTTGAAGAGCTTCTATATGTTCGTTGTCTCTTCGAAGGAACATGCCATCTTCGTTGGGTTATGTCTGCTGCCATTTCGGAGGAACATCCTATCATCACCAATATTGCTTTCGGCCGCTTCGGGAAAGCAAAGTTATTCGGATTCATTCAATACCGCTTCAGAAGAATGAGTCGTCTGAAGGATATTTGGATTCGTTCGCTGTCGCTTCAGAGGAATGAGTCATTCAGTAATTGGTTTGCTCGTTACCAATCAAGAAAGACATGCCAGTGCTACCTGTTTGTTTTCTGCCGTTTCGGGGAAACAAGTTATCTCAATTTGCTTGCTGCCATTTCGAAAGAGCAAAACATCCGACAGGGAAATGGGACAAAATTAGTGCTTAATGTCTTTTCTTTATTCTTGTTTCACAAGTATAGGCAAAGAGGGGCAGTTGCAATCACTAATTTTGTCCGGGTCGATCTTTTATTGGCAATAATGGGCTTATACGTGATAAGTACTATTACGTAACAAGTGTTATTATATGTGTTACTAGTATGTGGTTATCGTATGTCTATGGTGTGATTATGCGTCGTAAATGTGTAACATGTAGATATATTTGTCGATGTTCACTATAGTTTTGATATGACTGTGAGTAGGTATATTAAATGTATTATGTATATATGTTAATAATTATGTACGTGTATATATAGGGTGCACGTATGTATTTAGTAATTATGCAGTGCATGTTTTATATGTACAGTATGTATTAATGTTTGACTTAGGCACATTTGGTTATATATGTGTATGTGTTTATTGCATGTGATAGTAACATATGTTAATGTGTATGTACGTATGTATTATAAATGTATGTATTGATATTTGTATATTATGTAAGGATAATTGTTCAATGTTATTATTATAACATGGGTTGAATTAATTAAAAGGATAATAAAAAACAAATCAAAGAAATAATTAAAACCCAATATTATATATAAGTCCAAGTCTATTTACAATCTGCCAACTTATCCTTATTTATTATATATGGCCCGATAAGGCCCAGTTCTAAAAGAAACCCTAATTTGTTTTATTCTCTATGCACCCCAATATGGACCGTTGGATCAAGGGCTGCTGATCGAACGGTCCAGATCGAATAGAGATCTTCAGCTCCCCATACACCATGTGTCATCATCCTGCGCTGCCACGTCAATCACCAGATGCAATTTGGACCGTCCGTTCTAGAGGAGATCTCAGTCGTCGGACCAGATCTGATACAACGGCCCAAATGGAGCCAGACCATTCGAATCCCGCGTGTGCAGCCCACGCTCCGGCCGATCAGCTTCTTCACGTGCCCACGCGTCGACCCTGGTTCATCCCCTCGTCCGCATGACCGCATCACCGGCCGGTTCCCAACCACCGCACGCAGAAAACACATAAAAAATAGGCATGTCAGAGCATTATCATCCACAGTAATAACATTTAAAGTTTGCTTAAACATGTATACCATAGGCAATAGGGAAATGAATAATCGAAATGAGATATAAGCATGTAATGCACCATTTGTAACGGACGGAAGTTTGAACAAAAAATCCAGAACCAATAAACAGAGAAAAAAAAAGCCTTTTAAGGTATATCTTCTTCTTCTTTTTAGTTTATATATATATATATATATGCATATGTATATAAAAAGAAAGAAAGCAGAGAAGGGTTTACCCTCGTAGACCCCTTTTTCCTTTCACGTCATTTCGGTTTCCTTCCACCGTTGCTCATCCGTTGATAAGCTGTGGCCCTCTCAAGGCCGAATATGGTGAAATGGTGTAGGCACACTACGCCAGAAGTTTTTTTTCGATTCGACTTTTGGTGTTTTTATTGGAAAGGGATTGATTTTGATAAATTAGGTTCGAATCTAGGTTTTGTATGAAAATAGGGAATTTTTAGGGGTGGTTCAGGTTCGCCAGCTGCCGCTCGGCAGCGGACGACACGTCGATAAGCTGGCCGGTTTCTGGAAATTACGGGGGAGGGGGCCGCCAGAATCTGGGTTCATGATGAACCCAGATGAATATGAAGAACAAACTGAGAGCATTTGTGGGGGAAGTTATTATAACAGAAAAAAGGGGCGAAAAGGGTTTAATGTTCGGATAAAAGAGAAATATATATAGTGTTATATTTTTTTAAATGGTATAATCACATTTTTAGTCTCTTCGCCCTAAAGTAATTGCGTCAGAAGGGCTTCTGCATGGTCCAATTGCGTTATCAGTCCCTCCGTGTGGGATGATTACCATGGGAAGCCATTCTGCCTTTTTAAATTATCCCCCGGGTCCTTCGCATTTTTTCAAAATTTTCAATTACGTCCTCGTTATTTCTTTTAGTTTTGTCTCTGTATTTTATTTTCTCACAATTAGGTCCTTTTTCCAGTTTTAAATTAAATTATTTTACTTATTCTTTTTCATGTTTTTTTAGTTTAAATTTTGCATATTTATTTTTAGCATTTGCAATTTAATTTTATGTTATTTTGCTCGTTTGTGATTGTAATTTTAGGGATAAAATTAGTTCGAATGGAATGTATATTAGGAATTTAATAGGCACATGGATTTAGTATAAAATGGAAACGTGACATATAATTTTATGTTTACTATGCAATGTTGATAAATTAGGGGATAATTAGTAGCCTACTTATTTTCTAAACAAACACCCATAACGTGGCAAAATTTCTTTTTTTTCAAAAAGGAAAAAAAGGTCGCTACAGGACCCTACTTGGGGGTGTCTCGATTTTTTGAGTCCGTTGGCATAGTCCGTTTTGCCAAATTTGAATCTGATAAGTTGTTTTTACACATTTTATCCCCTAAAATAGTCTAATAATGTGAAATGGCTTATGTAGTCGTATTTGTTTTATCCGAAGAATTGGTGGACTCAAATATTGGAATTAAAGAGATGATTAGAGGAGCTTGGATGGGGATTTATCACTTTGGCTTAAGGTTAGTACACCTCGAACTCCTATTGTTTCATGAGCATCATAAATGTGATTGCTTTGCATGTTAGTATATGTAAATTAGGTAGATGATGAATAACCATGTGTGGAGGTCGATAGTATGAGACTCGATATTTATGAGATGCATGATGATGTTTCGAATATGATGGGACTCATGGAGGCTTTAGAGACCGTGTAAGGTCATTTGAGATACTCGTATGATAATATGATGATTGTTTGATTGATTGAAATAATTGAGATGTCTTGTATGCTTGTTCGAATAGATTGATGAGATTTGATGGGAATTATGCTTAAGGGTTAAATACTCGATTAAATGATTATGAAGCCGGTAATTAATATTAATTGGGTAAATGTGTTAGTAAACAAACCCTAATGACTTTCATAAGCTTTAGGGATCGAATAAAGCATGGTAATATCGTAATTCGAGGAAATTATGTGAACCCATGAATATGGTATTGGTACGTGCTTTAGCCATATTAGTACATGATTAGGGGCCGTAACGGTACGGTTCAACCCATACCGATACTTATGGAAATCTAGGATTTCTAGTAAACAATATCAGTATTGGTACATGTGTAAGTACCGGTACCTAAGGGTACCGTATCGATACTCATGTTCGAGTACCAGTACCCACTATACGAGATAATTTATAATTCTTATAAAAGGTGGAAATTGACGTGGGGTATTAATGAGATAGTTAATGGGATATTATTGTTCACTTCCACAATGTATTAATAAGTTGGTAAACTTAAATAGGTGGCTTGATAATTGATAGAAATAATAGAGTTATGGTACTTGTACAAGTGTTGTATGTTGTACAGTAATCATGTCAATGTTGTGTGCGGTTTGGACACTTGGTTTGGTTGAGTCGCCTTGGTTGATGGGATCTAGATACCTAGTTTGAGAAAGAGTGTGTTGCAACACCACGGCTAGAGATGTCGAATGTACATTTTTGATGTTGTGTGATACCAGGCCTTATTCAATGATACTCGAGGAGAGATATCGAGTATGGGTGTAGGTTCCTGAGGCTCTGTGAGACTGGGCCTCACTCAGAGTGTACTTTCCCGAGGCTGTGTGACACTAGGCCTCACTTCAGGTTAGTGGTAGGACTTTGTGTGCTTTTGCTCAAATGATCTGGCGAGATCCTGAGTATGGTTGGGCCTTGTGTGCCTTGTATGATGTGTTGCTATGATGAGAGCATGTGTTTAGGCGACGAGTGGTAGCACCACGTGTTTACTTATCCATCTTTTTTGCTTGTACTAGCTTGCATGCTTATTTTAATGATTAGCATGAAGTATAGTAGAGTAGATGTGTACCACTGAGCTTTGTAAGCTCAACGCTCAGAATCATTGTTTCCGTGCGTAGGTTGGTCGTCGAATCGTGGGATCGAGAAGCACTATTAATACGAGATTCTAGCATGTGGTGATTTCTAGAGTATGATACTTGTGTTTAGTAGGTTGTGTATTCATAGACCTTACGTGGTAGAATCTGTAATCCTTTATTTTGAAATTGTATTAATTAAATAGAATGTTCAACTGTTTTAAATTAAATTGAAGCTCATTTGTACCATTTTGATTAATTATCTATATTTTTAACTGTTGGCTTTAAATATTTTTGAGAAATACTTTGTTGGGCTAAACCTAGTTTGAGAAATTTTATGGTTTTTGATTTAAGCTTGAACCCAAATGTGACATCTGAGTTAGGGGTGTTATAGTTAAATTTAGGTTATTTGGAGATTTTTGGTAATTATTAAGGTTAAAAGAGTCTTTACAACTCTTATATCAAAATCTCTAATTTAAAAAAAGCTCATATTAGCGGCCTTTTGAAAATTAGAAGTTTCACCTTAATCCACTATTACAATCCACTATTCATCAAACATCCAAATTAACAAATTTAATTAGTAAAACCTTTAATTTTGGTTGAAGACACTGTTTACCAAACATGTCCATTATATGTGATAAAGAAAATTCATGATATAATTTCTCAAAGTTTAGAATCATTTCCTTTGCTTCGTTTTATTTTAATAATTAGTATCTAAACAATGGGAATGAAAGTTAATTTACTTTGTTTGCCTTTACACATTTAGACTATGTTTGATTTAATAGTAATAAAGGAAAAAGAAAGAAAAATGAAAATCAAGTAAATAAAAGGAATGTTTTTAATAGTCTAAAACTGATTACAATGTAATATTTATTTATACATATTTTTAACCATTTGACAATGCACACACACTTTACAGACAACGCGATTGAAGTTAGGTCTCCTAAGAAAAAAATTAAATGAAAGGAATGTTAAAGGAACGGAAAGGATCGCATATTATGTGAAATTAGTAGAGGATAAGAAAGCAACTTGAATAATTTTTGTTTGGTTAAACTATGAAAAAGGAAAGAAAACGATTAATTGTAGTGCATTTTAAAAATTATACATTTTATAAAATGATTTTTTTCTTGAATATGGCATTTTATAAAATGATTAATAAAAGAAAATGAGAATATAATAGATATTTTACATCTTAAAATATGCTGCACATCGTTTAAAAAATTATGCTTCACTTCTGTTTTCCTAGCTATACCTCAAAATAGGATTAAAAATTTAGCCTTTTGAGGGAAAGCACGGATGACCGATTTCTTTCCTTTCCCATCCCTTCCACTGCCTTAAATGAAAAAATTAAAACAAGAAAAAATATCAACTCCATTTTCTACTAAAAAAATCTTTTATTTTTAACTTTTAATTTTATTCGTTCAATACTAATAAATTAATGTGAAATTAATTAAATTTTATATAGCGTAAATGGAGCAATCCATAATATAAATATGGTAAGCCTTAGGCCTGCAAAGGCTAAATTGGTTGAATATTTCCTTTTTGGAAAAAATATGAAAAACACCCCCATTAGAAATCATTTGGAAAAATACTCCTCATTCGTTACACATAGGAACGACTCACGTTCTACTAGGCGCGAATTCAAAACTAGCGTTCCGCCGAACGCGTGTTCTATCTGATGTGGCGTGTCTTATTCGTTGGTGTCTTTTAAATATTCAATTAAACGAGCTCGTGCTTATCATGGCGTGAGTTCAGCGAGATAATTAGACGAAACGATGAGAATTTATCGTAGTAAATATGAACGGTTGAAAAATAAATGACCGCGTTGAATATACACAGAACTCGCGCTACACGAAACGCGGGTTCTTGGGTAATTACAGAACCCGTACCCTATAGAACGCGAGTTTAATTGAATACACATTTGAAGCTGTGCGAGTTTTGCTATAAATAGACCCCTAACCCACCCTTTTATTCACACAAAAAAAAAATTCTCTCTCAATTCCCTCTATATTCAATTTTTCGTGAAAATATATTGGTTAATATCCCCAGTTTGAAGTAATGACGGGCCTGATAAGGGCGAAGAAATGTAAGTTTTATTTATTTATTTTAAATTTGTATTTTTAGTTTTTATTTAGTTATATTTTATAAAAAATAGTAAGGTAGTTTGAAATTGAAATTAATTTGTGATTGTTTACTTTTTTTAGGATGGGATGGAACGTCGTCTGGAAATTTTTATCAATCAAATGACGGATGGACCCGACCCGCGTCTAGAAGATTATATCTCGAGGGATGGATTTCTGCACGTATCCAAAATCATTAGAAGTGCGAAATTAGATGTTGATTTGATCAACGCGCTTGTAAAGAGGTGGAGGCCTGAGACACACACATTCCACCTTCCGTGCGGTGAGGCGACTATAACCTTGGAGGACGTGTCACATATTCTTGGTCTGCTAGTTGACGTCGAGGCTATTACCAGCCACAACAGTGGTGATTGGCGTGTTAGAACCAAATCATAAATTAATATAAAACCTAATACCCATGATCTATCATGTCAAACCATCAAGAACAATAAACCTAATAAACTAAATGCGAAGGCATAGCTGAATTAATCGATAGATTGAAAACCTTGAATCTTCATGTTGAAATCACAAATCTTTGGTATTTATCTTCCAAGAAGATAGGTTATCTCTTGACATAAGACTCTCTGATGAGGAAGGAGAGAAAAACAAGTTAACCTATTTCTTGGGGACCACTACCTCTTTATATAGTTGGTTATTAAATCAACTATTAAATATTTATAACTCTGCCCCTCATTGAATTATAAATATATCTTATGGTATCTACACTTTTATTTCCATGACACTTTAATACCTATGACACGCCTAACATAATTGGTCACTTAATTTTATGTCATACTTTATAATAGTATCATACATTTTACATATGTGCCCATAATTACAGATTTTAATCCAACAATCTCCCACTTGGGCAACATATGTTTCCTGATAAATGTACAACCTTATGAGCTCAGAATTTGCTATTATATAATAGGTATTCTATAACAATCCTGTCCATCAATTATACCATATAGGATCAAAGCAGCCTTTGCCGTATCAATCATGACTAGACCCATCAATGGTCACATATACAGATATAGTCAAATGACATAGATCAATCATGGATGCGTAGCATGAAAAATTACACGAAATGTGAATCGTACATGTCTATTTCCAACTGGTCCTCCTAAACCTTAGTGAAATCAAACTTTACTGAATTCAGAGTGTGCATAAACCAAAAGAACTTTATTTCTGCAGAAAATAATCTTAAAATATCCTTAAACTGAAGTAATCGAAATTGTGCCTAAACCAAATGAGCATTTTTTTCCAAAATTACAAACTCCCACTAAAACTTAATATCCTTAAATAACATTACACCCACATGAGTAGTGTGCTCATGAAAGACCTAGGGTGATAGTAAGCGCGCAATTATGGAGTTTGTACCAACATGCTCTATAGACACACAACCACTCTAAATTTTATTTAACAACTAGGAACTTAATATTTATGTGATGTTCCTACTGTTTATAGAATAAATTAATGCATATTTATTGTCACAAAATAACTGAAGTGGTCTTTCTACTCAATCTATAATTAGCAGCTCATGTGACAAAATTCTTTTGCATCAATATTCTAATAAAATCGAAATTTGTAAACCTGATGATTTCTAACTTACCAGAACTCTGATATGTGAGCACGTAATTTTTTTTCTCTAAATATATCTCATAACTCTATTGGCTGTTATCCAATAGACCATACTAAATTTGCTTAAATATCTAACATTCCAACAATGTACGTAATATTCGAAAGCATACATACTTGAACATAAATTAGATTCTCAATAGCTTATGCATATGAAATCATTTATATTTTCTAAATTTCAAGGTTACTTTTAGGGCATTGAGTAAGAAAAAATTTGTCTTCTTTAACAATATGAGTATCATTTAGTTTACACCCACTGAACTTGTAGTATATACAATTGTCAACTAAATTTATCTCAAAACCGAATGAGATAATCAATATGAAATTTATAATTTCATTAATGACAATCCTACTTAAGCTCATAGATGGATTTCTTTAATTTACGTATCATTGATATTGTATCATAAGACACAACTCTATGATTGTACCATATAAACATAAATAGTTTCTTCAATGTTGCCATTGAAAAACAAGCTTAACATCCATCTTATGTAGCTTAAGATTAAATTAAGCAACAAGCGTCATAATTATCTTGAAAAAGAGTCTTTCAATGAAACTTGAGAGAAAGTCTCCACAAAATTAATGTCTTCTTTTAGAGTATATCCTTTAGATACAAGACGTGCCTTATACTTATCCACATTACCATTTTCATCCCTATTGGTTTTAAATATCCATTTACAACCAATTGGTTTGCACCTTAAGGTAATGAGAAAAGTTCTTAAACTTTATTGTCTTGCATAAAATTATACTCTTCTTGAATGACATCAATCCACTTTCGAGAGTTAGAACTTTTTATGGTTTGATAAAAAATGACTAGGTCATTTTCTATCATTTCATTGTTACCTTATTTTCTTGGAGAAATACAATATAATAATTCAGAATAGTATTTCATCTTCCTCTCATGGACCTTTTTAATGACACTTGTTTTTAAGGTTGTTGAGTTTGTTCTTCTGAAACAATTACCTTATCTTGAATGAGAGTTGTTCAACATTGTTTTGTTAAGGTACTTGATTAATGATAGGTGTGAAAACCTAAACACTATCAAAAGTGATAGTATGAATTAAATTATAATTCAATCCCTTCTCAATAGCAATGTATCTAACCTTATTTCTCTCTCCAAACTCAACATCCTAAAAAAAGTTATAAATCTCTCTTTAAAATAATCTTAATTGTGGGATCATAAAATTTACAGGTCATGGATCACTCAAAATAACCGAAGTAGTTGCTCACTTTTGAAGTTCAATTACTTCACTTGTATCCTAACTTGTTACAAAAGAAATCAACCATTTGTAAATTATTGTTACTTCTTTTGAGTTGGACCTTAGCAACTTTATTTTAATATTTTCTTTTATTGCCCTTATTCTTAGAGACACTAACTAAATGAGCACTAACCGAATGGGTACTTTTACACTTATAATGCTTCAACCTTTCTTTCTCTTTAGCACAATGAGAAATTAGCCCAGTTAGAGTTTATTTCTCCCTTTGAAAATTGTAACTTGATTTAGTTAAACTATATAGGAAGCGGTGCCAAAACCATAAGAACAAACAATTGTTAGAAAGTTCGATCTTATGTGCCTTAAATTTTGAAGCAATATTAAACATTTTCACAATGTACTCTCTCACATTTCCTTGACTCTTATACTTCATAGACATCAAAAAAAGCATAAGTGATGTCATCTTAACCTTAATGTTTTGGGTAAAACATTTCTTAATTTTGTCAAGAAAACCTTAATATGAGTAGTCTCTTTAGATTTGTACTCCTAAAGACATATATAATGTTGTGATTTATGATCATTAGACTTATGCGATTCAAACGATCTTACATCTCAAAATACTTTTTATGGGTGTTTACCATAGTAAGGTGCAAGTTATTCTTTCCTTAATGCAAAGTCTATGTTCATACAACCAAATACTAAATGTAAGTGTCTTTTCTATGCCTTGAAATTAGTTTCACTAAACATGAGTGTAGAATGTATTTAACAAATATTGTTACAGCAAAGATAAATTACCTAAATATAGAACAAAAATAAATAAATAAAATAACAAACTCACATAAATATTCATAAATAAACAAATAAATTCAAAATAATCTATTTCAAGATACCAAGCACAACATTAATATCAAGTCTTTGGCATAATATTAACGATGAAAATTACTCTTGTTGTAGCAATCAAACAATGTCAAACAATAGATTAATCTTTGGACTAATGTATTGCTCACATAAAATACCTTATAATTGTCACACATCATCAAATATTAACTTTCCTTTTGGCCAATTAATAAACGCATGAATTACAAAAACCCATAATCATCTTAATATTTTAAATAAACTAATCTACACAAAATCGGTCACTTTAGTGACATTATGTTTCAATTAATCCATTAAAATATTAGACATCTGAAGCCAAAATATGAATTTATTTGTTTCAAAAATATTTGTCTTAATTTTATCTTTGAATCAAATTAAAAGATAACCAAAAAAATAATAAATTTAAATAAATGTAAACCTCATATTAAGATATCAGACATTCCATTAATATTTCATCTTTGGACAAAACATTAACTTGCAAGTGATATCTTTATATAGTAATCAAATATTGATAATAAGAACATGTCAAACATAAATCTTCATTTGGGCCGATTTATTGCTCACATATAAAACTGAATAATTATCACATATTTATTACAACAGTTGCACATGCAATAATGTTAATTATTAACCTTCAATTAGGCTGATTAATACTAACATAATCCGACTTACATGCACAAAACCTTCTATACTTTAAAATAAAATAATTTTCACAATAGAGGTCATTTTGGTGACTTAATGCTTCAATTAATTTATCTCAAAATATATAACATAAATATACCGATATTCAAATTTAAAATTTTGTAACAGTCAAAGCTGAAAATTTTCTGATAACACTTAAATTTCCAAAATAACTCAAAATAAGGTTGTCTGAATGGGGCTATTAGAAATCGAAAAAATCGAAATCTTTCAATGTTTCCTAAAAAATTCCTTAAACATGCATTTACCAAAATAAAAGATTGAATTCAAAACAACCAATTTTTAACTAAAATTCAAAAAATAAGAAGCATCATATAAATAAATAATTCATATAATAATCGCATGAAACTTTAATATAACCATAATAACTTAAAAACCAAAATTACAAATTTTCATCGAGATGAATCGAATATATATTCTATATACAATATATATGCCATTAGAAAAATAACAACATATTCATCCCAAAACAAAACAAAAAAATGCATAAACCATGATTCATGGTGTTAGACGTACATTCAAGACTTGACTTGGATTTAAATAATTAATAATATAAATTATTAATTTATAATCCATAAAAAAACAAGGCATTTAACATACACCCAAATGTCATGAGTTTGCATACCACGTAATAGCTCCTTATCTTAAGGCCACATTTAAGGTGTTTTTTTTCTTAATTGCCAACAACCAAAATTAAAATTTTATCAAACCAAATTAAATATATTTTAAATTAAATATATATTTTATAAATTAATAACATTAAAACTTTATACCAAATCCAAAACAAACATATTAACCATCAATTAAACCTCAAAATATGTGAATAAAGGTCTGAAGGCTATCAGACAAGATATTGAGAATGAATCCAGGAATCAGGTAAATATTTGGAGTTTGAATTTAATATTGAATTTGATGTATTTATTTAAAATAAAGTTTATTAATTTCAGTTATAATTGTATATTGTACAGTTTTTATGGACGCCGTACGCGGATTCGAGTATCCACAAATGTCTGCCGAAATTTTCAGATGGGACGAAGATTACTTGGACGGCCATGGTACCACTCATCTTCTACACTACAGTTGAGTGGCATCCGAGCGATCGTGTCTTACGGAAGTTTGGTTGTGTCCAAAGAATCCCGGAGAACCCTCCAAATTTTAACGATTTACAAGGGCTCACTCGACAAAGGAAGCTGGAGGTAAAATAATTTTAATTGGTTTAATGTTTTATCAATTTGAACGAGTTTATATTTATAAAGAAAAATAAAAATTTTCATATTGTGTGGTAGGTTGATTGGTCGGTGACGCACATAGAGTGGATTACTCAGTGGAGGGAAAAATGATCTTCCGTGACGGTGGCCCATTCGTGGTTGCATATTGTTTGATACGATGGTTAGCCAATATTACTTTGCATGATACTTGGTGAATGGGAAGCTAAATCTTTTGACTCCAGAGAAACAAGCGGTCGTCATTGAGTGCGTGCATCGCAATCGCCCACGGACTGAATGTACGAGAGGAGCACGTACGAATTCTGGCTTTTACCCACTCGATGCACTCATCATTTCATCCATCGTCGAGTCCGACGAAAGGTTTTCTCACGCTTGTTGTGGCCAACCCCTATGGTTTATTTTCGGCCCTGATGAGTGTAACATCGAGTGTTCCTATAGCTTACGTACCTTTGTATCCGTTTCAACCACTGGCAACTGATTTTTGGACCGGGTTTGTTTAGCAAACACCACCACAATCATTTTTCTTCACAGGTGGGCCAGTTGAAATGAGTGGTACTGTTGGAGATAGAAATTGGAATGAGGACGATGATGATGACGATGATAAGCAGCCAGTTGATCTCGTTCGTCGTCGACGCAATCCCAATCGATCGATCTCGACATCCACCAGGGTGTGGTACCAATGGACTTAGGCATCATTAGTTATATTTTTCTTTATTTAATAATTTTAGTAATACGTTGTTGTTTTTTTGAAATGCAATATTTCTCTTAGTTTATAATTTTTTTTAGTATTAAATATTTCATATTTATTTTTCCGAACGATTTTGACCAAAGAGTTCTTAATTGCATCGATAACAAACGCGAGCATGTAACCAAATTGTTATTCTTTTCTTTTTGATATCAGTATTTAAATTTTGAATATCTAGGACTAAAGTCATGTCCTACTAAACGCGAATTTGTCTGCGCCTGACACGTCAGAACTAACATGTCATTAGGAATCTTGGGCCAAATTCTCTGTTGCCCAAACGTGAGTTTCATGATATAAATACCATGGCAGTGAATCAATACGCCATGCAGTCGAAGAAAAAAAATAAATTATGTTGTAGTTCTTTAAGTTTTCGATTTTATTGTATCTACTAATAACAACAAAGCACGTATCTGGAAAATTCTTTTGCAAAGAAATTTCCCGAATATTGTGGCTTGTTGGTATTTGTAGTTGCATTTATATGAAGAGTAGATGTTGGTGGGTTACCAGTTCTGTTGAGATGATTATTCGGTGTTTTTGTTCACGAGGAACAACAATGACAAATCACAATATCTAGAAATTGGAGGTCTTTTTGAATGGCAAACATAAGTCTTAACCTTTTGTTCGAGACTGCAGGTAACTTATTTTTACGCCTCAATATTGGAGGCTAGGTTAAGACCCCTACATGTAACCGGAGTCAAAGCCTCAACCGTGATCGTAGTACATGATCAGTGGGTAGAATTGGTCGTCTTAGTGGACTCACGAAATCCACGAAGCTTAGTCATCTGCCCACTTCATGAAAGCATGTTTAGGGGTACAATACTTGGCTCCAATAGACCTATGAGCTTGAAGACGAGGACTGGTTCTCTACTCAGCTCTAGAAGTAAGCTGAGGGTATGTTAACACCTGACTTCAGAAAATGCATACCCCAAGGTTTTAAACTTACTAGACTACTCAAGCCTTCAGAAAAAGAGCACTGGTTCTCTACTGAGCTCTGGTTGATGAACTGGGGTATGTTAACAAGGAAGACTACGAGTAAAGCATACCCTAAGGATTTAAACTTGCTGGACTATTCAACCTTGAAAGTAAGCCGATATCAGCCTCAAATACCGGTATAGGCTTGAAGAAAATAATCGAGTGTTTAGGGGTATAATTGTAAAACTTGAATAAGGATGAGACCAAGAGAGCAAAACAAGTTGAGGATCTTTTATGTTTGTAGAATGTCTACTATAAATACTATAATAATCTACGCGTTAGCTTCTTTATTAACATGTTTAGGGATTCATTTTACGTGTTTAGAGCAAAACTAACTCAAACACCTTCAAAAATAAACAAACCGTAGATGATATACACCTCTATAAATATTTTCTAAAATAAATGAATTAACACCTTCAAAAATAAATGAACGAACAGTTTCTAAAATAAATGAACAAACACCTTCATTTTACGTGTTTAGAGCAAAACTGACATTAACAATTTCTAAAATAAATAAACGAACAGTTTCTAAAATAAATGAATAAACGAAAACCGGTTCATTTACACCCCTATAAATAGACCCCTCCACATCCTCAAAAACTCACACCTTTCCTTTCATACTAATTCGCTCAATATTTCTTTTAGTTCATTTCGTTCGTTCAAGCTCTATAATGGCTGCAAAGGTAGATGATTTCTCATCCATTGGGAGACAGTCGTGTGATGCTACTATCGGTAGTGACGGTGAGCTAGAAGTTGGGATGATATTCACGACTAAGAAAATCGTGGAGGATGCAATTAAGAACTACAACATACGATGATCAATTGTTTTGATAGTGAAGAAAATGAGTGCGGACAACTATATTGCAGAATGTGTCCAAAATGACCACATCTGTAACTGGAGGATCTGTGTATCATAAAGGAAGAAGCTGAACAACGTGTGGCAGATAAAAAGATACGACGGACGTCATACATGCTAGTTGTTCCAATGTAATTGGATGATTCATACGTTTTCTTAATTACATATTTTGTGATTGTTAATGGTTTGAAAATGTAATTAGATGATTCGTATGTTATTTATGAAGTGATAAAAAGTAGTAACGTAAGTAAGCAATTTAAATTGGATAGATACAGAAAAATATATTAACGAAATGTACTACAGGATAGTTAATTGAAATAACTACACCAACATTAAATTATTAAGCCTAGGTAAAATAAATGGAAAAGGAATCTGATTCACTGTCGACATAGTCGATACTTATGTCAGATGTTAAGTTTAGTTCTTCAATTATTTGTTCTTTCTCCTGTCGTCTCCTATAATTTCGTGTAGAGACTGTGTCCTTATCTGGACAATAGGGGCTTCTTGATGCAGTGATTGATGAATTGGAGCCTTCATCAAATTTTACACTGAGCTCGATGTTCATACCTCCAGCACGTTTGTATACCCGAAACATCTTCTACTTATCTTTTTCATTCGATAGTGTTAGCATGTACTGTTCTTCTGGGCCGGGACACCAAGGTAGAAATTTTTGAGCTTGTAGACTCCCTAACCCATTTTGAAATCAACTCAAACAAATCATCTTTTGTGATTTTGTCGTTGAAAGAAGTGTAGAAGTACGTTCCACGAAATAAAATAGTAGCAGAAAATCGCGTCATAATTTGTATTTGTGGGTTGGAAATATATATATAGGTAGAAATTGTTTGAGTGGTGTAAACTTTACTCCTGTAGAATTTATATGCTAGATAGTGAGGTCATAATGTTGGATTTATGCGTCTTTCTGATGCCTCTCTTGAATTATTGAGATAGAAGGTTGAACTCGCGTTTAGAAAAATGCGAGTTCCACTGACATGTCAGTTTTTTTGCTAAAAATTACAAAACTCGCATTTTGTAGGACGCGAGTTTGCCTAACATGTCAGGAATCTTGTAAAATATGGTAAAACTTGTTGTTGGTTAAACGCGAGTTCAACTAAAATGTCAGACACATCAACTCATATTATAAGGGATTACCCAACAAAATTATCAAACACGAGTAACATTTTCTAACAAATCCTAAAAGAAAAACGTGTGAGAAAGACTGATTGATCTGTTATTCTCAACAATGTCAAGAAAAATGATGGTTGTGGTATACTACGATGGTCAGATGATCCCTGATGCATATCTTGGTGTTGTATTTCAGTCCCCCAACAGTATTACGATAAAGATTCTGAGGTGAGCCACATATCAAACGCTAAAGGACACAATATCGGGGAAGGTTCTAAATGCTTCCGGGAGGGAATTGGAGTCATTGAAGTATCGATGTCCTACGTCGTTAGAACCATTATATTTCACAATATTCGATGTTCAGTACACTGGTGTTGTGGATTTGATAATCGAGACCCATACTTAGTATTCAATGGGATGGCCCATAGAGCTCTTTGTAACATTTTCTGAATGTCATGTCAGAGGTCATAATGTGGTTCCAAATTGGCTACGAGCAAATCTTAACTTTGACCCAAATGCTCATAGTCCAACATTAACTCTGCGACATGGCTTCAACCTACTAAATACGAGTAATGACGAAGCTTTATCGTCTTCTACTTCGAGGCTAAGGCATTCTTGTGTGGCTAGGTTTAACTTCGACCTAAACATGCCACCAACCCAACACTCAATGTACAATTCGTACGGTGCGGGTCTAGGGGCGTCATCATCTATAGGGCCGTCTTACCATGAAGAGTTAAACATGTTTGATGATTTCTCAACCAGATGGCACTCAACTTATATCCTTAGTGAGCGGAACGTAGATGATTCTCATCTATGGGGAGAAATTCAAGTGTTGTTGTTGTCGACCTAGATAGGCCTTGTCAACGGTCTCGTGATCGAGTTACGGATGCAGAACCTATTAAGGTACAGGTTGTTGATGAAGCAAAACTATTCTGGTTTGAAAGGGATAATTCTTATGAAAAATCGCATACGGAGGTCGGGCCCGATAGTGACGAGATGGGTTTATTTCCTGAAGAACTAGTACACCTTGATGAGCTCGTCGATGCGGAAGATGACGTAGACAATGCTTCCGAGGATGATGCGGAGGAAGATGTTGCCCCACCTAACTTTATTGGAGCTGGTAGTTGTTCAACGTATTACGACCCACCATCCCACTTCACAACAGTGGACATGGAAGGCTTCAACGCTACTGAATTTCCAGAATTCCCACAGTTTGAGCAGTACAACGAACGTAATGAGAGTGATCTGCAATGTGAAATGGTCTTCAAGACAAAAAACTTGTGGAGGCTGCGATTAAGCATTACAACATACGACGTTTTGTTACGTCTACCGTGAGGAAAACTAAGACAGACAAATATATTGCAGAATGTCCTCACAAGTACGAGGGATGTTATTGGAGGGTCCGTGTATCTTAATTGAAGAGGTTGAACAACCTTTAGAAAAATAACGAGATACAACAGACGTCATACATGCTCAATGGGAAGCCTGAGCCAAGATCATCCTAACTTTGATGTGCACGTGCTTTGTGATGCCATCCTTCCACTCGTGAATGCAAATCCACGTGTAACTGTGCCAGGATGTATAGCTGGCATTAAATCCATATATACTTACATGGTTAAATACAATAAAGCATGGTTTGTAAGATATCGTGCCATCCAACAACTATTAAGGCAGTGGGAGAAATCGTACAACGAGTTGTGAACGTGGTTGAAGATTATGCAGAAATACAATCCAGGGATGGTTGTGCAACTAGAAAATGTACCAAAATACTACAATGATCGTATCGTACCTAGGGAGTGCCAATTTTTTCACCTTTTCTAGACGTTTTCGTAATGTATTAAGGCTTTTCGCCACTACAAGCCTATGCTCTAGATCGAAAGAACATTCTTGTATGGTAGATACACACAGATCTTACTGTTGGCGGTTGCACAAGACGGTAACCGAAAATGCATTCCGGTAGCTTTCGCAATAGTTGAAAAAGGAAGATATCCCTTTTTGGGAATTTTTTTCTCACCAACCTGCGCAAATATGTCATACGTCGGGTTCTACGAGAAAGAGAATAGGTGATATGTATTATTTCATACAGAGGCTCAGGGATATAGGGAGAAATCTCACGAATGGGCGTGTCGTAGCAACCCCCATATATACATCACTGGTACTGTTTCCGACACATTGCAGCAAACTACTACCAGAGATATAAGAATGATGATGAACGTATAATGGTTCTTTGCATAGGTACGCATTCCCTTGTCATTCTGTTTTATTTATCATTGCTTTTATTATTATTTCTCGTTTACTATTTCATCTCTTATTGAATAGGCAACGCACACCGGGTATACCAAGTTGAGGAGCTACTAGAAGAGTTGAGCATAAGAAACTCAAATGGATATGACTATCTTGTTGATATCCCAAGGGAGAAGTGGTTGGGTTATTATGATGAGGGTCATCGATATGGTCACATGACAATGAACTTGGCTGAGGCGATCAATTAATCCATGAAGGGAACGCGTCATTTACCTATCACGTCCATTGTCAAGGCGACATATTACCAACTGGCTACCCTTTTTGCATCCCTCGGAAAACAAGCAGTGGACTGGATGGTAGGTGGCTATAAGTTCCATCCAAAACTCCAGCAAAAATTTCAAACATACACTGCGCACGCAAATACGATGGGTGTGATATGCTTCTCTCATTGCCAACATCACTTTGAGGTTTTGAAATATTCGCGACCGCTTGAAGGAATAATACAAAACAATTATGTGGTTGATCTACGCTAAAGAAAGTGCGATTGCAGAGTCTTCTAGACATTCAAGTACCCGTGTGCCCACACCTTCACTGCATGTGCATCTGCTCATTTTGATGCCATAACACTCGTTGATGCCATAACATCGTCAAGGATCTAGGCATATCTTAGGTTGATCTGCTCATGTGCATCTGCTCATTCAAGTACCCGAAATGAGTTTCCTTCAATCGGGAATAAACGTGATCGTCGTATCATTGACGATGAACCTAAGATATGCCTAGATCCTTCCTTGCACCGTAAGAAAAAAGGTCGCCCACCTTCAACTAGGATTCACTGTGCCGAGGATATGGTTCCTCGAGAATGGACCGGAAAACCTAAACGGTGCAATAGATGTAGGAACACTGGACACGACAAGAGAAAATGTCATCTTAGGACCGGCCCTCAAATCAACTAATTGTACTTATCCATGTAATGTTTTACCACCATTTTAAACGATCTTTGAAGCTTTATTTTTTGTTTTACCACCATTTTCTGTTTTACCCTTATTTAACACCATGAATTCACTCATTTCGTACACCAACTTTCTTCATTTCACTTATCGACCCATACACATGTCCACCAACCCATGTTTGCTTGTTCTTCATTTTTAAAGATCTTTGAAGCTTCGTTTTCTGTTTTACCACCAACCCCTATTTAACAACAATCAATGATCAATTTGACCAAAAATGCTTCGTTTTTTGCGATTTTAAATTTTAAATTTTCCTTTCCCATTCACCCACATCCCTATTTAACACCATGAATTCACTCACTTCATACACCACTTTTCTGCCTTTCACTTATCGACCCATACACATGTCCACCAACCCATGTTTGCTTGTTTTTCATGGGAAAAAATATGACTATATAGCATTTTTAACGCAATTTCTACACCCTTTAGGATGTCATATACGCGCCAATTTTAGCACCATTGTAAACATATGCTTCATTACTACGATGTGAAACTTAAAAAAAAAAACAAAAAATATCATCCAGCATATCACAAAATCAACTTAAACATGTCTATGGACCTATGTTTACTTGTTCTCCATGGGAAAAAAACATGGCTATATAGTATTTTTAACGCCATTTCTACACACTTTCGGATGCCATCTACGCGCCAATTTTAGCACCGTTGTAATTTCAGTAGTACAACGTGAAAGTTAAACAACAAGAAAATTCTCCCAACATACCACAAAATCCATTTAAGCATACCTATGGACCCATGTTTGCTTGTTCTTCATGCAAAAAACATGGTTAGATAGCAATTTTAACGCGATTTATACACACTTTAGGATGTCTTATACGCGCCGATCTTTACACCATTTTTATGAAATGTTTCAATACTACGACGTGAAAGTTCAAAAATACGAAATACTATCCCCCAACGCCCCGTAATTTCACCTACAACATGCCTATCGAAGCTTGTTTTAACAACAGGATTGTAACAAACTCGCATTGCACCAAATGCGAGTTACAGTCATATCGTGCTAAAAAATCGCGTTGTTTCATCTGAATATCTCGAGGAACTCGAGTCCTGTTAGGTGTGAGTTCTTTTTACTAAATATTTTAAAGACTCTAACGGATAAGACGCGCCACATCAGATAGAACTCGATTCCAACGGAACACGAGTTTTGAATTTGCGCCTTCTACAACGCGAGTCGTTCCTACTTGTACCAAATTGAGGATATTTTTCCAAATGATTTCAAAAGAGTATTTTTCTAATTCTTTTCTTAAAAAGAAATATTCAACCAATTTAACCGAATTATAGTGAAAAGGGACCCTACAAAATATTTACAATAAATTGCATTAATGAAATCAAAATCTAATCCAGTAGACTATTACAACTTTATGCTAAAAAAAAGAGTATTACAACTCCAATGATTATGTACGCCACTCAAGAAAAAAAGAAGACTCAAACGGCACCAAACAGTTGGGGCCGGGAAAAGACAAGGTCAGAACTCAACCCACCTCTCCCGAGACGACAACCGATACAACTCACCAGATGCACTCAACTTCCTCGACTCAATCACCACCATTTTCCCTTCTTTCTCCTTCTTCTCCACCGCCGCCACAAGATTAGCCTTCGTCTCCTTAATGGAATCCCACAAATCATCGTTCCTTTTTCTATTCACCAACAACAGAGATATCCTCTCCTTGTAACCATCCAACCTGTTAATGCAACTCAGAAACTCAATGCACTCACTCAAACTCAAACCCTTGTCCTCTCTCCGAGTGCCGCTACTCGGACAAAGATTTCACGTTGGACAAGTCTATAGTCTTCGCTAACCAATCTTACAACCTCGTACACCAAGCTCTCCCTTTGAAGATAAAGCGAATCGGGCACAGTACTTAAATGGTCAGAAAAATTAATAAGAACATCAATTTCCTTCAGTAAATCCGAGTTCAACAACCCCATGATCTTGTCTTTCTTGCTTTGTATCTCATTCTTGGATCGTGGAGAAGAATTAAGGTGATAGCCTAACATCCTCGAAACCATCAAATTCTGTTCTAACATCCCGGCGTACCACCGGACCCAAGCCGGCCTTTCCCGATGCTTCCGGATCGGAATCGTCTCGGAACGTCGACAAATTGATAAAATTTCGACCCCCAAACGAAGGGTACACGGCGAGCTGATCTTTTAAGATAACGGACCCTTTGCCTATAATGTTATGGATTGTGTAGAGGCATTTCAGCGCAACGGTTGAATTCCTGGTGCTGTGTAGTCGGTCCATGACGGCTTGGATACAAGTGCATGCAGTGGCGCGTGAACTGTGTCCGAGGGAAATAACGGCGTCGATTCGGTGATCTGCAGGTGGAACGGGAGAGCCGTGGGTGGTGGCGCGTAGAATGAGGCGACGAGCAGAAGCTTTGTGGCGCTTTGTTGATAAGGTTGTTTTGATCAATGAACCCTTGTCTTTCAAGAGTCCGAAAACAGCTCTAAGCCTTGTACGATACCCCATTGAAATCAAACAAAAATCGAGACAAAACACTTCAAATTTAGAGCGGAAGACGATAAATTTAACGATTAATGTCATAAAAGAGACGTTGGTATAAATACCTAAAAAGACACGGCAAACGTATAATTACATTAAATTATAAATTACAAGTAGGTGTTTTATATCGTCGTCACAGGACATTTGGCATTTGCGGAAATTATTTGTGAGAATTGACTAAAAGAAAGGTTCGCCGTGTTAAGGAATTGACATTCGTATAATTTAATTGTGTAGAAAAAATAGGAAATTTCTATTAAAAGGAATTAGGGGACTAAGTCCATGATTAATGTATTTAGTTAAGAAAATCTCGCGACTAAATCTCGTGATCGCGTGTGGATATTCTTGCCTTCTTCATTGACATCTTAACTAATTTATTACTTGAAATAGAATTGAATATCACTCTTTTATACATCTGACTAAATCTATAAACAATAAAATATGTTTAGGAAAAAATTAATATCAATGAAAATAATATGTACAAATATCATTATTAAAGATTTTGTATCTAAAAATACCATCATGTAGCTACCCAAAATAAGTAGACAATGTGTGAGCATCGGCCCGAACTTTAGCTGACACATTTTCCTTAAACAATAGGCTTGTTGGGCCAAGAAATAGGCTTTTCTATTTATTTTGAGTCTATTTAGGTGAAGATGGAGTTTTGTGCAATTCTTACAAAAGTTGAGGGGTTTGTGAAAGAATTTATCCATTCTGAAAACATGATTGATTTCCTTTGTTTTTATAGATGAGTTTTGAAGACATTTGGGCAGAGCACTCTAATTCTTTGCAGCCACTCTTTTCTCATCGTCTCCCCTTGTCCCTTTTGCTTATTCTTTTTCCTCCTTTTTCATCTTCTTCTTTCTTTTCTGCCTCTCTACATTTAAACTCCAAACTTTATTCCAAGATTAAAAATTTCTTTTCCATGGCCATTATAATGAGCTCAAATGCTTTAAAAATTGTCATGTCCAAATTCGGGTTTAATAGGATAATCATGATATGATAAGCAATCTCGAGTATGTTTATGACTTAAAAGATGTTATATGATCTCAATATGATGTTGTGCCTTCGGTAAGTTGTTGCTATATAATATATGATAATTGTAACATCCCCAACCTGGACATCACAAATTGGGCCTCAAGCCCAAACCAAACTCTTAAAATTTCGCAATTAGATTTAGCCCAACACATTCATTTCATAAAATCCATTAAGTCTGAATATTTCAAAGTTGATAAACCAATTAAAATGTTACATGGGAGCTCCATTTAAAATAAATAATTTAAAAGCATTTCACACTTGAGTTAAAATCCAAAATAAGAGTTACAATACAACATAGGGTCATACGAATACATAGCACAAATATCTTAGTATTGTACTCGGACACAAGTCGATGCTGAAGCCCTACTCCGATGGTGTTTCGACGATGTACGTCAACCTGCTAACCTGCAAACAGAAGCAACAATTCTGAACGCTGAGCTAATGAAGCTCAGTGGATATACTTCCACTCAACCATGCTTCATGCAAATCATAAATATAAGCATGTAGCTAAAGAATGACATCGTGGAATAAAAGAAATAACAATGAGAGCGCTATCTCTAGCCGCCTAAACACATAGCAAAACAGAAGAAGATATCAAACACACACAACGCACATGGTACACTATACCAACAAATTTGGAGTGAGGCCCGATGCCACATAGCTTCGGGAACGTACACCCATGCTCCAATAATGAGACCCGATGCCACACAGCATCGAGAACGTACATTCGACAATCTCTTACCATGGTGTTGCAACACATGTTGGGTATTCGGATTCCACCAGTCAAGTGCCCACTTTCCACGCCACATCAATACAAAACCATACCACTCTATGGTTTCTATCACCACACAAGCCATACAAGGTTTTTACTGAGTTCTTAAGCTTTATGCTCGAGTAGGAAGATATTTCTCAGCTTCTTAGTTTTACAACTCATTTTAGGCCGTTAGGTGACTATTTGATCGAACAATATAGATTTTTAGACTTCCGGACGAAATCAATATTTTGGGCAGATTGCCGAGTGGGTATCGATACCCTATGGTTATCGATACTCTTAAGGTATCAATACTCTTAGGGTATCGATACTCTTAGGGTATCAATACTCTCAGGGTATCGATACTCTTAGGGTATTGATACTGGCTTCCCGAGTACCAATACCGAAGCCCATAAATGTCTTCATAGGTTCAAGAAATCACTTTCCAAGCCCCCAAAACACAACTTTTAACCTCATAACTCGATCCTACATCTTATGGAAGTGTTTAAGGTGGTTTACTACCAATTTTGCATGTTATAAACAAGAATTCCAAGTTTTGCCATTAATGACTGTCTCAAGCATTTAACACCAAGAACAACCATACATATCAAATCTTAAGCACACATAGCATCATCCTTGGGATGTGCATGAACCAAAGGAGTTAGTATGTACTAACCTTGATTTCTTGCTGAGAAAGAAGCCTCTAGCCAAGCTTCTCATGCCTTCCTTTTTCCAAGCTCCTTGGAAGGTTCTCCCACTTCTTTCACTACACAATGGGTTATAAATTCGGATTACAACATTGCTAAAGGGAATATGAGTGAAAAAGGAAGAATCTAACATCTAGGAATGATCAAAACTCTCATTCCCGTCTAACACTCAAACCCCCTACTAAAACCCATTTTCCACCATCATCTACCATTTTAACCATTCTTACTTCACTTTATAGATCCTTGGATGTTGATCAAACTTTTCTCAAGTACAAACTCGAGATTCACACTCAAAAAGATAAAGATTTCACCTTTGTTTGATTTCTTTTGAGGTAGAATGAGGGAAAGGGATGGGGGCAAACAAGGGATGAAAAATATGATCTCATCCTTCTACCTTTTTGTAGAGAAAGAATTAAAATCACCCTTCCCTCTTCTAGAAATGAGTAAATATACTCATTTATCCCCACCAATTTCCTAACTCCCAACAAACCCAAAGATCCAAGCCCAACAACCCAAATGAGTCCACAAGGAAGCCTTGAAGCCTCTAACAGTCCAACATACTTGGCCTAACACTCGAGGCCCAAGACTCGGGTTAAACCGACACTCAGATTTTGAAATCTGGGTAAAATAAACTCTCCACTCCTTAAAGAAAATTTCATCCTAAAAATTTACCTTTTTGGAAATAGGTGCGAATAGAGTAGCTTCATATCCTTCTCGACTTCCCACGTAGCCTCCTCGACTCCGTGGTTCCTCCATAACATCTTAACTAGAGGCATACATTTGTTGCGTAACTCTTTGACTCCTTTGTCCGCAACTCTTATCGATTTCTCCTCGTAGGTTAAGTCGATGTTAATCTTAATCTCCTCAAGAGCAATAACATGGGAAGGATCATAACGAAGACGTCTCAACATAGACACATGAAACACATTATGGATGCGTGTCATCTTCGGAGGTAAAGCTAGTCAGTAAGCCACGAGTCTAACCCTCTTTAGAATCTCATACGACCCGATAAACCTCAGGCCCAACTTGCCCATTCGCCCAAAGCATATTAAACTCTTCTATGGCAAAACCTTGAGGAATACCTTATCATCAACCTCATACTCGATGTGCTTACGCTTTCGGTTCACATAAGCTTTTTGACGATCAAAGGCCGCTTGCAATCTTTCCTTGTTTATCTGAACCTTCTCATGGGTTTGTCTAATGAAATCTAATCCCACTATCCTTCTTTCATTAAGCTCGATCCAACACAAGGGTGTTCTACACTTACGCCCATATAAGGCCTCAAAGGGAACCATTTTGATGCTTGATTGGAAATTGTTATTGTAGGCAAACTCGACTAGCGGTAACTACTCCACCCAACTCTTGTCGAAGTCAATAATACAACACCAGAGCATATCCTCCAAAACCTGGATAACTCTTTCAGGCTGACCATTAGTCTGAGGGTGAAAAGCTGTACTAAAATACAACTTGGCATCCAAAGCCACATGTATTTTCTTCCATAACCTTATAGTGAAGCACTGATCTCTATTCGATATAATCAATGAGGGCATACCATGTAACCTTACAATCTCTTAGATGTACAATCAAGCCAACCTCTCAAGCATAAAATCCATATACACTGGCAGGAAATGAGTAGACTTGGTCATGTCATCGACTATCACCCAAATGGCATCATGCTTCTTTTGAGTCAACGGTAACCTCATTACAAAATATATGGTCGCCCGATCCGACTTTCATAGGAAAATCTGAATGGGCTGGAGTAAACCTGAAGGAACCTGATGTTCGACCTTAACTTAGCTTACTAGGCATAAATAAAAAGGATGAAGGTCTTGATACATCTTGTTACTCCCTGGTGCATAGCAAACAAACTACGATGCGACTCCCGCAGGATGCGGTATCGTAGTTCTTCTAAATCTGTGACACATAACCAATTCTTGAAGTACAAGATCACACTGTCTCGCACTTCAAAATCCTTGCCACCAACTCTTCGTCTAACGCTTGCGTTCTCTTGCACTAAGGTAGGCTCTACATGAAGCTGGGATAGCAACCCACCATCCTCAATCATCCTCAACCGAGCAAACATTACCCTTAAATCTGACATAGACTTCTGACTAAAAGCATCGGTCACCACGTTAGCTTTACCAGGGTGATACTTTATGATACAATTATAGTCATTTAATAACTCAATGCATTGCGTTTGCCTCAAATTCAACTCCTTTTGGGTGAGAAAGTATTTCAAACTCTTGTGATCGGTGTAGATGTAGCACTTTTACCCATACAGATAATGCCTCCAAATCTTCAACACGAAGATAACTACGACAAGCTCCAAATCATGTGTATGGTAATTTTGTTCATGAGGCTTAAGTTGTCTTGAGGTGTAAGCAACCACCTTACCTTCTTGTATGAGGACATAACCAAGCCCATTCTATGAAGCATTACTAAACACCACATAATCCTTTCTCGGTTCGGTTTGCATCAACATTGAGGCCTCCGTAAGATAGGCTTTCAAGTCTTTTCTTGTTCCACTCAAACGAAACTCTTTTTAATAACTTGGTTATAGGTGTCGCTATAATGGAGAAGCCATTGACAAAATGATGATAATATCCAGCAAGCCCAAGAAAACTATGAACTTCCGCGATATTTTTAAGGGGTTTCCACTCCACTACAGCTTGAATCTTTTACGGGTCGACTTGGATCCTATCCGCTACGACAATGAGGCCAAAAAATGCCACCTCAAAAAGCCAAAAATCACACTTACTAAACTTAGCAAAAATTTGCCTTTCCCTCAGGTCTGAAGAACAATATGAAGATAGTAATCATGCTCCTCATCCGAGCTTGAATAAACCAAGATGTCATCGATGAAAACCACCAAGAACTGATCTAGGTAAGGTTGAAAGATCTAGTTTATCAAATCCATGAAAGCTGCATGTGCATTGGTAAGCCCAAAAGGCATCACCAAAAACTCATAATGTCCATACTGCATCTTGAAAGCAGTTTTCTCAACATCCTCTTCTACTACTTTCAACTGGTAGTAACTCAACCTCAAGTCAATCTTCGAGAACACGTGAGCACCCCTCAACTGGTCAAATAGGTTATCTATCATTGGTAGGGGATAATGGTTCTCTACAATTACCTTATTGAGCTGACGGTAATCGATACACATCTTCATCGACCCATCATTTTTCTTAACAAACAAGACTAGTGCACCCCAAGGTGAAATAATTAGTCGAATGAAACCTCTTTATAATAAATCTTAGATTTGATTCTTTAACTCTCTAAATTCTTTTGATGACATACGATACAGTGCAATAGAAACTGGTGTCGTGCCAAGCATCACATCCATCCAAAACTCTAATTCACGATCTAGAACAAGCCCATGTAACTCATCTAGAAACACATTGGCAAACTCTCCAACAGTCCGAAGACCTTCAAGAGTCAAACTCTCAACATTCGTGTCAGCCACGCAAGCCAAAAAGGTCTCGCATCCTTGTTAGATCATTCTTTATGCTACAAAGGCTGACACTATATTGGAAAGGCAAGGATTCCTTTCACTCTTTACCACCAACTTCGCCCCATCCAAACCACGAAGCTTAAGACTCTTTTCTCTACAACCCAAATGAGCATCATGCTCAAACAACCAATTCATCCCTAAGATAGCATCAAATTCTTGGAACGAGAACATTATCAGATCAGCTAGAAAGATCAAACCATGAACCTTAATCGAACACCTCTGATACACCTTATCCACCAAAACATCATACCCTAATAGACTAGTCACACGGACTCCAATCTCAAGGTCTTTGGTAGGAATACCCCACTACTGGATATTCCACTACGAATGTAGAAATGGGTAGACCTTGAATCCACAAGAGAAACTATAGAAACAAAAAACAAGGTAAACGTGCATGCGATAGCATCGGTAGCCTCACAGTCCTCCTAGGCCTTGGTTGCGTACTGCCTCGCTGGTGCCCTAGTAGTGGACTGGATTGTACCCTCACTCTAATGTCCTAACATGTGGCTCACTCCACCTCTAGCAAAGCCTCGACCCCTCTGAGCTGGATAAGAGGTCCTCTTAGTCTAAACCTAAGTGATATGGGCAGCTAGGGGATAATCCCTCACAAAGTGGCCCGGTGATCCACACTCAAAGCAAACCCTGGCCAAGCCCCAACACTCGCCCCTATGCTTACGTCCACATTGATCATAAACTGGTGCACCCACACTCTTTTCTGAGCCCCATAGACTCATCATGGCAGAAGATGATGTAGGCCTCCTATGGCTAGCAGACCCCAACCTACGTTCTGATCTCGAACTTCGGTTTGAAGCTCATCTTTCTTGATTCCAACGGTTTCTATTCTTTTTGGAATAAGACTGCGAGTTGTTAGAGAAATTTTAAGTTCTCTCACTCGAGCTTCCTCGTCCACCAGACGGACCATAGGTCAAACCTTACACTTGCTCAAGCGACTTGGCACTAGTAGTCAACTTTGAAAACACTTTCAGTGGGGGCAGCAGTTAAGTAAGTCTAAATCTCCTTCTTTAAACCCTTCAAAAACCTCTTGCATCTTATCTTCTTGGCGACAACAAACTCAGGGGCATACCTACTCAGCTGTAGGAAATCTTGTTCATATTCAAAGACTGATCGGTTTTCTTGGACCAAGTGGTTGAACCAATCCCTCAAGCTATCAATGTGGGTTTCTCCCAAGAAGTCATCCCAAGTAGGGTGGTTAGGATACCAACCCAACTCTACGATCTCCTACCATTCTCGAGCATTCTCCTTCAATAGGGAAAGAACACATGTCAACTTATCCTCAAATCTTAACCTCATCTAGCGCATGATCCAATGGGTGTCCCTCAACCACTGATCTACCTTAACCGGGTTGTCTTGTCCCGATCCAAGAAAGTTTGTAGCACTGTGGTGACACATCCTTTTAATCTATGCCTCGCGAGGGGTAGTTGAAGGTCTAGATATCGCCCTCACAATCTTGTGATGTGCATACTGCAGATGGGAGAAATAATTGGCCCCACGACCACTATCATCCTCTGACATCTCCTCTACATCGGGGATTTAATCCTCATCATAACTACCTCATCGAGAGCCCCAACTCTCCTCTCGATCTTGTGGCCTCCTCGACATGATTACTTTTCTACACAAGCAAACAAATAAGGTTACAGCATCAAATATTCAGCTTAAACTAGTACAACCTAGACTTGTGGGAAACGTATTCGCTAGATACCTATACAATACTCTCTAGACAACCATGAGGCTTCCTAAAACCAGCTAAACCTAGGTTCTAATACCACTGTTGTAACATCCCCAACTCGAATATCACAAATTGGGCCTCAAGCCCAAACCAAACCCATAAAATTTCACAACTAGATTTAGCCTAACACGTTCATTTTATAAAATCCATTAACTCTGAATATTTCAAAGTTGATAAACAAATTAAAACGTTACATGGAAGCTCCATTTAAAATACATAATTTAAAAGCATTCGACACTTGAGTTAAAATTCAAAATAGTAGTTACAATACAACATAGGGTGTAACGCCCCAGTTTTGGGCGTAGTGGTTTAATGGCTGATTAGGCGGTCCGGTTGATCGGGTTAGAGATTCGAGTCGAATTCAAGATTAAAATTGGATTAAATATTTTTTAGTGAGAAAATATTTGGGAAAATTTTCTAAAAATCATTATTTAATACATGAATATTTTTGGTAAATACAATTTTGAAAAATGAAATTCAAAAATGTGACATTTTGGCTAGTGACCAAAGTGTAAAGAATGGAAACTATTTTTAGTGACTGTTTTGTAAAAATATCAAAACTTTGAATCTTTAAGGAGCTATTTGCCGAAATTCTAATATCAGACTTTTCTCCTTCATTGGCTATTTTCTCCTAAGTAAATTTACGTAACTAACTTTTCTCTAAAAAGATTTTCTCTCAAATTCTCTTCAGTCAAACACTCTTTTCTTCTTCAAGTCTTTAGGTAACTTCTTGATTTCCTCAACCTTTTAATGTCAAATGAGTTCTTAATTGTTTCCTATTAAAACCATATGCTTTAATCTTGTTTTCTCATGTAAATCAATACAATTAAGGAGGAAGTCAACATTAGAGGTGAGCTTCGTCCTTCTCCTCTAATGTATGGTTCTTTACTGAAATTCCCAAGTTATTGATCCTTTATAAATGTTTTCTAAAGAGTTTTAATGATTTAATTATGGAAATTGGTTAAATCAAGGTTTAATTGATGAGATTAAGTGATTTTTGCTTCGGATCTATTTTGATGAATTCTTGATTGATTATAATCATGATTTTGATGATTTATAATGTTGATAGGTTGGCTTTAACATTGGAATCTTGAAACTTTGTGAATCTTTAATTTGTTAGGTTGCTAGTGTTGTGTTTTTGTTGAGTTATGGGTGTTTAATGAATGCTGGAGGTATGATGATAATGCTAGGATGTTTTTGAATGTTAATTGAAGGTAATTAATGGATTAAACCTTTATGTTTTGGCTGGGTTAAATTTGGATGTTGTTGATGTTGATTTCGATAGTTTTGAAAAAGTTTCGGCCAGAGTTTGTAGAGGAATGTTGTGGATTGATTTTGCTAGGTTTATGAATGAATTTTGATGCATTGAATCCTCTGTTTTGTGTATTCAAATTAGGGGAAGTTGATCCTCAAGCTTGAAGTGTCACTTCGGAATCTTTGGAAAGGTACTTCGCATCGACGAATGAGGCTTTGCGTTATTGTTGAGTGAGAACGTGGATTTCAGCTTTGAAATGGTTTAAAGGTTGTATTGGGGGTTTAAACTTAGCTTGAAATGCTGGTTTAAACTCTGAAGTAAGTATAAAGAGATTTTTCCCTCGGTCGTGCTTTTACGAAATAGATTTTATGCATTTATTTTGAATGACATGGTACCTACTATTTAAGCATTATTTAAAGTATGTTTTATACTATTTTGATCATATAATGATTCTGGATGCATTTGGTAAATGATCCATGTAATTATGTAGAATACTTGTTAAAAGCACGGTTTGTTACTTTGGAAGTGGTTTTGAATTGATACATATAAAAATAGTGAGGTACATGGTTGATAATGAATTATATTGGCAAGCTTTGTGGTTTAAATTGTTATCGGATATATTTGACCAGCCATAAGATTGCGTGCAATGTAAATAAGTCGTCTCGGGTGTTAACGAATTTATGTGTACCGAATACTCCACCACGAGTACCCTAATAGTTGAGGGGTTATATGGTACCAAATACTCTCGTTAGTGGATTATACATCAAACCAATGATTGGGGTTGGTGTCCATAGGTTGAGAATGTACCCTTTGAGATGGCATGAAGTGTTGAGAGGACACTTGTTGAATCCGTATATCCAATGTAATATTTTGGAAAGTGGAACTTGGTTTATAATCACTTGAAAACCAATATAATTGTTGAAAACCAATATAATTATTTATGTATCATGTTGATGGATGTTTTTGTATAATGTGATTTATACATGTTTACTCTTTAAGCCTAGCATAAGGGTGTTATGCATGAGAAAGCTTAAATTGAGTGTTAGCAATGGAATTTACTGTTGATCCATGATACATGTTGCATATGGTTTATTATGCTGGTTTTTGAAAGTGTTAAGTGCATGGTTTTCAAGGCATGGTGTTTTATGAGATGATTGAAATGGTGATTTCAATGTGGTTTTGGAAAATGGTTTTAAATGCATTGATGGTGTTGTGTTTTGAGAGCTCCTCACTAAGCCTTGTATGCTTATGCTCTCTTTGTCTATCAATACAGAGAATTAAAGGTTGGAGGCAGTGAGCAAGCGATGGAAAAATCTAAGGACTTGAGTAATGAGAAAGTATAATTTTGAACTAGACTTGTAGTAATAGAGGCAATGGAGTTCGATGTTGATTGTTGGGATAGTTTTGGGTTAAACTCCCTATTTTGAGCAAGTTGTTGTATTGTTTTGGAGTTGCAATTAGCCTTATATGTTTGGTTGTTGCCTTGGAATTATGTTTCGTATGGTGGTTGGTTGTTTTTCTAGTAAGCATGCCTCTAGATTTTCATTTAAAGTAAGATGACATGATTTGATCATGTTTCTGTGATGTTTTAACATGGTTTCATCTTTAGAATTGATGCGTATATGTTTGGGGTTTGATAGAACATGTTTGGAACCTTGATTGCACGAAAAACTAGAAAAATTGGGCATTTTAGGCCCAGGTGTATCGGTACGGGTAGAGGTGTATCAATACGGGTAAGTGTATTTTTGGCCTGCGTATCGATACGAGTAGAAGTGTATCAATACGGTTTTGAGCTACTAGAATTCTAGGAAAATGAATTGTAACTCGCGTATCGATATACGCTTAGGGACTGTATGGATACGCCCTCGCGTTTCTATACACTTTGAGATTGTATCTCTACGTCTAGTTGTTATGTTAGTTGTTATTGATATTAAAGGTTTTAGATTCTTCTGTTTTGGTCCCTGATTGTTATGCATGCAATTAAAGGAGTTCGGATGGTCGTTTTAAGATGAATTTTGACATGTGAGCATGAAACCTGACTAGTTAAGGATTGGTAACTTCAAAATAGTTTAGTACCTATAATTTTCTAGAATTACAAATTGGTCCCTAAATTGCAATTGTATGCAATTGAATGTCGATTCGGCGCCTGATTGAGTTGAGCTTTTACCCGCTACCAGTATGAACACCATAGGTCATAATGTTGCATCTAGATAAGATAAAAGAAAAAATGAACATAATTTGAGTTAAATCTTTGCGTGTTTGTTTCGGCAAACCCAATGTAGCTCACTCGGTTCGGTCTAGCGACTAGGCCGGGTCAAGGGGGTTACATAGGGTCCTATGAATACATAGCCCAAATATCTAAGTATTGTACTCAGACACAAGTCGATGTTGAAGTCCTACTCCAATGGTGCTCCGACGATGTACGTCAACCTACTAACTTGCGAACAGAAACAACAATTTCGAACGCTTAGCTGACGAAGCTTAGTGGATACACTTCCACTCAATCATGCTTCATGCAAATCATAAATATAAGCAAGTATCTAAAGAATGACATCATGGCATAAAAGAAATAAAAACGTGTGCGCTACCTCTAGCCACCTAAACACATAGCAAAACAAAAGAAGATATCAACTATAGACATTGAACATGGTAAACCATACCAACAAACCTAGAGTAAGGCCCGGTGCCACACAGCTTCGGGAGCGTACATTCGACAATCATTTACCATGGTGTTGCAACATATCTTGGGTATCCAGATCCCATCAATCAAGTGCACACTTGGTACGCCACATCAGCACAAAACCATACCACCCTATGGTTGCTATCAACACACAAGTCATACAAGTTTTTTACCAAGTTCTTAAGCTTTATGATCGAGTAGGAAGTTATTTATCAGATTCTTATTTTTACAACTCATTTTAGGCCGTTAAGGGACTGCTAGATCGAACAATATGATTTTTTAGCCAAACGAGAAAAAATTAACATTTTTGGGCAGATTTTCCAATGGGTATCGATACTCTCAGGGTATCGATAAGCTCAGGGTATCGATACTCTAAAGGGTACCGATACCAAACCCTGCTACTAGAATCTTAATAGAACAAGGGTTATCTATAACAACTTCTTGAGTACCGATACTAAAGCCAAGAAATGGCTTCCTAGGCTCAGAAAATCACTTCTCAAGCCCCCAAAACACAACCATTAACCCCATAACTCGATCCTACATCTTATGAGAGTGTTTAAGGTGGTTTACTACCAATTTTACAAGTTATAAACAAGAATTCCAAGTTTTTCCATTAATAAGAGTCTCAAGCATTTAACACCAAGAACAACCATACATATCAAATCATAAGCACACAAAGCATCTTTCTTAGGATGTGCATGAACCAAAGGAGTTAGTAGTGTACTAACCTTGATTTCTTGCTAAGAAAGAAGCCTCTAGCCAAGCTCCTCAAGCCTTCCTCTTTCCAAGCTCCTTGGAAGGTTCTCCCACTTCTTTTACACAAGGGGTTGTAAATTTGAATTACAGCATTGCTAAAGGGAATATAAGTGAAAAGGAAGAATCTAACATCTAGGAATGATCAAAACTCTCATTCTCGTCCAACACTCAAACCCCCTACTAAAACCCATTTTCCACCATCCTCCACCATTTTTGAACGTTCTTAGCTCACTTTATAGATCCTTGGATGCTTATCAAACTTTCCTCAAGGACAAACTCGAGATTCACACTCAAAGAGATAAAAATTTCACCTTTGCTTGATTTCTTTTAAGGTCGAATGAGGGAGAGGGATGGGAGCAAACAAGGGATAAAGAATGTGATCTCATCCTTCTACTTTTGTAGAAAAAGAATTAAAATCACCCTTCCCTCTTCTAGAAATGAGTAAATGTACTCATTTACCCCTCCACCAATTTCCTAAACTCCCAACAAACCTAAAGCTCCAAGCCCAACAACCCAAATGAGTCCACAAGGAAGCCTTTAAGCCTCCAACGATCCAACATACTTGGCCCAACACTCGAGGCCCAAGACTCAGGTTAAACCGACCCTTGGATTTTGAAATATGGGTCGTTACGATAATCACTATGTGAAATGATATAATGAGATATCATAAACTAAATGATTATGAAAAAAGTATATGTTACATGTGAAATGATATGTTATTGTATGAGATGAATTTTTCCATACTATATGATTTCATTTTAAATGATATTAGCTAATGTTTCACCCATGTAGAAGAATGAAACTAAGAATTGATATCTTTGCATGAAAATCTCGTATTGTGGATCCATATGTCCAACTATAATTAACGATAAGAAACAATGTCATAAATTAGTAAAACTTCTTGTTGAAATCTTTGGAAGTATGAATAAAATATGTTTAATTCATCTTGAGTATATTTATGGATTATAGCATAATTTGTCGTGACTAGAATACAAGTCATGAATTACACACGATACATTATGAATTTATGGCGTTGTGAAGAACGTGCATTGAAATGAATATGTTACGTTTGTGTGTGCTTATAAGGTGAAAAGCATACTTGAATGTATTTATGTTAATGTTGTTTGTTATTAATATTATGAGCATCGCTAAGTACAATGTAATACCACAATAATAGTTTAGTGACTAAATTGCAAGAAATTAAAAGTTGTTAGTTTTAGTTTAGTGACTAAAACTTAAACTTTCAAAGTTTGGTGACTAAAGTGAAAATATTAGAGAACTTGGAGGTCATAAATGATAATTTTCTTGAAATTAATTTTTTTTATCTCGTAAATGAATAGTTTATCCTGGTATAAGAATTTTTGTGAGAATCAGATTTTTGGTACGAGATTCCTGTTAGAAGTTATAAGCCAATGAAGTTCCTGGTAATTTTCGATAAATCGAATCGAATAAAAATTATTAAAAATTTTAAACTGCTATATTTGGGGATAAATAAGTCATTTCATGTGTCTTAGATATTTTTTATGTGTTGGAAGAATATGAACCCTTGGATTTAAAGTTATTTTTCCATGTTTAATCTTAACCGTTGGATCTATGAGGACAAGATTGGAATTTTGACTGTTTCAAAGGCTAAGTTGTCAACTACTAATGGAAGATTAAATCTTGGTACTTAGATAATAGATTTTGACAAGTGAAATGCTTTGGAGCCTTGGATCAAAGGGGTAAAAGAGTTATTTCACTAGTTAAGAGATATTTTAGCTTAAAAGATGATTTAAATGACATTTGGCTTAAATAAAAACCAAAAATCAGAAAAGAACAATCTGGTATTTTCATGCTTGCTGCCGCGAGTTTTAGAGAAAGGAGAAAAAAAATCAAGTTGATTTTCAAGCATTTGGATTTGGATTCAAGGTTAGCACATGAAATAAGAAAGTATTCTCTATTGAATCTCTTTCATTTGGTACCAATTTTACATAGTTTGCTTGCTTATAAGTTGAAGTTGGTAATTAGGGTCTATAAAGAACATGTTGAAATTTCATGTTTTAAGGTTCAATCATGTTGGAAATGTTGTTGTGGTGTTGTTTCTATGCTTTAAATGATAAAAATTTTATGGAAAAATACAGAAGGACTATTTGGCTATTAAGAGGAAGTTTAGGGAAAATTTTGTAAAATTTATTTTGATGACCGGAATGATTAGAATGGTGTTTTCTAAGTTTGATTATGTCATTTGGATGAAGAAAACATCATGTTCAGACTATATTATGAATTCGACAAATAGGGTGAAATAAGTGAGAATTTTGAGAATATTTAAGAGTTATAGTTTTGTTGTTTGTCATTTTTCAAGGATCATTTTGGTGTTAAAATTATCAAATTTGGAGGCCATATGTGAAAGTTTCCAAAATTTGGATCCTAAACTTTTGGAGTGAGAATTTAAGATTTAAGGTGACACTATCAAATAGTTGATTGCCATGTGCAATTCAAGGTTGAAATAAAGTGTAGGAAGCCTTGTTATTAAAAAGTAGTATTTGGTTGAAAATATTAAATTTTCCAATTTGATATCTATATGTATTAGTAAGGTTTGGACATGTACTCAAGATTTGCTTGTGTTATGTATTTAATATACATACAGATAACAAGCAAATCCGGGACCAATCATGTGAAGAAAGAAGATAAAAGTGTAATCCAAGCTTAGCGAGGCTAGTAAATATAAACTTCTACAAAGTGTCCAGATGAGTGCAATTGCATACATATCATAATGCATTGATGTTTTATACATCATTGGTATGGCTTGCGATGAGCCTACCCAAATTTTTATTGTCATTATATTTATGTCATTGAGCATATGATTGACATATTATATATATGTCAATAGTGGAATTTAAAATACATTGATAATTTAATTACTTACATACGTAAGTTAGAAATATTATTTCGGGTATGAACCGCTTAAAGTTATTATATGTTGATAAATATTGCCATGGATGAAATAATTGATGATATAAAGCCCAAGTATGATATAGAGATTCAAAAGTATAGTTGGCTAGCATAGAGTCATAAACAGCTGTATAAATATTCTAAGCACTACGGTGCAACATTTATGTATACTTAAGGAAGGTTGGGTATACAGGAATACTTCGGTGCAAATTTCATATATACTCAAGGAAGGTTGGGTATACGGGGATGACTCATGTACTTAGATTCTCTTATTTCAATAATTTGGGCTAAATAAGTTGAAGAACAAGATGGTAAGCTTGATAGCTTGTTGATATAAATGGAAACAGTATTAGTAAGAATTAAACTTAGTACTTTGATATATGTATTGTTATTTATTTACATTGATATTTATGTTAAATTGAACTTGATTATGGATTATTGCCTTACTAAGAGTATTCTTAGCGTGTGATGATTTTCACGCGTAGGTTAAACGGAGCTCAGAGGGAAGAGTAGCTGAGCATCATCTACATATTTTGAGAGTATATTACTATACTCACAGTTATGACATCTATCGTTTCTTCTTGGATATACTAGATGGCATGTATAATAGTTATCGATAGATGGTCTAATAACTAGTTATGGTTTGTATTAACTTATAACTAAAATATGGTTGGTCTAGTAACTTATATGGTGTGGATTTTGATCATAGTAAGTCTCATTATGTTTTAATGTATGATGAATTAAGGTATTAGTAACTAATTTGTTCATAGTAGAGAGAGTTAAAATCTGTCTAGAAGTTATGTTGATGTAATGTGTTTGAAAAATCAGTATAAATTCCATGATTTGAATTAGGAAGCCAATCTTATATGTGTGAACTTAAAAATGAGTCTAGTTTCTTTGGAAAAAAAATGGTGACTCATTTCAAGATCTATACTAAAAGATATGAATTTTTAACCAATGAAAGGTCAGAAAACAATGCAACAGATTTCTTAAAATTTTGCACCATGCCTTGAGTTTGTGAATTTTTATGAATTTTTGTTTAATTAATTAGAGTAATTAATTTATATGTTTAAAAACTTTGATTTATATAAAAAATTTGTTCAAGAACAATACAGACTGCCAGTTTAAATTTTGATAATGAAAATTGTTTTAACTTGGCTTGGTGAAATCACCAACTCGTGTTCGATGACTGAATATGAGAAGGGGGTTTTTACATTAATTGGTATTAGAGCGGTAGGTTTAGCCGATTATAGTTAGAAATTGAGTCTAAAATGAGTCGGGATTGTATACATGTCACTAGGATGTCATAAATATTGCTGATTATATGTATATACTTAGATGCTATGTAATTAGTAATGCAACTCTTTACTAGAAATATTTAAATATGGTGTTCTGTTCAGATGTCAGAACATCGGGGTTCTAGACATGATTTTGAGCAAGATGCTCCTGTGCAGAGCGGGAGTAATGAGGTAAGTCAAAGTGTAGTTCAAGCTTAACATGAGGACGAGGCGTCTGCACAAGGACAGCAGGACATGCCAATTCAGGATCGTGGACTGTTCTTGTAGGCATTATATGCCATTATAATTATATGGGCACTAGTATTTGTACCGAGAGAATTGAGGAAACCAAAGGCACCAAAATTTCACGGTGATACTAATGTTAACCCGATGACTGCAGATTTCTGGTTGAGCAATGTTAAGATCATGTTGAATAGTATTCTATGTGATGATCAAGGGAAGCTCGAGAAAGTTGTATAATTACTAATAGGACCTGCTCGAGTTTTGTGGACCACTATTACTGCTCAAATTCCCCGAGAACAAATTACCTGGGAATTCTTCCTAAATGAATTTTGGGGTAAATATATCGGTGAAGTATTCATCAAGGACATGAGAGATCAATTTCTGAATCTAAAGCAAGCTTGTAGATCAGTGTATGAGTGTGAGTGTGAATTTAATAAACTTAGTCGGTTTGCTACAGAGTTTCTTCCGACTGAGAAACACAGAGATAGTAGATTTGTAGAAGGCTTAGATCCAGAATATAAGAAGGTTCTGGTTGCTCTTGATTTGTCTGTATTTCAAGAAGTAGTAAACAGATCCAAAGAAATGGAAAGAGTCAATTAGAAAGAAACCTCAAATAGAAAGGCCTAGTCATCTAAGCGACCTGGAGGTTCCAGACTTTACCACCGTCTAAACATGGTAAAGGGTTTCAGTAGCAGAAATCAACTAGATTAGTGTCTTCAGTAAAGAAGGGTTTTTCTGCTAGTAAGTCCAAGCAGATACAGGCTAAAACAACTAGATCTAAAGGTGAGGGGTTTTAGATTAATCCATAATGTAAGAACTGTGGAAAAAGGCGCCTTGGTCGATGCTAGTTTGCATTAGAGGTAGTATGTTATCAGTGTAGGAAACCAGGCCATTTCAAGTGTGAATGCCTAGAACTACAAGAGGATCAATCAGTAGTTACTCCTCAGAAGAATAAAGGAAAAAGAGTTTGGAGTTCTAGACAAGGCACATCTAAAATTGCATCCAATCAAAAAGGAAAAACTTTTGCTCAGGTGTATAATATTAAGACCATTGAGAGCAGGAATGATCAAGATGTTATAGCAGGTATGTTTGAACTTTTTGGTAGACCTATCTTTACATTAATTGATCATAGTTCTACTCATTTATATATTAGTTGTAGAATTATACTAGAAAGAAACATTCCAGTAGAACTAATTGCGAGTGAGGTGGTAGCAACCAATCCAATAGGCCAGAGTGCCAAACTAATTGCCGTTTTGTGAGTTCAAAATGATATTGAGGATGGATTGGTTATCTGCATATGATGTTGTCGTGGAATGTCGATTAAAAAGATTAACTTTAAGGGCACTAGACGAATCTGAGATTTTATTTTTGGGTGAGAAACCAAATTATCATAGTGATGTTATTTCGGTTGTTAATACGAAGAAATCGCTAGTAAGTGGCTGTGAAGCATGTTTAACTCCCGAGGTTGACACTCTAAATCAGAAAGTGAAGATAAAAGATATACCTGCGGTGCAAGAATTTCCAGATGTATTTCCTGATAAGTTACCAGGATTACCTCTAGATAGAGAGGTGGAATTTGAGATTGATGTACTCCTTGGTACAACACCAAGTCACTGCTACAAGAATTATTGGATCGGGGTTTTATACGGCTGAGTGTATTACCCAGGGAAGAACTAGTATTATTTGTAAAAAGGGAAATATGGATCAATGAGGTTGTGTATTGATTACCGTCAACTTAATAAAGTGACGATAAAGAATAAATATCCATTTCCAAGAATTGATGATATTTTCAATCAGTTAAAAGGAGCAACGGTGTTTTCTAAAATTGATCTTCGATCGGGTTATCATCAATTGAAGATTAAGGAGCAAGGTATTCCAAAGGTGGCTTTCAGGACTCGATATGGACATTATGAGTTCATGGTAATGATGTTTGGATTAACTAATTCCCCAACAACATTTATGGATTTGATGAACCAAATTTTTCAACTGTACTTAGACCAATTTGTGGTGGTGTTCATAGATGATATACTGGTTTACTCAAAAACCAAGGAGGATCATGATGTCCATCTCAGAATAGTTCTTCAGATCCTGAGAGAAAATAAATTATATGTCAAACTATCTAAATGCGAGTTTTAGCTTTCTGAGGTGACATTTCTCATACATATAGTATCGGCTAAGGGAATTCGGGTTGATCCTTCAAAAATTCAAGCTATTGTTGAGTGGAAACCTTCTAAAACTGTTGTTGAGGTTAGAAGTTTTCTTGGATTGGCAGGATATTACCGTCGATTCGTGAATGATTTCTCGATGATTGCTTCTCCTATTACGAAGTTGCTCAGGAAGAATGTACCATTTGTATCGACAGATGAATGTCAAGAAAGCTTTGAAAAGTTGAAGAAAATTTTGATAGAAGCTCCTGTGCTAGTTCAACCTGAATCTAGAAAGAATTTCGTGGTGTGTAGTGATGCCTCGTATAATGGCTTGGGCTGCGTACTTATACAGAAAGGAAAGGTGGTTTCTTATGCTTCTAGGCTTAAAACCCATGAAATGAATTATCCAACTCATGATTTGGAGTTGTTTGCAGTTGTTTTTGCTTTAAAGATCTGGCGCCATTACTTATATGGTGAGAAATGTTATATATACACAGACCATAAAAGCCTGAAATATCTACTAACACAAAAGGAGTTGAATCTAAGGCAAAGGCAATGGATTGAGCTAATTAAAGACTATGATGCGATTATTGATTACCACCCAAGAGAGGCTAATGTGGTTGTAGATGCACTTAGCCGAAAGATGTTTTCATCTCTACGAATATCTGATGCTCAATTATCAGTATTGAACGATGGTGCTTTGCTTGCTGAATTGAACATCAAGTCTACTTTGATAGACAAAATAAAAGAATCGCAGGGAAAAGATGAAAAATGTTTGGAGAGAAAGAATAAAGTTGAAAGCTGAGAATCCTCATACTTCGAATTGAAGTCTAATAGATGTTTATACTATAGAGGACGTGCCTATATCCCTAATGATAAAGAATTGAAGAAGGAAATTCTTTCAGAAGCACATTATAGTCCTTTAACTATGCACCCGGGAGGAAATAAAATGTACCAAGATTTGAAGAACCAATTTTGGTGGCTGGACATGAAAAGAACTATAACAGAATTCATATCCAAATGCTTAACTTGTCAGCAAGTTAAAGCAGAGCATCAAGTGCCATCAAGTCTACTTTAGCCAATTGCAATTCTAGAATAGAAATGGGAAAATGGCTATGGATTTTGTAATCGGGCTACCGTTGACGCCAAGTAGAAAAGATTCAATTTGGGTGATTGTGGATCGATTGACCAAGTCGGCATATTTCAACCAGTCAGAACAGATTACTCTATGAGTAAGTATGCAGAGTTGTATATTCGGGAGATTGTTAGATTACATGGGTTCCTACTTCAATTGTATATGACAGAGATCTCAGGTTTACTTCAAGATTTTAGAATGCTTTGCATGAAGCATTAGGTACTCGATTGCATTTCAGTACTATTTTCCACCCTCAAACTGATGGATAATTAGATAGGACTATTCAAATTCTGGAGGATATGCTTAGAGCTTGTGTCATCGAGTTCCCAGGCTCGTGGGAAAAATACTTACCATTGGCTAAATTTGCTTATAATAACAGTTATCATTCAAGCATTAAAATGGCACCTTATGAAGCTTTGTATAGAAGAAAATGTGGGACATCATTAAACTGGTTTGAGATAGAAGACCGAATACTCATTGCACCTAATTTGGTTCAAGAAGTAGAAGAGAAAGTATAGATGATTCGGTATAATCGAAAAGCAGCTTCCGATAGACAAAAATCTTACTTCGATTTGAAAAAAAAACATTGAATTTCAAGTGAGAGACAAAGTATTTTTGAAAGTTTCACCTTGGAAGAAAATAATGAGATTTGGAAGGAAAGGAAAGCTGAGTCCCATATTTATTGGTCCATATGAAGTCTAGAAAATAATTGGACAGGTGACATATCAATTGGCTTTACCACTAGAAATGAGCAAGATCCATGATGTTTTTTATGTATCGATGTTTTGCAAATATAGATCAGATACAACCTGATTTGACATTCAAAGAAGAACCAGTAAAGATTTTAGCTCATGGAGTTGAGCAATTGAGGAACAAAGCGATTTCATTGGTTAAAGTTCTATGGAAAAATCATAAAGTGGAAGAAGCCACCTGGGAAACCGAGAAGAAAATGAAAGAGCAGTACCCGCATTTATTTAATCCAGGTACATTCTAAAAATTCGAGGACGAATTTATTTAGAGGGGAAGGATTGTAATACCCCAATATTATTTTAGTGACTAAATTGTAAGAAATTAAAAGTTGGTGGTTTTTGTTTAGTGACTAAAACGTAAACTTTCAAAGTTTGGAAAAGTTGGAGGTCATAAATGATAATTTTCTTGAAAATAATTTTTATCCCGTAAATTCATAGTTTATCCCGGTATAAGAATTTTTGTGAGAATCATATTTTTGGTACGAGATTTCTATTAGAAGTTATAAGCCGATAAAGTTCCCGGTAATTTTTGATAAATTAGATCGAATAAAAATTCTGAAAAAAAATTTAAACTGCTATATTTGGGGATAAATAAGTCATTTCATGTGTCTTAGATATTTTTTATGTGATGTAAGAATATGAACCCTTCGATTTAAAGTGATTTTTTCATATTTAATCTCAACCGTTGGATCTATGAGGACAAGATTAAAATTTTGATTGTTTCAAGGGCAAAGTTGTCAACTACTAATGGAAGATTAAGTCTACCTTCTCTTAGAATTTTATTCCAGTGGCTGTTTCTAGTGAGAATAATGTCTTAGTTTCCTGCTGCGGGGCATAGAGCGGTTTTGCAATGGTGTTCTTTGGCATTAGTAGCTGAAGGCAGAATGTAATTTTGTTCTTTGTGAGAACGGTTGTTTATCTTTTATTCGTAGGCTGTTGGGAGCCTTTGTGTTCAAGTAATTAAACTGCACACTTTTTTTCTTCCAACTAAGTTTAGGGAGGTTTTTTAATGAGGTCATTGTTCTTGCTTCCCATTGACTCAATAATAAAATTTCTATATTTCAAAAAAAATAGGCTTAAGTGTCTAATAAGTCCCTAAATTTTTGAAAAAGAATTAATTAAGTCACTAATTTTTTTTGCACTCAATGAAGCTCTTGAACTAAAATTTGTTAAATCAATTAAGCCCTTTGACTAATTTTGACCATTAAATTTTGACAGTTTTTTTCTGCAGATATTACTAACACATGATACACGACAGTTCTATTATGTTGCATTTACATATTTTTTTTAAAATATTTTTTATAAATTTTATAAGTCTTTTAGAAATTTTAAAGAATTCTTTAACTAAAATAAAAAAAATCTGAAAATGTCAAGTGAAAACACTATGACACGACACACTGCATCAACCGATCTAAAAAACTGTAGGTCAAAGGGATTATTGATTAAATTTCTTAGTTTAAGAATTTAATTGAGTGCAAAAAAAAAATAAAGGCTTAATTGATTTTTTTAAAAATTCAAGAACTTTTTATACCCCTAAGCCATACAAATATAAATACATGTGTAGCATTACGATAAATAAAGTAATCTTCCATCGCAAGCAACCAAAATAAATTTTAGGCATTACTAGGAAATATGACAAATACTAAAGCTTACTCTAACCTCCGACTTACATTGTCTTAGGAAGGAATCCCCAGGTTAAAAACTAGATAGATACTTGGAAATTTAAAAAAAAAAAATTGCAGAAGATTCTGATACCGGAATCAAACAGCAATGAAGAATGGGTAAATTTCACCTACACCCCCTGTTGTTTCGGTTTTTCTTACATAACACCAATGATTAGCACCTTGTGATCCAGTCAACCAATTAAATCACCAAAGTACCCTCCATTTAAAAGTTCTCTTATTTGCTTAAACTTAACCGTATTCTCGTAATTCTGTCCTGTGAAAAAACTGCATACCTACAATGAGACTAGAGCTTATCCACGAGGTGCTAAACTGCTAATCTAGAGAGAAAATCATAAGGTGCTAAACTGCTAAGTGAACCCTTGTCACTAGAACAAAGATTTCAGCATGGGTGTAAATGAGATATTTGTACTCGCAAGCTACTTGGGTTTGACTTGTAAAAAAATCTTGAACTCGGATCAGTCATTGTCATGTTGAGCTTGAGCTCTTAAGCAAGCCGAGTTTCAGTATCCTAATGCTTGACTTGAATAGCTTGTGAGTCTAATTAAGCATTTTATTCTAAATACATTTTTATTTTTAATTAGTAATTGAAAATTTTCAATGCAAACTCGAACTCAAGCACAAATAATTGAGCTTGTAGAGGAGCATGAGACACAAGCTTATTTTTACTAAGTAATCGACTCTAATAGAGCGACTTTGAGCAATTTTATCTTTTTCTCAAATCGAGTCCGAGCTTTAAACATAAAACTTGATTGAGCTAGAGCTAAGCTTAAAGCCTTGAATTTCATGTCAACCTCAATCTCTAGTTTCTCATAGCTAGAGCTCAATGCAATTCAGTTAAAGCCCTAAAGTTTGACACTCTACCAAACTACACTTAAGATTTTCCTTCTAGGAGAAATTTTCTAAAGAAGTGTTCTGTTTGATAAGAAGAAGACAGAAAACATTCAGCTTTATCTGTCTATGTGTCTGCACGTATGTATATTGGCTGAGTGTTTCACATTATAGAAAGTGAGATACAGGTCAAGAAAACAACAATGTAAAACAGAAACTGTGATGCACCTTTTCAATACGATCAAGGATATCTTTATTATCAATAGATTCTATATAACTCCAGTCAATTTCTTCTTTCTTGTATTCTTCCTGCTCCATCTTAAAAACATGCTGGTAAAAGACAGCACAGTTATGTCAAGCATAGCTTAAAAAGCTGAAAATATCTTAAACACATTAGAATCAATCTAATGCATAAACCTGAAATGTCGCTGCAGCTTTTCATTTGTCAAATTGATGCAAAATTGGTCAAAACTGCATATAGTGAAAAGTTCGATAATTATTTGTATTGACAGATGCAAATTAAGGAATCCACACTGCAAAACTAGAGAAACTGACACAAACATGCTGGCAGAAGGAGCTTTAATATGTATTAAATGCTGCAATCATCCAATCCAAGAAGGAAAACTCTAAAGTAGTTAATACTCTAGCCAAGAAAGAGAAGTAATAATATCTATAGTCCAATTGAGAAGAAAATTGATTTTATTGATCTGAATTCAACGAGGATGCCTCTATCACCCTTGCGACATAACTCCCCTGACTTAAGAATGCACAAGTGAATAAATCTCATGCATGATATGATCTTCTGCTTTTCTTTAGCATTATCCTGACTAATTTGATAATACAATAGATAATTTCTCAATCTAATGATGTAATTAGAAAATTTTAAAATTGATTGTTAGATTCAAATTGTTTTTGGCAGTCGCCGATTAATGTGTGTTTCTATTCAGTGCTGACAGAAGGTACATGAATGTTTGATAGATTTTAGCCGTGTCAGTTTTGGTGCCTCTTTGAATGTGTGTTTTTATTCAATGCTGACAAAAGAAATTGAAGTGTACATGAGTGCTCTTGTGTTACTGGTCATTTGAAAAAATATCTGGCAATACTAGTGTTGTTGTGTGGATTCACACAAATGTGTGCTACTGTTTGGGCCTTCTAAGGAATCTTGGATTTAACTATGGACTCCAAAAAATGCAGTATCTACTCGGAGCCAAAATCAAGCATCAAATGTGTGCTAAAGTTGGCTTTGAAATTCAAGTATTCATACAATTTTTACTTTTAAGATTTTCTTTTTGGTGAACATCATAGAACAAAATATTGCCTTTGAGATATCCATCATAGAACAAAATGTGCAGTTGAATGACTGTCACTTGTACATTCTTTTTGAAAATATGCAAATTTCTTAAATTTTATCCAATGTTTTTTATCATTTGGAAATATGTATAGGTTTATAGTGGAAAGGATTGATATAAAAATACCATTGAAGGTAAAAGAGAGCTTCCATAAATCATTAAGAACTTACTTTGTCTATGAGCATATGTCCCCAACATGTATGTTCCGAAAATCCTGTAATTCTTAATTAATATCCATATTAAAACTTTAAATTTATCAATGCAACTTCAAAATAATTATATGCACCGATAAAATTAAATTTCAGATTGAACTCAAGAACTCTTAATATTATGTCAATATTAAATTTGTTTGTTATAAGTAATTTTATAATGCTTAAGCAAGTTTCGAATTTTATGTCTTGTGTATGCACAAAATCTATGTCAGGAGACTCACCCATCAAAATCGGGTGTATGATACGAGCAGATTTAAATTAGTCAGGACAAAACTTCGGAAAACCGGGAGGATAACAAAAAAATTTATTTGTCGTAATGAATTGGAATGATATTTTATGGCATGAGCATGACCGCATTATTACATGTAGCACGCGTAACACTTTTTGCATTTTTATTTCCAGAAAAACTGATATGCAGTTTTTTCTATGGTGGCGGTGGTTAGCCTCCTAAGTGAGGCTGATGTCCCATTAGCCAAAAAGAGGGAAATGCATCAACTTTGCACCCTTGTGAAGACCAAGGGAATCTTAAGCTTACGAGCAAAGTAGGGATTTGGGGATCCACAAAAGGGTATGCGGTTGGTGAAACCACTGCTATATAGAAAGGCTAATTGCGTAATATTCCACCAAATTATGTGTCAAATTTTAAGTTGATCTAAATTTCAAAATTGATTGAATTAAATCTTCGAGTGAATGAATGGTTCTAACCATGTCATTTATTAGGTTAATAGTTAGTTTTAGAATTAAATGATAGTTTTGATTTGAAGTTGTCCTTGCATGAAATACAAGCTTCTTGTCGTGTTTGAGATGAGACGGTGACGTTAATATCATATTAGAAAGAAAATAATAGTATTGAGATATAAATACGGTGATATTATACATTTTAGTATTATACGTGTCTTTTAAAAAGAAGATAATAGTCTTGTGACAAGTGATATCAGAACAATCTTTTGACTACTCGATTTCACGCTGAGCGTCCCAACAGTGGGGTAAACAGGGTGAGGTTAGATGACTTGTGATGAGGAGCTCACAAGCTTGAGTGAGGGTGAATGTCACGTCTAATAAGAGACAATGACATTAATTCCACATCGAAAAGAAAAAAAAGAAGAGGTTTTGAGATATAAATGTGTTGGCATTGAACATTCTATCAGACATATTTTTTTGCAAAAAGGTGATGGACTCGTGACACTTATATTTAATAGTTAAACCGACAAAAGTACTTATGAAAGTATATTTTAATTTAAAGATTTAATTACAATGTTTTGAAGAGCAAGTACATTTAGCGGTTGACCAAACTGCTCGTCTTTGTTCCATTATATTCCCTTAAGTCATAAGTTTGAGGCCCGTTAGGAGCAACCTATTCCTTCTCTTAGAGTCTCTCCTTCCATTTAGGTAGGATTGTGATTAGAATTAAGATTTGTAAAATAAAATTACAATGTTTTGAAATTTTGAACAATTTTTATTAAGTTTTGAACGCACAACTTAAGAAAAAGGAAGATACCAACTGATAATTTTTAACCACTTACTATAAATATCGTTGACACAATATTTTTAAATTTAAAGATAAATTTAAAATTTATCCGATATAATTCACATTGACCGAACAATACTTGACCAAATGACCAGGCGTTGGATAGCCAGAGTCTCATCGCAGTTTGCCTAAACAAACTGGACCCCAGCAGCTGAATCAATCAAACCAAACCCATTTTCCATAAAAAAGTGTATGAACTATTTGCCTTTTGGTGTGTTTTTGGCAGCTTCTTTACTTTGGGTAATTATTTGCCTTTCCTTTTACATGAATTGAGTTAAATTATGGGCATGAAGACTTTTAGTGCAATGTTAGGTCGAGGTTAGGATCAAAATCTGATTCTCCAAAACCAATTTTTGGGCAAATTCAAAGAGAACACTCGTAAGCAAAGCAAATATTGATACTGTACTTTAAATCTCTTTCCTTTCTTTCACTTCTTCTGCTTTATACTTTGCTCATTTTTATTACTTTCTCAAGCAAATAAATGCCTTTAGATTCATCCTTCTCCCCCCACAATCTAATAATCTCCAACAAAAAGGAAAATACGCAGGTTTGTATTTCAGAGAGAGCGTCCTTAATAAAGACCATGTTTCTTTATTTTATTTTTTAATATTTTAGTGTGATTATGCTACTCAAATCTGAATAACTTGGGAAAAACAACGTCATCTTTACCACTGAAACACTCAATAACTTTTAAAGATTACATATCTTTAAAAAGTAGTTTTGAAGCATGCCATGGACTGTTCTCTTCTATTTCATAATGGTCGAATTTGACATTAGTAATATGATTTTGAAAATAACTTGTAACAGAATACCAGTGGTGGCAAATCCTCACGGCGACAACTAATGACCTACTTGTCAAACAATCATAAGAAAACAAGAAAAATTTCCATGCTTTTTCTTCATTCACAATCCACCATATTTTGGCTAAAAGGATCACTTAATATATATACATTAAAGGTATATCAATGGAGCTCCTTTAGTTTGTGGAATGCATGATTAATGCCTTTTGATCTGGCTTTGTAGCATTAGACATATTGACACTATTCAGGTAACCCTACTTATCCATTATTTAATTCATCCATCATTTGAGGGAAGGGAAATTAAAAAGAAAAAAGAAAAAAATAAAGAAAGATGGGACTAAAGAGGTTAAGGATTAAAAATCTTCGATCTCTTTTCGGTGCTCATATTTATACCACAACGCTAAAAAACATTAAAAAATTAAATTCTAAACCCTAACCTTAAATTTTAAATTCTAAACCCTACATCCTATACTTTAAAAAATACAACTTACCCTAAATTCTCTAAACTCTAACTTTAAACCTTAAATTTTAAACCTAATTTTTAGTGTGAGAATATAAATAGAACCACCGAAAATGACATAAAATTTTTATCCCATTAGTAGTGTAGAACATTCATGTATTGTATAAAGAAACTATAAACTTATGTCGGACTCAAAATAAGTGTTCGTATAAGATGATAAATTGGATTTGAACAAACATAATTGTTTTTTTTTAATTTAAACTAAATCTGACTTACCCATGACATTGCGGTCTCCGAGGAATGTTTCCCAAATGGTTGTTGGGCTGTTGAACGCAAACGCAACGCCGAACCTTCACGGAATACATATAGAATGTCTGTTTAAAACTTTGATTTTACCTTAAAAATTACAAAACACTAAAGGTAAAATATCTAACTTTTATCAAACGTTCGTTTCAGACAAATGATCGTTCCATAATCTGCACCGAACGAAACCTTATTACGGGATGAATTCCTTTCTCACAAATATTTGTTTGTATGGAATTAAGTGGACCAAACTTATTCCTTTCCATTTCCCCTTTGATGCCATTATAAAAGGAACTCCATTTCAGAAATTGTTATCACAACTCCTCCTTTTCTTTTACATTTCTCTGTTCTCACAGTTCCAAAAGAAAATGGGGAGCTCAAATGTGGCCATGGTCTGTCTTTTTCTTGTCTTATGCATGGTTTTCGTGCCAAGCTTGGCCACGGTTTACACTGTTGGTGACACTTCTGGCTGGGCAACTGGTGTCGATTATAGCGCATGGACTAAAGACAAGACCTTCAAAGTTGGCGATTCCCTCGGTGAGTTCTTAAACCCCAATCTCCATGTAACTTTACCTACATGTTCCACATTCATGGTACCTTGCCTAGTCAAATAATGTGTTAAACTTCTTGAATTTTTGGTTCCACAGTTTTCAATTACCCAACAAGCCATACAGTAGACGAGGTAAGTTCCAGCGACTACAGCACATGCACGGTGGGCAATTCAATCACAACTGACAACACCGGCGCCACCACCGTGGCTCTCAAGACAGCCGGCACTCATTACTTTATTTGTGGTGTGTTTGGGCATTGCGGAAACGGCATGAAGCTTGCAGTCAAAGTGGAGTCTGGCTCGCCATCTTCTTCCACCGATAAACCAACAACCACCACACCATCTACTACGACTACCTCGACGACTAAGGCCCCGGTGGATTCCTCATCTTCATGGAGTGTTTCCCCGTTTATGGCTGTTGTTGCCACTTGGGTTGCATTGCTTGTGATAATTATTTCGTAAGCTTATGGCCTTTGGTGGCCGAGTGTGTAGGCCTTGGGTCAGGATAGAGGCAGTGCTGATTTCCTTTTCAACTTGTTTGTATTCTGGATTATTGCATATCTTAATGAATGAGCAGATTACTTTTTAATATGTATAAGCTATTGTTTATTGTTGTATCATGTTTAAATGTGGACATTGATTGAAATTTTCAATAGCCCCTTTAACTCTTTAACAACATTAGAATATTAGAGAAGACAGTGGGTAAAATACATTTAGAGGTCACTTGGTTATAGGGTTGGTACTAAAAATGCCATTTTTTAAAAAAAAAAATAAGTTAGTCACCCAATTAAAATTTTATGACAAAAAAGTCACTTTTATTTTAAAGGAAACAATTTAGTTATTTGATTGAAAGTTTGTGACAGTCAAAACATAATGTCATTAAAATTAAAACAAGACATGATATAATAACAATTTAAGTATCTGAAACGTATACATTCTATTAATTTAGTCTTAATTCAAAAATAATTCAAAAATTTAACCATTCATATTTATAAAAATTCGTCACTGCAACCTCCAGACACACCATTCAACCACTTGTCGCACTTTGTGCTGTTGTCCATCAACTTAGTAACTGAAAAATGTGATAGCTCGATATACACAGTCAATTCACTACTAGATAACTAACAAACAGACCCATTATGACTTTAATGTCGCATGCTAGTAGAGACATTCACTTAACTAATGAAAATTTTAAATATAAGGTTAAATTTATTGAATTATTTCGAATTATGATAGAATTTATAAGTTATAGGGAATAGAATTGTTATTATACCAAGTTGTCTGTTTAAAATTTAATGGAAGAACGGCTTGATTGTCGTAAAATTTTAATTTAAGTGACATGTTTGTCACAAAATTTTAATCTAAGTGACATGTTTGTCACACAATTTTAATTTGCATGTTTATTACAAAAATTTAATCAAGTGGCTAAATTGTAATTTTTAGAGAGAAAAAAGTGACATGTTTGTTACAAAATTTCAATTGGTCAAATTGTTACTTTTAGAAGAAAAAAAATGACATATTTATTACTAAACTTATAATTAAATGACTTATGGTGTACCATAAAAATTATGATCATCGACAAAACATGGAATAGTAGACCACTAAAAGTTAATTACGTTAAGTTTCTCTTTTAAAAATTTAATGTCCATTTGGTTCGAGAGAATATAGATCATTTTTATTTTTTAAAACTAAAAAACGATGAAGAAAACACTTTTCATTATAAAATTAGAAAATATTATTTAAAAATAAAAAAAATGATTAAAAATTTGAAAATATAAATAAAATATTTCACTATTTTCTTTGAAAGTATTTTAAAAAAGTGGAAAATAAGAAAATAAGAATTTTTAATTTTAACTTTTGTTTAACCTGAGTTTAAATCTTTTTAATAACAATTTTTATTGATTTTAAAATTTTAATTCATTTAATAATATTTTATTATTATTATAATAGAAAATTTTCTAATAATAATTTTTTAATTTTAATAAAAATATTTTAATTTAATTATTTAATAATTATTTTTCTTTTGAAAATTAGATACCCAACACATTTTTATTATTTTTTGTTTTTAAAAACAATATTTTATTTCTATTAATCAAATATATTTTTGAAATTTGAAAAACTGAAAATAAAAATTATTTTCTCAAAATAAAACTATAAATAAAATAAAAATATTCTATTGCCAAAAAAACTTTTAATCTCGAACCTTAAAAACGGTGAATATCATCTTTATCAAAATTTCCCCCTAAATTATACTTATTTTGCTGATATGTTTTTTAATTTTTTGTACTGTTTAACCCTCTAACATTTATCTCGGTTACTAATTTCTCATCAACCTGTTAAAATATCTTTAACCACTAAGATCGCATTACGTGATATTTCTGACAAACAAATGTATTTGATTTTAATGAAAAGTGTAGATGTCATATCATGTCAAGTCTTTTAATTTTTAATTTTGTTTAGCTTAATCTCTAAACTATTATTAAATTTAAGAATGGCTAGGGGTCGAGTTTTTAGTCGATTTATACTCGATTCGAAAATTTAACACATCTATCTAAATTGATCCGACCCAACATTTTATGATGTTTCACTCGACCAGACCCGAAGCTGAATTCTAGAGTAAAAACCCAAATTCAATCCTACCCGACATAAATAAAAATTATCAATTTTTATTATTATTCAATAAAATATAAAGCTAATTGAAAAAAATAGAAATAGGGAGGAAGCATTATCATAATTATTTTATTTTTATTAGACAAAATAGGGAGATAATTGAAATATATATATAAAGAGAGGGGCATTGTAACACTTATACCAAAATATTTAAAATAAAATTAAACTATTATTTCGAGTAGGGTAGGGTAGTGTATTTTTCACTTTAAACTCAAACCCGACCCGACCTCATCCTAAAAAATATCAGACCCGAACCCAAAATTTTATTTAAAACACCTGACCCTATAGGATCGGGTCGAGTTGGAACCCGTCGAGTATGGTTAAATGACCATCATCCAAAATTGATATTTATTTATTTCTAAATTCTATAATATTCTATAATATTATTTTATAATATTATATTTTTATTATTTATTTCTATTTAATATAGAATGTAACCGGGCATACTCAAACTAAAGACCTTAGCAATTTTAGTCCAAAGATAAACCATTAAGTTAAAATACGAACTTATAACCATGTTAAAAAAAATAGTATTCAACTTATATTTTGGTTTTATTTTTATCTAAAAAATATTAATTTTATAAAATAGTATTAATTACATAACATTTATGGAAAATATTAATTGTAAAATATTAGTATAATATTATATTTATAACATTAATTGATATAATTAATATTTAATAATTTATGTTATAAATATATTTTATATTTTCGTATATATATATATTATCATTATAATATTGTAATATTTTATAATTTATGTCATACATATATTTTTATAATTAATATACTTTGGTATGTATCTAATATATTTTATTGATTATAAATAAATTAAATGCATTCATATTATTTCATAATTTCAACCACAGTATAACCTATTTAAAACATATTTTCCTTAAAATTTTCTAAAATCAATAAAATAAAAATTTTATGTTCTCACATCGTACTCTTTTCCTCCATTTAGGCTTAGGAAGTTTTTTAATCAAGCGCGTGTTAGTGTTTATTGTATGATTTTTTTAATCAATAAAAATCATACTATTCAGATAAAAAAATAAAATGAAAATTTTATGTTAGTTGATTAATAATTATAAAATTTTCATTTTTAAGGAAATATGTTTAAATTAAAATCAATAAAAATTCTTATTGGGTCATCTTTGAAAAATCTTATCTAATTATAGTAAATAGTGTTATGAATATATTTTCTTATATTTTTTAATTTGTGCTATAATTAATATATTTCCATAAGTATATAAGTAAGCAATATTTTTTAAGATAAAAACAAAATCACTGTTTAACTCAAATACTATTTTTGTCAACAACATTACAAGTTTTGAGATTGGATTAGTGTTTAAGTATTGAACTAATTTTCTCAAGGTTCTTTGATTCGAGTCTATTTAGTAGCATTTCACATTTTTTTCATTATTTTCTCCAATAAAATGATAAATTAAACAAAAATAAATTACAATTATAATATTATAAATGATATTGGACTAAATTTAAATTTTTGAAACACATGTGTCAATTTCAGATTAAATAAATTTTTTAGTGACTAAATTGAACAAAAATAATACTCGAGGCTTGACATGTCATTTACATTTTTCATTTAAGCCGGGTTTATTTTTTAAAGGCTAGACTATATTAGTAACAAGTAAATCATTTGTATGTAAAAAATCTCGATATATTTTTTGGATAAAGGTGAATTGCAAGGCCTAAGACGACTCAGAAAGCACTTGATCGTGATCAACTTTGTACGCCTACTTGGGTATTGAGCATTTACATGTAAAAATGAAATTCCTTAGAATGTATTGCTCAACTTCGTAAAATGGAATCGGGTAATTTTTTTCTTACATAGAGAATTATTCATATATATTATGGGGATAACATATAGATTTATTTTGTAAGTATCCTTTTGTATCCATTTTATTCGATTGACTTTTGCTTGAGCCGGATGATGAAAAATTATCATGTCCGATTCCTTCGAGGATGGATCTAGAAAAATTCACCTACCCTAATAACAAAAAAACTTGACTTAAACAATCATGTATTAAGAGCTAAATTATCTGAAGGTATAGGTCATAGTTATTATGGGGAACCTGCATGGCCCAATGATCTTTTATATATTTTTCTAATAATAATTCTCGGTACTATTGCTTGTAAGGTGGGCTTAGCAGTTCTAGAACCTTCAAGGATTGGTGAATCCGTTGATCCATTTGCAACTCCTTTAAAATATTACCTGGATGGTATTTATTTCCTATATTTCAAATACTTCATACATCACCTAAGAGAATATGAATGAACAAAGATGAGTGCTAGTAATATCCGAATAAAATAAATATAATTTAGGGGAGGATTGTACTTTAATCCTCTTTTAAAGGCTACTCTCTCGACTTATAAATTGAATTCCTTCAACCCAATACGATTAATATGTTGAGGAACTAATCTACTTGCTTTTTTTAGGATTAATATGTTGGCCTCTTTCTTAAAAGTTATGACAATCTCTAATTTTAGTTGTTTAATAATCCACCCGAAAAGACAACTCTATTTGGATGACCACGTAAGCCTAATTCAATTTAAAATCACATCCATGTACGGTGGATGAAACATATGATTATATGAATGAAACATTTGTGGGCGAGGTAATTCCGTTCTTAATTCGCACATGTGTCCACTTTGCGGCAAAGAATCAGAAATGGTGTCACATTTGCTTTGTCATTGTGAGAAGGTATGGACCATTTGGCAGAAATGGTGCCGCTTATGCAACATCTACTTTGTGATGCCGGGATCTTTGAAAGTATTACTTTTAGCCTGAAATTGCTTACCTATCAAGCAGTCATCAAGGCCGTTGTGGTCACTTGCTTTCTTCGGGATAGTGTGGACTATTTGGTTGAGCCGAAACGAGATTGTCTTTAACAATAAATCATGGGATGCCGAGTATATTGTAGCGACATTTTTCTTCCTTTAAAAAGAATGAGCGTTAAGGGTGATTGTTTAGAAAAGAAGTCGACTACTAATTATCCCTTAAATCATTAGTAAAAATCTTCTCGAAGATTAAGATTTTTTTTGAAAACTTTAAAATTTTAAAAATAATGAAAACTTGAAATCGCCACCAGCCACTTGGGTAAGGTAGGCCGGATACCATAAGAAACCAGAGATTCGTTATGAAAGGGCCCGGGAGTTGATTACGTGTAGGAAAGGATTAACACCCCATTACGCCCGGAGATCGGTACCAAAATATTTGTTACTTTTAAAAGGATGAAATTCATTGAGATTTATATAGAATTTAATTCGGAGTTCTTAGATAAAATTAACCTTGATTGCACGGGCTTTATCGAATTGGTGGACTCAAATTAATTAGACATTTAATTAATAAGGTTGACGATATATCGGACAACAGATTAAACCGACATTGAATAAGTCCAACTGCCGTGTTAATTTATGGTTCAACCTCTGTACGTCACCTTTATGCATGATGCAAACATTTAAGTATGATGTGATGTTTTTGTTAATTTTTAATCCATTTACCTCGGGATGGTAAGGATTAATTCGAATATTTGGTCAACATCCTTTAAGCTCGGACTGTTAAGACAAAAATATTGAAATTAATAAATACTTCCCTTTTACGATTTATATTGATTTTGAATACGACTAAGATTAAAGATTATATGAATGACAATTAAGGCGTGACAATTAAAGGCATGAATATAAACATACAAAAGGAAGGCCTAACTTATATATAGCCCAATTTATTATATACGTAGCCCTAAAAGATAAGAAACCTAATTTATGGTGACTAATTTGTAATTTAATGTTAATCTAATCTTGAAGTTGATTTTACTCCTAAAATAATTAAGAAATGTTCAATTAATTTAATGAATTTAACATTTACCCCAATAAGCCAAGGATAAATTTAATTTTTCTAAATTAATCTGAACCCTAATCTAACTAAGGCTCTAAAGAATATAATACTAAGATTGGTTTAGTTAATTTATGGATCGTGCCCCTATGAGACGAGCACATGATATAAATTATTCAAATTAATTTTGCTACTTCGAACCTAAGCCCAAAAAGTACTAACTATGCCCTACAATCTAAGCCCAGAACAAAAGGCCCAAACTATTAAAACTAAACCCAAAAAGCCTAGGGCCCAAAACATTTTTACACATATATTATAAAATATGATGTAAAATTATATTATGAACTTTAAAAACTACAAATATTATAACCCTTATAAAACTACGTATATTATATACCTTCAAAAACCATATATTATATTAAAAGAAAATTATATATATACATTATAATCTTTTTCATAAAATTATATAAAAACTTGCATCTAAAGAAAAACATGTCTATAAAAAAATATAAATAATTTTTTTTAAACCATGTATCATATTAAAAGTATATTATATTATAGAAAACTATACATTTAAGAACTTTATGTGACATATATAACATAAAAAGGGACCTATATTATGTAAAACATATATTATGTTTTTTAAAAATTTCATGTGGTATATTTTATAAACATTACATACATACATATATATATATATCGTATATTACACCAATAAACTGTATATTATATGTTTTTTAAAAAAAGAAAAAAAACTGTACTATATATAAAGACTTTATGATGTGTATATACCATCATCTTTATAAAACATATACGTTAATATTAAAGGGATCACATATTTGATGAGAAACATGTATTAACACATACATTGCATAAACTAAATATTGAATCTTTATGCATAATCTAAACACTATGTAACATATATAAGGTGCATGTATTATACGGTATTTAATACAAATATCACAAAAAAAGGATATAAAACATGTTATACTAAAAAAAGAGACCACATATGGGCTAATATCAAATAAAGAAGATAAGGGTGTACCAAGCCCACTGATTTAGGCTGATTGAATTAGATCTGAAGCGGGTCGGGTTCACGGGTCTGGTATGTGAAACAGTTCTACCGGTTATAATTGCTCAAAGGGTGAAACCCTTTTAACTTTTATTTCTCACCTATTCCTTCCCCAATAAACATGAACTGGGCACTCTTTGAAACTCAGCCGTCAGTGTCTTCAAACTCCGTTCACCGTCGACCCCGAGGGTGTTCCGGCCATGCAAAGCCACCGGTGAGTACATCTCAGCCCCTTTTTTCTTTTTACTGGCTCGATTTTTCCAAAAATAGCCCCTAATACCGTGAAATCCTTCTAGGTCCATCGGTCTTCCTTGTCGTCGATCTAGGTGTTCCGCCGTTGGATTGAGCCGCAACCAAAGTATGTGATTCTCCTTGCGAAGACCTAGCTCCTCACCGTTAGGATCGCCAGTTGGAGTCTCCGGTCGCCGGGAGTCGCCACTGTCGAACGGTAAACGCTTTTTCTTTTCCCTTTTCTTTGTTGTCTTGCTTTTTTACTCGAATCTAAATAAGTAGAAAAATATACAAACTCTCTAATTTTCCATTGATGGTTGAATCTGTTTGTTTGTTTTGTTGTGGTTGGATTCGAAAAGAAAAAAATAAAAAGGGAAATTCTCAAAAAATTTCTTTCTCATTCATTCTTGAATCCGAAATCTAAAAATTACAATCTGATTACACCGTTTATATCTCAATTTTTTGTTTACATTTTTAAGCAACCATTAATTGAATTACTGTGGATGATTGCTTCTGATGATGATGCCTAGGATTAGCCTCTTATAACCCTCTTTTTTTTTGTTTCCGTCCTACATGGTGGTTGAGAGCTGGTGGTGATAGTACGGGATCGTCAGCGACGAGGCCACATGGTCGGGAGATGAATCGGAAGAGGTGCGTGCAAGGCGAAGCGTCCGCGCGTGAAAGGTGGGGCGTCGGCGCGTGACGGGAGTGGAAGATCTGGATGGTCGATTCTGGTTTAATCTAAACTGTTAGATCAAATCTGATCTAACGATTAGATTTGGGATGGCTGCAAAAGAGAAGAAGAGTTATCAGATTAATTTTAGGGTTTTTGTTTGTATTGGGTTTGGGCCAAACAGGCCTATATAGCGGTGTTTATTTTTTGGGTTCTAAATATGTAATATACTTGAACTTTTAATAGAAACGTTAGGCTTTGATTTTAATTTATGATCTGTTTTTTTTCCTTTGTTCTTAGATAACAATAATACATAATAATAATACTAAAATATAATGTACATATCAACTTATGTACGCATACACATACGTAACCAAATGTACATACACATAGTACACAAACATTAATACATACTACATATATATATAAAACATGCAATACATACTCACATTCACATTTAAACATTAGTGACATAATAATAGTAAATTCATACATGCATGCTACCAAGCAACACATATGTGTAATATATAAACATACGCATATGACTCATATATTTATATACCATGGCATATATATATATAAACATGCATTTGTAAGCACATTTACATAGAAAACACGTACTAATGACATATACACAACATACACATAATAAGATACGTCATCACCTAATAGTATATATATGTAAGTCCATTATTGCAAATATAAAGAACGAATCAACCCCAGACAAAATTAGTGATTATAGATGCCTTCTTTGCTTATACTTGTGGAACAAGAATAAAACAAAGATCATAAGCACTAATTTTGTCCTACTTCTCTGTCGGACGATTTGCTATTCCGAAATGGCAATGAGCAAATCCAAACAACTTGTCTCCCCGAAATGGTAGAAAACTAACAGGTAGCACTGGCATGCCTTTCCTGGACGACAAAAAACAAATCGGTTACTAAACGACTCATTCCTCTGGAGCGGCAACGAACGAATCCAAATATCCTTTAGATGACTCATTATTCCGAAGTGGTATTGAATGAATCCGAATAACTTTGCTCTCCCGAAGCGGCAGAAAGTAATCTTGGTGACGCTGGGATGTTCTTCCGAAATGGCAGCAGACATAACCAAACAAAGACGGCATGTTCCTCCAGAGTGGCAGCGAACAAATACCAGTTCTTCAAATAAGGGTTCCATGAAGGTTTCCGTTCTTTGTAAGCCTGAACGAATAGGCTAATTTTCTTCTTCCCTTCTACGAAAGGTTCTATCATCTTGCCTTTTTCACCGGGATGCAACGTGTTTGAAATCTTTCGCTTGAAAATTCCTTTCAAGTTTTTGCTTTTGACATTTGTTCCTTTCTTAGAAGCCCCCCCCTTTTATCTCTCAAATGGCTGCAAAAGAGATGAAATGCTACGATGATATGAGTTAGCATGCTCCTAACATAGGAATGTCTGACTAAGTATGATGCATGAATGGCAGTAATTCACTCGGACACTTCTTCTTCTTGGTCCCTTGATTTTGACCTTCTCTTGCTTCCCTATTCCCTTCTTTGTAATGGCGGTGCCCCATCTCTCACTCAGGTTCACCCTTTATGCCCCTTTTTTGAACTCTTGGTCCTTTAACTCTAAAACGCCTTTTCAGGTTTTCACTTTAGACTTGTACTTCTCTAAAGCGCCCTTTACGGGGTTTCACTTCAATTTTTTTTTTCTTTTTTTTCTCTTTTTCTTTCTTTTTTTCGTCTCTTTTTTTCTTTTTTTTCCTTTTTCTTTTCTTTTCTTTTTTTTCTTTCTTTTGGGTGCCCTTCTGGGTTTTTGCCTTTAGCTCCTTCAATTTCAACATGTGAGGTACTCATTGTCTTTATTTGGTGAATCTCCTCAATTTCGCCCCCAATGATCTTTTTGCCTTAACCTTGACAGATTCACCTTGTATCTTGGAACAACCTGTACTCAATAGGTTAAATCCTAGTAATGCCAATAAATACTTTGTTTTTTTTGTTTTTTATAATCTATGCCAATTCATCTGCGCGATGATTATGGGATGGACAACAAAAATGAGAATAATATTTTATTAATACTTAGAGAAACATTAACAAAATCTTGAAAGTCATGACAAACATGAGAAAGAAAAGATATGAATAATATCGACTGTATGAATAATGAGAACCCATAAACCATAATAGACTTTTCACTCGCCATCTTGGGTTACACTTTTAACGACCTAAGGATTGAAGCATCGTTCTTCGATGAAGTTTGCCAGTCGTGTGCCAAAATTCAAGTATATCTGAACCGTCCTGTTCGAATTTTAAATTCAAATCACCCATTGATTTTAAGACACCCATTTTTGGGTTTTCACCCTAAACCATCCTCCTTTTTTATTTTATTTTATTTTCTATTTTTTCTTTTTCTTCTATTTTTTCTTTTTCCTTTCTCTTTTTTTCTTTTCTTTTTTTCCCTTTCTCTTTTTAGGCATAATACTTTTTTACAGAGTCTGAGTTTACTGGGTTGCTCAACTCTTTCCCATCTATCTCGGCTATGATTAATGCTCCTCTAGAGAATGCCTTTTTTACCACATAAGGCCCTTCCCAATTAGGCATCCACTTCACTCGGAAGTTCTTTTGGTTAAGTAAGATATTTTTAAGCACCAGATCCCCCTCTTGAAACTCTATAGGGCGAACTTTTTTGTTATAGGCTCGCATCATCCTTTTCTGATATATTTGACTATGACAGATAGCCTTCAACCTTTTTTCTTCAATGAGGTTCAACTGATCAATTCTGGCTTGCATCCATTCGGCCTCATCCAACTTTACTTCATTCAAAATTTGTAGTGATGGAATCTCTACCTCGATGGGTAATGCCGCCTCGGTGCCATATACCAAAGAGTACGACTTTTCCCCGGTAGAGGTCCTCATAGAGGTTCAATAAGCGAATAGGGTAAAAGGTAGCTTTTCATGCCAATCCTTGTAATTGTCCATGGTTTTTGCTGATCTTCTTTATATTCTTATTTTCCGCTTCCACTGCTCTGTTCATCTTGGGGCGATAAACAGTAGAATTGTGATGTACAATTTTGAACTATTTACACACCTCAGTCATCATTTTATTATTCAATTTGGAAGCATTATCGATGATGATCCTTTCGGGCAGACCATAATGACATATAATTTCTTTCTTGAGAAACTTGCAAACTGTTGCTCTTATGATGTTGGCGTACGAGGCAGCTTCTACCCATTTGATGAATTAATCGATGGCTACTAAGATGAAGCGATGCCTATTAGAAGCTTTCGGGTGTATCTGACCAATAACATATTTTCCCAAGCAGCAAAAGGCCAAGGTGAGTTCATGACATGCAGTGGTACTAGCGGGGAATGTATCTTATTGGTGTAGATTTGGCATTTATGGCATTTCTTTACATAATTGATGCAATCTCCCTCCATTGTTGACCAGAAGTAGCCGTATCTAATGATTTTCCTAGCCATCGAGAATCCACTAGTGTGGGTTCCGTATAAACCTCTATGGACCTCCGCTAAAATAGTTTTGGCCTCCCGGGCATTGACACATCTCAACAGTATACGATCTTTGCTTCTCTTATATAGAACCTCTCCATCGAGGACGTACCCGGATGTCAACCTTCTGATAGTTCTTTTTTCATTATCGTTGGCATCTTTTGGATAAGTTTGGTACTTGATATTTTGGAGGATGTCATAATACCATGGATTACCGTCCTTTTCCTTTTCCAAACTATAGTAGTGGGCCGACACCTTAAAATTCTACATCTCGATAGGCTTCATCTCGGCTGTCACATTTACTCTGAACATAGCGGCCAAAGTAGCTAGAGCGTCGGCCATTTGGTTACCCTCCTTTGGAAAGTATGTGAAATTGACTTATTCAAAGTTTCTAACCAAATCTTAGATCAAATCGTGATACTTGATTAGCTTCGGATCTCTGGTCTCCCACTCTTTTCGAAGTTGGTAGACTACCAAAGAAGAATCTCCACAAACCTGGAGCACATTGATCTTCTTTTCAATAGCTGCTCGGAGTCCCATAACGCAGGCTTCATACTCAGCTATATTGTTGGTGCAAAAGAATTCCAGCCTACTTGTGAAAGGGTAGTGGTCATCTTTAGGGGAAATTAATACTACCTCTATTCCATGGCCTAGAGCATTCGACGCCCCATCGAAATAGAGCCTCCATCCCTTTTTCTCGGTAACAGATATCCCTTTAGTTAAACCATAGATCAAATCTTTGTCTGGAAAATAGAAATCCAACGGTTCATAGTCATATGAGGCGCGACTTGCCAAAAGATCTTCCATGACACTTCATTTTACCGCTTTCTAGTTTACATAAACGATGTCAAACTCCGACAAGAGCATTTGCCAATGGGCCATCTTCCTAGTCAATGTTGGCGCTTCCATCAAAAATTTCAGCGGATCTATCCGGGAAATTAGACATATGGTATGGTACAACATGTATTGTCGTAGCAGCTTAATAGCCCATACCACGGCACAACATAATTTCTGAATTGGCGGGTACCGCGTTTCACAATCAGTGAACTTCTTGCTTAAATAGTATATTGCCCTTTTCCTTCTTGCCTGAGTAATCATGTTGTCCAAGTACGCACCCCATAAAGTTTTCAAAGGCTGTCAGGTACAGAATCAATGGTCTATCCGGCACTAGTGCTACTAGAATTGGGGGATCAATCAAATACTTCTTGATCTTTTCTAGTGCCTCTTGACAATCTTCATCCCAGACCCCCGGATTATTCTTTCGGAGTGGTCTGAAGACAGGGTCACACTTATTAGTCAATTGAGATATGAACTGGGAGATGTAGTTTAACCTCCCTAAAAATACTCGGACCTCTTTTTGTGTTCGTGGTGGTGGAAGATCTTGAATTGCTTTCACCTTGTCGGGGTCGATCTCGATGTCCTTTTAACTTACCACAAACCCCAAAAGCTTTCCTGATATAACTACGAGGGTGCATTTGGCCGGGTTGAGCTTTAACTGATACTTTCTTAGCCTTCGAAAGAGTTTCCGCAAGTTCTGGATGTGCTCTTCCTCGGTCTTGGATTTGACTATAATGTCATCCATGTATACCTCAATTTCCTTATGCATCATGTCATGAAACAAGGTTACCATGGCCCTTTGATAAGTTGCCCCTGCATTTTTTAATCCGAAGGGCATCACTTTGTAACAAAAGGTCCCCCACATGGTCACAAAAGTGGTTTTCTCCATGTCTTTGGGGTGCATTTTGATCTGGTTGTACCCCGAAAAGCCATCCATAAATGAGAACCAAGCATGCTCTGCAGTATTGTCTACTAAAGTATCAATATGGGGCAAAGGAAAGTTGTCTTTGGGGCTCACCTTATTAAGGTCTCAATAATCCACACACATACGCACATTCTTATCCTTTTTTGGTACCAGCAAGATATTGGCTACCCATTCTGGATACTTAGAGACTTCCAAAAATTCGGCTTCGAGCTGTTTCTTCACCTATTCCCTGATTTTCAGTAACATGTCAGTTCTCATTCTTTGAAGTTTTTGCTGGACGGGCTTGCATTCAGGCCTAATAGGAAGCTTGTGCATTACAATGTCCGTGTTTAGGCTCGTCATATCTTGGTATGACCATACGAATACGTCTCTAAATTCTATAAGCAATTCTACTAACCTCTGCCTAACTTTCGGTGACAGGGTACCTTCGATCTTTACTTCTTTCCTTTCTTCGTCAGCCCCCAAATTTAGGATCTTTATCTTCTCTTGGTGCGGAAGGATTTGCTTTTCCTCATTAGCCATCATTCTTAGCAGCTCATCGGGAATCTCATCATTTTCTTCCTCTACCTCCACCAAGTACATGGGTCGTTCAAAATCTACTTTAGGATTAAGTTCCACATCGTTCATACAGTTTATATTAAGAGGCCTGCACAATTTTGTAAGTGCGTATTGGGAAAAAAAAGGTATAGTTTATAATGTAAATAAATTATTAACTAATAAATAAATGTATAAGTAAATAAATAATGAATGAAATATAATGAATGGAATGAATGTCATTTTTTCCATTTGAGAAAGAAAAGGTAGATATAATATATTTCATTGAAAGCAGATGGATACTACATAGTTGGCATTTTTTACAAAAGATGTTTGTTACTTTCGGGCCAAAGTAACGAAGTGGTTCTAGGCATTACTTTGATTTGTCCCTATTGAATGTTGGCACGACCCTGAAGGTCCAGTTGTTGAGCTCTTCTCTTGGGAGGCACGGGCGAATTCTGGCTAGAAACCAATTAGGCTTGCTTCCGTCACCAATCATGTTGACATTCATTTCTTCTAACGCCTCACTGATCAGCTCTTCTTGGAGGTGCCTTTCACCTTCCTGGTTTGCCTCTTGGATGTCCTCCTCCAGATTTTGAATCCCCCCAGATATGAAGATACCTCTAAAGTTTGAGTAGGTTATGGGAGACCATGGAATGTCTTCCCCTCTCAACCTGGTTTTCCTCTTCTCTTGTCTCTTTTGTAGAAAATTAGGCTTATAGCCAAGTCCGAAGCGGTCCACCTTATGAATCACACTAACGGGATGAAGACGCTCCTATAGATTCCTTCCTAAACCTTTATTCTTTCTTGCTCCTCTTCCCAAGGTTTCAAATACCATCATCTTAGTGCAGTTTGGCAATTTGGGGCATGGAACTTTGCTCCCTTCAGCAACAAAAGTAGCATTGATAAGTTCCAAGGCTCTAAAGGCGCACTCCATTGCTTCTCCATCAGCAGGGATGTATGGTGTATTAGGAGTCACTGAGGCGATGATGTCCTCTTTTGCATTCACCGTTACTAACTTCCCTTCGATGACAAACTTTAACTTTTGATGGATGGAATGGCACCGACCGAGTGTATCCACGGCCTTCTTAACAGGCAGTTGTAAGATGGCTATATATCCATGACAACGAAATTGACCACATATTCAGTGAGACCAATGAGCAGGGGTACTTCTATTTTCCCAATCACATTTTTTTGAGTCCCATCTAAGGCTCGTACCGTTTTATGACATGGTTTCATATGCGAGCCGTCGATTGGTAGTCGTTGTAGCGTGGCTAATGGCATGACATTCAATGCAGAGCCATTATCAGTTAAAACACCCGACAACATATAACCTTTACAGTGAGTGGTGATGTTTAGGGCCTTGGCGCCCCCCATGTCTTCCCCTAAAATTTCATCATCACTGAAAGTAATGTGATTGGCGTCGGTGATGTGACTGATAATCTGATCTAATCTCTTAACAGAGATGTCTTTTGTAACGAAGGTCTCATTCAAAACCTTCAACAATGCATCACGATGCTTTTCTAAATTTAGTAACAGATCGAGTACTGAAATGCGAGTTTGTTGTTTTCGAAGTTGATCGACAACATTATACTCACCGTGCTTCAAAAATTTTAGAAACTCTTGTGCTTGCGTTTCTGTGACTGAGTCCTTGATTTTTGAAGGCAGGTCTTCTCCGAACAACTTCTCGGGTCCTGCTCTAACTTCCTGGCCTTTCTCCTTTGGGTTTCTTAGGTTTTTTGGGATGTAGCATCGACCACTTCTTGTTAGATGCCCAACGTCGCTTATTTCTCTGTTATTCGATTGAGCATGTTTTGTCTCCATTACCCTCTTTTCCTCTTGTACACTAGATGATCCCAGAATTGTGACGCTCGCAACGCAATTCCATGGGACCATCTTTGTGTATTTGAAAGGAAAAGACTTTGAGGTAGCAATTATGATTTTGTGAGCCATTTTTGGTTCACTTACCTTACTCATCCTGAGATCAAGGACAAGTGGCCTCTTCGCAATGTATCTGGTTTCTTGACTCTCTAATGCACAGACTTCAAACTCCTTTACTCTTTTCTCCTTCTCAAAAAACTCAATCTCCTTGTTATCCATCGTAGCTTGAAGTAAATGACGGAATTCCTCACAATGCTGAATATCATGATCTCTTAATTGGTGGTACTCACAGTATGGGTTGCATCCTTTTTTGACCAACACTATTCCATGATTGATAAGACGTGCCATGCATAATTGCTGAAAAGACCCATCTCAAGGGAGACTGAACTTCGGACACGCTCCTTTTGGCTTTCTTAGTGTACTCATTTTTTTATAGAATTTACACATTGTCCCCCGTGATTCGGCAACAGATTGTTGGTCGTACTGGGTTCCCCTAACTGTAACACCCTAGTTTAAAACAGATTTTGAACAAACTTTTTGAAAGCTATACAGTTCTCGATTGAGTGTCCTAAGATATTGGCATGATATTTGTAGTGTTTCTTAGGGTTATACCAAGCCGGGTACGGTGGGTTGTAGGGAGTAACGTGGTATTGTCGGACTATATCGGCCTTGTATAACTGTGAGTAGAGTTCTTTATAGGTAATCAAAAAATGCATGAAAGACCTATCATCCATTTCCTTCTTATGTCCCTTATATTCTCTTTTGTTGAAGTTTCTAGAATTCCCTGTTGGGGCATGTGGCTGCGATGTAGCATCGACCACTTCTTGTTAGATGCCCAACATCGCTTACTTCTCTATTATTTGGTTGAGCAGGTTTTGTCTCCATTACCCTCTTTTCCTCTTGTGCACTGGATGATCCCAGAATTGTGACGCTTGCAGCGTAATTCCACGAGACCATCTTTGTGTATTTGAAAGGAAAAGACTTTGGGGTAGCAATTATGATTTTGGGAGACACTTTTGGTTCACTTGCCTCACTCATCCTGAGACCGAGGACAAGTGGCCTCTTCGCACTGTATCTTATTTCTTGACTCTCTAATGCACAGACTTCAAACTCCTTTACTCTTTTCTTCTTCTCAAAAAACTCAATCTCCTTGTTATCCATCATAGCTTAAAGTAAATAACGGAATTCCTCACAATACTGAATATCATGATCTCCTAATTGGTGGTACTCAGAGTACGGGCTGTATCCTTTTTTGACCAACACTATTCCCCGATTGATGAGACGCGCCATGCATAACTGCTGAAAGACCCATCTCAAGGGAGACCGAACTTTGGACACGCTCCTTTTGGCTTTCTCAGTGTACTCATTTTCGATAGTATTTACACCTTGTCCCCCATGATTCAACAACAGATTGTTGGCCATACTGGGTTCCCCTAATTGTAACACCTTAGTTCAAAATAGATTCTGAACAAACTTTTTGAAAGCTATACAGTTCTCGATTGAGTGTCCTAGGACATCGGTATGATATTCGCAGTGTTTCTTAGGGTTATACCAAGCTGGGTACGGTGTGTTGTAGGGAGTAACATGGTATTGTCAGACTAGATCGGCCTTGTATAACTGCGAGTAGAGTTTTTTATAGGTAATCGGCAAAGGCGTGAAAGACCTATCATCCATTTCCTTCTTAGGTCCCTTATCTTCTCTTCTGTTGAAGTTTCTAGAATTCCTTGCTGAGGCCTGTGGTTGGGAGATGGTGAAGTTCTTGGTCTTCTCAAAAGTGTTGGTGTTGTTCACTCTATGATCCTTCTTCTTAAACTACTTTCATGAATGATCCCCTCTATCGATCCTTCCGCTCTTGAGGGCCACTTCAATGCGTTCGCCAGTCATGACCATTTTTGCAAAATTGCTAATAGGGTTACTGATCAACCAATCATAAAATGCCCCTTTTAACGTGTCTACAAATATTGGGGAGATCTCATGCTCATGAAGCGGTAGTTGGAATTGGGCTGGCACATTGCGCTTTTGTTTCGTGCCTTGTAGCAACAGTCGGTTGGGAACCATGTCGATTACATGCTTATACTGATCAGTAAAAGCTTTCGCCAGATCTCTCTACGACTTGATTTGAGCCCTGGTCAGTTGGTTGTACCACCTCAGAGCAGACCCTACTAAGTTGTCCTAAAAATAGTGAATTAAGAGCTTCTCGTTGTTGGTAAATCCAGCCATCTTCCGGCAGAACATCACTATATGAGCAAACGGACAGGTGCTTCCGTCAAACTTCTCAAAATCTGGAGCCTTGAACTTATATGGGATCTCCACATCGGGAGCCAGACCGAGCTTCCTAGCATTTAACCCATAGGGGTCATCCTCGTCTTCCTTCACTTGGAACCTTTCTTCTAGGACTTTCTGAGTGTCTTCTAGTTTCTTAGTGAACTCCAATTTCATTTGGTTCAATTTTTGTAATTCACCGAAATCTGGGATACCATCCCCGATAGTCTCGAGATTCTCGTAGGTCACCCTTGGTTGAGCTTGAGCTATTGCATGGGAAGCATATGCGCCTTGTGTAGGATTCGATGAAGGATCAATGAATAGAGGATTCATGACAGTTTGGGCATAAAGGCAATCCCCCAAGCTTTGGGCAAGACTCTTGACGGTACCCATGTCTCTCGATTCCTGCCTTAGCTGGGCTTGCAACAGCTGAGATATTTCCTTCATCATATCTTGCTGGGACTTAAGGATGGTGTCCCTTAATTCTTGTTGGGTTTGTTCCATTTGACCATGCAGGTCGGCTTTCAATTTTGCAAAACCTTCATCCATTCGCTTTGTTCGTAAACGAGTATGATATGGATGTGGAATGATGGTAATTTTAAAGAACCAAAATACAATCTTTTTTTGTTTCTGAAACAAGAAGTCTTTTAGTCAATCATTGGTATCAAAACAAAGAATGCAAATAAATGAATTATGCATAAATGCAATGAGCAACACTGAGTTTGGCAAACATCATCGTTAAACGACTTTTATTAATAGAAACATAGTATCAGTACAATAACCAAAGAAAACCAACTAAACATATAACTTCGGGCTAGTATCGAGGTCAATTATCTCTCTCAAAATCCAAACAATCTTTTCTCCTTCTTTAGAGTCATCGTCGATACAATCATGAAGTTCAGTAGTGTCTTCTGCCAAGAGCTGTATCTTCTGGGCAACTTCTTGCATTCGAACCATCTCTTGCGCTAACTCCTGTTCTTGTCTCCAAATGGTGTAGGCAGTGAGCTTTAGTTGCTCCAAACTCGGCGTCGTGTGTACTTGAATCGCTCCTCTAAAGCTTGCCACATGATCCTTGAGCTGTTGAACCTCAGTCTCCAACTCTTCAATGTGAACCTCTAAAGACTGGTTCTCCGACTTGCTTACTTTTAACTTGCTAGTAAAACCCTTGTGCTTGAAAAGAGACTTCTCTAGACATTTAACCTGATCCTTCAAGGCTTCATTTTGGAGATGTTCTTTCTCGAGCTGCCTATAGTGAGAAGTGTACAAGTTCTTCATTTCTTGTGTTAAAGTGAGCACTTGGTCTCTATTCTCACAATACATTCTTTTATAATTCTTGGCTCTCACTTTCTCCTCCCTGAGTCAGAGCTCTATCCCTTCGCTTGATCCACCTTCCACAACTCTCTTGCTTTTGTTTAGCCTCTTGAGTATCTAGATTTCTTCCTTTTCTAACTTGAGCTCGAGTTCCAATTCATCCTTTCTCTTTTGTAGACCTTTAACCATTCCTTCAAACTGTATCTTCTCCAACTCAAAGTTGAATTTTTCTTGGCGAGCTTTCTCCTTGAGCTTGAGATACCTCTCATGCTCATTTTCAAGTTATTTTCTCATCAACTCGGCTTCGGTAGGAAGTGTGGCCAACCTCTCCTCCATTAACCTCTTTCTTTCGAGATTTACTTTGGGAATGTTTTCATTGACACGGCTGAATCTCCACGCCTCGTACTCGGAGGTGGTCATGTGAGTAGCCTTCATGACTCTGACCCGTCTCACGCTATTCCAAGCCAAAGAAAAATCATACACCACTGCCTTGTAGCCTTTTCCCTACTCATAATTCATATTGAACTCATTCAAACCCTTGGTAGCCGGCACAAATTGCTTCGAGCCATACTGTCTCAAAACCATAAGAGGAGCATAAGCAGTGTACCCCCAAAGTCCAAGCAATGGCACCCAAGAGTGTATCCCGCACCTATAAAGGATACTCTTTGCAGAAAGCCAGGGAGCTCTCCAAACTATATCTTCCTCTTTTAGGTTGCAAAGAACATCTACCCAAACTTTCTCAGATCTTCTGGTGGGACAATCTTCCTTTCGTAGAAATTCTTCCAAAGGTGAGAAACAACCATTGTAGAGAGGCTTCGAGAAATTAGCATCTGACTATAGGTGACTATAGAATCATACTGTCAAAAGTTGTGGGCAACCATGGAAACGACCCCCACCATGCTCCCGGTAAAACCTCAAAGATCGGAAAGTTTTGGCTAAAATCACAGGTACTGGATTGGTCCTACCACTCAAACGGTCAAACAAGTCTAACACTGCCGGGTCAATTAGCCCTTGTTCCTGGGAAAAAACATTAACCCATAAATTAACAATGCAAAGAGATCCTGCTAAACTTGGCCTATCGAATGTACAGAAGCTATGGCTAGAATCCCATTCCACTTGAGATACTCCTTACCGTTTCGAGTAATGACCTGAAGCTTGACCTAGGATTCCAACATGTCCGAGAATCTCTTGAGCTTTTCCCGAAAGGCTTTGTTCATACTCAGCTTCGAGTATACCCGAGTTTTATCAATTTTCTCGCAATTTAAAATGTATTGATATTCTTCAATCGTAGGAGTTAAGTCAAAATTACCGATCGTGAAACAACTGTAGGATAGATTCCAGAACTTCACTAAGGCTTGCAACAGTGCCTGGTCTACCAAAACCTCTAACAAATATGCAATATCGCCATATTCTCTACTGAAAGTGCACTTTGTTTCCAAGCCCCAACTATTCCAAACTGCCCTCAGTTCGAAAGTGTCATTGTATTCCGTATTCATGAATGTCTCTGTTGCCAATGTCGACCTGAACCGACAGGGATACTGTCTCCCTTATGCAACTGCTCCCCTTCGGACCATATTTGTATGTCAGAGTTCTTTTCATCATTGCTGCGAACTAGGTCTCCCATCAATCGAGTCTTTAACTTCAGACTATTTCCAACTCAATGTGCTCTTTATGACATGACGACAATATGCAAAATAAAAGAACATCAATAGAAAGATAGAAAAGAGAAGAGTTAGCCATGAGATAAAAACACGAAAACGAGTAAAGATAACATAAACAATTTACATAAAGAAAGAAACCTAACCACATGAGTTCTAGTTCACTAAGGTTATCCACATGGCTCTAATAGGGATGGTTTTCTTAAATTCTCACTCATGGGTTCGGTTCTAATTAAGGGTACCCGAACCTATCTTATTGCCTACTAAGGCAACAAGAACCTAATTCTGGCTCATTATAAGCTTGCGAATTGGTTTCAATTCGAGGGAAAGCACGACCTGATGACATGGAGGGCTGCTCACGTGTCAAAAGGCGTGGATTTCGGAAGTGAATTACTGACCCGTGGAGGGCTACTCACGTGGGTATGTGGCATTTCACTCCCACTTAAGGGAAGGAGCTCGGGTATAGAGCTTAATGATATGATGCAACACATGTCGGTGACTCCTTAGAAATTAAATGAAAAATTAATTTGAGGACCACCAATTATTGACATTTTCAAGGGAGAATCATCCTGGTTAAAATCAATTAAAATCCCAATAATTTTCATTATTTAAAAGTAATAAATTTTCCTTTGGCCTAACTCTCTTTTGTTTTAGAAAACAAAAACATCCCCAGCGGAGTCGCCAAGTTGTAGCAACCTTTTTCTTCCTTTAAAAAGAATGAGCGTTAAGGGTGTTTGTTTAGAAAAGAAGTCGACTACTAATTTTCCCTTAAATTATTAGTGAAAATCTTCTGGAAGATTGGGGATTTCTTTTGAAAACCTTAAATTTTTGAAAATGATGAAAACTTGGAGTCGCCATCGGCCACTTGGGTAAGGTGGGCCGAACACCATAAGGAACCAGAGATTCGTTATGAAAGGGTCCGGGAGTTGGTTACGTGTAGGGAAGGATTAGCACCCCCATCACGCCCGGAGATCGCTACCAAAATATTTGTTGCTTTTAAAAGGATGAAATTCATTGAGATTTATATTGAATTAAATTCGGAGTTCTTAGATGAAAATTAACCTTGATTGCACGGGCTTTATCGAATTGGTGGACTCAAATTAATTAGACATTTAATTAATAAGGTTGACAATATATCAGACCATAGATTAAACCGACATCGAATAAGCCCAGCTGCCGTGTTAATTTGTGGTTCGACCTCCGTTTGTCACCTTTATGCATGATGCAAACATTTAAGTATGATGTGATGATTTTGTTAATTTTTAATCCATTTACCTCGAGATGGTAAGGATTAATTCGAATATTTGGTCAACATCCTTTAAGCTCGGACTGTTAAGACACAAATATTGGAATTAATAAATACCTCTCGTTTACGATTTAGATTAATTTTGAATACGACTAAGATTAAAGATTATATGAATGACAATTAAGGCGTGACAATTAAAGACATGAATGTAAACATACAAAAGGAAGGCCCAATTTATTATATAGCCCAATTTATTATATACTTTGCCCTAAAAGATAAGAAACCTAATTTATGGTGACTAATTTGTAATTTAATGTTAATCTAATCTTGAATTTAATTTCACTCCTAAAATAATTAAGAAATATTCAATTAATTTAATGAATTTAACATTTACCCTAATAAGCCAAGGATAAATTTAAATTTACTAAATTAATCTAAACCCTAATCTAACTAAGGCTCTAAAAAATCTAATACTAAGATTGGTTTAGTTAATTTATGGATCGTGCCCCTATGAGACGAGCACACAATATAAATTATTCAAATTAATTTTGCTACTTCTAACCTAAGCCCAAAAGGTACTAACTATGCCCTACAATATAAGCCCAAAACAAAAGGCCCAAACTATTAAAACTAAACCCAAAACGACTAGGGCCCAAAACATTTTTACACATATATTATAAATATATGATGTAAAATTATATTATGAACTTTAAAAACTAAAAATATTAGAACCCTTATAAAACTATGTATATTATATACCTTCAAAAACCATATATTATATTAAAAGAAAAGTATATATATACATTATAATCTTTTCATAAAATTATATAAAAACTTGCATCCAAAGAAAAACATGTTTATAAAAAAATATAAATAATTATTTTTAAACCATGTATCATATTAAAAGTATATTATATTATAGAAAACTATACATTTAAGAACTTTATGTGACATATAATACATAAAAAGGGACCTATATTATGTAAAACATATATTATGTTTTATAAAAATTTCATGTGGTATATTTTATAAACATTACATATATATATATATATATATCGTATATTACACCAATAAACTGTATATTATATGTTTTTTAAAAAAAGAAAAAAACTATACTATATATAAGGACTTTATAATGTGTATATACCATGATCTTTATAAAACATATACGTTAATATTAAAAGGATCACATATTTGATGAGAAACACGCATAAACACATAAGTTGCATAAACTAAATATTGAATCTTTATGCATAATCTAAACACTATGTAACATATATAAGGTGCATGTATTATACGGTATTTAATAAAAAATATCACAAAAAAGGATATAAAGCATTTTATACCAAAAAAAGAGACCATATATGGGCTAATAACAAATAAAGAAGATAAGGGTGTACGAAGCCCACTGGTTTGGGCTGATTGAATTAGATCTGAAGCGGGCCGGGTTCACGGGTCTTGTATGTGAACCGATTTGACTGGTTAAAGAACTGGTTCTAACGGTTATAATTGCTCAAAGGGTGAAACCCTTTTAACTTTTATTTCTCACCTATTCTTCCCCAATAAACATGAACTGAACACTCTTTGAAACTCAGCCGTTAGTGTCTTCAAACGCCGTTCACTGTCGAACCCGAGGGTGTTACGGCCATGCAAAGCCACTGGTGAGTATGTCTCAGCCCCCTCTTCCTCTTTACTGGCTCGGTTTTTCCCAAAATAGCCCCCAATGCCGTGAAATCTTTCTGGGTCCGTCGGTCTTCTTTGTCGTCGATCTAGGTGTTCCGCCGTTGGATCGAGCCGCAACCGAAGTATGTGATTCTCCTTGCCAGGACCTAGCTCCTCACCGTTGGGATCGCCGGTTGGAGTCTCCGGTCGTCGGGAATCGCCACTGCGGAACGGTAAACGTTTTTTCCTTTCCCTTTTCTTTGTTGTCTTGCTTTTTTATTCGAATCTAAATAAGTAGAAAAAAATACAGACTCTCTAATTTTCCATTGATGGTTGAAATCTGTTTGCTTGTTTTGATGTGGTTGGATTCAAAAAGAAAAAAATAAAAAGGGGAAATTCTCAAAAAAATTCTTTCTCATTCATTCTTGAATTCGAAATCTGAAAATTACAATCTGATTACACCGTTTATATCTCAATTCTTTGTTTACATTTTCAAGCAACCATTAATTGAATTACATTTTCAATCTGAGTACACAAACATTAATACATACTACATATATACATAAAACATGCAATACATACTCACATTCACATTTAAACATTAGTGACATAATAATAGTAAATTCATACATACATGCTAGCAAGCAACACATACGAGTAATATATAAACATACGCATATGCCTCATATATTTATATACCATACCATATATATATTAGCATGTATTTGTAAGCGCATTTACATAGAAAACACGTACTAATGACATATACACAACATACACATAATAACATACGTCATCACCTAATAGTATATACATGTATGCCCATTATTGCAAACATAAAGAACGAATGAACCCCGGACAAAATTAGTGATTACACATATTATTGAGCTAGCCTTTTTGTGGATTGGATTTTGGAAAAATGCAATTGGCCTAGTTCCATAGTTTCCATCACAGAGTTCATCAGGAATCCCTCAATTACGGTATCCTTACCGAAGCCAGGTAGTAGACCTGCACAGTGCTCGTGGATCTCTCCACCGTTAGGCACCCTAAAGTTTAATGTGGATGCTGCAGTCAGCGGTGGTTTTGGAGCAGCAGGAATTGCGGGAATTCTTTGGGATCGCGAAGGTACAATCTTAATCAAATTCTCGAGATCTATCGGCGTGTCCGAACCAACTGGTGCTGAATTGACCGCCATTCTCGAAGCATGTCAATTGTTCTCGGTTTTAAAGTGGTCAAGATTGAATGCACTGGTCATTAAATCTGATAGCAGTGTGTCGGTGGATTGGATCATCAATAATCCTAGGAATACTCCATCGATATTCGCTGACAAAGTGTTAAATTGCCATTCATTTTGCAACCAGTTTGCGTGGAAAGTAAATTTCGAGTACAGAGGCAAAAATAGGGCGGCTCACATGTTGGCTCGGGAAGGAATAGATAGAGAACAACTGTTCCTATGGGTAAAGAATTAAATCCCAAACGGTTATGTTTTAGTTTTTCTGGGTTAGTGTAGCCCCCTTTCCATAAATTGGAACTCTTGCTGATGTAAGTTCTGGTACGTTACACTCTTTTTCTTCTATTTAAGTTTTAGGACTCGGGCTATATTTTGTATGATTTTCATAATCAATCATATCAGTCTCTTTTCAAAAAAATGTGAAACATTTGTAAAATTTCAAAACCCGTGAGACTTCGATAAGCTACCCCAAAGTAATCCCATAGAAATTTTGCACCTTTAAAACAAAGTTGTAAGGTGGCAGATGAAAGTCGACCTGTAGGGTGAACAATGGAAGGTAAATTTTACACTTTGGTGAGAAATTTGGACCTACAATTTCCCACAAAATACCAGTACACTGTTGGTAAAATTATAGTAATTTTACACTTCAGTTTTTTAACTTATATATAGTTTAGTCAGTACCAATCATGTTGTTTACGGTAATAAATTTACTGACAATTTAGAGCATTTAATGTTGTTAAACAAGATTGAACCACTGTTCAAATTCAAACTATGTTTCAATGGTTGAGGGATTATTCTCGGGAGTGTATTGATGATCTTTTAGGGGTGTATTGGACTTGTCAATTTGAAGAGAACATGTGTTGTTGAAAGTTGGGGTTAATTTAATGAAGCCTTATGTTGTGTCATTTTCGCCTCTCTTGATCTCGAGAACGAGGTCTGAATTGTTTTCAAATATGATATTTTATCTTTACCTTTGTTTTATTTTGGTTTGGAAGAATAGATCTTGATCTTAAGGATTGTATCGATGTATCTTATAAGATAAAGAAACTCGAGAGAACTCTGTCTCTTTGAGCAGCCTTGAAGGTATGAATAGGGAGAGCTGGATCTTCTCGTTTATTGGTTATAAAACCACAGTCAATGGTGATATACTGAAGATAGAAGTTCACCAGCTTATAGCTCAATACATGTGCTCAGTGGGAGTTCTGAACATGTGCAAGTAGAGCGATCGCACAGGGCCCAAAAAAAGGACTAAACATAAGTTAAATACTTACAATTTTTTTTATAAATTCTTATTTGATAACTAACACTTACAAACAAACTACAACGTCCTTTAAATTAATTGCAAAGTACGTACAAAATATTAAAAATAAATTTTTAGCACCTTATTATAATTATGATATATAAAAAATAATAAAGATAATACTTAAATTTCATATAACAAATACCTAAAGAAGTTTTTTTAATCTAAAGTTAACATATTGAAAATCTTAATTATTTCCAACGGATAGTGATTGGAATTTATTGAAAATCTTTGGAAATTGTTTCTAACGGGTGGTAAATGGCAATGGAAAGTTATTGAAAATTTATGGAAACTAAAATTGTTTCCAAAGGGTATATAATAAGATTTTAAGTTTATTTATTTTCAAATGGAATATATTATATATACTTAAGTTTTGAGGTTTATCCTTCTCTCTTTCAATATTGCTAAGAGTTAAAAAATATAAATTTGTAATTTCATATTTCTTTATCCAATTCTTTGATCTAGCGATTTTTTTAAATATCCTCAATCTCACTTATTACGAGTACTTCATAATCTTACGGACTATAAATTAAAGGCCTCATTTTAAATGTTTATAAGTGAATTTTTGTTTTTCAAGAGAGTAGTTAAGCAATTTTTTATATAAAGGTAATTTTTTCAAAAAGAAAAATTTCTTACAGACTATAAATTAAGGAGCACATTTTAATAAATTGCACATGACCCTCTAAATCTTTGAACCGCCCCTACATGTAATGATTATAAAATAACATGGTTGTAGATCATGGTAGTGTTGCAAAACTTAGTTTTACTTATTTAAATTAGTCATTATTACACAATAATCTAATGACAAAAAAGCATGCCAAAAAATGTGATGCTATCACGGACCGTGGATATGCGGGGTTGACTACTGATTGTTGGCTAGTGATGGTTAAAGAAGGCTCAAGCAAATTTAACGTGGGTCCATGGAACATGTTATAAAGATGAAGTACTCATTGTAGAGTACATGAGGACATAGAGAAACTTTGTTAATTCCTTTATTAAAAGATAAAATAAGAAAATTGGTCGATGATTTATCGAGGGGAATGAATTTTAAGTTTGTTGGTTGAAGAATTCATGGTAGATACTCAATTTAGTATTCTAAGTTGAATGTGGTCAAACAAAACCATGGAAAGACTCATATTATACATTTCTACTTATTCCTATAGTGAACAATGTACATGCATAAGGTTGAGCTTTTGCTCTTAATGAATTCATAGCCTAGGGTAGGGTGGTCCTAGTGAGAAGGACTTAATGAATTCACCGACATGAAATGACGAGTCTTGATTTTCTTAATGATTTCATATCTCAATTTTTAGGTGGTCATTGTAAGATGTACTTGACGAATTCACTGAATTTAAAATTGAGAGGCCGAGTTTATTAAATGCTCATAATGATTTCATAGCCCTTATTCAGGTGGTTTATATTGAGATAGATTTGATAAAATCAAATACGTAAGTTTGAAGGATTAGCCACCTTTTATGAGGGACGTTGGGCCATTTTTCTAAGCACTTACCATCATCATGAGGTGTATTTTTGGCTATTTAGTTGAACTATTGCGAAACTTAAATAGATCTGAGATTAGTCATTTGTCATGAGTTCAATGTTTATGATTCATTCACTTGTTAAAGAGAATAATTACTCATTTCACCATATATTAGTTCAAATCTAATAGATAGTAGTACTTAGGCATCTAATTTCATCGTTGCTCTTTTCTCTCGTTTCTTCTTGTTTGGTCATCACTTATTTGCATAGCAGGGGATTGTTGGTAAAATTATAGCAATGCAAGAAGTTTCTTGTTTCGCACATTGATGAGATACTAGCTAGAAAAAGAGTGTATATACAAACTCTTGTCTTTACTCACCTCGAGTAGTAAGGCTTAATGTCACAACCGCCAACTTTCACCGAGGTTAACTCAACTTCCTTAGGCGTTTTTGAGGCAAACATGCACCAAGGAAGCTTCTAGAATGACCTAGAGTGGTCTACATTCATCTTAAAAGGATGTCATAACATTCTAGAAGGTTCCAAGAGGTTCTATCAAAGTCTAGACACATTCGGAAGGCCTTAGAAAACCCTAAAGACATTGGAAAAATTGGGACTACTCTAGAAGTCTCTGGAACTCTCTAGAATAATCTAGAACATTTTAAAATGTTTTAGAAAACCATGGAAGGCAATAGAAGATTCTAGAAGACTCTAGAAAACTCAAAAAAGTTTTGGAACATTCTAAAAGGATCCAAAATATACTGGAAAGTTCTAGAATACGACAGAAGATTGTGGAATGTTCTAGAAGGTTATGGAGATTTCTCCAAGACTAGATCATTCTAGGAAGTTATAGGAGATATATAGATCCTTGTATAGTTATCTAGAATTTTCTACACTTGTAAATATCTAGGATAGTCTAGAATCATCTTTAAGGAGGTAGAGGCCTATAAATAGGACCACCCCTTCATTTGCAATCGACTCAAGAATCCAACATCTCAAAGCCTTGTAAAGCTCTCTCTTAAAGCTTTAATACAAAGCTCCTTTCTCTTTAAAGTCCTTCTTGCCTTCTCAAGTTCTCTTCTACTAGTCATTGCGTTTGTGTGAAGTTAAGGAAACTGTTTATACAAGCTTCAACAAAAATTATATTTCCAATTCCCATCCATCTAGAAGCACAACATAAAATTTCTTTTTATTTTCAACTTAATTTACAGTTGATTATTTTACGGCAAATTGTTATTGTACTCAATTATATATATTTAATTCCTTGGGTCTAACAATCTTAAAACTTACATATTTTTCAGGGAAGGCATTCAAAATTACCGTGGAATTTGTGGCGAAACTATTACCCACATGGGTCGATGCTCAAAATAATTTTTGTTCCAGTTTTTAATGCAAGTCGAACTCTAGAGTCTACTGGAATATCATTAACCGGGAACATGATTTATTTTGGTTCTAACGTTGAGGTAATATCAAAACACACTTTTGGTTGATTTAGTGTGTTACTATAAAACATTTATGAATAATGAGATATATGTCTTTTAGACTGTCAACGTTATGATGCTCTCATAATTGAATATTAAAGAAAATAGTGAATGCTTTGTAGAATGATTATATACGTTCAATTTGAATATGTTATTATGGATATATAATAAGGTATTAGAAAATATACAAACTTCGTTTGTAAACGTTGGTTTTGGTTAAAATTGATTATGATATTTCATACGTATACATATCATGTTGATAATTATGCATAATTAACAGAGTATGATATTTCATACATTTACATATCATGTTTTGGTTCGATTTTTGTAGTAACATCGATATGGTGTACTATTTTTCATTCATTTAGAATTAGAAGTTTTTTAATGAGACACATATCCTTGTTTTGTTTTTGTATGAGTATCATTAATAAAATTATACAAAATTTCCTTTAAAAAAATACTTAATAATTTTTAATACAAAAGGATTTAGTGTCATGAAAGGTATTGATTAAACCCATTTAAGTATTTTTATTGTTACGGCTTTAAAGGTCTGAAATGATGGACACCAAAAGTTTTTTGTGTATTAAAAATGGTTTTCATGTATTGTTATAATGCCCAAGTAAATAAACTATGGCAATTGACGTTTTAAACACACACTAACATTTTTTTTTTGAGAAATTTATAAAGGCATCGGGACAATTGAAATTTTGGAGAAGTACACTAATGAAGCTAGCGTGGAAAACTCTCCGTATCAAGTACGGGTACTATCTAAATTCTGATCTAAAAGAAGTAATATACTAAAGGCGTGATAATGGTAAGGATGAACAAGTCTACTTGAATGTTTCAGCTATACCTATGAGGTCAAGTTTTTTAGACTTGTTGTCTATCAATTCATGTTATCACCGGAATCTATTTTAACTAGTAAAATCAAAGGCGAGTATGAACGGTTGATTTAAAAGACAATGTGAGAGTGCATGTCTAAGACTGGTTCTTTGAAAGACTTGGTATTTAAGCGTGCCTAGTTCACCATCTCTATTTCAGAGTTACTTTCCTGGTGAACTATTCATTATTGTGCTTTCTATTGGACCGTGTAAATTTTGTTTCGGGTATTTAGTTTACTAAATCTCCGTCCTCTAACAAAGTTGATAATTATGCATTTGTTTCTGGTCTTTAGTTTCTAATTAAATTCCTAATATTTAACAGATTTATAATTTTTTGATTTTAGTCTTATTTATAAATTCCAAACTGGAAAAATGACTAATACATCTAAGAACACCTCCAGTTCTTAGTCTAGTACTATAGTCACTATTCAGGCCCAAGCTTCGAGCCTAACACTACTAGTGACTATGAGTCATAAAGAAAAACTTGTGAAATTCAGTAGAGGATTTCAAAACATGACATCAAAAAATATTTTATTTGACCATGTTGAACCTGGTCAAATATTGAAAGGATGATCATCCTATTATTAAAGAGGATGAGATAAATTTTGCTACATCCTTCAACGATGGCAAGACATGGAAATGTTGTTACTGCCTTTAATGTTACCATGACATGTAAGCACTTTGATTTCTATGACGTAATTACATTCTCAAAGCCTTAGTTGATGCACGTTATGAAGTGTACAATATTAAAAAAATGTCTAAAAAATCGTGAGGGTCGTTGGACCATTCAAGTACTAAGGAAATCCATAGTTGTTGTGTAGCGGGAATTTAAACTGATCATTCATGATATTCTCACAGAAGGAATGTTGTTAAGTGAATCCTTTCAGGTGGAACCCATTTGAAATGCTAACCCACTGCTTGGAACGACTTCAAAAACTACATTAAGCATAAGAGAAATGAAATGACAAGTGAAGATTTGCTTGCCATACTTCATATTGACGAAGATAATAGAGGTGCGACTAAAAAGCTTTACAAAATAGCCAATCCTAATGTTGCCAAAGCAAACATAGTGGAAATCAAGAAGAACTTCAACGTAAAAAATGTAGACTAGTCGTATTTGGGTCAAAAACATGGTGTGTACAGAAAGTAAAATTTTATGGGAAATGCTTCAATTGGCATAAGAGCATAATAAATCTTCAAACTATAGGCTTCTAAAGAAAGTCACAAAACGAGGTCAATTTTATGACAAAATATTGTCGTAATAATTGACATGAAAATTATTGGTTGAAGGAATAAATTTATTACTTTCATTAATGATAACACAAACTGGTGCTACGTGTATTTGTTTAAAAAAAGATGAAGAGATAGAGAAAGTATTCTTTATAAGCAGGATGTTGAAACCCAAACTTAATAAAATGATTAAGATGGGGAAAAATTCTATATAAGTAACGTTGCAACATCTAAGGTCAAAAGTAATGATACTATTATTTTGAAGATAACTTCTGAAAAGAACTAAAGCTTAAAAAATGTGTCTGACATGTGAGGGAAATTGTTTTATCAACTAATTACCTTTTAAATAAGGTGCCCACAAGAAAAAAAGGACAAGATACCATACGAGTTATGGAAGGACATAAAACCTTTCTACAACTACTTCAAAATGTGAGGTATCTTCCAAAGGTAATGAATCCATTACGGAAACAAATAAAATAAGTTAAAACGATGAATTGTATTTTCAATAGCTATGCATATCATAACAACACATTTCGGTTTCTTCTTTACAAATCAAATAACCCTAAGATTTACAAGAACACGTTATCTTCCGTTGTAAAACTAGGGAAGCTGATTCAAGTTCAACAAAATGGACTTTAGAAACTATCGATAAAGATAGTCTAAATGTTCAACAAGAGGTTGAAACTAATATATTGTCATGATTAAAAATGAGTGTGATAAATGTGCGTATGTAAAAACAACCTACATCATGTTATAAAACCCTATGTTGTTGACATACTCATTGTCATCAGTAACAATGAAATGATAAAACGTACTAAAGACATGTTAAATTTAAAATTTGATAGGAAAAATATGAGACTGATAGATATGATTTCATCTACATCTAATGACTGTCTGAGGATATCATATTGATGCAATCACACTACGTGGATAAGATTCTTGATCAGTTGACAAGAACATTTCCGAGATAGCTAGAACTTCGTTAAATACGAACCAACATTTATTCAACAATGAAAGAAAATTGTTAACAATTTTCTAAGACATGGTGAAAGTGTTGAAAAATGAAATATGCAAGTGTAATAGAAAGTCTATTGAGATGCACTAGACCAGATATTGTTTTCAGTGTGAGCAGCTTACATAGATTAACAAGAAATCCAGGGAAACCAATAGAAAGTAATTGTGAGTGTGCTGAGATATTTGAGATATTCTTAGTACTACGAACTGCATTATTCTAGAGATACTAATATTTGAAAAGGATTCTCGGCCTTTAAAAAAATAAAATAAAGGAATTCTCTGATGGTAGTTGGATATTTGATCAATGTGAAAATTCACACTAAAAGTGCAAGCAACACCGTCGATGAAAGAATAGAAACAAGGAAATCCTATTTGAATATCGATCTCACGAGGATGATGTATTCAGTTTAAGAATTATGTAGCCACAAACAATTCTGTAGAAGTGGAAATTGTAAGTGTAATGGTGAATGCAATAAAAGATCAAAACAAGGTTTAAATGATTAGTTGTGGTAGCAATAACTGAATATTTAAAGAGTAGAGAAATATAGAATAAAGCTTGGATCTCCTTGGTTTAGTTCCGCAGAAAAATCAAGTACACTTCAAGGAAGTTTGATGGCCCATCTGACAAATAGAAAGCAAGCTTGAGTACTAGCTTCCATTTAATTTTCAACTACTGGCGTAGGGGTATAGATCAGCTACAACTTTCGTTATGAGTCGAAACTATAGCCCTTTGAATTAGCAGATCAACTCTCGTTGTATCCATTCAACTTTTGTTGTAATACTCGTTAACCTTACTTGTCACTACATCCGTCGATGTCAGTGACTATTTAACACTCTCATGCAAAACATAAATCAGATCCAACAATTAATGCTTAAGAAAAAGCTAATAGAAATATATATAAACTGAAGAGCAAGCTTCAACAAGTTCATAAAGCTCAAAAGTTTAAACCACCGTCAATTAAGTACGAAATACAAAAGTAATCTCCAACAAACATCTAAATAAAGAAGAGTTTAAGAAGATAACAAAGTATTTTCTTTGATCAACACTTGATTCTTCTTCTCCTCGAATAATTCTGCCCCACTTCATCTCAAATCTCCAGAAATGAGCTTAAGCCACCATGGGAGGGTAGAGAAAGCTCAGAGGTTGAAGATGATATCAAAATAGAAATCACGTGACCCTCTATCTACCCAGATTTGTCCTTTTATAGGCTAACCAAGAAAAGACACCGGTCATGTAGGTGTTTTGTGTGACCCAAGGTAGTAAAAGTTTGTTACAAAAAATAATACAACTGACAGGGTCATCCTTATTTTTTGCAGACTGGACAACTGGTAGATACAATGTCGAACTGGTTGCAGTGGTGAAACTTCCTCTGCAGTGACATTAGAAATACAATGCCAACAAGGAAAAATAGGCAAAAATATGTGAAATAAGAGCAACTAAAACAAAGTTAGATAAAATGTAGAAATAAACATAAATGCAGAAATGGATGCAATAAAAAATAGTGTGAGGACAATTAGATCTATAAATCTAGGGAAAATACATGCTCTTAAAAGAGCTATCACACCTCCAAACTTGTGTTTTTACTTGTCCTCGAGTAAAATTTAAAGCAACAAGGTTCAACAATCAGTTTAGAGGCATTCTAGATACTTGAATCATTCTAATCAACCAATAAATCAATTGCATCGACGAGAGAGAAAATTTCATAAACAACTCCGCATCAATAAATAAGCACGCAATTCAAGAATTGCTAACATCATATCTATCATCTCAGATTTATTCCACCTATCAACATTTATTTAGTACCAAAAATAGCAATATATATATTTCATGTTTTTCTTCTTTTTCTCCCTGGTTATGTAGCGAGGGATATCGAACAATGAATGCACCCTAGACACTAAGAAGTAAGATGTTGTGCAACAAACCCCAGGAAGTACTTCATTGCCACTACACACACTCATGCAACGACAAGCTTTGGCCAGATTCATTTTTCTAACGCATGTAGAAGAGTTTTCCCCTTTAAAGCTACCTTATTTTATTGCACTCACATTAGAATGCTTTTTATTTATACTTAATAAGATATACTAACATATATAACAAATGCCGAAACAGGGTGAAGTCATCAAAAATCAAAGGAATGATGCTAGATATTCTCTAATCAAACAAACATATATATATATATATATATATATATATATATTAATGCAGAGTTTAGAACCACTAGGGAGCCTTCGATCCACCTTCTCAAGCTGTTGTGCAGTGATCGGTGACCATCCCGCCACCACCGGCCGACGCTGGCGATGACCACCCTGCGTCACTATTCCCTTCCGTAACCCACACCACTGTTGCTTCCTCCTTGCGAAGCTTCAGGCGCAACGCATCGCCCTTGCATTGTCTCTTCGTGCTGCCGCTACGACGCTGGTGACCGCGCCTCGCCACAGCTGGACGCCGAACCACTTGCGACCAAGCCGTGCCATCGCCGCCTTCCCTTCCGTCTAATACCCTGCAATAAACGAAAAAGGTGAAAAAAGGTTAGGGTTAGGGTTTTAGTTCAAATATGACAAGGAGTGAAAGAATCAAATCAGATTTGAATCAAAATTCAAAATCAAATCTTCTCCAAATCGTATATGAATTTGCATTGAATGAAAAGGGGAAGGAATCAACCCAAAGTTGCTCAAAATTCGAATCAAATCTGCTCCAAATCGTATCTAAATCTACATTAAATGGGAAAAAGGGAAAAATCACCCAAAAATAGGATTTTTTTATTTCAAATTTTTGTATTTTTAGGTCAAAAAAACCTATATAAAGGGTTCAAGCCTTTGTAGTTAGACACAATTCACTTGAGAGAAATACAGTTGATTTTAGAGAGTTTGAGAGTTTTTTTGAGAAAATTCTACACAGCTTATGCTCGAGCTCTTGTACTTGGATTCGAAGTTGTAATAAAAGTTTGAAGCATCTTTTGAGGTATTTTTTTTACTTTTTATGTGTTTTTCTTGTTTAAGTGTATGTACAAAAATATTTTCATTAATTTGATTTTTGTTCGTATTTTTTTTAAAAGGTGGATGTTTGATCTATTTGCTTTGAAAAAGAAATTTGAAAAGAGTTTTCTAATTGAGTTATTTACATTCAATTCACCATCTCCATTGATCATTTAATTCTCAAGTTTTTAACAGTTGCTTTAAATTTAGTCTCGGCTTTTTGTTAAATTTAGAATTTTAATGGAATTTAACTTTTTTTAATCTTTTTAATCATTTTCAAAATTAAAATTTGTACATATGTGTTTTTAAGAAACAAACCAACTTGATTAATAAATCTTTAAGGAAGGATACATATGGCTTTAAAAAATATTTTCTTTGTTCATTTTTTTTCTAATTTATTTAAAGTATTTGTGTTTATTTAAATCTTGTAAATATTATTGTTTAATTTTAGTTTCTTTTTTAAGCTAGATCCTTTCCTAAAACCCAAGTATTAAAGATTTTCTTAATTAAATTACTAGGTTAAATAAAGCTCCTAGAGTTAGGTACTAAATTACCTTAGTTAAAGCCTTTAAAGTTAAAAAATAATAAATCTCATATTCACATTTAAAGTTCATAAAATACACTTAATCATATTTTAACCCTAATAGGTAAAATTTACTTAGACAATATTTTAGGTTAATAATCACTAACTCAGGATAATTAAAAGTATAAACACACTAATTCTTTCCATGCTTGTCTGATAAAAAGTGAAACTTAATTAATGTGGTGTCTTATTGAAGGAAAGTGACGGGTTAGAGCCAACAATGTTAGCGGTGATTGCAGTTCACTTTCTGGATATTAGGGCTGTTAAAATGAGATCATATTTATAAACGAACAATGAGTTGAATTTTATACGAACTTGCAAATTCTGACATTAAAACATTTTGTAATCGGCTAGGTACCAATTTTTGGGCGCTGTGGGGGTGCTAATCCTTCCCCATGTGTGACCGACTCTGAACCTATTTTTTGCTCTTTCGCATACCAAAATGTTGTTTTAATGAAATAAAAGGATTTTATTAAAATGACCCATTTTTAGGTGATCTAATCACATCGTTTTTAAAAGATTGGTGGTGACTCCGTTGTTGTTTTATTTTTTGTAAAACGTTGAGCTCTCTGAAAAGGGTTGCGACAGCTTGGCGACTCCGCTGAGGGTAACTCTTTTGTTTTTACAAAAAAATAGGGTCAAGCCACAAGCTGATTACACTTTTTTTTTACTGTCAGATTTTGCTAAGTTTGTGTAAAATTTAGCTTAATTGTCCATTTATGAATATGATATTATTGTACGCATTTAAAGCTCAATGAAGCTCTACACCCGAGCTTTGTCCCGGTTGTTTGAGTGAGGGGAAAACACTTTTCTCATGTAAGAATACTAATTCTCTATATGAGCCTAGCAAGTACCTTCAGGACCCATAGGCCCTATGCCTTCGTAAGAATATTGATCTTTCGTGAAGACATAGGGAATGGGTCCTCTTGAGTTGAACTTGATTTGTTCGAAGCTTATAATGGGTGAGAATCAAGGGCCTTGCTACCCTTAGTAGAGGATAACAAGGATAGCTTGGGGACCTTTCTAGAACCAAACCACGTGTGAGAATCTAGAAGCCTACCCCATTAGAGCCATGTGGAAAGCTTTAGGAACTGGAATTGGGTCAAAACCATTTCGTAAGAATAGTCCGTGGAGACATGTCCAAAAGTTTTGGAATGTGCTACTAGTATTATTCATTACAATGAAATTGTTTTGGACCCTTTTAAGTTTTTATTTCTTATTCGGTGCACTAATCTTTTTCCTTCTTTCTGTTCTATTTTGCATGCAGCATCATTCTATATTTAGAAGGGGTTGGATCTTGAGATATTTGCTCAAATAGAAAATAGTTTTAGCCATGGATGAGAGGTGCTTGAAAAAGGAAGAAGACAATGCAGATGTATGCCACTGGTCTGAAGTCAACCAACGAGCACATGGAGACAGTTTGACAGCCAGTCATGAGACAAAGGCATTAGAGTATTCCTACGTCAGTGTCAAACAAAATGATTTGCGGGAGCTGCGAGAGATATGTGAACATTTTGACTATGAGCAATTGTTCTATGAGACCTATGGTGATATAGTTTACTTGCTATATGTGAACGTAGATGAGCCCTTCCTTAAGGCCTTGATCCTGTTCTGGAACCTAGGATATTTCTGCTTTACCTTTAATGGGGAAGACATGATGCCTACATTTAAGGAATATCTGGCCCTGTTCAACCTGCGCAAGGTGAAGAAGAATTAGGTATATGCTAAACCACCTAAAAGCAAGAATGTTCACTTAAGGCTTAAGTCTTTGTCAAAGGCTTGATACAGAAGAGAGGGGGTAGCTTTTCTTTCCCTTGGACGAGCATCCGAAAAATACTCCCTACTCATCTAGACAAAAAGAAGAAAGTGGATCTTTTGGCTATAGCAATTTATGGCTTGGTCATCTTCCCTAAAGTCCTAGGTAATATTGTTGTGGCTCTACTAGACTTCTTTGAACAGTTGAAAAGAGAAGTTAATCCGGTACCAGCAGTACTAGCAGAAACCTTCATCGCTTTAAATGCTTGCCGAAAGATAGAAAGTGTGCGTTTCAGAGGGTGTGCCCCTTTACTCCAAGTCTGGGCCCTTAGTCATTTTTGGATGTGTCAGACTTTGACTTTGTCCAATGTGTTTTCCTCAAACTTCTCGCTGCTCTGGGAGTTTTTGGAAAAAGAGTGTCCGACTGCCAAGAAGGGAAAATGGATTGACATTTTCAAGGATCACCGTGATCAGGATATTGTATGGAGAGTTCCATGGATGGGCCACACCAAGGTTTTATACAGGTGCGGGGATTGCAATTACTTGATGGTGTTAGGCCTATGGGGAGGAATCGATTGTGCTCCTTTACTTGTGTCTCAGTAGTATGGCACTCGACAGTTTATCCTTTTTACTACGGGCCTTGGTTTCTTAGGAGTTTGCATTCCAAGGGGAATTCAAGGAGAAGGTCCAAACCATCAATGATTCTTGGAAGAATTGTTATGTCATAAAGATAGAACACGATCGTGAATGCATGTTCACCCCTGACTATGATATATGGAGGCATGTGAAAGTGAATGATAAAGTTATACCACTGACTGGGCAAACTAAACCTATTGAAGAGCATTTGAGGGTGGTCCCATCTGAAGCTGACATTTTGAGGGTTGAAATAAAAAGGGACAAGGCCAAGATGGAGTTCATATAGGAATAGTATGCGAAAGACCTGTACGAGGTAAGCCTAGAAGTGGGAAAATACAAATAGGAGATAGTCAGAGTCGTGAAATTATACAAGAGCTTGGAAGAAAAATTTGAGGTTTAGAGAGCCGATTTTCTCATGTTTCAGGCAATAGTCTGAAATGTAGATTTGCGAAAGACGCCTAAGCAGTGGAAGCAGGAAATTGAGCAAGCCGTAGGGAAGGAGAAGGAGAGCAGCAAAAGAGATATTGCAAAGTACAAGTAGATGCTAGCAGATGAAAAGAAGAAAAGGGAACGAGGGGTCAAGTGAGCCTTCGAAAAAGAAAGAGAAAATGTGACTGCATGGAAGAGGAAGGCCCATGACAACAAGATCCGTGTGTGTGAGCTAAAAAGCATGTACGACACGACCAATGAGAAGCTAAAGCAGAGCCAGACCTTTGTTGCTAAGTTAGAGGCCAAGATGGCAGACTTGACTCATTCGTTGCACAAGATCCAGAATCATTACACCTATACGGAGTTCCAGGCTAGTCAAAGTGAGAATGAGGCGCTGAAAAAGAAAGTAGGAGATATGGAGACCATTATTCAGGTGTACAAGATAAAGATTTTAGTCCTCGAGGATGCCAATGAGAGAGGCAATGACTACTAGTTCACTCAGCTTAGGGATAATGCTAGAAGGTTCCAAGAGCGAGGTAAATTCGATGAGGTTGTTATGGCCTAAGTTAAGGATGTGGCTAGGCATGTGATGAAGTTGGCAATGGAGGCCATAGCCCTTTGCCAGTAGATCAAGCCAGTAAGAGAGGTGGGACCAAGACTCATGTGGCTGATTGAAGAAATAAATGAGCTAGATTGTCGAGCTGAGATGTACTCATAGAAAAGTAAACATTTTATTGTAATAGAGACCTTTGATATCCAATAAAAACTATTTCTAGAGCAAAAACTCGTGTGATCAATGCCCTTCGCTTGCATTCATGCATTCCTATTGTGCCATTCGCTTGCATTCATGCATCGTTATTTTGTTTGTTTTCTTTGCATCGATATAGTCACTATCATTGCATACATCCACACAAAATTAACTAAGGTAAATTACATGACAAAATTTTCAAAATAGCTAAAAATCACACAAGTACGGTAATTGTGCCCAAACCAAAGCAATAGACATGGAGGGTAGATTGATGACCTTAGAAGTCAACCACCAAGGCACCCAGGATAGGCTAGACAAGATAGAAAATGACTTGAAGCAAGTGATCAAACTAGCCCACCAGAAAACTATCAGCCATATTGCAGCCATGTTAGGATTTAAGGACCCAGATAGTGGTAAGGCAGTAGAAGACGTCAATACCCCATCATATCTTCCTGGGATTGCCTATGTCCACCCGGGAGTTCAAAAAGGAACAACCACGTCCAAAGCTAAATTTCTGCTTCATTTAAGGGAATCTTCTGTCCGCATAATGAATAAGCCAGAAGTTAATGAGGGAGCTCATGAGGTTGAGGTGCCTGACCTTGATGAAATTGATGATAAGGCCAGGGAAAACAAAAAGCTGGAGGACTGTTGTGACAAGTTGGAGGGGATCATTAGGGCCTTTCAGGAAGGAAATATCCATGGCAGCATGGAGGCCAGAGAATTGAGCTTGGTGACTGATTTGGTGATTCTGCCAAAGTTTAAAACCCCTAATTTCGACAAATATGATGGAACCACTTGCCCGACAACCCATTTGACCATGTACTACCGAAGAATGTCAATGTATCTAGATAATGAGAGGCTCCTAATTCATACCTTTCAGGATAGCCTGACGAGATCTGCATCATGTTGGTACACATAGTTGAGTCAGAAAATATAAGAACATAGAGAGATCTGTCAAGAACGTTCAATGAGCAGTACAAGCATGTCATTGATATGATCCCGAACCGGCTTATCTTACAAGGAATGGAGCGAAAACATAATGAAAGCTTCCATTAATATGCACAAAGATGGCAGGATGTGGCCGCTCAAGTACAACTACCATTGCTAGAAAATGAGATTACCTCTATGTTCGCAGAAACCTTGAATGTCGCTTTTTATGATCGGATGATACACCATGCAACTAAGAGCTTTGCCGATATACTGATGAATAGAGAGTTGATTCTGGCGGCTGTCAAGATTGGGAAACTTAATAGAGGTGATACGAAGAAGTTGTATAAGAAGAGAGATAATGAGGTCAGCATGACAAGTGTCTATAACCATAGTTACTCGAAGGGGTTGGTCCTCAGTAAGCCCAATGTGCCGACTACAAATTCAGTTACCTCAAATCCATCTAAAGATAAACGAAAATATCACGGGAATCAGAAGGTTTACTGCTCCCATATCCCTATGACTTATGTAGAGCTCTTGTCAGAGCTGGTTAAAGCACGAGTAGTATTACCACGATATGTTCCTCCTTTCACGCCCCCATACCCACCATGGTATGATGAAAAGGCACAGTGCGAATATCACGTAGGAAACATGGGCATACCATTAAAAATTGCACTACTTTCAAAAGAGTAGTAGAGGATCTACGGAAACCAGGGATGATTTCCTTTGACACGACTAAAGAAAAAAAGGAACCCCTTGCCGAATCACAAGAAAGCTGGGGTGAATGCGGTGACTGAAGATGGCAGCAAATTGGTTAAGAACTGTATCTCAAAGGTCAAGGCACCCTTGAGATGGATATGGGCCAAAATGGTTGAGGCCAAAATGCTAAAGGAAGAAGGCCAAAGTACAACAGGTGATGGTGAACTTTACTGTGAGTACCACGGGGAAGGAGGGCATGAGATTTGGTTTTGGCCAAAGTTTAGACAGTTGGTCCAAACTAAGATGGATAGCAAAAAGCTTGAATTCTTCAAGAAAGAAAATTTCAAGTCCTGAGGATTCGTAAATCCTGATATGGATGAGGAGAAAGGAAAAAGTAACTTGGATGAGATTTTTGGGGGCCTGAACATCAATGCTCTGATGGACGAGGATGAGGGGAACAAGTACCTGTCTATGATCTGCCCCTGCTCCGAGCTTAACAATTGGACTACTGAAGAGATTCCTGTAGTCTTTAAATCATTTACAGAGTAATTTTCAAAACCAACCCTTTTGCCTTAGGCCCAGGGCAATAAGAGATCTTCTGTAAAGGGCCTATGTTAAACCATTATGGTTATTATCATTAATAAAGGTTACATTTCAATAAATATTGTGTAAAAAACATTCTTTTGTAAATATATAAACAAAACACTACAAAAAACAAAAAGTAAAAAATAAAAAATAAATCATTTCATCCATTCATTCATTTGTTTCTGTAGCACCCTTGTATATATTTGATCCCTTTTCTTTTCAGGTCTCCAGATATCAATAGCGTAAATGACCCCGAATCAGACCTGAAAGTTGATTTTGAATCGCCAATGTGTTTAGGAGAGGTTGAAAGCTGCGATGATGAAGAATAATATGATTTGCCTAACGATATGCTTAGGATGATAGAAAGTGAAGAGAAGTAGATTCTACCTCACAAGGAAGATTTGGAAATTTTGAACCTCGAAACTAAAGAAGAAAAACGCGAGGTGAAAATTGGTACCACCATCACCATATGAAATCCGACAAAGATTAATTGAGCTTCTGCAAGAGTATAAGGACGTATTCACCTAGTCGTATCGAGATATGCCTGGCTTGAACACAGATATTGTAGAACACTGGCTGCCCGTAAAGACATGATGTAAGCCCATACAACAGAAGCTCAGAAGGATGAAACCTGAAATGCTTCTAAAGATTAGAGACGAGGTGAAAAAGCAGTACGATGTTGGATTTCTTGGAGTGGTAAAGTATTCAGAATGGGTGGCTAATATTGTTCCAGTCCCGAAGAAGGATGGGAAAGTGCGTATGTGCGTTAATTATAGAGATCTCAATCGGGAAAGCCCTAAAGACAATTTCTCATTACCATACATTGATACCCTGGTAGATAACACAACAGGTCATTCCCTTTTCTCCTTTATGGATGGTTTCTCATGGTATAACCAGATCAAAATGTGCCTAGAAGACAAATATGCCTGGCTTGAACACAGATATTGTAGAACACTGGCTGCCCATAAAGACATGATGTAAGCCCATACAACAGAAGCTCAGAAGGATGAAACCTGAAATGCTTCTAAAGATTAGAGACGAGGTGAAAAAGCAGTACGATGTTAGATTCCTTGAAGTGGTAAAGTATTCAGAATGGGTGGCTAATATTGTTCTAGTCCCGAAGAAGGATGGGAAAGTGCGTATGTGCATTAATTATAGAGATCTCAATCAGGCAAGCCCTAAAGACAATTTCTCATTACCATACATTGATACCCTGGTAGATAACACAACAGGTCATTCCCTTTTCTCCTTTATGGATGGTTTCTCAGGGTATAACCAGATCAAAATGTGCCTAGAAGACATGGACAAAACCACATTTGTGACATTATAGGGAACCTTCTGCTATAAGGTGATGCCTTTTGGCCTGAAGAATGCAGGGGCAACTTACCAACGGGCCATGGTGACTTATTTCATGACATGATGCATAAGGAGATAAAAGTATACATGGATGATATGATTGCCAAATCTCAATCAGAAGAAGAGCACATCGTGAACCTGGAAAAACTCTTCCAAAGGTTGGGGAAGTTCCAGTTAAAGCACATCTAGGAGATTAGTAGGTTTTATCATGAGTAAAAGGGGAATTTAGATTGACCCAGATAAAATCAAAGCCATATAAGAACTTTCTCTCCTTAACAACACAAAAAGAGGTTTAGGGTTTCCTAGGTAGATTGAATTACATCACCCGTTTCATTTCCCAATTGACGGACAAATGCGATCTCGGTTTTAGGCTGCTCTGAAAGAATAATTCAGGTATATGGAATGAAGAACTTTCGGTAGCTTTAGAAAAAATGAAGAAATAGTTGACGAATCCGCCTATACTAGTGCCACCTATCTAAGGAAATCCCTTGATCCTATACTTAATAGTTTATGAAAACTTGATGGGATGCGTATTGGGGTAACATGATGAAAAGAGATTGAGAGTATCTGCCATGGTCAGATGTATCAAAAGAGAATGATACAAGCTCACGACTGGAAAGTTCATCCGAGAGAATTCTGAGAGGGGGATTTGGTCCTAAGGAGAATGTTGTCAGTCCAGAGAGATTCCCGAGGAAAATGGGCACCTAACTGGTAGGGGCCTTACATTGTAAAGAAGGCTTTCTCCAAAAGAGTTTTGATCTTGGCTGAAATGGACGGGGAAGAGCTCAAGAACCCCATAAAATTGGATTCAGTCAAGAAATACTATGCATGAAGAGGGAAAAAGCGAAAACCCGAAAGGGCGTTTCAAAAGAAAAGAGAAAAGAGAAAAAAGAAAAAGAGGGTTCAAGGTGAAAATATGTAAAGAGTGTAATGAAACAAAAGGTGGATTCGAGTTGAAAACTCGAAAAGGGTGACTCAAAATTATTATAGTAAGGCAGACAACAAGTGACTCCCTCATAAAATTGACATTTGGAAGGAATCTCGTATCTTCAGAGATCATCATAGTGGACAAAATCTTCTAGACAAAGGTGTCTGAACTTGGGGAGTTTTGACCCTTGATATCTGGATACTTGTTTTCTTTAACTCTTTCACTTTGTATCATTCTTTCATGTTTGACACAATATTAATAAAACTTTTTTTAAAGACTTGCCTTGCTTGCATTTTCCTTCCTTGCATAAGCATCCGATATTGGGATAAGAGCCTTTTGGTTAACATCGTTAAAACGTATACAAGATTTCTGTGCATTACTCTGAAAATGGTCTAAAAAGTATAGGAACTCTAACGTAGTATGGTGTTAAGTTTTGAGCCATAGACAAGAGATTCTTCTCGATAAATATGCCACAATTATGGTAATTCATGTCAACTTAAGATTCCCCGAAGATAATAGGTGTGATGGAAAGGATTAAAACGCCAAAATCACTCGAAAACATCTAGGATGGAAATTCCCTCTATGAATCGCTTGGAAACTCACGTGGAGCCTTGAAATGGGGTTAAGTGTATTTCAAGGGACACACAGAAACCTAAAGATTTTAGAATCGAAGAGGGGAGGCCTTCCACTCAATACTGATGTATCAACTACAATGATAGTGGGATTTGTAGAAATGTGAAGACATTTGTGTAAGAAAACCAGATGTTTTCTATAAGACAAAGAGGTACAAATAATGAGAATAGTGAAGCAGAGACAGTGGATATGATTGCTTGACTGGGTTAAACGAGCAAAGTAAAAAGAAAATACAAAACCGACATGCATTAATGTTTTAGACATCCTTAGGTGCATGGCCATCATAATTGCATCATTCATTGAATTTTGACAGGTATACAAGAGCTTTCACAATGAAAAAAAGAAGTCGCTTATCCGTTCAAGCATAAGGAGAATGGTATCCGTCTAAATAAGCCACTTATACATTCAAGCATAAAAAGAATTGAATCCGTCTATCCGTTCAAACGTAAGGAGAATGGAACTCGCTTATTCATTCAAATGTAAGGAGAATATAACCCGCTTATTCGTTCAAGCGTAAGGAGAATGGAACCCGCTTATCCGTTCAGGCATAAGGAGAATGGAACCTGCCTATCCGTTCAGACGTAAGGAGAATGGAACCCGTCTATCCATTCAGACGAAAGAAGAATGGAACCCATCTATCCATTCAGACATAAGGAGAATGAAACCCATCTATCCGTTCAGACGTAAGGAGAATAGAACTTATCTATCCGTTTAGATGTAAGGAGAATGTAACCCATCTATCCGTTCAGACGTAAGGAGAATAGAACCCGTATACCCATTCGGGCATAAGGAGAACGGAACCCGCCTATCCAGAATGGAACCTGCTTATTCGTTCAAGCGTAAGGAGAATGGAACCCGTCTATCTATTTAGGCTTAAGGAGAATGAAACCCGCCTATCCGTTCGGGCGTGAGGAGAATGGAACTGCCAAGCGAATTGGCGATCGATGAAAATTATGGCCTTTCGTTCTTTGCTCCGTCCCTATTTCACAGGAATAAGCAAATAAGGGCAGTTGTTGTCACCTAATTTTCACTATCCTTTATTTATTTCATTTATTTATTCGTTTTATTTTACTCTTGTATACATATATATTATAGCCATATAAAAACCCAAAAAGAAAATAAAAGAGGTCAATTTTAAATTTTAAAGAGTCCACTTTTTAATAAGGACCAATAATAACCCATTTGGCCCAAAAAATAAAACCCAAGCTAACCCTTTTCCTTTCTCCCATGTGCAAGCTTAAACTGGGACCGTTGGATCTAGGGTATGGGTCTAACGATCCAGATCGAATTAGAAAAAGGGAGTGAGGAAGGGTAGCCTTCCCCCACTCGCATTGCCACACGCCAACCAAGCCGCGTGCTTGCAGCGCACGTGCGCGAGTTCAACACCACTAGGGAGCCTTCGTTCTACCTCTTACAACTGCTGTGCAGCAATCGACGACCACCCCACCCACCAGTCCCTACAGTTACCCGGGCCACTGTTGCTTCCTCATCACAAATCTTTAGGCGCAACGCCTTGCCCTCGCGTTGTCTTGTCACGCTGTCCCTGTGACACCGACGACCGCGCCTTGCCACAGTCGAACACTGTACCACCTGTGACCAAGCTGTGCTGCTGCCTTCCCCTTCACCCAATATCATACAGCAAACAAAAATGGGAAACAAAAGGGTTATGGTTAGGGTTTTTGGTTCGAATATGGCAAGGAGAGAAAGAATCAGATCAGATTTGAATCAAAATACAAAATCAAATCTTCTCCAAATCGTATCTAAATTTGCATTGAATGAAAAGGGGAAGGAATCTGCCCAAATTGGCCCAAAATTCCAATCAAATCTGCTCCAAATCGTATCTAAATCTGCATTAAATGGGAAAAGGGAATAATCAAACAAAAATAGGATTTTTTATTCCAAATTTCTATATTTGTAGGTCAAAAATACCTATATAAAGGGGTTCAAGATTTTGTAATTAGACACAATTCACTTAAGAGAAATACATTTGATTTTAGAGAGTTTGAGAGTTTTTTTTAGAGAATTCTACACAGTTTATGGTCGAGCTCTTGTACTTGGATTTGAAGTTGGAATAAAAGTTTGAAGTATTTTTTGAGGTATTCATTTACTTTTTTTATGTGTTCTTCTTTTTTAAGTGCATGTACAAAAAGTTTTCTTTAACTTGGTTTTTGTTCGTATTTTTTTTAAAAGGGTGGATGTTTGATCTATTTGCTTTGAAAAAGAAATTTGAAAAGAGTTTTCTAATTGAGTTATTTACATTCAATTCACCATCTCCATTGATCCTTTAATTCTCAAGTTTTTAACTATTGCTTTAAATCTAGTCTCAGTTTTTTGTTAAATTTGGAATTTTAATGAAATTTAATTTTTTTAATCTTTTTTATTATTTTCAAAATTAAAATTTGTACATATGTGTTTTTAAGAAACAAACCAAGTTGATTAATAAATCGTGTTGACCCATTTTAGGGAAGGATACAAATGCTTTTAAAAAAGATTTTCTTTGTTCATTTTTTCTAATTTATTTAAAGTATTTGTGTTTATTTAAATCTTGTAAATATGATTGTTTAATTTTAGTTTCTTTTTTAAGCTAGTTCCTTTCCTAAAAACCCAAGTATTAAAGATTGTCTTAATTAAATTACTAGGTTAAATGAAGCCCCTAGGGTTAGGTACTAAATTACCTTAGTTAGAGCCTTTAAAGTTAAAGAAATAATAAAAATCCTCTTCACATTTAAAGTTCATAAAATACACTTAATCATATTTTAACCCTAATAGGTAAAATTTACTTAGACAATATTTTAGGTTAATAATCACAAACTTATGATAATTAAAAGTCTCAACACACTAAGTATTTCCTTGCTTGTCTGATAAAAAATGGAACTTAATTAATGCGGTGTCCTATTGAAGGAAAGTGATGGGTTAGCACTAGAAATGTTGGCGGTGATTGTAGTTCACTTTCTGGATATTAGGCCCGTTAAAATGAGATCATATTCTTAAACGGACAATGAGTTGAATTTTATACGAACATGCAAATTCCGAAATTAAAACGTTTTATAATCGGCTATGTACCAAATTTTGTGCTCTATGGGGGTGCTAATCTTTCCCCACGCGCAACCGACTACAAACTCGTTTTTGCTCTTTCGCAGACCAAAATGTTGTTTTAATAAAATAAAATGATTTTATTAAAATGACCCATTTTTAAGTGATCCAGTCACACCATTTTTGAAAGATTGGTGACGACTCCATTGTTGTTTTGTTTTTTTATAAAACGTCAAGCTCTTTGAAAAAGGGTTGCAACAGATGTGTTTGCAAGTATTTGTGAATGTTGGTTTAAGTAAACTAATTTAACTAATATAAAGATAGCAAAAATAAAGACAAACAGTTGTAGCGACTTAACAATTAATTATGGAGGTTGAGATTATTGCTAAGGACATATGATTGATTACCTATCTCAATGCTATAGCAACGAGTAATACATGTTTGCGTAAACCCTAAGATCCTTCATCTACTCGATAGGATTACCTAATGAACTTCAGACTCTCTCGATGCCTATAAGTTAATAACTTTGTAATTAAGGTGATACATGTCTCAGTTAACCCTAACAACTCTATTATTTATTTAAGAACTCCCTTTTAATCGTTGAAAACCTAAACTTATGTCTAAGCCAGATTAAGACTAAGTTGACAGCTTAGCCCCACTGTTCATATTTGTATAACTTAACTCTCTCAAATATTAAGCCACAGATCAAAAGTTAACATGCCTCTCTCGAATAGCTCTTATGATTAACTAAGAACTAAGCACATGAACATAATATATGTAGATAAAAATGTTGGGTCACGTCGGTACACCCCATAACGCAATGGAAAAATTATTCAGTGATTATCACCAGAGATCCATGCATGAGGAATGAATCGGGGTGAATAAGGGTGCAAAATTACCTGTTTAAAATCTGGAATTCTAAATTTGGAGGAAATAAATGTCCAATCACGATTCCACGATGTCGATTCCTAAGCTGCAATGATAATGGTCCAACCTCTATGTAGTTCACCCAATTGAAACGAGCATATAAAACTCTCTAAACTATTTAGAGGGTTTTTCCAAAAGCATTAATGATTGCTAGATCTCTCATGCCTTTATATAGCCTTTGAAATCCCAATTCAACTCACATTAGGATTTCAATATATATATATATACATTAATATATATAATCTTAATTTAACTTTAATTAGGATTTCAATAAATATATATATATTAAATATATATAATACCAATGCAACTTAATTAGGATTTCAATATATATATATATTAAATATATAAAATCCTAATTCAACTTTAATTAGGATTTCAATATATATTAATATATATAATCCCAATTCAACTAATTAGGATTTATATATATATTAATATATATAACCCCAATTCAACTTTAATTAGGATTTCAATATATACATTAATTTAAATCGAATTATATTATTTATATATATTAAAAGAGTCATAACTACAATAATTATTTTCTTTTAATATTTATCCAATAGTTAAGTTATGTATATATATATATATATCAAATATATATTAATTTAACTAAATTCGTGTACAACAAATTTGTACATATATAATTCGTTTAATATATGTTCATTTCAACTGTGGGTGTGACACTATAGGTTCATGTAATGTTAGTAGTAAATATTAGAACATTTCTAATATTACAAACAATGAGTGACGTCTAGCAATATGTCATTGTCACCTAAGTTACAAGAAATCATGATTTGACATAACTTTTTCGTGATTAACTATTTTTCATGTATTACATCCTTTTGTCCTTTATATCTAGATTGGAAACAAGTCATGAAACAATCACACTTGTATAGTCCATCTAATATTTCTTGATATCTTGAGTAGACTATTATAAACGAGTAACTATGATATCTCATATCAACTTATTTGAGCATGGCCATGCATTTCTAGTCTCACTCAATCAAGTGGCCTACGATATTACTCCTATTATGTAGGAGGGACAAATCCTATCTTGATCAACCATATCCTACTACATAGATTGTGATATATCCAATATCAGTCTTTATAGAGTAGTCAGCTACGACACACGTTTGACTGTATCAAAATATATCACTCGCGATGTTGAAATAATGATGATCTCAAGTATGAGGATCATACATGTAGGTATCACTATGAGCAATGTTGTGACTGTCACATAATAATCCAAGAAACATGCTCATAGCGGGTCAGTCCAGTATGTCATTCTCTAACACATACTTATGTATTGATTTTGACATCTCCATGTCAATGACAACACTTTGTCATCAATCAACTACATATTAGTCTTAATGCATTATTGTTGTCCATTCCCACAATAATACCCGACTAAGAACATTTAAGAATAGTCATATTATTCTAAGGACTTTTTTATAATTTAGTTTATTTATGCACAAAGAATTATAACTGAAAATCATAATGGCAATGCCTCTTTATGAATGACAAGGTAAAAACAAATGTCATTTACAATCATCTTATGACCGGTCTTTGGGCATACTCTAACAATCTCCCATTAGCACTAAGACCGATCACTCATGTATCTAATACCAAGTGACTTAGTGTGACGATCATGCTTCTGCTACGTTAGAGGCTTTGTAAGTGGATCGACAATGTTATCATATGTTGGTATTGTACATATTTCCACATCTCTTTGATCTATAATTTATCGAATGAGATGGTAACGCCTAAGTATGTATTTAGATCGTTGGTGAGATCTGATCGAAGATCAGCATGACTCATCATTGATCGAACCATGTCTAACAATGTTCGATTTCTTCTTTTTGGAAGCTCTATTCCATTGTGGAGTACCAGGAGGTGTGAGACAATCTCACATTCCTTAAGAAGGTCACCAATTTCTAAGCTTAAGTATTCTCCTCCTCGATCTGATCGAAGAGTCTTAATGCTTTTTCCTAGTCAGTTTTGTACTTTATTTTTAAATTTCTTAAACTTTTTAAGGGCTTCAGATTTATGATGCATTAGGTAAATGTACCCATACCTACTGAAGTTATTTGTGAAAGGAATGAAGTATTGAAAACCTTCTTCTGGCTTGTGTATTCATTAGTCCACATACATCATTATGTATTAATCCCAATAAACCACTTGCTCGCTCACATTTACCATTAAAAAGCTTTGGTTATCTGTCCCAATAAGCAAGGCTCGCATAAATCAAGTTGTTCGAAAACAAATGAATCGAAAAATCCATCTTTATGAAGTTTTGAAATGCGTTTTCACTTATATGACCCAAGTGACGATGCCAAAAATGAGTTTGATTAGAGTCATTTGTTTTTATCTTTTCGTATTTATGTTGTAAATGGAATTATCTTGATCCAAAATATAGAGGTCATTTATTAATTGTGTCATACCATAGAAAACATTATCAAGATAAAAGAACAACAATTATTCTTAATAATTATCTCAAAACCAATCTTGTCTAAACAAGAAATCAAAATGATGTTTTTAGTCAAACTCGACACAAAATAACAATCCTCTAAACATAAATTAAGTTCACTAGGCAACAATAAAGTATATGTTCCTATAGCTAATGCAACAACTCTTGCTCCATTACCAACCCGTAGGTCCACCTCTCATTTACTCAAATTTCTATTCTTTTGTAGTCCTTATACAAATGTACAAATATGAGAACCACTACCGGTATCCAAAACCCAAGAACTAGGTGTTGATAAATTAATATCAATAAAATAAATATTCGAGGTGGACCCTCCGCTTTCATTTGTCTTCTTGACTTTTCAAGATAAATAGGGCAGTTTCTTTTACAATGACATGTCATATTACAAATAGAAACATTTTCCTTCCAGTGACCAGTCAAGGTAGTTTACGTCGTTCAACTTGTCCTTCTCAAGGACCGATCGCAATGATAAAAAATTTGTATAATAAGTCTACAATAATAAAATATGAATTTTGAGTATGTTTACCATGTTTGCTTATAAAAGGACTTGATACTCCCACTATTTTTATTAAAATTAATAACCCTCAAATATTAATGTTGAAAATACTTTCTGTAAGGTTTTTCTAGTGGGCAAGGATCCAAATTTCACATTCACTTAAGTCAACTTTGGCTTTTCTCTTAAGATTATAGTCTATCTAGGTAAGCTACACTTGCTAATTACATCTCATGTAACTCCTTCATTTGGTGAACAACTCTTGTTCATAACCATCCTTTGATTATCCAAATAACTAACCTTTAGGTTTCTAATCCTATTAGAGTAACCTAGTTAAGTCTTTAACCAATGTTACAACCAATGAATATCACTTGCTTATTCTTCGCGTTTGGCCAAGGTAGATACAAGTACCTCGCTTTAGCAGAACCTACATTGTATCGATCTAGACTTTAACTAGGGTTAACATTGGGAATCAATAAAAGACTTAATATTTTATTGAGGGCTTTTGTGAATATTATCTCACCATTTAACATTTGATCTTATCAATTAACTAGTATGCATCTCATACATTCATTTTATCACATATATGAAAAGCACTAAATATGAATGCAATAGTTATAGCCCATATCCTAAGGTTGTACATCCCAAGACAATGGGAGAACCAAATTATTCTAAGGATAAAAATACTTCTCAAGCATCTTTCTGTCGGCCCACACTTTTGTTCGTCTGGTCCATGCTTCTTCGTATAGATTACAATTTCAGAAACTCGTTTTACATACGAGGGAGTAAGATAAGAAGATAATTACAATAGAAATTGAGAAAGGCACAACATGCAAACTGTATTTATAAAACCTTATAAATAAAACTAAATGGGCTATAACCATGCAATTCCAAACACTGTGCACATCAAACATAATAATGACAAATTTTGTTATTAAAGTCTTACCAGATTGTTCCTACGTATGTGTCAAGCCCCTTGCTAGGTTCCGGTGGCCCCGTAGTTGCCGGCGGGGTTGCCGCTGCTTGGTTAGCGGCGGGGAATTTTTTAAATATTAGCATCTTTGCTGTGTAAAAACCTCACGATTTGATAACTTTTATCAACATTATCGTGCTTTTTAGGATTTTAAAATCCATGATGTTTTTACTGAAACAACTCTTGTTACTTTCCCAAACGAAATCTATAGACTTACCATTACTCTAATATTCGCGTATGTTAACACTTAACATCTAAAACCCTAAAACTATATTTTGAATATGTTAGCAATTAACATATAATATTTCAAACCCTATTGACAAAGATCCTAATGATTAACTCTTAATCATCGATCTTAGGAACATCTTTTAACTAGACTAACAGATTAACCGTGATTGAATAGATTTGCTCGAACAAATATCATATATTCGCTAAATAAATCAAAAATAACATGTATCTCATACAATTACATCACCCAAGTAATTAAAAATCAAATCTGTATCGTACAAGTGGCTCTGATACCAATGTTGGGTCACGCCAGTACACCCTATGGTGCAACAAAAAATTATTCAGAGATTACCACCAAAGATCCATGTACGAGGAACGAATCAGGGTGAATAAGGGTGAAGAATTACCTGTTTAAAATCTGGAATTCTGAATTTGGAGGAGATAGATGTCCAATCATGATTCCTTGATGTCGATTCCTAAGCCGCAACAACAAAGCTTCGACCTCTACGTAGTTCACCCAATTGAAACGAGCATGTAAAACTCTCTAAACTATTTAGAGGGTTTTTCCAAAAGTATTAATGATAGCTAGATCTCTCATGCCTTTATATAGCCTTTGAAATCCAATTCGACTCATATTAGGATTTCAATATATATATATTAATATATATAATCTCAATTTAACTTTAATTAGGATTTCAATATATATATTAAATATATATAATCCCAATTCAACTTAATTAGGATTTCAATATATATATTAAATATATATAATCCCAATTCAACTTTAATTAGGATTTCAATATATATTAATATATAATCCCATTTCAACTAATTAGGATTTTAATATATATATAATTCCAATTCAGATTTAATTAGGATTTCAATATATATATATATATATATATATTAATTTAAATCGTATTATATTATTTATATATATTAAAAGAGTCGTAACTACAATAATTATTTTCTTTTAATATGTACCCAATAGTTAAATTATACACATATATATATATATATCAAATATATATTAATTTAACTAAATTCGTGTACAACAAATTTGTACATATATAATTCGTTTAATATATGCTCATTTTAACCGTGGGTGTGACCCTGTAGGTTCATGTAACGCTAGTAGTAGATATTAGAACATTTCTAATATTACAAACAATGAGTGACATCTAGCAATATGTCATTGTCACCTAAGTTACAAGAAATCATGATTCGACATAACTTTTTTGTGATTAACTATTTTTTATGTATTACATCCTTTTTTCCTTTATATCTAGATTGGACACAAGTCATGGAATAGTCACACTTGTATAGTCCATCTAATATTTCTTGATATCTTAAGTAGACTATTATAAATGAATAACTATGATATCTCATATCAACTTATTCGAGCATGGCCATGCATTTCTAGTCTCACTCAATCAAGTGCCCTACGATATTACTCCTATTATGTAGGAGGGACAAATGCTATCATAATCAACCATATCCCACTACATAGATTGTGATATATCCAATATCAATCTTTATAGAGTAGTCCGTTATGACACACATTTAACTGTATCAAAATATATCACTCGCGATGTTGAAATAATGATGATCTCAAGTATAAGGATCATACATGTAGTTATCACTATGAGCAATGTTGTGACTGTCACATAGTAATCCAAGAAACATGCTCATAGCGGGTCAGCCCAGTATGTCGTTCTCTAACACATACTTATATATTGATTTTGACATCTCCATGTTAATGACAACACTTTGTCATCAATCAACTACATATTAGTCTTAATGCATTAATGCTGTCCATTCCCACAATAATACTCGACTAAGAACATTTAAGAATAATCATATTATTCTAAGGACTTTATTATAATTCAATTTATTTATGCACGCAAAATTATAACTAAAAAATAATAATGGCAATGCCTCTTTATGAATGAACAAGGTAAAACAAATGTCATTTATAATCATCTTATGATTGGTCTTTGGGCATAATCTAACAAAAAAAACTAAAGCATTAAAATATAATAATCAAAACATAAAATCATAGGACACAATAATCCCAACTAAAAGTTTAGCTCATGTCTGAGCGTAAAGAAGCCATAATTAAAAGTATATAGTACGACAGTTTATTAAGCAAGAAAGGAAATAAGTCGAACTTCCTCTACAAAACTCCCTTAGTGTCGTCCAACTGTGCTGGAGGCCACCTCTTTGTCAATCTCTCTCGATGTCTTTTTTGATGAGGAAAATCGTCTAACTTCGCTGTTAAGCGTGTAAAAGTACTAAATTTCTACCTTTTTACTCGTTATTATTGATAGACTTAGGCTCATTCTAGTTGCATTTTTAGCCATTCATGCATATTTGCATTGTTTCCTTTGTGGTGATGCTTAATTATATGAATTGGTTAGTTTTGGTGGAAAAGGTGCTGTTGGTATATGTTTTTATGCGTGTAGGATTAATTGCCTGGGCAAGCTAGAGATTGCTGAAGCAACTGAGGAAAGAAGAAGGAAACTGCCGACTTTGATAGGATAAGCCCAATTAATTCGAGATAATCATGAAAGGTAAAGATAAATCCTAAAAGAGTTGGAGTTCCATTAACATGTCAAGAGGATATTAAATTCCAAGAGTTTAGGAGGAGTTTTTAGAGGATAAATAAATAAAAGAGATAATCTCTTTTATCCTACTTTATTCCAACTCGAACTCTTCCTTATCCAACAAAGGAGTCGACCAAGACATCTCCTATAAATAGAAGACTTAGCCGCATCCCATGGGTGTGCGATTTTGGAGAAAAAACAGGGGGCTATTCGAATTCTTCTTCTTCCTCTTTTGTTCGATTAGATTGATGTTAGCGAATTTTTATCTTGTGCTTCTTTTGCACCCAGCCATGAACTAATTTTATTTGGCTTGGGTTATTGTGTTATTGTGGTTGTGAGAACGATTGGATTTGTTTAGGTATTTGAGTTTGCAATTTTAATTCAAATTTTGTTCATTCTTGGTTCTTTATTTTGCGAGTGAATTGGGAGAGGATCTCGTAAATTCATCCATTTATCTAATATCGGGAGAGTTAGATTCAAGAAATGAATGGGAATGGTCTTTATTCAATCAATCGATTGTGAAGATTAATTTGACTTAGGAATAAGTTGCGAATTTCAACGGCTAAAAGGAGCTCAAGATAGGTTGTTGTCCACCCTTGGTTCACGTAGGGATGTATTATCAAGGCATGTACAATTAACAGTGTTTCGAGTTAGGGATAATGAGAGACCATTGAAGAACGCTTCGCCAAACTTTGAAGGTTGTCGCCCAATTGCCCAGACAATCGCTCCATTCCCAATTGCCTAGGCAATCTGATTGGATTCAATTGATCAGCGATTGAGCTACTCTAGCACTCAATTACCATGACGGTCCATTCAATTATAATACCACAACTCACGATAACCCGACCTACTCTCTCTTATTCGATTACATATTTCTTTTATTTTATTGCTCTTTTATTTTACTGGTTAAAATCAACTCCTATCACCAATTTGTGTTTTCACTTTCAATGCAAGAAGTTAGATTTATGAAGTAGCATCAATCCATGTGGAGACGATATCTATACTATACTATAACTTGCAACGTGTACACTTGAACCAATTGCGAAGCACTTAATACGCGCAACAAGTTTTTGGCGCCGTTGTCGGGGATTGACAATAGCGACTTTGTTTTTAATTTCTTGCACCTTTGTTTCTTTTTATTTTTTTTTATTTCTTATCGGTTTCAAGGGACTTACAACTTTAGTTTTGTATCTGTGTATGACCAGGACGTGACCAACATCACAAGACTACCCACTGGAACCCGAGATAGAACGAGTTCTTCATAGAAGAAGACGAGAACAAAGAGTAGCAATGGCGGATCACCCTGATAATCCAGTCGGCAATCTGAATGCCAATGGTAAACAGAACATCGTAGCAAGAGGACGAGGAGATTAAGTCGTACAACTTGTTCGTGTTAGGAATAGACCTATCCGAGACTACTTAGAGGAAGATGTCAACGGTCTCAATCCAGGAGTTGTCGCACTTGAGATAGAAGCCACCCACTTTGAATTAAAACCTGTGATGTTCAACAAGATCAACACAATTGGTCAATTTGGCGGCTCAGCAACTGAAGATGCCAGACAACATCTCAAACATTCTTGGAGATTTGCAATTCATTCAAGCTACAAGGAGTCTATGAAGATATCCTAAGGCTGAAATTATTTCCCTATTCACTGAGGGATAGGGCAAAAACGTGGCTGAATAGTATTCCACCCAGATCTATAGGATCTTGGACGAATTTGTATCATGATTTCATTGCTAGATTTAGTTCTACAAATATGACTGATAAGTTGCGTAATGATATTAATTTTTTTCAGCAGGCAGACGATGAATCCATGTACGAGGCTTGGGAGCGATACAGAGAGCTTTTACACAAATATCCCATGCACGGATTTCCAATGTGGACACAAGTGATGATGTTTTACAACTCAGTGAACACGCAAACAATGATGATTCTAGATGCCTCGGCAAATGGCATACTCCTCGACAAGTCACCTGAGGAAGTAATAGAAATCTTGAACCGTCTTGCAAAGAACGATTATCAGTTCCCAACTACCCAAAGGGGAATAATCAGACCAACGCAACGATCAATGAGCTTGATTCATCGGGATCTATTTCTACACAATTGGCCGCTTTAACTAATATGGCTAAGAACATGCAGCGACCTAGCAACACACAGGAGATCAAGGTAGTAAATTCAATTTGTGATTTATGTAATAGTAACCATGATTCTTCTGAGTGTCCTCAAAACCTAGAATCTAGCTTTTACGTTGGAAACTATAACTGGAACAACAATGTGATGTCCAACACATACAATCTAGCCTGGAGGAAGCACCCTAATTTTTCATGGAGCAACCCAAACAATGCCATTAATCAGAACAGTCAAAATACACAAGCATTGGGATTCCACCAGAACATGCCACAACAACAAATGCCGCAGCAACAATCGACACCAGCTAATTCTTTGGGAAATTCTCTCAATGCTTCTATGTTAAAAACTGAATCTTATTTGGTTGAGAATAGTAATTTCATGAAGAAGATTGATGTTTTTATGAATAGGACGGAGATGAGATTGTAAAATCAAGAGGCAACTTTAAAATCCTTAGAGACACAAGTCGAACAATTCACCCAGAACTTGAATATGAGACCACTAGGCGATTTACCTAGCGATACTGAGGTTGCCAAAGGAATAGGCCGTGAGCAGTGTAAAGTAATCACCACTCAAAGTGGGCGGAGTCTTAATGATACACCTGCCCAGCCAATAAACCGACCAAGAGAGCAACCCTTTGCTCAAAAAGAAGTAATCAGCGAGAATCCCTCATCTAAATTTGGTAAAGTGGAGATTTCCCAAACAATTCCAGATGCCCAGGCAATTCCAATTGCCCCAGCAAGTCCAGTTGCCCAGGCAAGTTACGATTAAAATCCTAGAAAAAAGGATGAAGACATCCGAATTCCACCACCATTCTCACAAAGATTAAAGCGGAAAAAGAAAGAGTATCAATTCAAGAAATTCCTTGATATCTTGAAACAAGTTCACATCAACTTGTCGTTGGTTGAGGCGATAGAGCAAATGCCAAACTATGCTAAGTTCCTTAAAGACATTGTCTCTAAGCGAACGAGGATAGGAGAATTTGAAATCATTGTTGTGAAGGAAGGATGCATAGCCATGTTACACAACCGGATGCCACCCAAACTTAAGGATCTCATCAGTTTCACTATACCATGTTCAATCGAAAATCACTATGTCGAGAAGGCATTATGCGATCTTGGAGCAAGCATAAACCTTATGCCGAAATTTGTTTTCCAACAATTAGGAATAGGAAAGGCAAGGCCAACAACAGTGATGCTACAACTTGCGGACAGATCCTATGCGCATCCAGAGGGAAAAATTGAGGATATCATGTAAGAGTTGATAAATTTATTTTTCCCACTGATTTCATTGTTTTGGATTGTGAAGCAGATGATTTTTCACCCATCATTCTTGGGAGACTGTTTTTAGCAACGTGAAGGACCTTGATCGATGTCAAGAAAGGAGAACTCACCATGAAGGTAAACGACCAGCAAGTGAAGCTTAATATTTTCCAAACCCTTAAGCATGCCGATGATCCAGAAGAGTCCAAGTCATCCAAGCCATAACTGAATTCAATTTCGACATGGAGGAAGATTGCCTTAACAATTGCCTCGGCAATTGTATTGCCGAATATGAGGAACTTGAAGAGCCAGACGATGAAGAGCAGGATGAAGCAATTGGATAGCAAGTCGCCCAGGTAAGTATTTTGAACTATTGGACTACTTAGGTAAGGAAGGTAAAATCGTAAAACCCTCTATTGAGCAACCTCCTATTCTTGAATTGAAACCATTGCCAGGGCAATTGAAATATTCTTATTTGGGAAACGATAACACTTTACCTGTGATAATTTCTTCTAAGTTGAAGCCTGAATAGGAAAAGAGGTTGATCGACATGTTGGCATTGCACAAAAAGGCAATAGGATGGACAATTGCCGACTTGAAAGGAATTAGCCCGGCAGTGTGTATGCACAAAATCTTATTGGAGGATGATCACAAACCGATAATTGAGGCACAAAGGAGGCTTAACCCTGCTATGAAGGAAGTCGTGAGGAAGGAAATCATCAAGTGGCTTGATGCCAATATCATATATCCTATCTCTGATAGTACATGGGTAAGTCCGGTACAATGTGTACCGAAAAATGGAGGTATAACTGTGGTAAGCAACAAAAGCAATAAACTTATCCCAACTAGGACTGTGACAAGTTGGAGGGTTTGTATGGATTACCGTAAGTTAAATAAAGCTACTAGGAAAGATCACTTTCCTTTACCCTTTATTGACCAAATGCTTGACCGTCTTGCAGGTAAATCATTTTATTGTTTTCTTGATGGTTACTCAGTTTATAACCAAATCGCCATAGCACCGGATGATCAGGCAAAGACCACCTTCATATGCTCATGTGGTACCTATGCTTTTCGAAGGATGCCGTTTGGATTATGCAATGCTCCGACAACTTTCTAGAGATGTATGGTGGCAATTTTCTTCGACATGGTGGAAGATTTCCTAGAAATATTCATGGACAATTTTTCGGTGTTCAAAGACAACTTCGACAATTGCCTCGATAATTTGGAGAAAATGCTAACACAATGTGAAGAATCCGATCTAGTGCTCAATTGGGAGAAGTTCCACTTAATGGTAGATGAAGGTATAGTGCTCGGTCAAAAGATCTCCTTTAAGGGAATTGAATTCGATAGAGCCAAGGTGGAAGTGATCGAAAATTCCCACCACCAAATTCGGTCAAAGGGATTCGAAGCTTTCTCGGTCATGCATGTTTTTATAGAAGGTTTATTTGTAGTTTTTCTAAAATTTCTAAACTTTTGTGTAATTTGCTTGAAAAGGACAAAGTTTTTAATTTTGATGACTCATGCATCCAAGCATTCAAAGCCTTGAAGAAGCAACTTGCCTCGGCACCTATTGTCGTTCTGCCCGATTGGACCTTACCTTTTGAAGTCATGTGTGATGCAAGTGATTTTGTGGTAGGAGCTGTTTTAGGGTAGCGCACAGGTAAGACTTTTCATGTGATTTACTACGCTAGTAAAACTCTAAATGGTGCACAATCAAATTACACCACGATGGAGAAAGAATTACTAGCAGTAATTTTTGCATTTGATAAGTTTCGTTCCTATTTGATTGGTACTAAGGTAATCATTTATACTGATCACTCAACAATTAAGTACCTATTTACTAAGAAAGATGCCAAAGCACGTTTAATTCATTGGATTTTACTTTTACAAGAGTTTGACATCGAAATTAAGGACAAAAAAATGAACCAAGAACCAAGTTGTCAATCACTTATCAAGGTTGGAAAAAGGTGATGAAGATCCAGACTTTTTGGAGATCTATGACACATTCCTAGGTGAGCAGTTGTTAGTTGCCTACGCAATTCCCTGGTATGCCGATTTGGTTAATTTCTTGGTTAGTGGTATTTTCCCTTATAACCTTACTCACCAGGGAAAGAAGCGGTTCTAACATGATGCTAAGCATTATTATTAGGATGAGCCTTTTTTGTTTAAACAATGTGCAGATCAGGTTATCAGACGATGCATTCCCGAGGAAGAGCAGCAAAACATTCTTTGACAATACCATTCATCTCCCTTTGGAGGCACTCGCACCGCGGCCAAAGTCTTGCAATCCGGTCTATATTGGCGCACGCTTTACAAAGATGCCTAAGAATTCTATAAGCAATGTGATCGTTGTCAATGAACGAGAAATATCTCTAGGCAACATGAGATGCCACTACAGAACATTCTCGAAGTGGAGCTATTCGACGTATAGGGGATTCATTTCATGGGACCTTTCCCTTCTTCATGTGGAAATCTATACATCCTACTTTTCGTCCATTATGTGTCTAAATGGGTCGAAGCAATTACAGCTCCCAGGAATGACTCCAAAACTTTACAGAGATTCCTTTAGAAAAATATATTTACACAGTTTGGAATGCCAAGGGCAATCATCAGTGATGAAGGCAAGCACTTCAACAACAAACTTATTTCCAAGATCTTGCAACGCTTCAGATTGTCACACAAAATTGCCATGGCATATCACCCACAGATGAACGGACAAGCTAAAATCTCCAACTGGGAATTAAAGGGAATCCTCGAGAAGGTTGTCAATCCCTCTCGAAAGGATTGGTCCTTAAGGTTAGACGATGCACTCTGGGCTTACCGCACTTCATTCAAAACACCCCTAGGTATGTCTCCCTTCCGACTTGTCTATGGCAAAACATGCCACTTATCGGCAGAGATCGAGCACAAAGCATATTGGGCTATCAAAACTGTGATCATGAATTGGGAGAGTCCCAGACAAAAGCGTTTGTTGGACCTTAATGAGATAGAGGAATTCCGTGCCTTAGCTTACGACAATACGAGAATCTACAAGGAGAAAACAAAGCGTTGGCATGACAAGCAGCTATTGCCGCGACAATTCTTGCCTGGGCTATTAGTACTTCTCTTCAATTCTCGGCTGGAATTCTTCCCAGGGAAATTGAGATCAAGATGGTCTGGGCCTTTTGAAGTCGTAAAACCTTTCTCCCATGGTGCCGTGATAATCAAGTCCACCATCGATGGACATGAATTCAAAGTTAACGGACAAAGATTGAAGCACTATGCCGGCACACAAGTTGAACGCTACAAAGAAGTGGTCACTTTAGGAGATGCATGATCTTACTCTCCTAATTTATTTTTTACTTTCTAGTATTATTTTCTTTTTGGACTCAAATTTTTAAATTTTGTTTCTTCTTTCTTTCTTCTATTTATTTTTGTACTTCAGTTTTTAATTTTATTTCCTTTAATTTTCCCACATTTTTAGTATAACTTTTGGTTATTTATCTCTACCTTTATTTATTGAATTTTTTCCTTAATCTTTAATTAATATTTTATTTCTTTTTGTGTTTGAATTTTTTAGGATAAGAGTTCAGGATAAAGAAGAGTTGGATCCAAGAAAGAAGTTTATACTCCAAAAGGAATTATGGGCTGATTTAGGGGGCTTATAAAGCCTATTTTACCCTTAATATTTTTTCCCTAACACCCTTATACAAACCCCATAGCTGTCCAAACCTTTCCCTTTCCCCAAATCCCTTTTGCCGTCAAAAGCAACAACCCCTCACCTTCTTTCAAATCATTCTCACTCACCATCTTTATTACCCATCTTTTCTTTCTCCCATCATCATTAAACTCTTAAGCCTCCCTTCAACTCTTTCTTTTCCTCTTTCAACTCTTAAGTTCCTTTTACTTTCTTTTTTTTCTTTCTTTCATTCATCAATCACCACAACCAAGATCCCCCATGGCTATGAAACTCAAAACTTTGGTGCACCCAAGTTCTTCCAAGGAACCCCCTTTCAAGCGATAAGCAACTCTGGCCATTGAAGAAAGATATCTCCGCAAGTTCGCAAGCCGCAAGATATGGGAGGAACAAGGCTTCGCCTACACCGCCTCTCACAAAGACTTCGGCCTTGATCCAATCATCTTCCAGGTTATCGAGCACCCAAAGTGGCAAATATTTTGCCATCAACCAGAACCAGGAAATGCCACATGGGTAAGAGAATTTTATGCTCACTCTCTTAACCCGGACAATCTCTATGTTTTCATTCGTGGCAGGGCTGTCCCTATCGATGCCAAGAACATCAACGCCTTCTATGGCGTATACATTGAGAAGGACGAACCCCAAGAATTTGTAACCAAAATCACGGCCAAAGGACTCGAGAAGGTTCTCCAAGACCTCACAATTTCGGGAACTCAATAGAATGAAGGTTCGCACAAGGGCAAGGTAAATTGCCTTCGGCTTAAACACAAGGCAAAACTTTGGAATAAATTCGCTAAAGCTTGCTTGATGCCCACCACACACAATAATATTGTTGATACACCTCGCCTCTTGCTTATACACTCTATTTTGAACAAGCAAATTATCAATATTGGACAAGTTATCTGTTATGAGATTTTTGCTTGTAGCCAAAAGGATAAGGGTTCACTTTTCTTCCTAAGTCTGATATCCCAACTTTACAAGAAGGAGAAAGTTCCGAGTGACCCAACGGATGAGAAAGTACCTACCAAGACTGGATGGAATCGTGCACAGTACTGGAAGCTCATGGGTGAATCACCATAAAAAGACCCTGCACTGAAGATTGCTCGGGCAATTCCTGTTGCCTCGACAATGCCAGATGCCTCGGCCAGTGCTGATGCCCAGGCAAGTAAGCCAGTCTTGGCAGACGCCAATGAACTTGGAGCCATACTCTGCCCTTTAGCACACCGATTAGAGAAAATTGAGGCACGAAAATTGCTGTTTATGAGGTATATGAAGGACCACAACACTGCCATCACACGAGTAATCTTGGAGAAATAACCTGATAGAACAGTCCCGTTCCCAATCTTCCCTACCGAACTGCTTGCCCAGGTAACTAAAGATGCCCCAGCAACAACAACTAAAGATGCCCCGGCAACAGCAATTGGATATGCCCAGGCAACTGGAACTGGAGATGCCCCAACAACCACTGCAAAAGACAAAGGTAAAACCCCTTTTAATGAACCAACCCGTACTGAGACTTTGTCTAGTTTTTCAGACTCAGACGAGTCCTCCACTGCACCCATGACGTCGCCTCCAGTCACATCCTCCAAACCCAAACGCAAAGCTTTCATCACCAAAGAAGTCAAAGAAGATGATAGTGTGGAAGATGAGGTAGCCCCCGCACGGGAATTGGTTCCTCCACTAGCCACAAGACAACAACCACCGCACGCAAGCAAGAGACTCAAGCAAACCGCTAAAAGGAAACTCATCATCCACGATGAAGAACTCTCAGAGTGAGTCATCGTTGCTCATTTTTTTCTTTTATTTTTGCATGCATTGAGGACAATGCCTCACTCGAGTTTGGGGGGATTGTTGCTAGTTAGTTCATTTTAGTTGCATTCATCTTTAAGAATTGCATTTAGGATTCATATATTACTTTCCTTGCCTTTAGTTGGATTAAATTTGCTTAAACTTGATGAATATCTAATGATGACATTGCCACTGTACTTAATTGATAGAACTTTCAATTCTAGGATGCACATAGAAAACACTTAGAATCCTACTATGATGCTAAATTTAAATTTACACTGGTGTGACTTGATTGATTGAAGGAGACTTAGTGAACTTAGGCTAATTTTTAAAATTGGGTAAATAAAAAGAAAAATTGAAAACTAGAGGTGCCCAAAACTGGCTCTAGTATTTTTCTTAAAAAGGATCGCTAGAGGTGCCTAAAAACTATCTCTAGTCAACAAAAAATCAAGATAAGAAATTGAATACCTTGCTAGAGGTGCCCGAAATTGGCGCTAGTAAAAACATAATAAAAAAACCCCAAGGAATTAATTTGAAAACCTAATGTTCACATGGAATTCAGAAAATCAACTTGTACACAACTCCACACACACACACTCATGAGCATTATAGTTTGATTCCGGGTAACTTCTAGGCCATCCGAAAAATTGAATGTCAATCATACTTTGTGCCACGGTTCTGAGGAATGAAGTCAAGTACGAAGCAAAATTTCTGAAAACTAAAACATCGGTAGGTAATTGTTAGTTTGCATTGCTTGAGGACAAGCAATAGTTCGAGTTTGGGGTGTGTTACGTTTGTAAAAGTACTAGATTTCTACCCTTTGTGTAAAAGTACTTTTCAAAGAAAGTGGAAGCTAAAAATGTGGAAATAAACAAAATAAAATTGTAGAAAAGTAAAAAGAGTGAAAAGGAGGATGTGTTAGGTATCCAATGATAAGAGCTTGATCTTATCACGTAAGACCGATGCTCATTTATAAATGGTTAACCATTGCAGCAACTCGTTAAGTTTGCCCATATTGGGAAGCCGCAAATGATAACTTATGTCTAAGCGGATTAAGACTTAGTTGACACCTTAGCCCCACTGTTCATGTTTGTATAACTTATCTCTTTCGAATATTAAGCCACAAATTAATAGTTAACAGGCCTCTCTCGAATAGCTCTTACGATTAACTAAGCATTAAGCACATGAACAGAATAGATGCAGATAAAAACAACTAAAGCATTGAAATACAATTAATAAAAACATAAAATCTTAGGACGCAATAATCCAAAATAAAAGTTTAGCTCATGTATGAGCATAAAGCAACCATAATTAATAATATATAGTATGTTAGTTTATCAAGTAAGACAATAAATAAGCCGAGTGTCCTCGAAAAAACTCCATCCGTGCTGTCCAACTGTGCTGCAGGCCTCCTCTCCGCCAACCTCTCTTGATGTCTTCGTTCGATGAGGAGAATCATCTAGATTTGCCCTGGTGGATCTCTGCAAGCTCGAACTAGGACATTCGTTTAAATTCTGCTCTCTATCGATCGGTCACTCTTTGAGTAGCGTCAAAGTCTCATTTATATAAGCGGTGAAACTAGGGCTTCGGTACCCTAAAGTTGCACGTGTTCATTAAAGAAAGACAATTGTTTCCTGCTTCATTGAATGTTGCGTATATGGGAGAAAGTCCACATAGGAAAAGGTAGATTCATCTCCAACTCTTTATGCCTCGTGAGCTCCAGCCATGCAATCTGCTCCTCTCCTGCTCTACCAATCCTCCAGCATCCTGCACATCTACCACAAACACCACCTTTCCCGTGAAAGGAACTAATATATATGACAATTTAAGTACAGGTGGTGTAACTCCCTATCTACATGCAAATATGTGCATTCTAACCTAAATGCAACCTAAATAAGCTTGAAAACATGCAAAATACAAGGATCTAGGGCATATAAAATAGAACATTTACAAACTCGTCAGGCATTCTCAGTTGCAACGTCCATCTTTGCCTTGCCTTTTTTCTCCCTCGTTGTAGTACCCACTCTCGATATAGGAACCTCTGAAGTGCATGCCATTCTTTCAATGGCAACCTTTTTGATTGGCCCATTGTTAGTTGTCCTCTCCTCATTTTTCAGGGGGTTTTACTCCCTTCAATTCACAAAGTTGCATGATCAACGAAGGAAAAGCCAATATAGTTCTCCTAGGATGGTGGCACCTAAGGCATGTATATTCATGATCACTTAGTTATGGTTTGTATATTAACTTCATCTATGATCTATAAAGAGTATTGTATGTATATATGAGTATGTATGCACCTTATTGAGTTTGAATGCTTGTTAGTCTAATGTTAGATTTCCATGGTTAGATTATATATGTAATGGTTGAATAGATCTATTGAAGTTGGCTAGTTAACAATAGGTAAATGTAGTAATCCACATGTTTAGACTTTAACCAATTTGGTCACTTATGGTACTAGCCGAATGATCTATATAACATTATAAGGATATATGTTTGATTAAGGTCACTTAAGTAAAAGATGTAATCACCTATTGGCATGTATAATAGCTACATTGAATGTTGAAATCTTCTATTGTGTTGTCCATCTAGTTCGAATGGTTTCTTGCAAATCAAGTAAGTCCTAAATGGTATTGATTATGATAACAAATTGCATTAGGGGTATTAATGTATCTAGTAGGAGCATCATGCATTGTATATTGGGTCCTCACCTATTCGAATTGTTTCTTAAAGTGCAAGAAATGTTTAAAACGAATTGAACTCACTAGCTTAAATGGTATGGATAATTGATTGTAAATTTGGTAACTTAACTAATCCTACTAGGGTGGTTAGTGTACTATCAGATGAGAATACAAGACTCAGATGTACCCAAAACTGCTTTCAAGACTCATTATGGTCACTACGAGTTCCTAGTTAAATCTCAACTAAATCGGACGTCAATTTGAATCCAATGGAGTGAATTACAATTTAGGGACTAAATTGCAAATCTTGAAAGTTACAAAGATTAAATTAAAATTTGAGTTATCAATTCAAAATTAATCAGATTACAAGCTTGCTTGGCAAATTTTATCTCAAAATGATAATCCAAACTCATACAGTTGCACACATAAAAACCAGGGACCAAAACAGAAGAACCTCAAAACATACAGTCCATAACTAACATAACAGCTAGCCCTACCGATACGGTCCCAAGGCGTATCGGTAAACGGGCTAAACCAACCAAATCCAGATTCCATTGGCTAAGGGGAGTAATGATACATGTCCCCGTGTACCGATATGAGGCCACTAAAAACACATACTCGTACCGATACAGAGCCCATCATATCGGTATGCCTAGACCCGTAATGTCCAAATTTACTGGTTTTTCTTTCAAACATGGATTCAAATATACTTTAACAAGCCATGGACAAGTATACCATGAATTTAAAGATCAAACCATGCCAGAACATCAAAGGAACATGATCATAGCATAGCAGTAAAATCCAAACTCAAGTCTAGAGGCATGCATCCTAAAAACCAAGCCATCCAAAGTTTAAAACATAACTCCACACCAAAACTAACCATATAAAGCCTCATACATCACCAAAACAACATTATAAACTTGCACAAATAGAGAGTTTAGCCAAAAACCCTCCCAATCAACAACAATGAGCCCTATTGCCTTTATTACTACAAGTCTAGTTTGAAACCATACTTTTGCATTATTCAAGTCCTTGGATTTTCTCTTGCTTGTTCGCTGCCTCCAACTTTTAATTCTCTTCATTGATGGACAAAGAGAGTGTAAGCACACATGGCTTAGTGAGAAGTGCTCAAAACACAACACCATTAGTGCAATTTAGACCAGTTTCCAACTTACAATGAGTTCATCATTCTAAACCACTTTTAAAACATTATCATGCCTTTTAAACCATGCACTTAACATTGCCAAAACACGCATATTAAACCATATCAACATGTATCATGGATCAACAACAAAATCTCATTTGCTAACCCTTAATTTAAGCTCTCCCATGCATAACATCCCATATGCAAGGCTTAAAGTGCAAACATGTGTAAATCAACATTATACATCATAGTCCATCAACATGATATATTAACAATTATATCGTCTTTCAAGTGATCATGAACCAAGTTCCTTTTTACAAAATATTTCATCACATACACGGATTCAACAAGCGTCCTCTCAACACTTCATGCCATCTCAACCGTAATTCAAGATACATTCACAACCGAGTAGCATCACAACCCAATCATCGGTTAGACACATAATCTACTAACGAGATTTTTTAATACCATATAACCCCTCAAACATTAGAGTACTCGTGGTGGAGTATTCGGTACACATAAACCCCTCAACACCTGAGGCGACTTATTTATAGTGCACTATCAATCCTATGGCCAGCCAACAATATCTGATAATATTTTAAACCACATCACTCATCAATATAATTCATTGTTAACCATGTACCTCACAGTTTTTATATGCAACATCAAAACCATTTCCAATCTATTAAACCATGAATTACAAGTATTCCACATACTTACATGGATCATTTACCAAATGCATCCATAATCAATATATGACCAAAAACAGTATAAAACATACTCAAGTCATGCATAAACAATAGGTACCATGTAATTCAAAAACAAGTGCATAAAAATAATTTCGCCAAAGCACGACCGAGGGAGAAATCTCTTTATACTTAATTCTGAGTTTAAACCAACATTTCAAGCTAAATTTAAACTCCTAGTATAACCTTTAAACCATTTCAAAGCTGAAATTCACGTTCTCACTCACCGACTTCGCAAAATCTCGCTTGCCGATGAGAACTACTCCTCTAAAGCTTATGTAACGGAGCCGCAAGCTTGAGGAACAAATTCCCCTGATTTTACAACAAAAAAATTGAGGATTCAATGCATCAAAAAGCATTCACAAATACAGCAACAATAAATCACAACAATCCCCTCAAACACTAGCCGAAACCTCTCCACATTAACCGAAAAAATCATCAAACACCTTCCAAACTTAACCTAGCTAAAACCTAAAGATTTACCCCATCAATTAAATTCAATTAAAATCCAAAAACAACATATTATCATCCTCATACTTCTAGCATTCATTAAACAACCAAAACTCGCCAAAAACACAACACTAGCAACCTAGGAAATTAGAGATTCACATAATTTCGGGATTCCAATGTTAAAACCAACTTATTAACATTATTAAACATCAAAATTGCGACTAAAACCAATCAAGAACTTAGCAAAATAGATCCAAAATGAAAATCACTTAATCTCATCAATTAAACCTTGATTTACCCAATTTCCATAATTAAATCATTAAAACTCATTAGAAAAAAATTAAACAAGGATCAAATACTTGGGAATTTTAATAAAGAACCATTTATTAGAGGAGAAGAATGAACCTTGCCTCTAATGAGTGAATTTCCTCTCAATTGGATGTTTACTGTTGAAAAACAAAGAAAGACAATAAGATTTTGGAAAACAAGATTGAAGAATCCATTAGAAATCAAAGGTTTAAGAAATCAAGAACATTAACTCAAATATTTGATGCAAAAGGAAGTGTTTGGCTGAAGAGAAGTTGAGAGAAAAGTTTGAGAAAAGAAAGTTAGTCCAAAAGTGATTTTTTGGGAATAGTTACCTTCCTTAATATTAAGAGGAAAGTCAGATTAAAAACTTTAGGTAAAATAGCTCCTTAAGGATTCTAAGATTTGATCTGTTTTTCAAAATAGTCACTAAAAGAGTTTTCATTTTTTGCATTTTGGTCAGTAGCCAAAATGTCCAATTTCCAAAATCCATTTTCCGAAATTGACTTTACTAAAAATATCCATATATTAAATAATGTTTTTTTAGATATTTTCTTATATTTTTCTCGCACCAAAAATATTTAATCCGATTTAAATCCCGAATCCGACTCAAATCTCTAATCTCGGTCCACCAGACCGTCTAATCAACCTAGAAACTCCTAGGCCCAAAACTAGGGAGTTACAACTCTCCCTCAATTAGGAAATTTTTTCCTCAAAATTTCACCTGAAGGAAACAAATGCGAAAACTGTTTCATCATGTCTGCTTTACTTTCCCACGTGGCCTCCTCAACTCCATGGTGTCTCCACAACACCTTCACAAGCTCGATCGTCTTGCCACGAAGGAACTTACTACTAGAATCAAAGATCTTAATAGGTTTCTCATCATAAGACAAATCCGGTTACAACTCAATGTCCTCCACTGGCATAACATACGATGGATCCGACCGATACTTCTGCAACTTCGACACATGAAACACATCATGAATCTTTTCCAACTCAGGAGGCAACCTCAATCGATAAGCTATAGGACCTACATGCTCCACAACTTCATACAGTCCAATGAACCTTGGAATAAGCTTACTTTTACGTCCAAACTGTATAACCTTCTTCCAAGGTGACACCTTCAAGAACACACGATCACCAATAGCGTACTCAATCTCCTTATGCTTCAAATCCGCGTAGGATTTCTAACTATATGAGGTTGCTTTCAAACGATCACAAACAAGCTTCACTTTCTCATTCGTGTCTTTCAGCATATCCGACATAGAAACATGCTTTTCTCCAGCCTCGACCCAACACAAAGGCATACGACACTTCCTACCATACAAAGCTTCATACGGTGCCATTTGTACAATAACCTGATAACTATTGTTATATGCAAACTCCACCAAAGGCAACTGTTTCTCTCAAGACCCTTGGAAATCAATGATACAACACCTTAACATATCCTCCAAGACTTGGATCACACGTTCAAACTGACCATCCGTCTGAGGATGATACGAAGTATTGAAATTCAGCCGTGTACCCAAAGCTTGATGCAAACGCTCCCAAAACCTGGTTGTAAACCATGGATCCCTATAAAAAACTATAGACTTACGCACCCCATGTATGTAACACCCCGGTTTTGGGCCTAGTGGGTTTTAGGCTGAGTAGATGGTTCGTTGGGCCGGGATTAGAGATTCGAGTCGAATCCGAGATCAAAATTGGATTAAAGTTTTTTGAATGAGAAAATATTTTGGAAAAATATCTAAAAATCATTATTTAATATATGAATATTTTTGGTAAAGTCAATTTTGGAAAATGGGTTTGGAAATTGGACATTTTGGCTAGTGACCAAAATGTAAAGAATGAAAACTGTTTTTAGTGATTGTTTTGTAAAAGGGTCAAAACTTAGAATCTTTAAGTAGCTATTTGCCCAAAGTCTAATATCAGATTTTTCTCCTTAATAAGCTATTTTAAAAAGGTTTGGAAAAATATAAATAGATTTGGTTTTCTCTAAAAGGTTTTCTCTCAAATTCTCTTCAGCCAAACACTATTTTCTTCTTCAAAATATTCATGTAACTTCTTGATTTCATCAATCTTTTGGTTTCAAATGAGTTCTTAATTGGTTTCTATCAAAACCTTATTGTTTTAATCTTGTTTAATCATGTAATCAATCCAATTAAGGAGGAAACTCAACATTAGCGGTGAGCTTCGTCCTTCTCCTCTAATGTATGGTTCTTTAGTGAAATTCCCAAGTTATTGATTCTTTATATATGTTTTCTAATGAGTTTTGATGATTTAATTATGGAAAATTGGTTTAAACAAGGTTTAATTAATGAGATTATGTGAGGTTCTAATTGGATCTGTTTTGTTGAGTTCTTGATTGATTTTAATCATGATTTTTGATGTTTTATAATGCTAATAAGATGGATTAATATTGAAATCCCGAAGTTAGATGAATCTCTAATTTTATAGGTTGCTAGTTATGTGTTTTTGAGGAGTTGTGGAGGTTTAATGTATGCTGGAGGTATAAGGTTAATGTTAGGTTGTTTTGGATGTCAATTGAGGATAAACATTTAAGTTTTGGCTGAGTTAGGTTTGGAAGATCTTTGATGTTGATTTTGGTAGTAATGTGTTCTTGTTGATTTGGTGTGGTTAGTGTTGGGTCACGCCGGTACACCCCATGGCTCAGCATAAAAATTATCCGACGATTACCACCAGAGATCCATGTACGAGGAGCGAATCGGGGTGAATAAGGATGAAGAATTACCTTTTTAAAATCTGGAATTTTGAATTTGGAGGAGATAGATATCTAATCATGATTCCACGATGTTGATTCCTAAGCCGTAACGATAACGCTCCGACCTCTACGTAGTTCACCCAATTGAAACGAGCATATAAAACTCTCTAAACTATTTAGAAGGTTTTTCCAAAAATCATTAATGATTGCAAGATCTCTCATGCCTTTATATAGTCGTTCAAATCCTAATTTAACTTATATTAGGATTTCAATATATATATATATTAATATATATAATCCTAATTTAACTTCAATTAAGATTTCAATATATATATATATATATTAAATATATATAATCTCAATTCAACTTAATTAGGATTTCAATATATATATTAAATATATATAATCCCAATTCAACTTTAATTAGGATTTCAAATATATATATATATATATATATTAAATCTATATAATCCCAATTTAACATAATTAGGATTTTAATATATATAATGCCAATTCAAATTTAATTATATATATTAATTTAAATCGAATTATATTATTTATATATATTAAAATAGTCATAGTTACAATAATTATTTTCTTTTAACATTTATCCAATAATAAAATTATATATATATATCAAATATATATTAATTTAACTAAATTCGTGTACAACAATTTTGTACATATATAATTCATTTAATACATTCTCTTTTCAATCGTGGGCGTGACCCTGTAGGTTCGTGTAACGTTAGTAGTAAATATTAGAACATTTCTAATATTACAAACAATGAGTGACATCTAACAATATGACATTGTCACCTAAGTTACAAGAAATCATGATTCAACATGACTTTTTCGTGATTAACTCTTTTTCATGTATTACATCCTTTTGTCCTTTATATATAGATTGGACACAAGTCATGGAACATTCACATTGTATAGTCCATTTAATATTTCTTGATATCTTGAGTAGACTATTATAAACGAATAACTATGATATCTCATGTCAACTTATTCGAGCATGGCCATGCATTTCTAGTCTTACTCAATCAAGTGGCCTAGGATATTACTCCTATTATGTAGGAGGGAAAAATCCTATCTTGATCAACCATATCCCACTACATAGATTGTGATATATCCAATATCAGTCTTTACAAAGTAGTCAGTTACGACACACGTTTGACTGTATCAAAATATGTCACTCACGATGTTGAAATAATAATGATCTCAAGTATGAGGATCATACATGTAGTTATCACTATGAGCAATGTTGTGACAGTCACATAATAATCCAAGAAACATGCTCCTAGCGGGTTAGTCTAGTATGTCGTTCTCACATACTTATGTCTTGATTTTGACATCTACATGTCAATGAGAACACTTTGTCACCAATCAACTACATATTAGTCTTAATGAATTATTGTTTTCCATTCCCACAATAATACTTGACTAAGAACATTTAAGAATAATCATATTATTCTAAGGACTTTATTATAATTCAGTTTATTTATGCACGTAAAATTGTAACTGAAAATAATAATAGCAATGCCTTTTTATGAATGAACAAGGTAAAAACAAAATTCATTTACAATCATCTTATGATTGGTCTTTGGACATACTCTAACAATCTTCCTCTAGCACTAAGACCAATCACTCTTGTATCTAATGCCAAGTGACTTAGTGTGACGATCATGCTTTTACTGCCTTAGAGGCTTTGTCAGTGGATCGACAGTGTTATCATCTATTAGTATTGGACATATTTCCACATCTCTTTGATCTATAATTTCTTGAATAAGATGGTAACGCCTAAGTATGGGTTTAGATGGTGAGATATGGGTTCTTTTGCTTGTGTGATAGCTCCGTTGTTATCACAATATAGATCTATAGCATTCAAAATGCTTGGCATAACCCTTAGTTCAGATATGAACTTCTTGATCTTAACACCCTCATTTGCAGCATCGCATGCTATAATATACTCGACTTTTGTTGTAGAATTAGCTATTGTATCTTACTTTGAACCTTTCCAGCTCACAGCGCCTCTATTAAGGTATAACACAAAACCCGATTGCAATCATAAGTCATCCTTATCGGTTTGAAAGCTAACATCAATATAACCTTTATACTTAGCTCTTCCTCACCTCCTTATATAAGGAATGTATCCTTAGTTCTTCTTAAGTACTTAAGGATGTTTTTAACTGCGACCCAGTGACCTTCACCGAGATCTACCTGGCATCGACTTGTCATACTTAACGCGTATTATACATTTGGACTAGTACATAGCATGACATACATGATAGATCCAATTGCTGAAACACATGGAATCTTACTCATTTGCTCTCTTTCTTGAGGTGTTGAAGAATACATTTCCCTCGAGAGTGAAATTTCATGTCTCATAGGTAAGAACCCCCTTTTAGATTCTTCCATACTGAATCTTTTTAATACTTCTTCTATGTATGTGTTTTGACTCAGTCCTAGCAGTCGTCCCGATCTATCTCTATAGATCTTGACTCCTAATATGTATGTTACCTTTCCCAAGTTTTCATAGACTGTAAGCTAGATATGTCATTTCCTATTATCAGTATGTCATCCACATACAGTACCAAGAATATGATAGTGCTCAAACTAATTTTCTTGAAAACACATGACTCATCTTCATTTTTGATAAAATCAAACTCTTTGATTGCATCGTTAAAACGAAGATTCCAATTTTGAGAAGCTTATTCCAATCCATAAATGGACCTTTGTAGCTTGCATAATTTTTTGGCATCTTTTGGATCGACAAAACTTTCAAGTTGTGTCATGTACACATCCTCATCTAGTTTTCCATTAAGGAAAGCGGTTTTAACATCCATTTGCCTTATCTCATAATCATAAAATGCAGTTATCACAGGTAAGATCTGGATGGTTTTAAACATAACAATAGGTGTAAAGGTTTCATCATAGTTTATACCATGAATTTAACCAAAACCCTTAGCGATTAATCACACTTTGTATGTTTTTACATTACCATCCTTGTCGATTTTCTTTTTGAAAACCCATTTGCACCCTATGGGTTTAATCCCTAGAGGTGTGTCAACCTAGGTCCAAACTTGGTGTTTTTTTACTTGGAATCCATTTCGAATTTCATGGCCTCTAGCCATTTCTCAAAGTTTGGGCTCGTCACTACTTCTTGATAAGTCCCAGGCTCATCTTGATCCATGAAGAGTACATCACCATGCAATGTGACAAGAAATCCATATTTCTCAGGCGTATTGCATTCTCTCGAAGATCTTCGCAGTGGTTGTGTTTCCAAAACTTTTGAATGTTCCTCAACAACTTGTGGAACTTGTTTTTATTCAATCTCTTGTTCAATGATATGTGTTTGATCTTGAATTTCATTGAGTTAAATATTTCTCACTTCCTTTTCGGAAAACAAATTATCTTTCTAGGAAGATTCATGTTTGAGCAACAAAAACTGTTTCGGTAGGATTGAAGAAATAATATCCTTTAGTTTCTTTAGGGTAACCCACAAAATTAAATTTATGAGATTTGGGTTCGATCTTTGTAGACATCTTATGTTTAACATAAGCTTCACATCCCCAAATTTTCATAAAAGACATACTATGACATTTCCCAGTCCATATCTCATATGGTTTTTTTTGAACTGATTTAGATGGAACACCAATTTGTGTGAATGTAGTTAATTTTTAGCGCATGTCCCCAAAAAGAAACTGGAAGATTAGCGTGACTCATCATTGATCAAACCATATCTAATAGTGTTTAATTTCTTCTTTCCAAAAACTCCATTCCATTGTGTAGTACTAGGTGGTGTGAGACAATCCCATATTCCTTAAGAAGGTCACCAAACTCTAAGCTTAAGTATTCTCCTCGATCCAATCAAAGAGCCTAAATGCTTTTTCCTATTCGAATTTTACTTTATTATTAAATTCCTTAAACTTTTCAAGGGCTTCAGATTTATGATGCATTAGGGAAATGTACCCATATCAACTGAAGTCATCTGTGAAAGTAATGAAGTATTGAAAACCTTCTTCTGGCTTGTGTATTCATTGGTCCATATACATCATTATGTATTAATCCCAATAAATCACTTGCTCGCTCACTTTTACCATTAGGAGGAGCTTTGGTCATCTTTCTCAATAAGCAAGGCTCGCATACATCAAGTTGTTTGAAAACAAATGAATCCAAAAATCCATTTTATGAAGTTTTGAAATGTGTTTTTCACTTATGTGACCCAAGTGACAATGCCAAAGATGAGTTTGATTAGAGTCATTTGTTTTGATCTTTTCGTATTTATGTTGTAAATGGAATTCTCTTGATCCAAAATATAGAGGCCATTTATTAATTGTGTCACACCATAGAAAATATTATCGAGATAAAAGAACAACAATTATTCTTAATAATTATCTCAAAACCAATCTTGTCTAAAAAAATTGAAATGATGTTTTTAGTCAAACTAGACACAAAATAACAATCCTCTAAACATAAATTAAGTCCACTAGGCAATGATAAAGCATATGTTCCCATAGCTAATGCAGCAACTCTTGCTCCATTACCAACCCGTAGGTCCACCTCTCATTTTCTCAAATTTCTACTCCTTTGTAGTCCTTATACAAATGTACAAATATGAGAACCACAACCGTTATCCAATACCCAAGAAGTAGGTGTTGATAAATTAATATCAATAACATAAATATTCGAGGTGGACGCTCTGCTTTCATTTGCCTTCTTTACTTTTCAAGATAAATGGGGCAGTTCCTTTTACAATAACATGTCTTATTACAAATGGAAAATTTTCCTTCCAGTGACCAGTCAAGGTAGTTTACGCCGTTCAACTTGTCATTCTCAAGGACCGATCGCAATGATAACAAATTTGTATAACAAGTCTACAACAATAAAATATGAATTTTGATTACGTTTTCCATGTTTGCTTATAAAAGGACTTGATACTCCTACAATTTTTATTAAAATTAATAACCCTCAAATATTAATGTTAAAAAATACATTCTGTAAGGTTTTTCTAGTGGGCAAAGGTCCAAATTTCACATTCTCTTAAGTCAGCTTTGGCTTTTCTCTTAAGATTATGGTCTATCTAGGTAAGCAACACTTGCTAATTACATCTCATGTAACTCCTTCATTTGGTGAACAACTTTTGTTCATAACCATCCTATGATTATCCAAATAACTAGCCTTTAGGTTTCTAATCCTATTAGAGTAACCTAGTTAAGTCTTTAACCAATGTTACAACTAACGTATATACTTGCTTATTATTGGCATTTGGCCAAGATAGATACAAGTAACTCGGTTTAGCAGAACCTACATTGTATCGATCTAGACTTTAACGAGGTTTAACATTGGGAATCAGTAAAAGACTTAATATTTTATTGAGGGGTTTCGCGAATATTATCTCACCATTTAACATTTCATCTTATCAATTAACTAGCATGCATCTCATACATTCATTTTATCACATATATGAAAAGCAATAAATATGAATGCAATAGTTATAGCTCATATCCTAAGGTGGCACATCTCAAGCCAATGGGAGAACCAAATTGTTCTAAGGATAAAAACACTTCTCAAGCATCTTTCTATCGGCCCACACTTATGTTCCTCTATCCATGCTTCTTCGTATAGATTACAATCTCAGAAACTCAATTTACATACGAGGGAGTAAGATGGGAAGAGAATTATAATAGAAGTAGAGAAAGGCACGGCACGCAGGCTGTATTTATAAAACCTTATAAATAAAACTAAATGGGCTATTGAGCTATAACCATGCATTCCAAACACCGTGCATATCAAATATAATAAAGAAGCGGTTTGTTATTAAAGTCTTACCAGATTGTTCCTACGCATGTGTCAAGCCCCTTGCGAGGTTTTGACGGCCCCGTAGCCACCGACGGGGTTACCGTTGCTTGGTTAGCGGCGGGGAAATTTTTTAAAGATTAGCATCTTAATTGCCGTGTAAAAACCTCATGATTTGATAACTTTTATCAACATTATCATGTTTTTAAGGATTTTAAAATCAACGAGGTTTTTCCTGAAACAACTCTTGTTACTTTCCCGCACGAAATCTATAGACTAACAATTAGTCTAATATATAACTATATTTCGCGTATGTTAACACTTAACATCTAAAACCCTAAAAATATTTTTTGAATATATTAAAAATTAACATATAATATTTCAAACCCCATCGACAAAGATCCTGATGATTAACTCTTAATCATCGATCTTAGGAACATCTTTTAACTAGATTAACAGATTAACCATGATTGAATAGATTTTCTCAAAAAATATCATATATTTGCTAAATAATTAAAATTAACATGCATCTCATACAATTACATCACCCAAGTAATTAAAACCCAAATCTGTATTGTACAAGTGGCTTTGATACCACTGTTGGTCACGCCGGTACACCCCATGGCGCAGCGGAAAAATTATCCTGCGATTACCACCAGAGATCCATGTACGAGGAATGAATCGGGGAGAATAAGGGTGAAGAATTACCTATTTAAAATCTGGAATTCTGAATTTGGAGGAGATACTAATTCACCCAATTGAAATGAGCATATAAAACTCTCTAAACTATTTAGAGGGTTTTTCCAAAATCATTAATGATTGCTAGATCTCTCATGACTTTATATAGCTTTTGAAATACTAATTCAACTCATATTAGGATTTCAATATAATATATATATATATAATCCTAATTTAACTTCAATTAGGATTTTAATATATATATATATATAATATATAATCCCAAATCAACTTAATTAGGATTTCAATATATATTAAATATATATAATCCCAATTCAACTTTAATTAGGATTTCAATATATATATATATATTAAATATATATAATCCCAATTTAACTTAGGATTTCAATATATATTAATATATATAATCCCAATCCAACTACTTAGGATTTTAATATATATATATATATATATATAATCCCAATTCAACTTTCATTATATATATTAATTTAAATCGAATTATATTATTTATATATATTAAAAGAGTCATAATTACAATAATTATTATCTTTTAATATTTATCCAATAGTTAAATTATATATATATATATATCAAATATACATTAATTTAACTAAAATCGTCTACAACAAATTTGTACATATATAATTCGTTTAATATATGCTCATTTCAATCATGGGTGTGACCCTGTAGTTTCATGTAACGTTAGTAGTAAATATTAGAACATATCTAATATTACAAACAATGAGTGACATCTAGCAATATGTTATTGTCACCTAAGTTACAAGAAATCATGATTCGACATAACTTTTTCGTGATTAACTCTTTTTCATGTATTACATCCTTTTGTCCTTTATATCTAGATTGGACACAAGTCATGGAACAACCACACTTGTAGAGTCCATCTAATATTTCTTGATATCTTGAGTAGACTATTATAAACGAAAAACTATGATATCTCATATCAAATTATTCGAGCATAGCCATGCATTTCTAGTCTCACTCAATCAAGTGCCCTAGATATTACTCCTATTATGTATGAGGGACAAATCCTATCATAATCAACCATATCCCACTACATAGATTGTGATATATCCAATATCAATCTTTATAGAGTAGTGAGTTACGACACACGTTTGACTGTATCAAACTATGTCACTCACAATGTTGAAATAATGATGATCTCAAGTACGAGGATCATACATGTAGTTATCATTATGAGCAATGTTGTGACTGTCACATAATAATCCAAGAAACATGCTCATAGCGAGTAAGTCCAGTATGTCATTCTCACATACTTATGTATTGATTTTGACATCTCCATGTCAATGACAACACTTTTTCATCAGTCAACTACATATTAGTCTTAATGCATTATTGTTGTTCATTCTCACAATAATACTCGACTAAGAACATTTAAGAATAATCATATTATTCTAAGGACTTTATTATAATTCAGTTTATTTATGCACGCAAAAATGTTACTAAAAATAATAATGGCAATGCCTTTTTATGAATGAACAAGGTAAAAACAAATGTCATTTACAATCATCTTATGATTGGTCTTTGGGCATACTCTAACAGTTATTTTATGGATGCATTTTGATGTATTGAATCCTCTGTTTTTGCGTGGTAAAATCAGGGGAGGTTGATCCTCAAGCTTGTAGCATTTCTTCAGAAGCTTTGGAGGAGTAATTCGAATTGGTGATTGAGGCTTTGCGTTATCGGTGAGTGAGAACGTGGATTTCAGCTTTGAAATGGTTTAAATGTTATTTTGGGAGTTAAAATTTTGCTTGAAATGCTGGTTTAAACTCGGAAGTAAGTATAAAGAGATTTATTCTTCGGTCGTGCTTTTACGAAATAGATTTTATGCACTTGTTTTGAATGTTATGGTACCTACTATTAAAACATGTTTTATTCTATTTTTGATCATGGATGCATTTGGTAAATGATCCATGTAAGTATGAGGAATACTTGTTAATGCATGGTTTAATGCATTTGAAATGGTTTTTGAATATTGCATATAAAATAGTGAGGTACATGGTTAATAATGAATTATATTGGCAAGTGGTGTGCTTTAAAATGTTATTAGATATAGTTGGCCAGCCATAGGTGTTGTCACTAAAATTTCACTAGGATCTTATTTGTTTACATTGTTTTTATTTTTATTGTTATTATCACCATGTATAGTAGTTTTTATTATTATTATCATATACACTTTTGTTAGTGTTATAGTTAGTGTAATAGTTAGTATAAAACCCAAAATATAAAAAATAGTCCATTGTATATAAAGCCCATTACATTAGAATCCATTTAGTTAAAACAAAATACATGACCATTTAAAACACGGGCATGTTTGGCCCAGTTTAAACCAAGCTAAACCCTAATGCCCATATCTTTCTTGTATGCGCAGCTGAAGGATCACCGTTGGATTGAAGGGCTGATCCAACAGCGCAGATCGCATGCGGAGAACCCTAGCTAAGGAAGGAATAGTGCCGCACTCTCCCAACCGTTAGATCTAAATGAGATATAATGGCCTATATTGCTCCAGAGCAGGGCACGCGAATCACCACTCGTACGTGGCAGCCACGCGCACGACGTTTCAGCTTTGGCCAGTTGATTCACCTTCTCTAACGAACGCTCGAGCCAACTCCATCACCGTTTGCTCTTCGCCGGCGTTTCCTCGATTGTTTTTAGTCATCAGAAACATGCAAAAAGGGAAACAAAAGAGATTAAATCCTTAAACAGAAGCAGAGTCAACCACATCAAAGAGGGACCAATCCCTAAACTGAAGCTTTTGGCGAAGATCAAGAAAAATATGAATCAAGACAGAAGCAATTCGGGGGGGGATCAGGGATTCGTTCTTGTAAGTCAAGTAAATTTGTAGCTATATAAACCATGTAATTTTCATGTATCAAAGACACAATTTTACACACAAAAAACACACCGAAAATATACACGAAATAGCGTTCATATTTGAAGAATAGCAAGCAAGGGTTGTAATCAAATTCTCAGTGGAAATAAAGCAAGCTTTCTGGTAACTTTTGTTTTCTATTCATTCTTTTAAAATTAAAATAAGAGAATGGAATTATATTTTTACCTCTTTTTCGGTAATCGTCGCCGTGCATGGCGTCCGAGGCTGTGTCCCCGATGACGGATACGCTTTTATTGCTCATCGGATTCTGGAAATTTGGTTTTAAAAGGGGGAGGGGATTTTTTGCCGTAGACAATGACGGCCGGTGTCATTGGATGACGGCTGGCACAGCGGACGTTCGTTGTGTTCTTCAATCCATGAAGAACACAGATGAACATTTTAGAGGAAAAAGAAGGCCAAGTTTTGATCCATTTAGAAAGGGGAACCAAAAATGATTTTTGTTTCTGTTTATTGTCTTAAATACCAACCCGAGACCCGACCTGTATCCACCCTTTAACCCGTGCCCTACTATAATGGATCTCTCACCGCGACTCTTCAAATTGTAATCTTTTTAATTTTGTCCTTTTGTTTGTAATTTGACCATCACATTTCGTTTTCCTTTCAATTTGATCACCAATTTTCTTTAAAGGAAAATAAAAATAAAAATGTTTTATTTACCCCTTCCCTTTATTTAAAATTATGTAACTATTTAATTTTAGTTTTAGACTGAAGTAATTTAATTTTATTGCTTTCTCTCTTTAATTTTATTTACTTTTTTTGAGTTGTGTTAATTTAGTTTTTTATCCTTAGGAATAGGTTCTCAAAACTTAGTTAGAGCCCTTGTGTGATGAAAAATTCTCTTATATATTTGAATAAAATACACTTAATCTTACTTGAACCTTAATAGATAAAATGAATGTAGATATTTTAGGGTTTAATCACTAATTAAGTTTAATTTTAATTTTAATAAAAAACTTTTACGTTAACTCTTTTTTGTTAGTTTGTTATAAAGTGAAAATTAACTAATGCGGTGTATTACCAAATGGAAATGACGGGTTAGCCCCAGGAGTGCTGGCGGTGATTGGAGTTCATTTTCTATGCGGTAAGGACGTTAAAATAGATTTACATTCATTAAACGGACGAATAAATTGAAATCTTGTGAACTTGCAAATTACAATTTTGCAAATTGAAATCATTTTAGGGTTTAATCACTGATTAAGTTTCAAAATGTTTGTTTCTTAAAAAATGGAATTTGCAAGTTCACAAAATTTTCAATTTATTTGTCCATTTAATGAATATGACTTTATTTTACACATTCCAAAATTGTTCAAAAGCTCTATTCCTGAGCTTGTCCCGTTCGTTTAAGGGATGGGAAAATGCTTTGCTCATGTCAGAATACTGATTCTCTATTTGAGCCTAGCAAGTACCTTCTAGACTCATATGCCTTATGTCTTCGTAAGGATACCGATCCTTCGAGAAGACATAGGAAGTGAGTCCTCCTAAGTTGAAATTGGTTCGTTTGAAGCCTATAATGGGTGAGAACCAGGGGCCTTGCTACCCTTAGTAGGGGAGAACAAGAACAGCTCGGGTACCCTTTTAGAACCCAAACCATGTTTGAGAATCTAGAGCCTACCCCAATAGATCCATGTGGAAAACTTAGGGTCTTTGTGTCTGATCAAAATTATTTCGCAAAGATAATCCATGGAGACATGTCTTGGGGTGTTGGAATGGCTGCCTAGAATTAATTATGCAATGAAATTATTTTGGAATCTTCTTGTTTTCTCATCTCTAACCATTTCCCTTTGTTATGCTGTTTTGCATGCATCATCATTCTATATCAAGAAGCGGTTGGTTCTTAAAACTATCTGCCCAATTAGAAAAGCTGTTATCATGGATGGAAGGATCTTGAAGTTTGAAGATGAAAATGCAAAGGTTCGTCATTGGTCTGAAGTCAATCAGCGAGCATCTGGGGGTTGTCTAACAACTGATCATGAGACAAAGACATCAGAATATGCCCATATTAGTGTCAAACAGAATGATGTACAGGAGTTGCGAAAAATATGGGAACACTTTGACTAGGAGACCAAGCAGATGTTCTATGAAACCTACAGAGACATAGCATATTTGTTGTATGTGAAGGTCGATGAGCAGTTCCTAAAGGCTTTGGTCTAGTTCTGGAATCTAGGGTGTTGTTGCTTTACCTTCAATGGAGAAGACATGATGCCCTCATTCAAAGAGTACTTGGCTCTGTTTAACTTACACAAGGTGAAGAAGAATTGTGTCTATGCCAAGCCTCCTAAGAATAGAAATTCGCACCAAAGGCTCATGGCTTTGTTGGAATGAGTGATGGATAAGTCAAGGGGCTGATACGAAAAAGAGGTGGTAGTTTCTCCAGTTCACCATTCAAAGAGAAGAGAGTAGATATCCAGGCAATTATGATTTATGGCTTGGTTATTTTCCCAAGGGTCCTGGGAAACATTGATATAGCCTTGCTTGACTTCTTTGAGCAATTGAAGAGGGAAGCCAATCTAGTACCTGCTGTGTTAGTTGAAACCTTCATGTCACTGAATGCATGCATAAAGGTGGAAGGTGTGTGCTTCGGACGGTGTGCTCCTTTACTTTAGGTTTGGGTCCTCAACCACTTCTGGAAATGCCCAACCCTGACTCTATCTAATGTGTTCTCCCCAAACTTTTCTCCTCTCCAGGAGGTCTTGGCAAAAGATTGGCCAATTGTCAAGAAAAGCAAATGGGTTGACATTTTCAAAGACCGTCGTGATGAAGACATCATATGGAGAGTTTCGTGGATGGGCCATGCCTAGGTTCTATACAAATATGGAGATTTCAACTTCATGATGTTGTTGGGTTTATGGGATGGAATCGGGTGTGCTCCTTTGTTAGTGTCCCGATATTATGGTTCTCGTTAGTTCATCCTATTCACTACTGATCTTAGCTCGTCAAAGTTTGAGTTCCAGGGTGAGTTCAGGCAGAAGGTACAAATAATTAGTGACTCGTGGCACAATTGCTATTACATGAAGCCGGATTTCGACAGCCAGTGCATGTTTACCCCTGACTATGATGTCTGGAGGCATACGAAAATGAATGAAAAGTTCATATTACCTATACTTGAACAGGCCAAGTCTTTAGAAGAAAATTTGAAGGTGATCCCTTCTGAAGCTGATATCCTGAGGGAGGAACTAAGAAGGGCCAAGTTGGAAATAGAAACCTTGCAAGAGCAGAACCAGTGGAACAAGTTCGAGTCAAGTCTTGAGGTAGATAAGTATAAGGGAAAGGCAAATTGAGTGACGAAGATGTACATGGACCTAAAAGAAAAGTACGAGATTCAGAGGGTTGACTTCCTCAAACTTAGAACACTGTTCAAAATGCTAACTTGCAAAAGAATCCAAATCAATATAAGAAGGAAATGGAGCATGCTGTGGGCAAGGAAAAAAAGCGCATCAAACAAGAAATTGAGAAATATAGACGGGCACTTGTAGAAGAAAGGAAGAAAAGTAAACAAGTGGCAGAAAATGAAAGGGGAAAACGAACCCTTGGAAAAGAGAAGGAAAATGTGGCTGCTTGGAAAAGAAAGGCCCTTGACAGCAAAATCCGTTTGCTCGAACTGCAGTCAGCGTATGATATAACCTGTGAGAGGTTGAAACAAAGCCAAGCTATTGTTGCTAAATTAGAAGATAAGTTGAAGGACCTGAACTCAGAACGATCACACCTATATGGAACTCCAGGCAAGCCTGAATGAAAATGATTTCTTGAGAGAGCAAGTGGAAGAAATGGACAACAACATCCAAGAATACAGAACAAAGATCCTGGTCCTTGAAGATATAGCTGACAGAGGTAATGACTACCGGTTCACTCGTCTTAGAGGTAATTCTAGAAGATTCCAAGAATGGGGTGAGTTTGATAAGACTGTCATGGCCCAAGTTAAAGATGTGGCAAGACATGTGATGATGTTAGCACCTGAAGCTGCAGCTCTTCGTCAATACATCAAGCCAATAGGGGAAGTGAGACCAAGGCTCATATGGCTAATTGAAAAAGTCAAGGAATTAGGAGTTCGAGCTGAAATGTATTCATAGAAATGTGAAACTTGTTGTAATAAAGGCCTTTTGGCATTCAATAAAGTTGTTTCTAAAAGCAGATATTTTATGGAATCAATGACCCTTCATTTGAATTCATGTATTCGCACCATCCTTCTGTTTGCTTGGTTGTTTTATTTTTGAAATTCATTTCATGCATGCATTCATAACATAATCAGGCACCAACTTAAACAAAAACATGACAGAAACGCTAAAGCATCCAAAACAACCCACAAGTACAGTACCCGTTCACAAACGAAGGCGATGGAAGACAGAGTAGGCTTTGGAAGTCAACCATAAGAGCACTCAAGATCGACTGGATAAGGTAGAAACTGACCTGAAGCAAGAAATTGAGACAGCTCATAGGAAAACAGTAAGCTCGATCGCGGCCATGCTAGGGTTCAAAGACCCAGATGCAATAGAAGCTGGTGAAGAAACTATTGCGCTGCCCCGGTTCCAGGGAATGACTTTCATTCATCCTGGAATGCAAAAGGAAGCTGCTTTACCGAAAGTTAAGATATCTCCCCACTTTGCCGAATCCTCCATTCGGAATCAATTAAAGGCTAATACTGAAGGAGCTCACAACTATGAGGTACCTAACCTCGATGAAATTGTTGATAAGGTCAAGGCCGAGAAGAAGTGGGAAGATCGCTATGAGAAGTTGGAAGGGATGATTAAATCCTTTCAGGAAGGAAGCACCCACGGTGGAATGGATGCTAAGGACTTGAGTTTGGTGACAGATCTGGTGGTTCTCCCAAAATTCAAGATCCCAGACTTTGAGAAATACAATGGAACTACATGTCCTTCAGCATATCTGACTATGTATTGTAGGAAAATGTCAATGTACCTGGATATTGAGAAACTTCTTATTCACTGCTTTTAGGATAGCTTAGTAGGGTCAACAACACGCTGGTACACATAGTTGAGCCGGGTCAACATCCGATCGTGGAAGGATTTGTCTCGAGCTTTCAGCGAACAATATAAACATGTCAGTGACATGGTTCCAAATCGGTTGGTTCTGCAGAGAATGGAACAAAAACATCATGAAAGTTTCTGCCAATATGCGCAAAGGTGGAGTGACGTAGCTGCTCAAGTATAGCCACTATTTTTGGAGAACAAGATCACCCCAATGTTTGTGGAGACATTGAAAGGTTCTTTCTATGACCGTATGATAAATCATGCAACTAAGACTTTCGCAAACATGCTGATGAATGGGGAACTGATCCTGGAGGCTATTAAGAGTGGGAAGCTAGGTGGAAGAGAGACGAAGAAACCCTACAAGAAGAGGGAGAATGAAGTTAATGCAACCAATGTCTACAACCCCAACTATACGAAAGGGGTAGTTTTTAATAAGCCTAGCGTCCCAGCTACGACACCTGCTGTTACAAACTCCCTGAGGCAAGAACGAAGATACCAAGGGAGCTCTAAACCATATTTTTCTCCTATCCCAATGACATGCAGAATTGTTTACCGAATTAATCAAGTCCCAAATGGTGCTACCACGTCATGTTCCTCCTTTCTCGCCTCCATACCCCTCATGGTATGATGAGAAGGCACAATGTAAATACCATGCAGGTATTAAGGGGCACACTATTGAAAATTGGACTGCATTTAAAATATTGGTTAATGACTTAAGAAAGTCAGGCATGTTATCTTTTGACACATCTAAAGAGGAAAAGAATCCTTTGCCAAACCATCAGAAGGCATGGGTGAATACAGTCATTGAGGAAGAAGACAGGATGATTAAGGAACATATTGCTGAACCCATGAAGTGGGTGTAGACAAAAATAGTTGCAGCTGGGATGTTGGAAAGGGAAACCTAGAAAATAAAGGTTGAAAATAAACTATACTGTGAGTACCACAGAGCATAAGGACATGAGATTAAATGTTGTCTGGAATTTAGACAGTTGGTCCAAGTTAAAATGGATGAAAAAGAACTTGTATTCTTTGAGGAATGAAGCAAGGAGCACATGATGGATGTATGTGCATCAGATGAGTCATCATCTAGGAGAAATTACACAGGGATGAAGCCTTTGGTTATCAAGGCTAAAACAAGAACTAGTGAATCTACAAAGGATGTGACCCCGCGATTAATAATCAAGGCACCAATCCCATTTCCATACAAGGACAACAAGCAAGTCCCTTGGAACTACGCTTGCACGATAGCAGCCCCAAGAGAATCACTTGTTGGAGAAAAGACAAAGGAGGAGCCAATTAACGAAGTAAGCCACTTTACAAGGAGTAGAAGGTTGTATTCCCCGCTGACAGTAGGAGATAGAGATATCGCACAGAGAAAGACTGCTGCTAAAGAGCCAGAGAAAGAAGACGAAAATGATTTCTTCCATGAAAAGTCACCAGTATATCATGAGCCTTTGAAGGAGTCAGAGGCTCAAGAATTTCTGAAGATACTCAAACATAGTGAGTATAGTGTGGTGGAGCAACTCCATGAACTCCCAGCTCGAATTTCCATGTTGTCTCTATTATTGAGTTTTGAGGGTCACCGTGATGCCTTGTTGAAGATTCTAAACCAAACGTTTGTGCCAATAGAGATTACCACTGACAAGATGGACATGTTGGTCAGTAACATTGACGTGAACAAATTTATTTCTTTCAGTGATGAGGAAATATTAGAAGATGGGAGGGGAACATGCAAAGCTCTGAACATCTCCACAAGATGCAAAGGATACATGCTACCAGGTGTCTTTATTGATAATGGGTCGGCCCTGAATGTTCTCCTATTAGCAATGTTAAAGAAGTTACCGATAGATAGCTCACATATGAGAGCTTATCAAAACATTGTGAGAGCATTTGGCGGAACGCAGAGGGACATATTGGAGAAGATTAAAGTGCCCTTGGAGATCGGACCATCCACTTTCGACGTGAAGTTCCTAGTCATGGATATAAAGCCCAGCTACAGTTGCTTGTTGGGGTGCCCATGGATCCATGTAGCAGGAGCGGTTCCATCCACCTTTCACCAAAAGTTGAAATTTGTCATTGATGGACAACTAGTAACGATCGATGTAGATGAGGAAATCATTGCATCAGTAGCTACTGATGTACCCTATATCGAGGTAGATGAGGCTGCGCTCAAGTGTCACTTTAGGACATTAGAGCTAGTTAATGAAACCTTTATCACCGAGGGAAGTAAAGTACCAGAGCTAGAACTATCCAACTGCGCAAAGATGCAAGTGAAGCAAACTCTCGGAAAAAGAGCAGAAGTTGGAAAAGGATTCGAGAAGAGATACCAAGGGAGGTTGTATCCTGTGGTCATCCCGAAAAAGAAAAATTGGTTTGGGTTGGGCTTTAAACCCAACAATTGGCAAAGAAAGGTAGAAATCAGGAAGCATCAAGAAAGAATGAGGGCAAGATTTAAAGGGGAAGAAATTGAGTGGGAGCCTATGACATTCCTACCCTTGAGCCATAATTTTAGATCCGGAGGCTTTTGGATCTGAATGCCAAAATTAACGAGGCGGAGAAAGGAAAGAATGACATGTGTGTAGCATTTGAGGAGCTGGGCATTAACGCTGTGATGGACGAGAAAGGAGAGAACAAGTACTTGTCCATGATTTGCCCTTCTATGAACTTGACAACTGGACTGCTGAAGAAATTCTTGTACTCTTTCAAATAGTTTCAGAGTAATTCTCAAAACCAACCCTTTTACCTTAGACCCGAAGGCAATTAAGGATCTTATGTAAAGGGTCTATGTCAGACTCTTAATTTGAAATTCAATAAAGATTCATTTTCCTTCCACCAAACCTTGTGTGGCAAATTCTTTCATAAACAAACCCCAAAGCAAAACTAAAAACAAATCATTCCATTCATTTGTTCATCTCTTTTCTTTGTATATATTCCTTGCCCTTTTCTTTGCAGGTCTTCAGATATCAGTGACTTAAATGATTTCAGATCTGACACTGAGGTTGATTTTGAACTACCTTTATGCTTAGAAGAAGTCGATAATGTTGATGATGAGGAAGCATATGATTTGCACAATGATATGCTCAGAATGGGAGAAGGAGAGGAGAAATAGATTCTACCCCATAAGGAAGAGTTGGAAATTCTGAACCTTGGCATAGAAGAAGAAAGACGAGAGGTGAAGATTGGCACCACCATCACATCCAGTACTTGACAAAGCCTGATTAAGCTCCTAAAAGAATTCAAAGATATTTTTGCTTGGTCATATCGAGACATGCCCGGTCTCGATACTGACATCCTCATACATTAGCTTCCTATAAGAGTAGGATGCGAGCCTATGAAACATTAGCTCAAAATGATGAAAGTCGAAATGCTCTTAAAAATTAGATATGAAGTGAAGAAACAATTTGATGCAGGATATCTCGAAGTAGCAAAATATCCAGAATGGGTGGCTAACATCGTCCCAGTTCCTAAAAAAGATGTAAAAGTACGCATGTGCGTTAACTACAGGGAACTCAATAGAGCAAGCCCCAAAGACAATTTTCCATTGCCGCACATTGACACATTAGTGGACAACACCGCTGGACACTCCTTTTTCTCTTTTATGGATGGGTTTTCTGGGCATAACCAGATTAAAATGTGCCCAGAGGATATGGAAAAGACCACCTTCATAACACTTTGGGAAACTTTTTGTTATAAAGTAATGCCCTTTGGTCTAAAGAATGCAGGGGCAACTTACCAAAGATCCACGATCACTCTTTTCCATGACATGATGCATCAAGAGATAGAAGTATACGTGGACGATATGATCGCTAAATCCTGATCTGAAGAAGAGCATCGAGTGAACTTGGAAAAACTTTTTCAAAGGCTAAGGAAATTCCAACTAAAGCTTAACCTGAATAAATGTACATTTGGGGTTACGTCAGGAAAATTATTACGCTTTGTGGTGAGCAGAAGAGGAATTGAGATTGATCTAGACAAGATTAAGGCTATACAAGAGCTCCCACCACCTTAAAAATAGAAGGACGTTCGAGGTTTCCTGGGGAGGTTAAACTACATCACCCGTTTTATCTCTCAGTTAACTGATAAATGCGATCCAATGTTCAGGGTACTCAGAAAGAATAACCCAGGCATATGGAATTAAGAATGTCAGGCAGCCTTAGGAAAAATTAAAAGGTAGTTAACTAATCCTCATGTGCTAGTACCACCAGTTTCTGGGAAACCATTGATTCTATACCTGACGGTGTATGAAAACTCTATGGGTTGTGTGCTGGGGCAACATGATGAAACCAAAAAGAAAGAAAAGGCAATATACTACCTGAGCAAGAAGTTCACCGACTGTGAGACCAGATACTCCTCAATAGAAAAGCTATGTTACGCTTTAGTATGGGCAGCTAAGAGGCTAAGGCAATATATGTTATATCACACTACATGGCTAATTTCAAAATTGGATCCATTAAAATTCATGATGGAAGCTCCAGCCCTGTCCGAAAGATTAGCGTGTTGGAAAATGCTACTATTAAATTTGACGGTCAATATGTAAGCCAAAAAGTAGTAAAGGGGAGTGCCATAGTTGACTTTTGGCAAGTTGCGCCTGTGATGACTATGAGTCGTTAAATTTTAATTTCCCTGATGAAGAGTTGATGTGTATTTCGGAAGATGTTAAGGATCCAATGGAATCATGGATCTTGAACTTCGATGGTGCTGCAAATGCTTTAGGACGTGGTACTGGGCAGTTTTGGTTTCACCAGAAGGAGATTATTACCCTTTCCCTAGTCGTTTGAAGTTCTTCTGAACAAATAATATGACAGAATATGAGGCATGCATACTGGGGCTAAGGGAAGCCATTGAAAGGAAAATACGCAATCTGAAAGTTTTTGGAGACTCAGCGTTGGTTATCTATTAGATACGAGGCAAATGGGAGACAAAAGATGCAAAGTTGATAGATTACCACAAGTTGGTTCTCGAATTAACTAAAGAATTTGATGAGATCAATTTTAAATACCTACCCCGAGAAGAAAATCAGATGGCAGATGCCTTGGCCACCTTAGCTGCTATGTTTAAGGCTAGTAAAGGTTCAAAGATGATGCCTATCAAACTACAAATGTTGGACTCCCCAACTCACTGCTATGATGTGGAGGAGGAAGCAGATGGATTTCCACGGTACCATGATATTTTGTAGTATATAAAGTCTCGGTAATTCCCGCCCCAAGCAACAGAGAATGAAAAGACAATGATCAAGAAATTGGCATCGAGGTATGTTCTCGATGGAGAAATTTTGTACAAGAGAAGTCGAGATCAGGTACTTTTGAGATGTGTGGACGCAAAAGAAGCTCAGTTGATTTTATAAGAGGTTCATGAGAGCTCACCCCAGCAGCTTCACCATGGCCAGAAGAATCATGCGCTTTGGATATTATTGGTCAACTATGGAAGGGGATTGCATCAATTATTCTCGCAAATGCCAAAAGTGTCAGATTTATGCTGATACCCCTCATCAGTCACTCTATGTCATGTCAGCTCCTTGGCCATTTTACATGTGGGGCATAGATGTCATCGGTCAGATTCATCCAAAGGCATCAAATGGACATCGATTTATTCTGGTAGCCATCGACTACTTCACAAAGTGGGTTGAAACAACCTCATATCCAAACGTCACTAGATCTACGGTTTGCAAATTCTTGAAAAAGGAAATCATTTGTCGATATGGCTTGCCTGAAGGTATCATAACCGATAATGCCTCAAATCTAAATAATAAGATGATAGTAGGAGTTTGTGAGTAGTTCAAGGTCAAACATCATAACTCAGTGATATATCGCCCGAAGATGAATGGGGCAGTGGAGGGTGCAAATAAGAACATTAAGAAAATAGTTGCAAAAATAGTTGATACATATAAAGATTAGCATGAGAAGTTACCTTTGCCTTATATGCATATCAAACTGCAGTACGAACGTCCACCGAGGAAACACTATTTTCGTTGGTGAACGGAGTAAAAGTAGTATTTCCAATAGAGGAAGAGATACCATCGCTCCATATCTTAATAGAGGCAAAATTGGAGGAAGCAAAATGGGTCCAGGCGAGATATGACTAGTTGAATCTAACTGATGAAAAAAGGTTGAAAAAATTGTGTCATAGGAAGATGTACCAAAGAAGGATAATAAGGGCTCATTAGAAGAAAGTTTACATGAGAGAATTCCAAAAAGGCGATTTGGTGCTAAAAAAGAAGTTACCAATCCAAAGTGATTCTCGAGGAAAATGGGCACCAAATTGGGAAGGACCGTACATTGTAACAAAGGTCTTCTCAGCTAGGGCATTAATTTTGGCTGAAATGGACGGAGATAAACTTCAGAGCCCCGATAAACTCGGATTCAGTTAAAAAGTATTATGTTTGAAGAAGAAAAAAAAGAAGAAAAAAAAGAAAAATAAAAAGAGAAAAAAGAAAAAAAGAAAAAGGAAGAAGAAAGAAAAAAGGGGTTCAAAATGAAAACCCGTAAAGGGCTTTTTGAAACCAAAGGAGAACTTGAGTTGAAAACCCACAAAGGGCGGCTCAGGTAGTTGATATGGTGGGTAATTCTCTCGGGGACATAGATGATTTATATATCTTCTCTCATTGTCACAATTTTCGAAGTCTACTCGGCATGGGAAGCATTCATGGCCTCTCATGGCGTTTTGATAGGAGGAGTTTTGGTCATTGATATCTGAATATCTGTAACTTCCTTCTATTTGCCACAATATTGATAAAATTTTGTTTCTTTAGCTTTCCTTTCTTTGCTTAGACCCTTTTCGCATAAGTGTCTTGCATTGAAATGAGAATTAATAAGTTTGATATCATTTAAAACTTGCAGAAGATTTTTTAGCATTACTTTGAAATTTGTTTAAAAGGATAATGGAACTACAAGGCGTTCCACGGTTAAGTTCTTAATTTGGGGCATGAAAAAGCACCAAATACACGAGGACGTTCAAGGTGGAAATAAGTTTTGCTACAAATATCCCCACACATGCAATTCAAATTACTCTGTGAAAACAAGAATCAAAGAATTCTCAAGAAGCGTTGAGGGTTTTTTTATATTACTTTAAGGCAACATGTTGAAAAATAGAGATGCATGAATAAGTCAGTCTTTCTTCCATGACAATAAGGACAATTCTACAGACATTGGAGGAGATAACCAAGGATATGAAGGCTTTTGTTCGAGTTTCAGAGCCACACAAGAAGTCTTGTCACTGAATATTGATGATAGTTCAATCTGGTTTGATGGATGGTTAAGTCTTTCTTCCACGACAATGAGATCAATTTTACATACATTGGAAGAACAATAGAATCTTCAAGGAGGCTTGTCACTAAACATTGATGTATCAACTACAATGATAGTTTGACCTGGTTTGACAGGTAATCAGATTGCTAGAGACCTTTATTTTCATGACTGGATAAAGGCTAAGAGAGTAAAGTCAGTCATTCCAACCAGGAGCACAAGGTAACTAGATTGAGTGAACAAATATGCAAAGTCAAAAGAACTGAGGAAATATAAAAAAACAACCATTCAAATGAAAAGAATTAATGAAACGTGCATACATTCAATAGGCATCCTTAGGGGAATGCATATCATAATTATAGCATCCATTCATTTTATAAGGTTTGGAACCTGCTTATCTATTCGAGCATGAGGAGGATAGAACCTACCTATATATTCAGGCTTGAGGAGAATAGAACCGGCTTACCCATTCGAGCATAAGGAGAATGGAACCTACTTATCTATTTGAGTTTGAGGAGAATAGAACCTGCCTATATATTCGAGCTTGAGGAGAATAGAACCCGCTTATCCATTCGAGCGTAAGGAGAATATAACCTACATGTCTATTCGTGCATGAGAAGAATAGAATTCGCCTATCTATTCGGGCTTGAGGAGAATAGAAATCGCTTATTCATTTGAGTGTAAGGAGAATGGAACATGCTTGTCTATTCGAGTATGAGGAGAATAGAACGCGCCTATCTATTCGAGCTTGAGAAGAATAGAACCCGCTTATTCATTCGAACGTAAGGATAATAAAACCTGCTTATCTAGTCGAGCATGAGGAGAATAGAACCTGCCTATCTATTCAAACTTGAGGAGAATAGAACTTGATTATCCATCCGATCATAAGGAGGATAAAACCTTTTTCAATATACTTATCTATCTGAGCATGAGGAGGATAGAACCGCCTATCTATTCAGGCTTGAGAAGAATAGCACCTGCTTATCCGTTCGAGCATAAGGAGAATGGAACCCGCCAGTTTGATCAGTCATTGAGTTTTGACAGGTTTGGTAATTGGTGAAAATTAGTGTCCTTTGTTCTTTGCTCTATTCTTGTTTCACCGGAATGACCAAAGAGGGGCAGCTATTGTCACTGATTTTCACTAGGATCTTATTTGTTTACATTGTTTTCATTTTTTTGTTATTATCACCATGTATAGTAGTTGTTATTATTATCCTATACATTTTTTAGTGTTATAGTTAGTAATAGTTAGTGTAATAGTTAGTATAAAACCCAAAATATAAAAAAATAGTCCATTGTATATAAAGCCCATTACATTAGAATCCATTTAGTTAAAATAAAATACATGGCCATTTAAAACAAAGGCATGTTCAGCCCAGTTTAAACCAAGCTAAACCCTAATGCCCATCTATTTCTTGTATACACAGCTAAAGGATCACCGTTGGATCGAAGGGCTGATCTAACGACGCAGCTGAGGAAGGAATAATGCCGCACTCTCCCAGCCGTTAGATCCAGACAAGATCTAACAACCTAGATTGCTCTAGAGCAGGGCACGCGGATCACCACTCGCGCGTGGTAGCCACGCGCACGATGTTTCAACTTTGGCCAGTCGATTCACCTTCTCCGACGAACGCTCGAGCCAACTCCATCATCGTTTGCTCTTTGTCGGCGTTGCCCCGATTGTTTTCAGTCATCAGAAACATGCAAAAAGGGAAACAATAGACATTAAATCCCTAAACAGAAGTAGAGTCAACCAAATCAAAGAGGGACCAATCCCTAAATTGAAGCTTTTGGCGAAGATCAAGCAAAATCCAAATCAATACAGAACCAATTCGGGGGGAAATTAGGGATTCATTCATGTAATTCTAGTAAATTCATAGCTATATAAACCATGTAATTTTCATATAACAAAGACACAATTTTACACACACAAAAACACACCGAAAATATACACAAAATAGCGTTCGGATTTGAAGAATAGCAAGCAAGGGTTGTAATCAAATTCTCAGTGGAAATAGAGTAAGCTTTTTGGTAACTTTTTTCTATTTATTCTTATTGAATTAAAATAAGATAATGGAATGATATTTTTACCTCTTTTTTGGTAATCGTCGCCGTGCATGGAATTCGAGGTTGTCTCGCCAATGACGGATACGCTTTTAGTGCTCATCGGATTCTGGAAATTTGGTTTTAAAGGGGGGATTTCTGGGGATTTTCCGCCATTTGCAACGGCGGCCGACGCCGGTGTATGGCGGCCAGAACGACGAACGTTCGCTGTGTTCTTCAATCCATGAAGAACACGAATGAACATTTCAGAGGAAAAGGAAGGCCAGGTTTTGATCCATTTAGAAAGGGGAACCAAAAATAATTTTTGCTTCTGTTTATTGTCTTAAATACCAACCTGAGACCCAACCCGTATCCACCCTTTAACCCGCGCCCTACTATAATGGATCTCTCACCGTGACTCTTCAGTTTGTAATCTTTTCAATTTCGTCCTTTTATTTGTAATTTGACCATCACATTTCGTTTTCCTTTCAATTTGGTCACCAGTTTTTTTAAAGGAAAATAAAAATAAAAAAGGTTTTATATATCCCTTCCCTTTATTTAAAATTTCGTAACTATTTAATTTTAGTTTTAGACTAAAGTAATTTAATTTTATTAATTTCTCGCTTTAATTTCATTTGCTTATTTTGAGTTGTGTTTAGTTTAGTTTTTGATCCTTAGGAATAGGTTCTCAAAACTTGCTTAGAGCCATTGTGTGATAAAAAATTCTCTTATATTTTTGAATAAAATACACTTAATCTTACTTGAACCTTAATAGATAAAATGAATGTAGATATTTTAGGGTTTAATCACTGATTAAGTTTAATTTTAATAAAAAACTTTTACGTCAATTTTTTTGTTATTTTGTTATAAAGTGAAAATTAAGTAATTCGGTGTCTTACCAAACAGAAATGACAGGTTAGCGTGATGAGTGTTGGCGGTGATTGGAGTTTATTTTCCGAGCGGTAAGGACGTTAAAATAGATTTACATTCATTAAACGGACGAATAAATCAAAATCTTGTGAACTTGAAAATTCAAATTTTGAAAACTTTCTTTTGAAATCAATAAGGTACCAATTTTTTAGCGTTGTGGGGGTGCTAACCCTTCCCCACATGTAACCGACCCCCAAACCAGTTTCCTGGTTTCCACAGACCAAAAATGTTGTTTTAATAAATAAAATGTTTTATTAAAATAACCTCGTTTTAAAAGTGATCTAATTACACTTTTTTAAAAAAGATTGGTGGCGACTCTGTGTGTTTAGTTTTCAAAATGTTGGGCCTCCTAAAAAGGGTTGCGACAATAGGATTGATAGTGCACTATAAAAAGTCGACTCGAGTGTTGAGGGGTTTTTGTGTACCGAATGCTCCACCCGAGTACCCTAACTGTTGAGGGGTTATATGGTACCGAAAACTCATGTTAGTGGATTATACACCTAATCGATGATTAGGGTTGTGATTGTACCACAGTTGCGATTGTACCGTTATTCCGGTTGAGGTTGTATGAAGTGTTGAGAGGACACTTGTTGAATCCCTGTATCCGTGTAATATTTTTAAAGTAGAACTTGGTTCTTAGTCACTTGAAAGCCAATATAATTGCTATTGTATCATGTTGATGGATGTTAATCTATAATGTTGGTTTATACATGTTTACTTTTTAAGCTTTGCATATGGATTGTTATGCATGGGAAGGCTTAAATTGAGGGTTATCAATGAGATTTGTTGTTGATCCATGATACATGTTGCATATGGTTTAATATGCTGGTTTTTGAAAGTGTTAAGTGCATGGTTTTCAAGGCATGATGTTTTATAAAATGATTAAAATGGTAATTTCAATGTGGTTTTGGAAAATGGTTTAAAAATGCATTGATGGTATGTTGTTTGAGCAGTCTTCACTAAGCCTTGCATGCTTACACTCTCTTTGTCCATCAATGCAGATAATTAAAGGTTTGGAGGCAGCAACAAGCGAAGAAAATCCAAGGACTTCGGCCAATTGAACGTATGGTTTTGAACTAGACTTGTAGTAATAAAGGCAATGGGGTTTCATTTTGTTTTTGGGAGGGTTTTTGCTAAACTCCTTATTGAGCAAGTTTATATTGTTGTTCTGGACTTAGGTGACTTCCAACCTATCACCACTTGAATCTTGTGTGAAACCAACCGAATTCCTTCGACTGGCACAACGTGCCCAAGGAAAGAAACCTCCATAAGCCAAAACTCATACTTGCTCAACTTAGCATACATCTGATTATCCAACAATGCCTAAAGCACAATCTGCAAGTGTTTATTATGATCCTCCCCGGTACGAGAGTACACAAGGATATCATCAATAAACTCGACCATGAATTGGTCCAAAAACTCTTGGAACACCCGATTCATCATATCCATGAATGCTATAGGGGCATAAGTCAAACCAAACGGCATCACCAAGAACTCGGAATGCTCGTACCTCGTACGAAAAGTAGTCTTAGGCACATCCACATCCTTTACCGTCAACTAATAATATCCTAACCTCAAATCGATCTTAGAAAACACCGTAAAACCTCTAAATTGATCAAACAAATCAACAATTCGCGACAAAGGATCCTATTCTTAATCGTCAACTTGTTTAATTGCCAATAATCAATTCACATCCGCATCGTGCCATCTTTCTTTTTCACAAACAACACTGGCGCACCCCACGGCGAAACACTAGTCCTGATAAACCCTCGATCAAGCAACTCCTGAAGTTGCATCTTTAACTCCTTCAACTCCTTTGGTGCCATAAGATAGGGAGCAATAGACACAGGAGTTGTATTTGCATACAACTCAATGCCAAACTCAACCTCTCTATCTGGTGGCAAACCCGACAACTTATCCGAAAAAATACTCAAGAACTCACATACCATACGAATGTCCTGAACACGCACCTCCTTTGATCCCGGATTCATAATATAGGCTAAGAATGCCTGACATCCCGCGTCCATCAAACTACTCGCTTCCAGAGCTCAAACAACATTGGGCAAGAACTTCGCATTTTCACCCACAACAACCACTTTGTAATCATCAGCAAGCTTCAAGGAAACTCCCTTGGTTTCAAAATCAACCACAGCTCTATGCTAAAACAACCAATCCATGCCCAAGATTACATCAAAACCGTGAAATGACAACTTCATCAAATCAACCGCAAACACATGACCTTGAACCATCAAAAGACATCTCCTAAACAACCTTTTCGTTACAACCGTTTCTCTAAAACAACTAGTTATATGCATACCCACATCCAACACTTCTACAAGTATATTAAGCAAATGTGCATGCTCACAAAAGATATAGGAATACGTAGAACCAAAATCAACCAAAGAAAACAACGGAAAAGATTGCAATGTAAATGTACCTGCAATCACATCGGTGTTGTTGTGTCCCTTGCGATATGCGTACACCCTTGCAGGAGCACCACTTTCAGGTTGAATTGCAACAATATGATCCACCGTCCTCGAACCCTTGTCCCTTTGTTGAAATTATCCCCAGCCACGACCACGACCTCTCTGTGGTGCAACTGTAGGTGCCCTGGCCTGTCCACCACCCACCAACAATGGACAATCACATCTCAAATAATTGCTCAATCCACAAATCTAACAAGAGTTAGCAACAACAGTTGCATGAGCATGTTCTTCACGAGCCAAATGAGGACAGTCTCACCTCATGTGATCACGTGATCCACAAACCCAACAGGTATTATGTGCTGCTCTAGTCCAGGTACCCTAACCCTGCAGTCCTCGCCCAACACTACCTCTACCTCACCTCTAATTGGGGTGATACCTTTCATCATAGAGATTCTTAAGCTGACCACCACCCAAACCAGAGTCTGCAACTCTCTTGCCAGAACCAGAACAAGAACCACCCACACGAACTGATAAACCCAGGTTCTGCTCAATGTCCTTTGATCATGTAACCAACACGTCAAAATTAGTGTAGTTAGAAGCTGACATATATGTCTTAACATACTGTACCAATCCGTAACGAAATTGGTCACAATGATGCCTTTCATCCGGTACCAATTTAGGAGCATACTGACTCAATCGTACAAACTGTACCTTATACTCTGCTATAGACATACTGCCCTAAACCAAAGCCATGAACTCACGCTTCTTTTCATCAAAGTATCTAACTTCCAAATACTTCTTCTTAAAGGTAGTTCAAAAGAACTCCCAAGTCACACCGCTGGGTTCCATGCTCACAATCACGGTTGTCCACCAACTATATGCATCTCCTTGCAGTAGAGATACAACACATCCCAACTTACGGGCATCATTGCACCCCATTTGATCTAGAATCTGATTAGTACTGGCCGTCAACCCCTCAGATGCCTCGGCTTCCAACCCTCGAAACTCAACTCCTTCCAAATTATTCAAACATTCCAACGACAACCCCGTTTGCCCTGCAACTGGCGCAAGCACATGCGCTCCAGCAACAACAGCTTGAAAAGCCCCAGTCATTGCTTGTATCAAAGGCGCTATATCACCCAAAATTGGCGCAGGTGATACTTGCTCCACTCCTATAGGTGGATTAGGCAGAGGAGGTGGCAAAGCTTTAGGAGGTATAACATTCTCCTCATTCCCTTACCCAACGGCAACAACATTCGCCCCATACCTGAATTCTCTCCTCGGTCCCATCGTATTAAAATCTAAAGCATGATTATCACACCAAAACAAAAACATTCAGGCCAGCTTCAAGCGAAGATCCAAGACTTCCATTTCAAATCAAAAATATTTCAGACTGTAGTAATAAGGTAATGTGTCCCACAACTATCTCCTAACATAGCATATAACAATCAACATACTTGTAACAATCACCGTGCATGGCAAACAACAATAATCAATCAATAAAAATATTCCAAAAATCATAACTTTATCCCACTCATCGTAAACCTAGCTCTGAAACCACCAAATGTAACCCCCTCGACCCAGCCTAAACACCAGACCGAACCAAGCGAGCTATCTTGAGTTTTGCCGAAACAAAACTCGAAACGATTAACTAAACTTAGGTCTATTTTTTATTTTTTATCTTGTCTAGATGACACATTATATCCTAAGGTGTGCATGCTAGAAACAGGTGAAATCTCAACTAAATCGGGCGTCAATTTGATATCCAATTGAGTGAATTGCAATTTATGGACTAAATTACAAATCTGGAAAATTATGAGGATTAAATTAATATTTGAGCTACCAATCCTCAATTAATCTGATTACATGCTTTCTTGTCAAATTTTAGCTCAAAAAGATAATCCAAACTCATACAATTGCACACATAAAAACAAGGGATCAAAACGGAAGAATCTCAAAACATTAATAGTCCATAACTAACATAACGACTAGCCGTACCGATACGGTCCCAAGGCATATCGGTACGCGGGCTACACCAACCAAGTCCAGATTCTAGTGGCTAAGGGGCATACCGATACAAGTCCCTGTGTATCGGTACGAGGCCACCAAAAACACATAGTCGTACAGATAATGAGCCTCGCGTATCGGTACGCCTAGACTTGTAATGTCCAAATTTGCTGGTTTTCTTTCAAACATGGATTCAGATATGCTTCAACAAGCCATAAACAAGTATACCATGAATCTAAAGATCGAACCATGCCAAAACATCAAAGGAACATGATCATAGCATAACAAAAAATCCCAAACTCAAGTCTAGAGGCATGCATCCTAAAAACCAAGCCATCCAAAGTTCAAAACATAACTCCACACCAAAACCAACCATATAAAGCCTCATACAACACCACAACAACATTATAAACTTGTAAAAATAGGGAGTTTAGCCAAAAACCCTCCCAATCAACAACAATGAACCTTACTGCCTTTATTACTACAAGTGTAGTTCAAAACCATACTTTTGCGTTATTCAAGTCCATGGATTTTCCCTTCCTTGCTCGCTACCTCCAACCTTTACTTCCCTACATTGATGGACAAAGAGAGCGTAAGCACACAAGGCTTAGTGAGGAGTGCTCAAAACACAACACCATTAGTGCAATTTAAACCGGTTTCAAACTCACAATGAGTTCGTCATTCTAAACCACTTTTAAAACATTATCATGCTTTTTAAACCATGCACTTAATATTTCCAAGACATGCATATTAAATCATATGCAACATGTATCATATATCAACAGCAAAATCCCATTTGCTAACCCTCAATTTAAGCTTTCCCATGCATAACAACCCATATGCAAGGCTTAAAGAGAAAACATGTATAAACCAACATTATACATCATGATCCGTCAACATGAGCGATCATGAACCAAGTTCCTTTTTGCAAAATATTTCATTGGATACACGGATTCAACAAGTGTCCTCTCAACACTTCATGCCATCTCAACCGGAATTCAAGGTTCATTCACAACGAGGTACTACCACTACCAAATTATCGGTTAAATGCATAATCCACTAACGAGAGTTTCAGTACCATATAATCCCTCAACTGTTAGGGCAATCGTGGTAGAGTATTCAGTACGCATAAAGCCCTCAATACCCTGTAATCACTCATTTTTATCTAATCTCTAAGTATCTTATTAATATATTAGTGCATGATTACATATATGTGTGTGCGTGTATATGTTATTAATATTACATATATGATATATGTGTGAATGTATGCATGGTGCATATATTTATGTTGTGTATTACGTACCTATTAATATGTGTGTGATGTGGTTATATTTATGTTAGGGGTATCATATAATATATGGTGGTATATGTGCATTTATGAGTATTTTATATATGTTTGCATGTATATATTATTAATGTCCTTGTTATTATTGAATGTATACGAATGAGTGTTGCATGAACTGTATGTATTATTATTAAGTGTATTTACGTGTGAATGTATTTCATTACAATCGTATGTATGTGTGCGTAAGTATGTATGTGTATGCATTTACTATTATATTATTATTAATATATGGACAAATCTGAAAATAAAAAACCCAATTAAATTAAGTGTCCATATTATTACAAAACCCATAAATTACAAGGCCCGATCGGCCCAAACCCAAAACCCTAACAGAACCCTAATACCCATCAGATATCTAACCCTAATTACTTTGTATTTGCACAGCCAACCAGGAGCCGTTGGATCAAAATGTTGATCCAACGGCCAAGATCAAGGAGGGAAAAATATCCAGCTGGCCGCGTGTATTACACGCTCGGACTGTTCGAATGCCACGCGCGGACCCTTCGATATCCCACGCGGGCGTGAATCCCACGCGCTATAACTCCTCGACTGCTGAGCCCCACGTGTCATGATCTGGAGCTGTTCCACCGATCGAGGTTTCATCTGGACCGTGCATTCTTCAAGCTATCCCGACCGTTGGATCGAATATGATCCAATGGTCGAGAATGCCTCTAGCCGAAGACATCTCCCCCACACCGCCACCATACTTCCACCATGCCGGCCTCCAACCACCGCTCAGATATATAAAAAAACACAAAAAAAGAGGCGATGTCAGTATCATTTTCATATCTAAAAAATGTTTTACAGTACTTGCTACCAAACCAAAAAAAGAGGGATATATGTATGAAACAAGTAATTGTAAGGCAGTCCAGTTGCAATCAGTTAGAGAAAAATAAAAAAGAAGCACAAAGTTTCAGTGGTAACTCCCTTTTCTTTTTTTTACTTCTTTGCATGCATACAAAAAAAAATACGAAGTAATAACAAAAAGAGAGGGATGTAGATTTGTTACCTTCGTCGTCAACGGATCTCCCCTCACCAGTGAGAAGCCTCTTCAGCTTTCCAAAGCTGAACATGGTGAACTGAAGGGAGAGGGGGGTCCCTTTTGGTTTCGTTTCGGCTAAACATAAACAAAAAACTCTTTTTCATTTCGTATTTGCTTAGATCTAGACAAAAGGGTGAGTCTTAGTGTAAATCTAAGTTCATATTCAGGTTCGGTTTGAACAGAGGTTGGTTTTGGGCGTTTCTTTTGGTTCGCCGGTGCTGGCTAGCGGCGGCCGGCAGCGGAAAGGACGGCGGAGAGTCATCGGGTTCTGGGTTCATCAAAGGTTTGGGGATGGTTAAGTTGAGAGAAAATGAGATAGAAAGGTTATTATAAAATGGGTTAAGGGGAAAATGAGGAAAATTTGAGATCAGGCTAAAAAAGGGGTTTTTATAGGCATTTTATTTTGTGAAATGGTAAAATTCTGAAATAAATCCCCCCGCGTTTTTGATATTTTCATTTCTGTCTTGCCGCATGGGATATTTACAATTCCGGTCCCCCTTATATTCTAAAATCTTGCAATCCAACCCCTGGATTAAATTGAATCAGTTTTTAAATGGCGAAATTACCTCACCAGTCCCACCATGTTTTTGAAATTTTCACTTCAAGCTTGCCTCTTGGTCTAATTACAGTTTTAGTCCTTTTAGGTTCTGTTCAGTTTGCAATTTCGTCCCTAAATCGCATATTATTGCCTTTTAATTTTTGTTTCTTATGTTTATTTCTTTTCATTTCAGTCCTGTTCCATATTTAAATATTCATGTTCGTTTATTATGATCGTATATGTTGATGTAGCCTTTTTGCCTTTTCATATGTCTCTCGTACATGCTTTGTATTTTCATGTTTATATGTATATATGTGTTAAGTTTATGGTGATTATGTATTTTTATGCATTTGTTCGGTCATTCGTATCACGCATATTAGATTGATATTTTAGTTGGCTCGTACACAACATGTTTTGTATTTTAGCATGTATTGTATGTTCTCTTTGCTTTTAGGTTACGTGTTAGTATATTTTCTTTGTCATGTATAATACCATGTTCTACATATGTTACAATGTGTTTTATTTTAATATGTATATCTTCTTGTAATATGTGTTTTTGTTCCCACATGTATTTACTCATGCCATGTTATTGTGATATGTTAAGTTTGTTTTTATTTACGAGTAGGAGTAATCTGTATGTATGTTTTAGATTAGTATTTTATTTATGTTCGATTAGTATTCTATTATGTTAATATTTATTGTATTTAAATTATTTGCCATGTTTTATATTTTGCTCACTAAGTTTGCATAATGGAATATATAATGTCAATGCGGTGCCCTTTTATCCGAGCGTAAACGGGGCTAGTATCAGGCGTAGTGATAGTGGTTGGGCGTTTACTCTCGGATAACGGGGCCTTTAAAATTTATTCGCAATTATAACCGAATTTTAAACTAATCGTCACTTTGACCCGGAAAATCTAATATTAATGAAGCGGTAATTATTAAAGTACCAATTTTGGGCGGTGTGGGGGTGCTAATCCTTCCCCATCTGTAACCGACTCCCGAACCCAACAGTTTTTAAATCTCCGGTTTTATGGTGTTCGACCTACCTAAGTGGCCGGTGGCGACTCCAATTTTTAATAAAATGCGGTTTTTAAACCCCACAGAATAAATATTTTAATACCCGAAAGACAACCAACACTTCGAAAAATTGACTTTTAGCCAAAAGGGACATCGCCACAGATGGCGACTCTGCTGGGGACAATTTTTTGTTTTTCGAAAACAAGAAGAGAGTCAAGCTTTTTAAAATAATTACGCTTTATTAATATTAGAAATTTCGGGTTAAAGTGACTATTAAATTAACATTCGGTTATAATTGTGCATTTATTTTAACGCATTTAAAATATGGCATATAAACCCGTTTTTTTTAAGTGGGGGGGAAAACGCTAATGCTTTCGTGGAGATATCGTTCTCCCGTATGGGCCTAGCAAGTACCTTCAGGGCTCGAGTATCTTATGCTTTCGTAAAGATATCGTTCCTTCGTACGGGCATAAGTGAATGGGTCCCCTGAATTGAACCCGGTTGAAAAGAGCCTATAATAGGTGATGATCGGGGGTCTTTCTACTCTTAGTAGAGGACAGCAAGGACAATTCGGGTACCTCCTAGAACCAAGACTGCATGTAGAGAATACATAGAAACCTACCCCTTTAGAACCATGCAGATAACCTTAGGTTTTAGACGGGATAAATAGGGTTGTTTTATGTGTTTATTCTGTTTAATTTTGTCCTTTTATTTATATATTTATTAATTTTATCTGGTACTGACTTGTTTTCTTTTTCGCTTTTGTGTTTTTCATACATCATACATTTGCATCACATAAAGGTACTGGATCAAGTGGTTTGCCCGATCAGAAAGTCTTTCACCATGGAAAAAAGGTGTCTTAGGAAAAAAGAGCTTAATTTGTCAGTCAGACATTGGTCAGAGGTCAACCAGAAAGCCCAAGGGGACAGTTCGCCGAACGAACGCGTAATAGCAGGGTACACCTATGTGAGTCTCCAACAGAACAAATTATGGGATCTTCAAAGCATTTGGGAAAGATGGGACCGAAGACTACAGGACTTGTTCTGCGATAGTTATGGCGACATTGCACAACTGTTATATGTTCGGGTTAACCAGCCCCTGCTCCGAGCTATTTTTTAGTTCTGGAATCCTGCCTTTTGCTGCTTCACCTTCAATGGGCAGGACATGATGCCTACAGTAGAAGAATACACTGCTTTACTTAACCAGAAGAACATTCAGGAAGATTGGATCTACACGAAGCCTCCTAGGATTCAGAATTACACTTCGAAGGTCAAAACCTTTGCAGGAATGAGTGGCGATTGGGTTAATGGCCTGATTCAGCTCCGAGGAGACAATACAGTTTTTGCATGGGAAAGTATTCGGGACATCATACCGACACATCCAGACGAGGCAAAGAAGATGGACCTATTCGCCTTAGGAATATATGGCTTGGTGATCTTTCCGAGAGTACTTGGGAACATTGACATAGCCATTCTGACTTGTTTGAGTGTGTGAAACGGAGAGCGAACCCAGTACCAGCAATCTTGGCCGAGACCTTCATTTCTTTAAATGCTAGTCGGAAGCATGAAGAATGACGTTTTCGAGGATGTGTACAGCTGTTACAGGTGTGGATTCAGAGTCACATGTGGAAGACGCCGATGAGGGTCCTGCCGGGGATATCCTTCCAGGGTTTTTCGCCTTTACGGGAGTACTTAGCAAAAGAATGGCGAGAAGATTTGAAAACAAAAAATGGACTAGTTTCTTCAGGAACATTCAAGACGAAGACATAGCATGGAGGGTCCCATGGCTCGGCAAAGTTAATTACTTTTTATACAGTTGCGGCGATTTCAACTGGCTGATGATGTTGGGATTGCACGGAGGGATTGCTTATGCTCCGCTTTTGATGTCTCGACAGTTCAGATCACGACAGTTCATTCCCAATATCGCCAGGTTAAGCCGAACTGAATTTCTTTTCAAAGGGGAGTTCAAAGGAAAAGTTCAGACTATCATGAGGGCTTGGGACCATTGTTACCAGATCAGGGTGGAAGGAGACACCGAGCACATGACCACCCCATACTACGATCTTTGGAGATGTTTGAGGGTTAATAATGTGTTTCCTGAATCTGATCAAGGAGCAACGGTGTCGCTCGAGGAGCTTACAAGGGTGGTACCGTCTGAAACTGACATCTTACGGAATGAACTCGAAGAAATTAAAAGGAAAATGGACACCCAACAGACTCAACATGCGAGTGAGCTCTACAAAGCAAGCTTAGAGGTCGACGAACGAGATGGGATCATTAGGCAGTTGAAGAAATTAAATGCGAATTTGAGCGATAAGAACGCTCTTTACCAAAAGGATGCCCTTCTACTACAAGCGAAAATACAGAAGGTCGGCCGAAGTCAGTTCATAGCCGTGGAAAAAGAAAGAATGAATGGTATCCATTTGGTGGAAGAAGAACAAGAAATCAGCAAGAGAGCGATCAAGAAGGAGATAGAAAGCTGCCGGTTGGCTATTGAGGAAGAAAGACAGTCCTCCAAGAAGGCCATTGACCAAGAAAAGGAAAGAATCATGCAAGAAATTAGCAAGGGAAAACAAGCAGTCAATCACGAGAGAGAAAACGTCTCCGTATGGAAAAAAAAGTCCATGAGTAGCCAGAATAGACTGTTAGAGATGCAAAAGTTGTACGACGACACTATCCTAAGTCTGGATCAAAGCCGAAGTCAGAATGTTGAACTGAGAGAAAAGGTGGCAAAAGTAGAACTCTCCTTTCAAACGTACTGCCAGAGAAATGGCTTCACTAAGCTACAAGAAAGAGAGCGCGAAGTAGGCATGTTACGAGCCCGATTTAAGTCCCTTGAAGCAACTGTTGAAGATTATAAGGAAAGAATTAGTGTATTCGAAGAGGCTACAGCCAGAGGGAACACTTATTGGCAAAGGAGACTGCGTGACGCTGCCCGGATGGTACAGGATAGGGACCAATATTACGCAAACCTAATGGTGGACATACAACGAGTCGCCAGGCATGTGAATGATTTGGCCGTCGAGGCTGAAACGCTCCGACCTTTCGTAGTCCCAGAATTGGAAGAAGCTCCCAGGTTCATCAAGTTGCTCAGGGCAATTGGAAGATTAGGAGATAGAGCTAGGGCTTATCTATAGGGCTCTGTGTTGTAATTAGTACTCTTTTGTATTAGGGATCTTCATTTTGTAATATGAACTCTGTTGTAATCTAGACCCTTTAATTCCCGTGGAAGTAGTTCAAAAGGGTGATTACCAGCGGAATCAGTACCTTATCTGCATACATTCTTGCATTGCATCATGACATTCGCATCATTAATGTTATGAATATTGTGGCAGTGTGTGAAAATAGGAGTTAACCCGCAATCATTCATCATCCATACTTTACCCGATTACAAAGCAAGCTCATGGAAGACAGGATAATCAATCTAGAAAAGGGGCAAAGAGAGCTCGAAGCAAGGTTTGAAGAGGCTTAAAGAAGCCTCAGTGACCAGAGTGCTCAGTCGTAAGCATCGATAGTATCCGACATAACCGCATTATTGGCTAAAAGTCTTGGAAAGAGAGTTGAAGGAAAAACTGTTCAAGAACCAGAGGGTACCCCAATTCACAATAAGGTTCAACCAGCTGCACCAAATCTGACTAGAAGGGTGTATATCGACCCTACAGGAATGTCAGCTAATCTTCAGGTAGGGGCATCTGAGACTCAACCCCTCGACACTGAAGCACTCTATGAAAAGGAGCTGCCGGACCTGAATTTGGTCGAAAGGATCAGGACAGAGGTAGAGAAAAAGTGGGAGGAAAGGTTTCGCCTCATGGAGGAAAAATTCAAAACTTTACAAGCTATGGAAGAGTCAGGAGATGATGCTAGTGACTTAAGTCTGGTATCCGATCTTGTCCTACATCCAAAATTTAAAATGCCAGAGTTCGACAAATACGATGGAACCACGTGTCCTTCCGCGCACATAACAATGTACTGCCGGAAGATGGTGGCCTACCTTAAGGATGAGAAGCTACTGATTCACTATTTCCAAGACAGCCTAACTGGAGCGGCGTTACGGTGGTACACCCAGCTGAGCAAGGTAAATGTCAAGACATGGAAAGATCTGTTAAGAGCATTCATTGAGCAATATAAACATGTAACAGATATGACCCCCAGTAGAATTATGTTGGAAAATATGGGGCAGAAGTCCAACGAAAGTCTACGACAATATGTTCAAAGGTGGCGGGAAGTGGCCGCCCAAATTCAGCCACCCCTCCCGGAACATGAAATTATGCCATTATTCGTTAATACTTTGAAAGAGGCACTTTTCGATCGCCTCATTAATAACACAACACAGAGTTTTGCTGATCTGATTAGGACTGGGGAGTCCCTTGAATTGGCAATTAAGAGTGGTAGAATTGATAGCGGGGAAGGATCTCGGAAATACAGCAAGAAGAATAAAGTAAACGCCACCAGCACTTATACCACCCCGAAGAATTTTACAGTCTCACAGCCACAAGCACCTATGGGAAAAGCACAAAACTTGAATCAAAGAGAGGAGAGAACCTCCAGAAAAGAGAAAGAGAGGAAAACTTTTACTCCCCTACCCGTTCCGTACTCGGAGCCTTACTCCCAGTTGTATGAAGCAGACTTGGTCCGTCCATATTACGTTACTCCTTTCAAACCGCCATTCCCGTCTTGGTATAACCCGAACGCGCATTGCGACTATCACGACGGTGCTCCTGGACATCCCATCGAGAACTGCCTTGCCTTCAAAAAACTTGTGCAGAGCTTAATTGATTCTGGGATATTAAAGTTTGAAGAACCGAGTGTAGCTACTAACCCGTTACCTAATCATGGGAACAGAGGAGTAAATGTTATTGAAGAATGCTTTACCAGGAAGATTAAGGATGATGTGTCAGAAATCAAATCTCCTTTGTTGTGGGTATTTCAACAATTATGCATGGCCCATGTGATCGACAAAGGCATGGTAATAAGGCAAAAGGGATGTGAAGTGTATTGCGAATTCCATCAGGACGAAGGGCATGACATCCAAAAGTGCGACGAGTTCAAGAGATTGGTACAAAAATTGATGAATGAAAAGCAAATAGAATTCTTCGAAGATCCCACGGGAAAGAAGGTGTCAGATGTACATATGACGGATAGCCCCAACGCTAAATACGGGAGGGATAGACCTTTTATCATCTCTTCCAGGACAGGGAATGCAGGTGCCTCCCAAGGAGAAACCACTAAGATAAATCCCAAGATCATCATTTCAGCACCATCCCCGTTCCCATTCAAGGATATGCGGCAAACTCCCTGGAACTATGCTATAAATGTGACCACGCCAGAAAAGCCAGAACATGGTAAGGTAAAAGAGCCTACGCTAAAAGACGAACAAAGCAAGAGCGATGTGAATGTTGGTGAGGTGGGCCATTTCACGAGGAGCGGCTGATGTTATTCCTCTGAGGCTTTGAGAGCAGCTGAAGCGGTCAAAGATAAGGGAAAGAATACAGCGGTTAGCCCCACGCAGATATTCGGTGAAGAACCTCCCCCAAAGATGAATGAGCCGGTAACTGAGGCCCAGGCCAAAGAATTTCTGAAGTTCCTAAGACATAGCGAGTACATTGTAGTGGAACAACTACGAAAGCAACCAGCTAGGATCACAGTGCTGGAGTTGCTCTTGAGTTCAGAAAGACGCCGTGAGGCACTATTAAAAGTACTAAATCAAACTTTTGTGCCCCGGGATATTTCTATGACAATTCTGGACAGGATAGTGGGGCATATCACTGCCTATAATCATATAACATTCAGTGATGATGAGATCCCTGAGGGAGGAATGGGGTTCACCAAAGCCCTTAACATCACAACCCACTGCAAAGGGTATGTAGTACCTGGGGTACTGATTGACAACGGGTCAGCATTGAACGTGTTGCCTATGGTGACCTTGCAGAAACTACCAATAGATGGTTCTCGCCTAAAGCCCTGCCATAATTCCGTAAGAGCCTTTGACGGTACACAAAGAGGAACAATGGGAAAAATTGAGGTGCCTCTATTGATCGGGCCAACTGAGTATGTGATTGATTTTGTGGTAATGGACATAAAACCATCTTACAGCTGCTTATTGGGAAGGCCATGGATCCACTCCGCAGGAGTTGTCCCCTCATCATTGCATCATAAATTAAAATTTGTAGTCGAAGGCAAATTGGTCATAGTAGAGGCCGAGCAGGAAATTGTTGCTTCAGTGACATCAGATGCCCCCTATATTCAAAATGACGAGGATGTTGCAGAATGCTCTTTTCGAGCATTAGAGCTAGTGAATGCCACATTCGTCGTGGAGGGAAGTCGGATCCCCTATCCCAGGTTATCTAATTGTACCAAGATGACCATCGCAGAAACTTTGGGCCGAGGAGCCAAAGTAGGAAGAGGGTTGGGGAAGAGATTACAAGGGAGCCTAAGAGCCAAAAGTATGATAACCAAGAAGGATCGTTTTGGGCTGGGTTACAAACCAAGTGTCCAACAGAGAAAAGAGGAATACAAGAGAAAAGAAGAGCAAAGAAAAGCCAGATTTAAAGGAGAAGACATTCCGTGGAGACCAATGTCCTTCCCTAGTTTGAAAACCACTTTTGTCTCCGGAGGATTCTACCAACCAGGTCAAGAAGTTGAAGAGGCAATTAAGGAAAATGACGTACTCAACAAGGAGGAGATATTCAATGAATCACTTGAAGGGATGTACATCAACATGATAGCTGGAAAGGGTCAAGGCAGCAAAATGTTGACCAACATCCGCCCCTGCCGTCCTGGGGAAACACTTGATAACTGGAGTTGCATTGATCTACCTGTGGTTTTTAGGAATAGATCACAGTAATGCTCCGAATCAACCTTTTGTTTTTGCCCATAAACAATGGGGATCTTTTGTATAGGGCACCTGTGTTAACTTTTTGTTGAAATGAAAATATCCCCCCGTTTTCTTGAATGACCAACATTTCATTTATTTCATTCATACATTCTTCATGTTCATTCACTTCATATAAAGCCATCCTCTTCCCAATACAATTCATTCTCATTTAATGCAGGTCGCTCATGATTGACTATATGAATGATACCGAATCCAATCCCGGAGTGAATTTTGAATGCCCTGAGATCTCAGAGGGAATTGAGGAAGAAGATGATGAGATAGAATGTGAGGTCCCGGTAAAGTTGAGGAGAATGGTGGCCAACGAAGAAAGGCAAATCATGCCCCACCAAGAAGAAACAGAAGTTGTAAACCTGGGGACTAAAAAAGAGAGAAAAGAAGTGAAAATAGGGACGGCGTTTTCCTCAAAAACCAAGCACGAACTGATAACCCTACTTCAGGAATTTAAGGATGTTTTCGCCTAGACCTATCAAGATATGCCAGGATTGAATACTGACATAGTGGTGCACAAATTGCCAACAAAGCCGGAGTGCAAGCCAATACATCAAAAACTTCGGAGAATGAGACCATACATGTTATTAAAAATCAGAGAAGAGGTAAAAAAATAGTTTGATGCTGGATTCTTGGAGGTAGCCAAATACCCCGAATGGGTTGCAAACATCGTACCAGTACCGAAGAAGGACAAAAAAGTTCGTATGTGTGTAGATTATAGGGATCTAAACCGAGCCAGCCCTAAAGACAACTTCCCCTACCATATATTGACACGCTGGTTGACAACACTGCGGGACACTCATGGTTTTCATTCGTGGATGGCTTTTCAGGGTACAACCAGATAAAGATGGACTCTAACGACATGGAGAAAACTACGTTCATAACTATGTGGGCACTTTTTGTTATCGGGTGATGCCTTTTGGGCTCAAGAATGCAGGGGCAACTTACCAAAGAGCAATGGTGACTCTTTTCCATGACATGATGCACAAAGAAATAGAAGTATACGTGGACGACATGATTGCCAAGTCCCGAACAGAAGAGGAGCACCTACAGAACTTGAGAAAACTATTCCAAAGACTACGAAAATACCAGCTGAGGCTTAATCCTGCCAAGTGTACCTTCGCCGTTACTTCTGGAAAACTCCTAGGGTTCGTGGTAAGCAGAAGAGAGATTGAGATCAATCCAGATAAAGTGAAAACCATCCAGGACCTCTCACCACCCCACACTCAGAAGGAAGTTTGCGGTTTCCTGGGGAGGTTGAATTATATCTCTCGTTTCATTTCCCAATTAACCGACCGATGTGACCCGGTCTTCAGACTTCTTAGAAAGAATAATCCTGGTGTATGGGATGAGGAATGTCAAAAGGTACCTGACAAATGCTCCGATTTTAGTCGCACCGGTACCAAACCGACCATTAATCCTCTACCTAACAGTCTTTGAGAATTCAATGGGATGCGTATTGGGGCAACACGATGAGTCAGGGAAAAGGGAGCAAGCCATCTATTACCTAAGCAGAAAGTTTAATGATTGCAAAATGCGGTACCCGCCAGTTCAGAAGTTGTGTTGTGCTCTAGTTTGGGCTACCAAACGGCTTAGGCAGTATATGTTGTACCATACTACTTGGTTGATATCCAAGCTAGACCCATTGAAGTTCTTAATGGAAGCTCCAGCACTATTGGGAAGGATGGCCCGCTGGCAGATGCTCTTATCCGAATTCGATATTGTATACGTGAGCCAGAAAGCCGTAAAGGGGAGTGTTGTAGCAGATTTCCTAGCTAGTTGCGCTTCGGACGACAATGAGGCGTTGAACTTTAATTTCTCGGATGAAGACTTGATGTGCATTACAACCGAGGAAGAGGTTTCAGATGATAAATCATGGAAGCTTTACTTTGATGGAGCCTCTAATGCTCTCAGACATGGGATAGGAGCCGTGCTAATTTCCCCTAAGAATGTCTATTATCCTTTCACTAGCAGATTAGAATTCTTCTGCACCAACAATATAGCTGAATACGAAGCTTGCGTTATGGGACTAAACTCAGCTATTGAAAGAAAGATTAAGGAGCTTCGAGTATTCGGAGATTCATCCTTAGTAATTTACCAGTTGCGTGGGGAATGGGAAACCAGGGACCCGAAGTTGGTCAAATATTATGAATTGATTCAAGAGCTCACCAAGGAGTTCGAAAGGGTCAGCTTCAATTACCTTCCCCGAGAAGAAAATCAGATGGCTGACGCCTTGGCGACCCTGGCGTCCATGTTTAAAATAAACACTGGGCCAGAAATGAGACCCATTAAGATGCAGACGTTTGAAAGGCCTGCTCATTGTTGTAATGTGCAGGAAGAGATTGATGGAAACCAATGGTACTATGACATCTTGCAATATGTCAAGCTTCGAAAGTATCCCGAAGGGGCAAATGACAATGACAGAAAAACACTCAGAAAAATGGCAACAAGATATGTCCTAGATGGGGAGATCCTATATAAGAGAAGTCATGATCAGATATTGATGAGATGCGTGGATGCCCGGGAGGCGAAGGAGATTTTAGCCGAAGTACATGATGGTCTACTTTGGATACACGCCAACGGGCTGTCTATAGCCCAAAAAATTATGAGATATGGCTATTTCTGGTTGACCATGGAGGGAGATTGTATCAATTACGTCAGGAAATGCCACAAATGCCAAATTTATGCTGACAAGATTCAGGCTCCCCCATCGCTTTTACACACCATGAATTCTCCGTGGCCTTTTGCGGCGTGGGGCATGGACGACATCGGGGCAGATTCACCCGAAGGCTTCCAATGGACACCGTTTCATTTTGGTCGCTATAGACTATTTCACTAAATGGGTAGAGGCAGCATCTTACGCCAACATCACAAGGGCTACAGTATGTAAATTCTTAAAGAAGAAGATTATTTGTCGATACGGTTTGCCAGAAAGGGTCATCACCGACAACGCTTCCAATTTGAATAACAAAATGATGACGGACGTGTTCAATCAATCAAGATAACACACCATAATTCCCAGTCTATCGTCCTAAAATGAATGGGGCAGTAGACGCAGCAAACAAGAACATAAAGAAGATCATAGCAAAGACGACGGGTACCTACAGGGATTGGCACGAGAAGCTGCCATTTGCCCTTTTCGCCTATAGGACGTCCATTCGCACATCAACAACTCGTTGGTATATGGTACCGAAGTAGTACTCCCCATTGAGGTAGAGATTCCGTCACTCTAGGTTTTAAATGAAGTAAAATTGGAAGAATCTGAATGGATGCAAGCCAGACTCGACCAACTAAATCTCATTGAAGAAAAGAGACTAAAGGCCATTTTCCACGGTCAAATGTACCAAAAGCGGATGATGCGGGCATACAACAAAAAGGTGCGCCCAAGAGAGTTCAGAGAGGGGGATCTGGTGCTCAAGAAAATCCTCCCGATTCAGAAAGATTCTCGAGGAAAATGGATGCCCAACTAGGAAGGGTCGTACGTGGTAAAAAAGGCTTTCTCAGGAGGAGCCCTAATCTTAACTAAAATGGATGGAGACGAGATGAAAGGCCCTGTAAATTCCGATGGTGTTAAGAAATGCTACGTTTAAAAAAAAGAAAAAAAGAAAAAAGAAGAACAAAAATGGAGAGCTCAGGGCGAAAACCCGAAATAGGGCGTCTTGAAGCAAAGGGAGAACCTGAGTTGAAAACCCATAAAGGGCGGCTCAGATCAATTGAAAGGTTGGATATCCGAAGAGAATGGTCATCCCCATGAACCCTGTAAAGAGGGAACTTCGGGCAAAAGATTCTATGCCGGTTGACAGGATCATGTATCATTCATACCGAAGATAATGAAGGATCTTATATTTCATATTTAGCTTTTTCTCTTCCTCATGTGTGTCATAACTCTCTCAAAGTATCCCAAACCCTTAATCGTAATAAAATCATGTTTTTGAGCATCCATTCCTTGCCTTCTTGTTAATTTCATGCAAATAAGCTAACATAGGCTTATGATAAACAAGAGATTTTTTAGCATTACTGTGATCTAATTTTAAAGATCAGGTGATTAGAAAACGATGTTAACTTTGCCCCCTGCTTGTTCAAGAGAAAGCATGCGAGATAAAAAGAGAGATCTCCCAGGTGAAAACCCGGAAGGGTACCCCTTGAAAAAAAAACCTCTAAAGTGAAAACCTGAAAGGGCACTTTAGAACCCCAAATCAGAAATTTAGAAAAGAAAGGTTGGAATGGTTGAACCCGATAGTGAAATGGGATATCGCCGCCAAAAAAGGGGAGAAAGTGAACAACGTAAAGTCGAGATTGACTGAGGACTAAAGCAGGCCCACCAAGATATTGACACTCATACATCATGAATAGTTAGACATCCCTAGGATTAGGAGCATGTCGATTCATTTGTCATAACATTTTGTCTTATCTTAGACAGGTATCTATAGATTCAAAGAGACATCGGTAGCCATCTTGGTGTGAATCCCAAATGTGAAGATGAAGGTTCTATATATGAAAGGCCTATGTTCCCAACCGCCTGCAGAGAGAGGTTCTATATAGGAAGAATCTGCCGCTCCAGGGTTCCAGAAGCTAAAAGTTCTATATAGGAAGGACTGACGGCTCCAGGGTGAAGACTAGCAGTTCTATATAGGAAGAACTCCCAGCCGAAGGAATTCACCCATGATACACAAGGTTTTATATAAGGAAAACCTATTGTGTTGAAAGCGAAGAGTCCTATATAGGAAGGGCTCCGAGCTTTACTACCTTAGAGTGAGAGATTCTATATAGGAAGAACCCGTAGCTCCGAGATTTCAGAAGCTAAAAGTTCTATATAGGAAGAACTGACGGCTCCAGGGTGAAGACTAGCAGTTCTATATAGGAAGAACTCCCAGCCGAAGGAAATCACCCATGATACACAAGGTTTTATATAGGGAAAACCTATTGTGTTGAAAGCGAAGAGTCCCATATAGGAAGGGCTCTGAGCTTTACTGCCTTAGAGTGAGAGGTTCTATATAGGAAGAACCCGTAGCTCTGAGATTTTAGAAGCTAAAAGTTCTATATAGGAAGGACTGACGGCTCTAGGGTTTGAAGACTAGCAGTTCTATACATGAGGAACTCCCAGTCGGAAGAATCCATCAACGGCGCAAAAGGTTTTATATAGAAAAAACCAGCCGCGTTGAAGGCAAAGAGTTCTATATAGGAAGGACTCCGAGCCTTACCATCTCAAGATGAAAAATTCTATATAGGAGGGACTCATAACTTGAGGCTTCACAGCGAAGGGCTCCATATAGGAAGAGCCTGTAGTTCCAAGATCGGAGGGGGAAGAAGTTATATAGAAAAGACTTACGAGCCCAAAGATTCAGCAGAGGAAAAGCGGAGAGTTCCAGAAGAGCACGTGTTTCCGAAGCTACAAATAGGGAAGTCGGATAAAAATGAGTGCTTATGAATCTTTGCTTTGTTCCCATTCCACGAGAACAAGCAAAGAGGGGCAACTGTAATCACTCATTTTTATCTAATCTCTAAGTATCATATTAATATATTAGTGCATGATTACATATATGTGTGTGTGTGTATGTTATTAATATTACATATATGATATATGTGTGAATGTATGCATGGTGCATATATTTATGTTGTGTATTACGTACCTATTAATATGTGTGTGATATGGTTATATTTATGTTAGGGGTATCATATAATATATGTTGGTATATGTGCATTTATGAGTATGTTTATATATGTTTGCATGTATATATTATTAATGTCCTTGTTATTATTGAATGTATACGAATGAGTGTTGCATGAATTGTATGTATTATTATTAAGTGTATTTACGTGTGAATGTATTTCATTACAATCGTATGTATGTGTGCATAAGTATGTATGTGTATTCATTTACTATTATATTATTATTAATATATAGACAAATCTGAAAATAAAAAACCCAATTAAATTAAGTGTCTATATTATTACAAAACCCATAAATTACAAGGCCCGATCGGGCCAAACCCAAAACCCTAACAGAACCCTAGTACCCATCAGATATCTAACCCCAATTACTTTGTATTTGCGCAGCCAACCAGGAGCCGTTGGATCAAAATGTTGATCCAACGGCCACGATCAAGGAGGGAAAAATATCCAGCTGGCCGCGTGTATTACACGCTCGGACTGTTCGAATGCCACGCGCGGACCCTTCGATATCCCACGCGCTATAACTCCTCGACTGCTGAGCCCCACGTATCAAGATCTGGAGCCGTTCCACCGATCGAGGTTTCATCTGGACCGGGTATTCTTCAAGCTATCCCGACCGTTAGATCGAATATGATCCAACGGTCGAGAACGCCTCTGGCCGAAGACATCTCCCCCACACCGCCACCATGCCGGCCTCCAACCACCGCGTTCAGATATATCAAAAAACACAAAAAAGAGGCGATGTCAGTATCATTTTCATATCTAAAAAATGTTTTACAGTACTTGCTAGCAAACCAAAAAAAGAGGGATATATGTATGAAACAAGTAATTGTAAGGCAGTCCAGTTGTAATCAGTTAGAGAAAAATAAAAAAGAAGCACAAAGTTTCAGTTGTAACTCCATTTTCTTTTTTTTACTTCTTTGCATGCATACAAAAAAATACGAAGTAATAACAAAAAGAGAGGGATGTAGATTTGTTACCTTCGTCGTCAATGGATCTCCCCTCACCAGTGACAAGCCTCTTCAGCTTTCCAAAGCTAAACATGGTGAACTGAAGGGAGAGGAAGGTCCATTTTGGTTTCATTTCGGCTAAACATAAACAAAAAACTCTTTTTCATTTCGTATTTGCTTAGATCTAGACAAAAGGGTGAGTCTTAGTGTAAATCTAAGTTCATATTCGGGTTCGGTTTGAAAAGAGGTTGGTTTTGGGTGTTTCTTTTGGTTCGCCGGCGCCAGCTAGCGGCGGCCGGCGGCAGAAAGGACGGCGGAGAGTCACCGGGTTCTGGGTTCATCAAAAGTTTGGGTATGGTTAAGTTGAGAGAAAATGAGAGAGAAAGGTTATTATAAAACAGGTTAAGGGGAAAAAATGAGGAAAATTTGAGATCGGGCTAAAAAGGGGTTTTATAGGTATTTTATTTTGTGAAATGGTAAAATTCTGAAATAAATCCCCCCGCGTTTTTGATATTTTCATTTCTGTCTTGCCACATGGGATATTTACAATTCGGTTCCCCCTTATATTCTAAAATCTTGCAATCCAACCCCTGGATTAAATTGAATCAGTTTTTAAATGGCGAAATTACCTCACCAGTCCCACCGTGTTTTTGAAATTTTCACTTCAAGCCTGCCCCTTGGTCCAATTACAGTTTTAGTCCTTTTAGGTTCTGTTCAATTTGCAATTTCGTCCCTAAATCGCATATTATTGCCTTTTAATTTCTATTTCTTATGTTTATTTCTTTTCATTTCAGTCATGTTCCATATTTAAATATTCATGTTCGTTTATTATGATCGTATATGTTGATGTAGCCTTTTTGCCTTTTCATATGTCTCTCGTACATGCTTTGTATTTTCATGTTTATATGTATATATGTGTTAAGTTTACGGTGATTATGTATTTTTATGCATTTGTTCGGTCATTCGTATCACGCATATTAGATTGATATTTTAGTTGGCTCGTACACAACATGTTTTGTATTTTAGCATGTATTGTATGTTCTCTTTGCTTTTAGGTTACGTGTTAGTATATTTTCTTTGTCATGTATAATACCATGTTCTAAATATGTTACAATGTGTTTTATTTTAATATGTATATCTTCTTGTAATATGTGTTTTTGTTCCCACATGTATTTACTCATGCCTTGTTATTGTGATATGTTAAGTTTGTTTTTATTTACGAGTAGGAGTAATCTGTATGTATGTATGTTTTAGATTAGTATTTTATTTATATTCGATTAGTATTCTATTATGTTAATATTTATTGTATTTAAATTATTTGCCATGTTTTATATTTTGCTCACTAAGTTTGCATAATGGAATATATAATGTCATTGCGGTGCCCTTTTATCCGAGCGTAAACGGGGCCAGTATCAGGCGTAATGATAGTGGTTGGGCGTTTACTCTTGGATAACGGGGCCTTTAAAATTTATTCGCAATTATAACCGAATTTTAAACTAATCGTCACTTTGACCCGGAAAATCCAATACTAATGAAGCGGTAATTATTAAAGTACCAATTTTGGGCGGTGTGGGGGTGTTAATCCTTCCCCATCCGTAACTGACTCCCGAACCCAACAGTTTTTAAATCTCTAGTTTTATGGTGTCTGGCCTACCTAAGTGGCTGGTGGCGACTCCAATTTTTAATAAAATGCGGTTTTTTAAGCCCTACGGAATAAATATTTTAATACCCGAAAGACAACCAACACTTCGAAAAATCGACATTTAGCGAAAAGGGACATCGCTACACACCCAAGCCGACATATTTATAGTGCACTATCAATCCTGTGGTCGGCCAACTATATCCGACAATATTTTAAGCCACATCACTTTCCAATTTAATTTATTATTAACCATGTACCTCATTGTTTTTATATGCAACATCAAAACAATTTCCAATGCATTAAAACATGCATTACAAGTATTCCACATACTTACATAGATCATTTAACAAATGCATCCATCATCAATATATGAACAAAAATAGTATAAAATATACTCACGTCATGCATAAACAATAGGTACCATGTAATTCAAAAACAAGTGCATAAAAACAATTTTGCCAAAGTACGACCTAGGGAGAAATCTCTTTATACTTACTTCTAAGTTTAAACCAGTGTTTCAAACTAAATTCAAACTCCCAGTATAACCTTTAAACCATTTCAAAGCTGAAATCCATGTTCTCACTCATCGACTTCGCGAAATCTCGCTCGCCGATGCAAACTACTCTTCTAAAGCTTTCGTAACGGAGGTGCAAGATTGAGGATCAACTTCCCATGATTTTACCACACAAAAATAGAGGATTCAATGCATAAAAATTCATTCACAAACCCATCAACAACAAATCACAACAATCCTTCTCAAACACTAGCCGAAACCCCTCCACAACAACCGAAAACAACATCAAACACCATCCAAACTTAACCCAGCAAAAACCTAAAGGTTTACTCCATCGATTAACTTCAATTAACATAAAAAAAACCTATTATCATCCTTATACTTCCAGCATTCATTAAGCAACAAAAACTCGCCAAAAGCACAACACTAGCAACCTAGGAAGTTAGAGATTCACATAGTTTTGGGATTCCAACGTTAAAACCAACTTATTAACATTATTAAACATCAAAATAATGATTAAAACCAATCAAGAACTCAAAAAAATAGATCTGAAATGAAAATCACTTAATCTAATCAATTAAACCTTGATTTACCCAATTTCCATAATTAAATCATTAAAACTCATTATAAAATATTAAACAAGGATCAAATACTTGGGAATTACAATAAAGAACCAATCATTTGAGGATAAGAACAAACATTACCTCTAATGAGTGAATTTCCTCTCAATTGGATGTTTACTCATGGAAAACAAAGAAAGATAATAAGATTTTGGAAAATAAGACTGAAGAATCCATTAGAAATCAAAGGTTTAAGAAATCATGGAAAACAAACATTACCTCTAATGAGTGAATTTCCTCTCAAATATTTGATGCAAAAGAAAGTATTTGACTGAAGAGAAGTTGAGAGAAAAGTTTGAAAGAAGAAAGTTACATTAAAAGTGATTTTTAGGAATAACCACCTTCATTAATTAATCCATTTATTCCTTTAATTAAAAATCAATAAAAATAATCCCAATTAAGAGGAAAATTAGATTAAAAACGTTAGGTGAAATAGCTCCTTAAGGATTCTAAGCTTTGATCCCTTTTTCAAAATAGTCACAAAAATAGTTTTCATTCTTTGCATTTTGGTCACTAGCCAAAATGTCCAATTTCCAAAATTGAATTTACCTAAAATATCCATATATTAAACAATAATTTTTAGATATTTTCCCATATTTTTCTCGCACCAAAAATATTTACTCTGATTTAAATCCCGAATCTGACTCGAATCTCTAATCCCAATCCACCAGAATGTCTAATCAACCTAGAAACTCCTAGGCCCAAAACCGGGGCGTTACATTAAAGGCAACAACCTAGACTTCATGAATAGAAACCATATCTTGGCAGGCAAAGTTAGAAATTTCCTATACATAGAAAAATTCCCAACATTGGTCCCCGACCACAATGCACCCGCAACACATAAATCTTCAACTAATATATGTAGTTTATCCATGATTAAAATATAAAGAAAATTTTTCTGCAAAAAGGAAATAAAAAGAAAATTAAAATAAAGTATTTAAAGAAAATCTCAAAAGAATTCGACCAATTTAATGGTCTCAATATTTCCAAAATCAAAGTCACTAAAATAAAGTTTGAGCCTTTGTCCATGATTTTGATGGAATTCCCCATTTCGTATCTTTCATTGTGACAACACCATGTGGAAATACTTCCACAACTTCGAAAGGTCTAGACTAGCGTGGTCGTAGTTTTCCTGGTTGCAATTTTAGTCCATAATTGAATAGTAAAACCAACTATCTTACTTCAAATTGTCGCTGCAAAATAATGTTATCATGCCAACGCTTGCTCTTGTCCTTATAAATAGAGGCATTTTCATATGTGTTACGGCGAATAGTAATACCAACTTCGTACTCTATCGTATGATCAAGTTTGGATGACTCCTCGTTGTTGAGTAGATATAGGAACCAGTTGCACCGAGTTAGTAGTCTGTTTGCCATTACAAAGAGTAATAACCTTGCAATTCTCCTTACCCTTGTTCACCGGACTCTCAGTATTGCTAGGAAGTGTGTCCAACTGTCGAGAATTCACATCAGTAGCTAACTACCCCAACTGAGATTCCAAAGTGAGTATTGAGGAAAAGTGACCTTGCATCATAGCCTCTGTGCGAGACAAATGGTCGCGCATCATTTCTTTAAGAAGAGAAAATGGATTAGAGATAGTTGATGGAGCATAATGACTCATCTGAGAATGTGTTTGAGATGGTGCTCCATATTGTGATTGTACACCATACTGTGATTGCTGAGATTGTGAAGCAAGATGTTGTAGTTTCATCATGTTCTGTTGTGACTGCAATAGAGTCTATGGTGTAAACTGTTACTGTAGATAATTGAAGTTTCTTTGGCTTACACTAGAATCCCTTGAAAGGAATTATTCCTAGAGCGAAATGCTCTTGAATGCTGTGTTGTAAGATGTACCCATGTTATTGCCTCGCATGTTGTTGACATAACTAGCATTTTCTATATGTTGTGGGCAATCCTCATAGCTATGGTTCTATCCACAAATCTCATAAGAAAATACAGGAGTGGCAGTTTGTTGAGCTAGTTGGATAAAAGCAACTTCACTTGTGCCCTCCATATTCTTGATTTTGTTCTCCAAAGTATAAATATGAGCCTTTAGAGAAGAGAGATCATCAAGCTTGAACACTCCTGGTGCAGCTTTGCATGATGCAACCCTTGAGATAGGATATTGAGAATCCTTTTGAGGAAATTGTTCCAACACATCAACAGTAGCATTGTAAGTGCAGTGTCTTTTGACTGCATTCAACCCATTGTAGAAAATTTCAATATGAATTTCCCGTTAAGTGTTGTGGTTGGGACATCATCACAACAAAGAATTATATCATTCCCCAATAGTGTGAAAAGTCCCATCATCTAATTGATAGTAGGTTGTAATACCATTCATCAGGCGCAAATTCATTGTCAGTGGATTAAAGCGCAAAACAAATTGTGTTGCAAGATTATTCCATGATGTAATAGATCCGACAGGGAGTCCTCAGAACCATGTGCGAGCTCTACCCTATAAAGAATATGGAAACATTTGCATCCGTAAGGCATCATCAGGAACGTCTTGCTGGTTAAATGAAGCACAAATTAAAATGAAAGTTTGAAGATGCTCTCGAGCATCATCATGTGGTAACCCTGCGTACTGCCCATTGGAGTTGAGCATTTGAAACATAACTGAATTCAACTCAAAATTCTCAGCCTGAATAGGAGGTCTAACAACTCCCGGTTGCAAATTGTCCAATTGGTGAGCAATAACTTCGTGGACTGTTCTGTTCTAGGTTGGTGTGTGCAGTGGTGAGTTTTTAGGATCTTGAGGGATTCCACTTGTACAAAATTGCTTGTGGACACACAATTGCCTTGTCATCCCATTATGTTCTCTAATTCTTCTTTGAAAAGTCCTCTCAATTTATGGATCTGGTACAAATAGTGGTGTTGTGGCACTTTGGGTCATACAACACCTACAAAACATAATAAAAAAAGATAGAAACAACAAAAAGAAATATATTATAAATAACTTCAAACTAAATAAAGAACACAAAATAGCAAGCAAAAACATAAAAACCAAATAACGTCATCCCCGACAACGACGCCAAAACTTGATTGTTGTGAAAATGTCACATAAAAGTGCAAGCAACATTGTCGATGCAATAATAGAAACATGGAAATCTTGTTTGAAAATCTATCCCACGAGAATGAAGTATTCAGTTTAAGAATTATGTAGCAACAAGCAATTTCTGTAAAAGTGGAAATTATAAGTGCAATGGTGAATAAAATAAAAGAATAAAACAAGGTTTAAATGATCAATTAGTAGTAATAATTGAAAATATAAATAATAGAGGAATATAGAATAAATAATGGATCTCCTTGTTTTAGTTCGACAGAAAGATCAAGTACAATTCGATGAAGTTTGATGGCTCAAATAGCAGATAGTTAGCTAGCTTGAGTACTAGCTTCCATTTAATCTTCAACTGTTGATGTATGGGCATAGATCGGCTACAACTCTCATTATGAGTCAGAACTATAACTCTTTGAACGAGCGGATCAACTTCCATTGTATCCGTTAAAATTTCATAGTAATACTCGTTAACTTGACTTGTCACTACATCTGTCGATGTCAATGAATAGTTTAACACTCTCATGCAAAACATAAATCAGATCCAACAATTATATCTTAAGAAAAAGCTAATATATATATATATAAACTAAAGAGCAAGCTTCAACAAGTTCATAAAGCTCAAAACTTTAAACCACCATCAATTAAGTGCAAAATACAAAAGTAATCCATGAAACATCTAAATGAAGAAGAGTTTAAGAAGATAACGAAGTATATTCTCGATCAACACTCGATTCCTCTTCTCCTTAGATAATTCTAACTAACTTTACCTCAGATATCCAGAAATAACTTAAGCCGCCATTGGAGAGTAGAGAAAGCTTGGTGGTTGAAGATGATATCAAAATAGAAATCGCATGACCTTCTGTCTCTTCCCAGATTTGTCCTTTTATAGGCTGCCCAAGAAAAGACGCATGTTTATCCTTATCTTTTAGCAAACTGGCTATAGTGGTGAGACTTCCTCTACAAGGACATTAGAAATACAACGACAACAAGGCAAAATAGGCAAAAATATATGAAATAAGTGCAACTGAAACTAAGTTAGATAAGATGCAGAAATAGACATGAAAATGCAGAAATGGATGCAATAAACACATATGTGGGGATAATTAGAATTATAAATCTAGGGAAAATACAAAGAGCCATCAATATTTGATATTTGAAAAATGTCATGGAAATTCTCGAGAAAAACATTTACAAGAAAATCCACATGAAATATAAGTTTGTAGCTATAGTAGAATCTAGAGAAGAGGTCAAATGGATTCAAAATTTCTCAGAGAATATTCTTGAACAACCAAATTTCGTGCTCAAAATATGCATATATTGTGAAAGCCAAGAAAAATTGGTAGCGCACAGAACGTAATGTATAATGGTAAGTTGAGACATATGCTATGTTGACACAATACCATTAAACAACTAATCTCAAACGAAGTTATCTCTATTGATTTTGTCAAATGAAAAGATAACAATACAGATCCACTAACTAGAGGGTTAAACTGATATCATGTAGATAAAACATCGAAAGGAATATGACTAAAGCCTAGAGGAATTGAAGGCGCTATGTGAAGGAAAACTCTACCTAGTTGAGTGGATATATCAAGATCTAGGCTCAAAGGGACAATCGACTTGCATAGCCTTGTGCAGTCAGTGTGGGTGTTCTTATCCCTTGTTCGTTCTTGTGATGAAAACAATGATTAAAATGTGGAAAAGGTTAAGAAAGTGCTTTTAATGATCATTGTGTGTCTCAATGAGCCAAACAACATAAGTCACCTATGTGAGACTAAAGTGGGGCTTCTTCAAGGTGACAATTGGGGCATAATTCTCTCAAACTCCTGTAGAACCAGGAGATGTTCATGGCCATATGAGCATACCCATGAGAATCAAACCCTTGTAGAGAGGTATTTCTGTGAGATATATCATCGTTTACACAAACGATAGAACAATTTAAGGACATCATGTCTATTGGTCATCTAGTAAAGTAAATACGATTTTACAAGGGAAGGTTCAAGGGTTCATGCCTACCTATCCTATGCAAATATCAAACGTTGAATCCACCACCACTTCGTGACATTGATCTTTCAATTTAATTCATGTAGGGGATTGTTGAAAAATAGTGTATAATTAGTGACTTTGAGACATTAATTATTGGTAAATTTGTAGTTTTGAATTATAAACATTATGGTTTATATTCTACTCCATAAGAACTTTAAAAGGGTATATAATATACTCAAATTGGTTGAATGATGAATGGAAAATTCATGCTCAAAGTGAGCTACATGGAAATGTTGTTTGGGAAAAATGTAGTGCTTAAACAATTTATCCTACATGGGAAATATATGGGAGTTTGTAAGTTGTTTATAAGCATGAACTAACTTTTTGGCTAACAAATGTGTAAGCCAATCGACGTTGGGGGCGCACTTGAACAATGTGGGCAACGTGAATGCCAGACCAATCAGACCTTAGTGGACTTGTTGATTTTTTGCCCATGTAAATATATTTTTTTAACAAATTGTCTCTTGATATTCCAAATACAATTTAATATTTTGATTTAATTTTTCAAATTAAATTATAATTTAATTATTGAAATTAAATCTTGATTTAATCATTGAAATTAAATCCGTGTAAACTATTCATCCGCTCCATTAATTCCTTCTAATCTCTTCATCTTCTTGTTCCTACTATAAATAGGATGCTAGTTCTCTCTTTTCAAACACACCAAAAGTTATTCCATCTCATTTCTCTCTCAAATTTCATTCAAAGATGGTGATATAATAAGGTACGATTGAATTTGTCTAGTTCACTGAAGTTATGCTGCTTGCAGTGAACGTTTGTTGTTGTATCCTAGGATATAGATGTGCAACGAGTCTGTTACGATGATCAATCAATGGTAAAAGGGTCAAGACGGGGTGAATTGTCAAATTAAAAATTGTGGAAGCAAATTGGAAAGATAGAAAATTTGGACACAAGAGATTTATAGTGGTTCAACCTTCTAACAAGGTTTACATCCTGCAAGACCCCTAACTTGGCTTAGAGGATAGACCAATTTAGGATGTGTTACTAAATAAACATACATACATTCTTGACAAACTATGCAAGAGATAACCATGCTTTTAAGAAAAACTGAGTAATTTAAAATCTTCTCTTTAATTATGAAGTAACTTAGCTTCAACCATAGACACGTATAATCAAGCATACTTATTTTAACAATGCACTCTAATTACTAAATCATAGCGTGCTCTTGTGACTTATCACAGAAGACTATATATCTTTCAAACTCATAATTAAATTCCAATTCGATTGCAAACTCATATACTATTACCTAATTATGACTTTAGCTTAAGTCAAGGTGTGAACCTTGATCCTTTACAAATTTAACTTAAGCATGGATGGATGACTTCAAATAAAGTATACCAAACATTCTTTTCAAGTCAGGACAAGCAACTATAGCATGTATCTCTATTACGCACAAAGAAGAACTAGAAATCACATATAATTATAATACCATTCGATACAAACATATCAAGGATTCTAATCACTTAAACACACAAGTAACCATATCAAGGATTATAACAATCATTTATGAATTTATCAAAGACCCCTTTTTAAACAACATATTTATACAACTCAACAAATAAAACCTTATCTCTTTTATTAACTCTCAATCGGATCAATATTATATATTTAGGCATTATCAAGTGTGAATTCATATTCAAATTGTCCATCAAATTTATAGAACTAACAACCAAATACTCGAGATACTCCATCTTATATAAGTCTAGCACATGATATAAGATAGTATAAGCATTGTCACAACCCATTTTAGGAAAAGGTTTTGACGTTATTTGGAAAACTTAAGAAAACACGGAGTCGCCGCCAATCTTTTTTTAAAGAAAGTGTGATTGGATCACTTTTTAAAATAAGAGTTATTTTAATAAAACATTTTATTTATCAAAATAACATTTTTGGTTCACAAAAATAAGAGAAAACAAGTTCGGGGGTCGGTTACGTGTGGGAAAGGGTTAGCACCCCCATAGCGCCCAAAAAATTGGTACCTAATTGATTTCAAGAAGTATTTTGAAAACTGGAATTTGCAAGTTCACATGATTTTGCTTTATTTGTATGGAAAGTGAATGTAAATCTATTTTAACGGCCTTATCACCCGGGAAATGAACTTTAATCACCGCCAACACTCCTGGCGCTAATCCATCATTCTCGCTTGATAAGACACCGCATTAATTAAGTTTTCACTTTTTAAAACAAACCAAAGAAAATAATAAGCGTGTTGTCATTTTTTAGAATTAACCTACTTAGTGATTAAACCCTAATGATATATCTACATTCATTTTAGCTATTATAGTTTAAATAAAATTAAGTGTGTTTTATTTAAATTATGAGGAAATGTTTCTACACACACGCCACTAATCTAAGTTTTCAAGTACATATTCCTAAGGTTTAAAACGTAAACATATATATACATAGAAGCAAGAAAAAATTAAATTGCATAAATTAAATGACTAAAATAAATTTAAAATAAAAGAAAGGGATAATTTATCCTTTTTAAAATATTTCGGCTAAGGGTCAAATTGAAAGAAAAATGGAATTTGAGGGCTAATTTGAAAATAATCAAAAATTTAGTGTTATAATTGTGAGGGGAAGGACAAAATTGAAAGAAAGATGAAATGTGAGGACTAATTTGTAGTCAATTAAAAATCTAATGCTCAATTTAAGGAAAAATGGACGAAATTGAAAAGATTGAAAACTGAAGGGCTACGGTACAGAGCCCGAGAAAGAAGGGCGCGGGTTGACAAGAGGGTATGGGCTGGATCTCGGGTTGGTTTATATGCCAATTACCAAAAACAAATTTCATTTTATACACTTTCATTAAAATGGATCAAACCCAGCTTCTTTTAAATCCTCTGAAGTGTTCTTCATGAACTGAAGAACACAATGAACATTTGTCGTGCCGGTGGCAAAATTTCCAAAAACCACCCATTTTCCCAGATTCCGACAACCGTAAATCATGCTTTTTCCTTGCCGAAGCTACATCGAAATGAAATTCACGGCGATGCTACATAAAACTGAGGTAAAACAATCCATTTTCTTTATTTAAAAATGAAATTGAACATAGGAAGAAAGAATTACCAGAATGAATATGCTTTTATTCCCTGAAAATGCTTGAATACCCTTGCCGAATTGCTACAACTTCTGGGTTTTCGAATGCTATATGTATGTATGTGATTGTGTGTGATTCGTATATATTTTTTATCTTTGTTACAAAGAATTATAGTGCTATTTATAGTACAAGAATTGCTTAAATCATAAGCTCAAATCCCCGATTTCTTACCCTCTGATTGCTTGATTTTTGCCATGGCACTGATTTGGGGATTTAATTCCTTCGTGTTGGTTGACTTTGCCTCTGATTTGATCATGATTTGCAGCTAAGGCTTCGGTTTAGGGATTTAATTCCCTTTTGATTTTATCTTGATTTTTATCGAATTGTTAAGCTCTAATTTAGGGATTTAACCCTTTTGTTTCTTTGTTTACATATTTCGGATGACTCGAACGACGTCGGCGAGGAGCAATCGAAGCGGAATTGGCTCAGGCACCCATCAGAGGAAATGAAACATTTTTCGAAGGCTGAAAGGGCGCGCGCGTGGCTACCATGTGCGAGTGGTGATCCACGTGATACACCCCGAAGTGATCTGGGCCGTCAGATCTCGTCCTAATCGAATGACTGTGCGAGTGCGGCACTGGCTCTTCCTCATCTAGGGTTTCCAAGAATAATAAGCACCGTTGGATCAACCCTTGATCCAGCAGTTGTCCTTCAACTGCGTATAAGATAGAAAAAATGGCATTAGGGCTTAGTTCTAGGCCGATCGGGCCTTATCATGTAATTGGGCATGTACTTCAACAAAATTGGGCATGCAATTTATTTAATGGACTCTTTATTTTTGTAAATGGACTGTATTAAATGGATCGAACCCCTTACATGTATAATGAAAATAATGTATTTGAATAAAATGGATTCTATTATTTATTTTAACAAACCGTTTATGTTATTAGAATCAACGATGTAACGAGCCTTAACAAATAGCCAAACAAAAGAACCAAAAAGAAAACAAACTCACTAAATGTAATGTTACACTATTATACTAATGCACACATGAATCAAGCTATTAAACCTTAAACTAAAATACTAATACAACAAAACAAGAGAATAAAGGAAAGTGTGAAAATTCAGTGACAACAGCTGCCCCTCTTTGGTCATTCTGGTGAAACAGGAATAGACCAAAGAACAAAAGGACACTGAATTTCACAAACTACCAAACCGTCAACACTTGAACAAATAGGCATATTCCATTCTCCAAATGTGGATAGGTAGGTTCTATTCTCCTCATAAGCAGGTTCCATTCTCCAAATGCCCAAATGGATAGGTAGGTTCTATTCTCCTCGTGCTCGAATAGATAAGCAGGTTGAAAAAGGTTCCATCCTCCTTATGCTTGGATGGATAAGTGGGTTCTATTCTCCTCATGCTCGAATAGATAAGAAGTTTGAAAAATGTTCTATCCTCCTTATGCTTGGAAGGATAAGCGGGTTCTATTCTTCTCATGCTCGAATAGATAAGCAAGTTGTAAAAGGTTCCATCCTCCTTATGCTTGGATGGATAAGCGGGTTCTATTCTCCTCATGCTCGAATAGATAAGCAGATTGAAAAAGGTTCCATCCTGCTTGGATGGATAAGCGGGTTCTATTCTCCTTATGCTCGAATAGATAAGCAGATTCCATTCTCCTGATGGCCGAACAGATAGGCATGCTTTTTTTACAGAAAAAGTTTTCACACCTGTAAAAAAAACTAACATTTGGTGCAATTATGATTATCATGCCCCTAAGGATGTCCAAAACATGAATGCATGTATCTTTTTCTTTTATAATCCTTTTATTAGTTTTCTTGAATCATATCATCTCAAACATTTTCTCAACTCTAGCAACAGATGGTAAGTGCCTATTTCCGGCCTATCCAATCAGAAGAAGCAGAATGACTTTTTTTCATTTCTCTACACTGAATGGCTTTGCACCATGTTATTAGGATCACCATGAGCAAGTAAGCTTGCACCAGCCCATCTTTCAACACTAGTTGACATGCACCATTTTCTTGTTGTTAAAATTCCATCGGCCATTCCTTGGAAAGTAATCTTCACCATTGCCTACTCTTAACTTCAGGAATTGTAGGACCTGTCCTTTAATTCAGGTGAAGTTGGAGTTCACCAAAACGCCACCATGTTGTACCGTAGGTTTAATGTCATAGCTACATTCATCTTTTCCTGTGACTTCTGCCTTGATTTTTTTTCAACCAGGGAAGCTTTTTATAGCGTTGCTAGGACACCTAAGAGCAAAACTCCATGGGGGATGCTTAGGCTTGCCATCTTTAATGCGTGGGAAATCATCTGAATATTGAAATTGTATGCTACGATGATTGACAAAATAATCATAGATAGTTATCTTCATCGTCTCTGCTTCACCATTCTCATTCTTAGTACCTTTTGCTTTACTACGAACATTTCTTGATCTTTTGCAGGTTTTCTTGCTTAATTAAGTTATCTTGTAATCGTGGTTAGAAGGACTAACTTTATCCTTATATTCTTCAACATTCTTTTAACCCTTGTCTAGTTATCATTGTAGTTGATACATCAATGTTCAATGACTAGCTTCCTAGGATCCTGCTGTTCTCCCAATGTCTCATATCCTTAACTATTTCCTCCAATGTCTGTAAAATTGTTCTCATTGTTGTAGAAAACAAACTATCTCGTGTAAGCATCTCTGCTTTGCAACATGCTGCCTTAGGGTAATGTCAAAACGTCTCTTGAGGGTTCTCTAATTCATGCCTCCACAAAGATCTTTGAATTGCTTACATGGAAATCTTTGCAGTAAAACCGACTTCCACATTTAACCTATTCATGTGTTTACTACTTTTTACGCCCTAAGCTCCAAATTTAACCACAAAATACCTCATAGTTCCAATACCCTTTTAGACAAATCTCAAAGTAATGCCCAAAAATCTTTTGTATATTTCAAGTGATGTCAAATTTATTAATTCTCATTTCAATGCAAGATGTTTATACGAAAAAGGGAAATGATGTAAGCAAAGAAAGGAGGGCTAAGAAACAAAACTTCATCAATATTGTGGCAAGAAGAAAAGAAGTTACAAATATTCAAACATCAATGACCAAAACTCCTCTTGTCAAAATGTCGTGAGATGTCTTGAATGTTACCCATGCTGAGCAGACTTTGACAATGGTGACAATACGAAAAAGTCCATAACTCATCTGTGTTACATTCCGAGAGAATTTCCCTGGTTATTAACTACCTAAGCCACCCTTTGTGGGTTTTCAACTTAGGTCCTCCTTTGGTTTCAAAACGCCCTTTGTGGGTTTTCATTTTGAACCCATTTTCTTTTTCTTTTTTTTCTTTTTTTCTTCTTCTTCAGACATAATACTTTTTGACTGGATCTGAGTTTATCGGACTCTGAATTTCATCTCCATCCATATCAGCCAAAATTAACACCCCACCTGAGAAAACCTTTGTTACAATGTAAGGTCCTTCCCAATTTGGTGCCCATTTTCCTCGAGAATCGCTTTGGACTGATAACTTCTTTTTTAGTACCAAGTCACCTTCTTTAAATTCTCTCGGGTGAACTTTCTTCTCATGAGCCCTTATCATCCTTCTTTGATACATTTTCCCATGACATAGTGCTTTCAATCTTTTCTCTTTAATTAAGTTCAAATAATCATATCTTGCTTGAACACATTCTACTTCTTCCATCTTTGCTTCCATCAAGACACGGAGTGATGGTATTTCAATTTCAATCAATAATACAGCTTCCATTTTATATACCAATGAGAAAGGTGTTGCCCCAGTAGAAGTTCTTACTGCAGTTCGATAAGCATATAAGGCAAAAGGTAGCTTCTCATGCCAGTCCTTATAAGTTTCCACCATTTTTGTAATTATTTTCTTAATTTTCTTATTTGCAGCCTCCACTGTTCCGTTCATCTTCGGGTGATATACCACAGAATTATGATGTTTAACATTAAATTGCTCACAGACTCCATCTATCATCCTATTATTCAGATTAGAGGCATTGTCGGTGATGATACTTTCAGGCAAGCAAAATCGACAAATGATTTCCCTTTTCAAAAACTTGCAAACCGTAGATCTGGTGACGTTTTCATAAGAAGGTGTTTCTACCCACTTTGTGAAATAATCAATGGCTACCAAGATAAAACAATGCCCGTTTGACGCCTTGGGGTGAATCTGACCAATGACATCGATGCCCCACATGGAGAAAGGCCAGCGTAGATCTGGCATTTATGGCATTTGCGAGAGTAGTTGATGCAATCACCTTCCATGGTCGACCAGTAATATCCAAGACGCATGATTCTTCTAGCCATGGTGAAGCCTCTAGGATGAGTTCCAGAAACTCCTTCATGAACTTCTTCCATAATTAATTGAGCTTTCATTGCATCCAGACATCTTAGAAGCACTTGATCACGACTTCTTCTATATAAAATTTCTCCATCAAGAATATACCCTGATGCCATCCTCCTAATCACTTTCTTTTCATTCTCTGTAGCTTGTGGTGGGTACTACTGTAATTTTATATATTGCAAGATGTCATGGTACGATGGCAAACCATCTATCTCTTCTTCCACATTATAACAATGGGCTGGGGAATCTAGCATATATAACCTGATGGGAATCATCTTAGAACCTTCATTTTCTTTAAATATGACTGCTAAAGTGGCTAAAGCATCGGACATTAGGTTGTCTTCTCTAGGGAGATATTTGAAAGTGATCTCATCAAATTCTTTGGTCAACTCAAGGACAAGCTTGTGGTATTCCACCAACTTTGCATCTTTTGTCTCCCATTCGCCACGTATCTAATAAATGACCAATGCAGAGTCCCCAAAAACTCTTAAAGTATGAATTTTCCTCTTTATAGCCTCTCTTAGACCCATTATACAAGCCTCATATTCATCCATGTTGTTAGTGCAGAAGAACTTTAGTCGACTGGTAAAAGGGTAATAATCTCCTTCTGGCGAGACCAAAACTGCCCCTATACCTCGTCTTAATGAATTTGTTGCACCATCGAAGTTCATAACCCAAGATTTTGTTGGAGCCACATCATCATCTTCTGTGATACACATCAAATCTTCATTAGGGAAATTAAAATTCAGTGTTTCATAATCATCACAAGCGTGACTTGCCAAAAAGTCAGCTATGGCACTCATTTTTATTGCTTTTGGCTCACATACTGGATATCAAATTCTGATAGTAACATCTGCCAACGTGCTAATCTTCCCGATAAGGCTGGAGCTTCCATCATGAATTTGAAAGGATCCAATTTCAAGATTAGCCATGTAGTGTGACATAACATATACTGTATGAGCCTTTTTGCCGCCCATACCAAAGCACAATATAGCTTTTCAATTGAAGAATATCCGGTTTCACAATCAGTGAACTTCTTACTCGGGTAATATATTGCCTTTTCTTTTCTCCCAGTATTGTCATGTTGCCCTAATATGCAACCCATTGAATTTTCATGCACCGTCAAATAAAGGATTAAGGGCCTCCCCAAAACAGGTGGCATTAATATTGGAGGATTGGTTAATTGCTCATTGATCTTCTCTAAAGCTGCATGACATTCTTCATTCCATGTCTCTGGGTTATTCTTTCTAAGTAATCTAAAAATTGGATCACATTTATCTGTTAACTAGGAGATAAAATGAGCGATGTAGTTTATATTGCCCAGGAAACCCCGAACCTCCTTCTGTGTTTGAGGTGGTGGAAGCTTTTTTGTCCGAATCAATCTCAATCCCCCCTGCTCACCACAAAGCCCAATAGTTTTCCTGATGTGACCCCAAATGTTCATTTGTTTTGGTTAAGCCTTAGCTGGAACTTCCTCAGCCATTGAAAGACTTTAAATTCACCAAATGCTCCTCTTCAGATGAGGATTTGGTGATCATATCATCTACGTAGACTTCTATTTCCTGATGCATCATATCATGGAAAAGAGTGACCATGGATCTTTGGTAAGTTGCCCCCGCATTCTTTAGACCGAAGGGCATTACTTTATAACAAAAGGTTCCCCAAAGTGTTATGAAGGTGGTTTTTTCCATATCTTCTGGGCACATTTTAATTTGGTTATACCCAGAAAACCCATCCATGAAAGAGAAAAGGGCATGTCCAGCTGTGTTATCCACTAACGTGTCTATGTGTGGTAACGGGAAATTGTCTTTAGGGCTTGCTCTATTGAGATCCCTATAGTCAACGCACATGCGTACTTTTCCACCATTCTTGGGAACTGGGACAATTACATGGTGTAAAACTCATTTAATTTTACACTAATCCATGATCATTGGATGAGTAAAATAGATGGATGAGATTAACAGTAAAAAATGTGAAGATTATCACTTGGAAAAAACAAAGATAAGGAAACAATCTTAGCCATTAATTATTATCATTCAACGGTCTAAAAAAAGTGTAAAAATAATTGAGTTTTATACCATGTAAGTGGACCCTAACCCAATATATATATATATATATATATATATATATATATATATTGTTTATCAAGGGATGTCATTTTCTTTTTTGCTATTAGTTTATAATCCTTAAAAAAAGTAAGAAGTTCAATATATATTGAAATAGAAAAAGTTAAAAGTGTGAGAAATTTTAATTTTAATAAAAGATGTAGATTTATTTTATTTATTTTTGATTAAATAGAGCTATTACATTGGTATGTCGGGATTTAAATTCATATAAGATGGGCAAGATGAGCATCCTTGACTAGCCAATCATTAGTGTATCTCTTATTTTATATATTTATTCGGTACGTACAAGTTGAAATTTTTGGTTGGATACAGTGTTCAATATTCGAATGCGTATTCAGTGGATGAAGTATTTGAAAGTGACTACAACAGCTGCAATGTGGATCATCCGATCTTCTCCGATGACGGCTCCACCGCCTTTAATCTCATCACTCCCGACCCTCGCTACTTCATCTTCGGCGACTCTAACCTCTGTAAGCAAGGCATGAAGCTTCTCGTCAATGTCACCACTTAACCCAATAGAGTCTAGAGACTTGCTTGTCTTATTTTCGGTTTCTGTACATCTGAATTAAATGACCATAATAAACATCCCATTTATTATTATTATTATTATTATTATTATTATTATTATTTTGTATCCATCTCTAAACTTTCTATCACAATTAAAATTTAGGGTAAAGTACACAATGGTCACTAAATTATTCAAAAAATATAAAATGGTCACCAAACTTTCAAAAATTACATAATGAGTATTAAATTTTAGTTTTTGTTACAAAATAGTCATTAAGTGCTTAATTTACATTAAGCGAACAATATAACAATTCCGAAAATTTGAATAATAATACATTTAATCCTCCATATTTACACATTCAATCAATTTAGTCTTAATATAGCCCTTATTATTAATGTCTAAATTGATTGAATGTTTACATATTGAGGTTAAATGTGATGTTATACAAATTTTAGTAACTGTCATGTCACCCTGTCAACAATAGTTACCGGATCAGTGACCATTTTGTAATAAAAACTAAAGTTTAATGACTATTATATAACTTTTAAAAGTTTTGTGACCATTTTGTATTTTTAGGATAGTTTAGTGACCATTTGTATACTTTACCCTAAAGTTTAACGTATTCTTTCTTTACTGTAATACGATTATTATTCCCATTCATATTTCTATTTTAAGAATAGCATCAAATTAGAGCAAAGCGAAAGGAAACAATAGTTAACGTTTGAGACAACTTTCCAATTATTCATAATAAATGATTTACTTCCCTTTTTTTTCTTTGGATAATTTGTATTTTTATTACCCAAGAAAAACATATTCTGCTACAATCTTTCAAATACAACAAGTGCAAACAGCACAAGCAAAATAACAACCACCTGTACATGTATACCAAACTATGACACAATTGCAGATTAATTGAATGTAACAAATTAATCTTATTCCTGTTAGATAATGGGCGTTAATAATCCAAGAAAATAAAATAATAATAAAGTAAAATCAAAATATTACAATTATTATTAAATCAAACATGATTTAATATAAGTAAATAGAATAATACAAAATCAAATCAAACTGAACCTTCAGATTATCCCTTCGCTTTTGCTATACTTGGATTTGTTTGTACGGCTTCTCCCATGTTTCCTTTACTACAATAAATTGTCAAGAAATTGAAAGTAAAATAATAGAATCAAATAAAGTAATTTAAAACATAAATCGTAATTCGTTTGAGTGAAAACGTGTTTTGATATGTGAGAGCACAATTTCCTTAAGACAGATTTTCAGCCACTCCTGTGGTGCTTGAGATACGTTGGTCATCTGTCTCCCAGTTGGTTGTCTGTCTCCCATGATACAACAAATATATGATTGACTGTAGTAGCACGTCTCACGAACCCTAACATTGCCTTCCTCTATCACTGAAAATACTTTAGAAATTCACAGAGTAAAAAAAGTAGAAAATCTCTGTGCATTGTCATTGAAGTTGTTAAACCTAGTAGGTTTGCATGATATTTATAGGGGTAGAAGTTTTATTGGAAATAAAACTTGTGAATTATCTGAATTTTATTTGAAATAAAATTCATTAATTAAATAGCATTATCACAATAATATATGAATTAAAAGATAATATTTCAATCATTTTAATTTCAAATATTCAAAAAATAAAATCCAAATTTAAAGATAATATCTTATCATTTATCCTTTTATTTGAGATATTAAAAATGCTACATTTAAGGAAAAATTATATCATAGAAGGTTAAAATATCCGCAAGCCCACAAGGGCCCGACCAGTCCAGACATTTCCGTCACCCATATCATATAAGCTTAAGTTATTCAATAAACACCAAGTAGAGTCTCATATATAAACCTATCTCATGCTTGGTAACCCATCAATATGGATATAAGCTTTTCCTTTTTCCTTAACTCAATTTACAATTAGCCTACTTTGAACATTAATTTCTCATTCACCGCTCACTTGTTTTGAGCGTATGAGCATTAATTTCTCATTCACCGCTCACTTGTTTTGAGCGTATGAAATATCATTGTAAAAGTCTCATTGAGTATAATATGAAGTTGTAACTTTATTATTCGAATATCCACCTTTAACAAAAGAAATTATGCCTCATAGTTTCCACTTTATCATATTTTTTTTCTAATAATCTCCCACATGAATGAAATTGATTTAATTAAAAATATTTTGACTCGATATGCTGATAGAATCTATGATCAATAGCTGCATAGGTAGGTAGGCGTCCACCCTTTAACTTTCCCTTGTGAAAGTATATTTACTCCACTAGCTGACCAGTAGACATGATGTCCTTGAACTGTTCTGTCGTTTGTGTAAACAGTGATACACTTCACACAACTATTTCCCTTGCAAGAATGTTAGTTATCATGGTTATGTCCATATGTAACGACGTTTCTTCTTTTCTCTACGGGTTATCCCTATCATTTTCTGAAATTTGGTTTAAAGGGGATTTCTTTTGAAAATTCGTATTTTTGAAGACAATGAAGACTAGGAGTCGCCACCAGCCATTTGGATAAGGTAGGCCGGACACCACAAAACCAGATATTCGTTTTGAAAGAGTTCGGGAGTTGGTTACGTGTGGGGAAGGATTAACACCCACATCACTCTCAGAAATCGGTACCAAAATATTTGTTACTTTTAAATGGATGGAAATAATTGAAATTTAAATTGAATTTAATTAAGCATACTTAATTGAAAATTGACCTTGATTAAATGGGTTTTATCAAATTGGTGGCTTCAAATTAATTGGACATTTTAATTAATAAGGTTGACGATACATCAGATCATAGATTAAACTGACATCAAATAAGCCCGACTGCCGTGCTAATTTATGGTTTGAATTTCGTACGTCACCTTTATGCATGGTGCAAACATTTAGATATGATGTTATGAATTGTCCATTTTTAATTATCACTTACCTTGAGATGGTAAAAATTAATTCAAATATTTGATCAACATCCATTAAGCCAGGACTGTTACAACACAAATATCGAAATTAATAAATACCTCCCCTTTTAGGGTTTAAATTAATTACCATGCGAATTAGAATATTAAAAGTCATATGAATGACAACTAGAAATGAAGAAGAACTTGAAAATAAACACACAAAAGGCCCACTAAAGTCCTAACTTAAAAGGCCCAAATTATGGAAGTTCAATTAGTGATTTAATTATTAACTAGGTGAGTCTAATATTAACCCTAAATTAATTAAACCCTAAAACTAGAAAACCCTAATATATTTTGGATTATCTTATACCACAATAATTAATTTGAACAATCTTAAACTAGTATCCCAATGAGCCAAGGGTATTATTTAAAATGAATCAAGTTAAATAATCATGATTAAATGTCCATCTAAGCCCAATGTCAATGTTATCCTAAAAGGGTAATTAAGAGATGTTCAACTACTTTAATGAATTTAACATTTATCGCAATAAGCCAAGGGGAAATTTAAATTCACTAAACTAATTCGAACCTTAAATCTAACTACAGTTCAAAAGTTAATCTTGAATCTAATTTAAATAATTTAAAAATTATGCCCCTATAAGCCGAGTGCGCAATTAATTAAATTAAATTAACTATCCTTGAAAAAGCCTAATTTAACAAACACAAAAAAGTATCAAAAACACACATTAAAAAAAGTTATGAAAACCATACTATATATATATATATTAAATAAAATACCATACATATACATATATAAAAAAACTCTTTCAAAACTATATACTATGTAAAATATGTAAAAACTATACACCTTATATAAGAAAAGCATATGTTGTATATATTTCAATAAAAAACATATATTATGTAAAAAAAACCCACATATTATATGAATTATAAAAACTATACACTATATAAAAAATATATATTATATTTATTATATAAAACTATATATTATATACTATAGAAAACTATATACTATATATAAAAACCATTTATTATGTATATTATGAAAACTATAGGTTACAAGATAATATATTATATATAAACTATACATTACGTACTCACCACGTATTATGCATCATATCAAAACATACGTTATGCATACATCCACAAATCAAGCATAAGCTAACACTAGACAATAAGAACTGAAAATAAAAAAAAAAGAACAAGACCAAAATTAAATGTCCAAGATAAAAAAAATTACAAAGGGTTTTAAACACCGGAAACAAGACCAAATTAACAAAACTAAAATCTTTGGGGGGATCGAAAAGGATTTAGCCATATAAAACAAGATTAAATTTCAGGGGCGAAACTGTAAACGATTTTGAAATACTGAGGACCAGTGGTGTGATTACAAGAGGCAAAATGGCCTAAGATGTGAATAAACGGAGCGGAGGGATTAAAAGGGTATTTAGAAAGTCGGAAACCCTTACGGGCATAAATAAGAGGACACAGAGGTCTTTAAAACGAGACTATTTTGTTTTTTAAAAGGCTGAGTATATAACTCAGTTTTAACTAAAAACAAAAACTTTTCCCTTCAAAACACAAAAAAGCTCCTCCCATTTTCTCCCAAAATCGGATGAGCGCCACCACTCATCGAGGATGAAACCCAAAAACTTTTCAAACTCTGTCGCGTCGCCTGCCGCTCGCCAGCGGCCGACGAACCTAAAAACCCTAAAAAATAATCATTTCTGATTTAAAACCCAAAATCGCCCTTGCTTTTCGAAACTAAGCCACTTTCTTTTTTAATAAAATCCCAGAAATAGATTCAAAAAGCCCTCATTTTAAACTTCATTCTTCAGTCGGCTCACCCGTTACGACCGAGAAAGTCGAAGGACTTGTTACGTCAAGGAAAATCGATGATGCGAGGGAAACAGAACCGACACCGAAGGTAAAAAGACTCTAACCCTAATCTCTATGCATTAAAATGAAAATATAGGAGAAAATATACCTCATAAGCTTTTCTTTTTCTCTATTGCTTGCATTAATCTAGAATTTCGTGTTTGTACAATTATTTTTGGGTTTCGGTTTTTATAACCGAGATATTACATGATTTTCTTTTAAAAATGATCCTAAATATGATATTGGTTGCTCTCTTTGATTTGGAAGTATTCATGTGCATTTTCTGAGATGTTGGTCTGATCTTTTGCATTTTTGATAACCACCATAACATTCATCCTTTGTGTCTGCTTGTGTGACATGGCCGAACGTGATATGGAGGGGACCAAAGGGAGAAGGCAGCATACCAACGTGGCTGGGAGATGGCGAGGTGGTGCTCGTTCATTGGCTCTTCCTGCTAACGTGGAGGTGAAGGTGGCACTAGAAAATGAAAACGCCGGCGTATGAACTTTATGCGCCAGTGGGGTAACCGAACGAACGCGGCCTGAGAGCTGAGGGGATGGGCGGTTTTGTGCACGCGTGGGTGGGGAAGGCGGAGAGCCGCACGTGGGAATTCCAAAGGTTGCACGTCGGCGTATACGGGATCTAGAAGGGCTTTTTGCTTCAATCTAGGTGTCCGATCATAAGCCAGATCTGACGGTTGGGATCTTACGATGCAACCAACAAAACTTGATTAGGGTTTTTTGTGTTATCATATTTAGGGCTTAGTAAACTAAGGCCTTATTGGGACGAATACATACATAATATATTTTTGGGTTTTTAATACTGTAAATGGACTGATATATATATAAAAGAAACTTAGACTTTTATTTATCTATGTATATATTTTTTTATACTTTTGTAAGTGGACTGTTAATATATGGATTTTTATTTATATAAAGTGTGCATGGGCTGATTATATATTATATATAGATGGGCTTTTAAATATATATTTTAGAATAGTAATAATATAACTGATAACAATAGACATGGTATTATATAATATGTATTGCTAATACGTGATAATCGAACATAGAACCCAAAAACTAGTAACACTTAATCATATGTACACATATTATGAAATGGATAAAACAAATAAACAAATAGATAGAACAATTAGACTAAGCCCTTTACTGCAAAATTTAACAACGGGTTAACACCCCGAACAAAATTAGTGATTACACCATATAGCCGTGGACATATCCTAGTTCTGCAAGAGTTTGAGAGAACAATGTCCAATAGTCTCCTTGAAACGGCCCCACTTCACTTTTACATAAGTGACTTACGTTGTTCGGCTCACCGAAACACACAATGGTCATTAAAAGCTTTGCTCAGCCTATTTCACTTTTGATCACTGTCAACATCATAGGAACGAACTTGGGGAGAAGAACCCTTATAGTGACCACACAGGTCTATGTAAGTAGGTTGTCCCTTTGAACCAAGATCTTAGAATCTCTAGTCAACTAGGTAGGGTTTTCCTTCACATAGCGCCTTAAATTTTCCTGGTCTTTAGTCACATTCCTTTCGATGTTTTCGCAACCTAATCTTGATTTAACCCTTTGGTTAGTGGATTCGTAATGTTATCCTTTGATATTACAAAATCAATAGAGATACCTCTGTTTGAGATCCATTGTCTAATGGTATTATATCGATGACACATATGTCTCAACTTACCTTTATACACAAAGCTCTATTCTCTACCAATTTTTGCTTAGTCATCACAATATATGCATATTGTGGGCACATGCTTTGGCCATTCAGGAATATCCTTCAAGAAATTTTAAAGCCATTCAGCTTCTTCTCTAGACTTGTCTAGAACTATAAACTCAGATTCCATTATAGATTCGGTAATAACTGTTTGTCTTGAGGATTTTCATCCACTTGTGCCTTTGGTATCTCAGATATCACGTATCCAACACGCATCGGAGAATCCTTCTAAATAGTAGGGTCTCTGGAATAATGCAATCCATAATTTTGAGTATATATAAGATATCTCAATACCCTCATGATCGGTGAAATAACCTCACATGATTTGTACAAGCGTACACACGTTGATACAAGTATAGTTGACAGGTAGTTCCTGTTGGATATCAATCCCATGAGGACGACTGCTCAGAATTCTACCAATGTTGGTGCAATAAGCAAAAAAATAAGGTAATTACAATAGGTAATGTTGTAGCAATAAAAGGTAAATGATATAGGTAATGTCACAGCAATGTACTAAAATTTAAACTGAAACAATATAATGATGACAATGGAGTTCTCTCGGTGATTTATCAATAAAATAATGAATGCTAGACAAAAACAAAAGAAAAGATGATTGTTGATACAATATAGCGCATGATTATCTTACCAATCTCAACTTTTACCCTTAATCAAAGACTTATATGAGCCCACTCACCACACTTCCTAGTGATGGTTAATAAGCTAATACAAGAACAATTGAGCCAACTTTCATTGTACTCCCTTCAACTTTCGTTGTAATGGCTTATTAACTTGAACTGTCACTACAAATCTCATTCACAGTAATTGAAATAAACACTTTCGTGCATAAAGACATTCAAACCCAAAGATCAGAAGATAAAAGAAAAGCTTAATAAGATAAACATTAAGAACCGAATAGGGAAAGCTATCTCTAGCTAACTCGATTGCTCCTTGATGCTTCCTCTTGCTTCGCACTCTCCATGACTACTTAGTTCTGCATTGGATTCACCTCGGTTTCCCCATAGAAGCTCTAAGCCACCATAGCCAAGAGAAAGCTCCAAAACCAAGGAAAATGATATGATATGAGCCTTATTTCTTTAGGGTAAGAATATATGTATATATATCCCTATCACCTTCCAATTAGGTATTCACATGTGTCCTTTATAGATTTGCAGATGAAAATTTCGTGCAGGACAATTGTATTAATGGATAGCTAATCATCCTTTTGATCTTATCCTGACAACTGTCATTGTGGCGACAATGACTTTTCAATGCGCCCACATCTGGTTCAGACAAAGGTTGTTGTAACTAACTGCCAGCACATTGTCCTTTGATCTTATCCTCTTACTGGTGTCATTTGATCTTATCTTTTTGATAGCTATCACTGCAGCGATAGTCCTGTACGTAATCTAAACAATGCTTATGCAGCAAAATCAGTTTTGCAGTGACATCCTAATGCAGCGAAAGTCCTAGCTGTAATTCTAGAAGAACTCATGCAACGACATTAGCAACAAAAATATGATAAAATCAAGGATAATTCAAGAAATAACCACTAAGTTATGAAAATGCAAATACAAAGATGAAAATGCTAAAATGCATGCATAGAATAACATGATGGGGACAAATTAATCAATAAATAAGGTGAAAACACAAGTCTTTTAAGGTACCATAACACCCCCAAACTTAAGTTTTTGCTTGTCCTCAAGCAAAAAAAAAAAACATCAAGGTTAAACACCAATTAATGAACATTCTAGCAACTTGAATCATCTCAACTATCAATGAATCAATTACATCTACATGATAGAAGATTGCATCGACAACTCAGGAATATGAATGAATGAACTTGCAATTCATCAAAGCTAGTATCATGCCTTACATCTCAAATTCCTCATACCTAAACAAACACCATTATTTCATTATACTAAGTAGGCATATATATATATACTTTCTTTTTTTAGCAGTGATGGACATCAAAGAATGAATGCACCCTAAGTCTTGAGAAGTAAGATGTTGTGCAACGCACCCCTAAGGAGTACTTTATTGCTTTGACACACACTCATGCAGCGACAGCCTTTGGCTATATTCATTTTTCTAACGCGTGCATTGGAGTGTTCCCCCTTAAGCTACTTCCATTATGCACCCACATTGGAGTGTTCTTCTATAAACATATATACCAACAACTGAACTAGGTAGATTCATCTAAGATATAAGAGATGATGCTAGAAATTCATTACTCAAGCAACCAAATTCATTCATAACATAATTCTAATACAACATTCCATCACATGTATCCAACCAATTCATTGACAAACATGATTCAAGAATTAAGCATCAAATTAAGAAAACAATTATAGCACAAAATGAACCTTGCATTTGCTTAAATTTTTTTAAATGGGGATACATTTCAAACCCTAGGTGTATAGCCCAAAACTTAAAGATTGCATTGTCCCTAATGTAAAAACAGAATGCAATGACATAATGCAAGTACAATGACCAATACAATGACAATAAAACTAAATGCAATTACAATGACAAAATGCAATAACAAAAGGAAAACAGGAACTACATGAAATGCATAATCAAAACAAACTAAACAAAATTAAAAACAAACTAACTCAGTGTTCCTTTGCTCTCGATGTGGCTGAATGGTGTTTCTTCTCATTACAACATTTTTTTCTTAGCAGTTGCATCCAGAACATCAGATACAGTAACAATGTCTTCTTCTTCTTCTTCATCTTTTCTCTCAGCTTAGCTCGACCCGTAAGTGCCTCCTTTAATTATGGATAAATTTGGCATCATTAGCCTTTTATTATTCAAGTGAACTCTGAATGCACCCATAATAAGTGCTAATTTATTATTTCATTGTGACAAAGGTCCCCTTGGAGAGTCGTTTCTTATACTTCTTAAAGTCCATTCACACCCCCCAGCGAGTGATAATTCTAGCCAAAAATAATTGAGCCAATATGAGTGCAACCATTCCCACTTGTGTTGCCTTGGTGAAGGTACTTTTCTTTCGTTTTCCTTTAAAGTCTATGTGTACCCTCCACCTTGCTACTATTCTGGAAGGCATGAATTCAACGTAAGAAACATTTTTGTAATCTAACCATTTAATTACCCCATTTTCATCAATTTCCATCATAACTGAATGTAGCTTTCGTTGCGGTGGCATTTACTGCTCTAGCTGATTGTCGTAGCAATCCTTTGCTAGAATTATGTGTAAATCAAGTGAATGAACAATTTTGTGAAAAATTTCAAGCATCCAACAACCAATTTGTTTGTGCTTTTCAAACATCTCCATTAGTAGAGATTTTGGTGCAGTAACAACATCGTAGGGAATCACAATGGATAGAGTATCTTCTCCTAAATGATCATACCCTTCTTTTGATGGTTTCTAATCTAGCATCATTGGTTCTTCAAGAGATACATACTTAGATTCCATCGACAAAGTACTGCCATCTTGTTGACTTTGCGCGTAGTCATGAACTTGTTGTGGAAAATGTGGATGTGAGGACAGTTTAAATTACGCCCACACTTTGGATTGCATTGACATTTCATGTTGCATCCACATATTAGATTTGAACACTTTTGGCAAAGAAGTGACAACTCTTGAAACAGGTTTTGTTGGTACATCAACAATCTCTTTAGATGTAATCTTTTTGTTATGATCCATTTCTCCACTTTCTTGAGTTGGGACATCGGATTCCTTATCACTAAGAAGTGTGTCTTGCGGTATAGGATTCATTGTGGAAGCAAGTTGTCCCAGTTGTGCTTCTACTGCACAAATAGATGAGGAATTTCCTTGAACAATTGCTTCTGTCTGAGCGAAATACTCTTGCATCAAAGCTACAAGAGCTGTGTAGGGATCAAATATGGATGGTGGGGTATATTGTGGCTGCATAGGTGCTTGAGCATGCAAATGTGGCAATTGAAGATATTGTGGCAGCAACGGAGTTTATTGTGCCTGTAGTTGATTTTGCTTATTGTACTGTGGCTGTAGTGAATTGTAACTCCATTGTCTTAGATTATAAGCGCCTAAGGAGAAATTATTCCCATATTAAAATATCCCAACAAATTAACCAAAATTTGGATTTCCCCAAGATTGTTGATTGCGCGCAACACAAATCTCACAACTGAATGTTGGGACATCGACTCTTTGGGATACTCTAGGCATTTGCATGGATTTGATCGTGTTGTCCAATTCTAAAATTTCTCCCGAGAGTGCTGCATAAACATCCTCTTTGTACATCATGACATCTCGAATAGTTTGATGTCTACCCTCTATTATATTTGTTGCTCTATCTTTATAGCTCACTTACAAAAATTAACAAAACAAAAGAAAATAAAGTTAATAAATTTAAAAAATGCAATGACAAAAATAAACACCAAAGGAAAATCGTCCCCTGCAACGGCGCCAAAACTTGATCAGTCAAATAACATCACAGGATTTGTGCAAGCATACACATGTCGATGCAGGTATAGTTTATATATAGTTCCTATCGGATATCGATCCCACGAGGACGATTGTTTAGAATTATACCAATGTTAGTGTAATATGTAAGAAAAATAAGGTAATTACAATGGTTAATGTCGCATCAATGAAAGGTAAATGATATAGGTAATGTCGCAGCAATGTACTGAAATTAAAATAGAAATAATATAATGGTGGAAGTGGAGTTCCCTCGATGATCCATCAACAAAATAACAAATGCTAGCAAGAAACAAAAGAAAAGATGATTGTCGATGCAATAGAGCGCATGATTATCTTATCAATCTCAACTTTTACCCTTATTCAAAGACTTATATAAGCCTATTCACCACACCTCTCAGTGATGGCTAATAAGCAAATACAAGAACAATTGAGTCAAATTTTGTTGTACTCCCATGCAACTTTCGTTGTAATGCCTTGTTAACTTAAACTGTCACTGCAACTCTCATTGATAGTGGTTGCAATAAACACTTTCGTGCACAAAGACATTCAAACCCAAAGATTGAAAGATAAAGGAAAAGCTTAATAAGACAAACATTTAGTCAATATCCATAAAGTATTTTCATACAAAATGAAATAAAATCATAATCATCATCGTTTAAACAAAAGAAATATTAAAAACCAAATAGGGAAAGCTATCTCTAGCTAACTTTGTAACACCCCTTACCCGGTCTAGGAGAAAACCAGTTTATGAAGTGTTACTGAACAAAATTCAAACCAAACGTAAGACGTCTTAACAAAATTGAACTAAGCATGCAACCAAAAATTAGGGGGATTTAAAACTTTTTATATATTTGATAGGTCTAACCTCAACCTTAAATCATGTACAAGCAAATATACATATATTAAGCAATACACTTCAACCACTAGTTTGTAGCATGCCCTAATATTTTATGTATTTCAGATCACAAAGTTTAATACATATTTATCTACCACATAAGATTTCTGTTCATTCATACACCTTATTAATCTGAGATCGATCAATGTTGAAGATCGTTCATGATAACAGAAAACCATTGTTTAATGATTTTTAAGCCTACATATTGTATTATTTAAAATTCAACTTATTACCCAAGATTACCATTTAAGCATCACATATCACAACCAAACATATAACCATGGTAACAAGTATTCGAATATCATGTCTAACATAGCTTAACCAACAAGCAATCATGAGGCATTATGGACCATTTACAAAAGGTGTTAGTTACGTTCAAATAATAAGATCAATGTTATTTCAAAGCTTGTACCAATCATATCCATTTACATATAACTTTTGCCTAGCAATACCTTACATATATTCATTGACATACTTACCAATTGTTAATTTTAATCATCAATCTAATCATACAGACTATGCTACCTTTTTAGGGTTAACACATGTTAATATATATATATATATATCAATCCACATATACGCATGACATCAAGGTGGTCTAACAACTTAAAGCATTTATAGATATTTATACAACCATACAATCATACTAACTATTATAACTCACATAGCAAGCAACCATGAGATAATTAAAGGCCCATTACAAAGCTTTGAATACTTATAAAACTTATAAACATATGTAATAAAACATGAAAATGTAATGCACAATGCATTCTTTAACAACTATGTGCCACCATCTAGGAGTTCTTAAGGAAAGTACGAACCTACACCTTGACACTCGTGATCTTGTCCGAGCTCAGAAAGTACTCGTAAGCTAGTTCATCCTGAAATGTATTGAAAGGGTAAAGTAAGCATAGGCTTAGTGAGGTAGCTTAAAGTGACTAATAGCATGAAAAAATAATCTATCCTTTCATCGAAATCCATTAATCTTATAAAATTCTAAGTTTTGGACAAGAATTCAGCCATTTTAGAACAAGCCATTCGAACCAGCATTCATTTATGCACAGAGGTATTTGTGCTGGACATTTTATATATATATATATATATATATTTACTTACTTAACACTCAGAAAAACATATACAAATATACACATGGTATTTGAGCAAGAGATATGCAAGCATACATAACTACTCAAATAAAACCTTTACATAAATACGCATGATATTTGATCAAGGCATGTACATATATACTTGAATACTCCAACAAACATTTCACATATACACATATCATTCTATCAAGGCATATACATATATACTTGAATACTCAAACAAACATTTCATATATATACACATATCATTTGGTTAAGGCATATACATATATAATTGAATACTCAAACAAACATTTCATATATACACATATCATTTGATCAAGGCATATACATATATACTTGTATACTCAAGCAAACATTTCATATATACACATATCATTCGATCAAGGCATATACATATATACTTGTATACTCAAGCAAACGTTTCATATATACACATATCATTCGATCAGGACATGTACATATACATATATACTTGTACACTCAAACAAACATTTTATATATACGCATATCATTCTATCAAGGCATATACATATATACTTGAATACTCAAACAAACATTTCATATATACACATATCATTCTATCAAGGTATATACATATATACTTGTATACTCAAGCAAACATTTCATATATACACATATCATGCGATCAAGGCATGTACATATATACTTGTATACTCAAGCAAACATTTCATATATACGCATATCATTCTATCAAGGCATATACATATATACTTGAATACTCAAACAAACATTTCATATATACACATATTATTCAATCAAGGCATATAAGCCATTAAGCATAATTTATCATATTCATGAGTTATTTGATACTTAGAATATCAAGAATAGCATATCAAAGTCATAGTTTCTTATCACACAAGTTATCCAATCACATCATATTATAGACAGGTGATACTTACCCAAGCTATCCAATCATAACATATCATAGATAGGTGATACTTATTGCACAAGCTATCCAATCATAACATATCATAGACATGTAATACTTATTGCACAAGCTATCCAATATAACATATCATAGACAGGTGATACTTATTGCACAAGCATTCGAACAAAACATATGTGTCAATAGGCCTTCAATCAAACATATAACTTAAACCAAGAGAATGATCAAGACTATATAGGCCCATTTTTCTTGTTATGCAAGTTATTGCTTGGATTCATTACTTTAACTTATAGCTTTCTTTATTTTTCCTTATCATAGGTACAAATGGCTTAGCATATGAGATATCAATATGGAATGTCATAGATACAAATGGCTTAGCATATAAGATAACCTAATATATGTCATAAGCAAGAATGTCTTAGCATATAAGATATCAAGCTTAATCCATTAGTTCATATCACAAATTTCATTATTTTATCTTTATACAGCCTTGATAATCAAGTAGCCTAGGTACACGAATCCCCAACCAACTATCACTAACAAAAGGTACTCAAACTACCAGTCAATCCCTCATACTGTCGCCAAGTGACCACAACATTTCCCTCTTATTGCCGCCAAATAAGGACCATAGTCCACCCCAAACACGAGCTCTATGGACTCTATGGCATGCCAACTATACCTATGACTGACCCAAAACCAAGGCTTTTCAATTATAACATGTTTTATCAGATTCAGAGTTGAGCTTAGCTCCTAAATCATATAATTGAATAGCATATTACATTGCTTGACTTATCAAGCCCATATTTAAATATAGCTCCCAGTGTGAGCATAGCTCTAGGTTCATTTAACTAAAAGAGTATATCTTGATTCTTATCAGAGGTGAGCATAGCTTCAAATTCATATACTAACATAAGCAAGGCTTATACATAACATATCAACATTTTCAATTACACGTAGCTTTCAAATATGTGGTTCTTAATATATTAACATATTCAATTACATATAGCATTCTAACTTGTATTTCATAGCATATTGACAAATTCAAATATACATGACCTTTGAACATGCATTTCAAAACACATAAGCATATTCCATTTCATATACTTTTGAATATAGCTTGCTTAACACCCAAGATTTTTGCATACCGTATAGTACTCTATAAATTTAGTACCTACCTTGTATTCTAAGCCAAATCTTAAGCATAGCTTGACATAATTCTAGAGGCAGTAAATTTAAATCAAAGAAAAAATGCTCGAGATGCCTTGTTACCTCCTCAAAAGTACTGATTTTATGCCTATATGACAATGCTTTTGCTTGATTTTGAGTACATTTAGTTTCATTTAGATGTTAAATTCATGCATTTGCATAAGGAGTTAGGAATTTTGTCTATGCCAATGTGAATGGTTGTTTTATTTGTAATATTGCAGGTTTGGCATAGTAATTGATAAGTGTTCAAAAGTACTATTTTTATTACCCTTTTTACTCATATTATTGTTAGACTTAGGCTCATATTAGTTGCATAATTAGTCATTCATGCATTAATTCATGTTTCTTTCCACCGTTGAGCTTGATTACATAACTTGGTGATTTTTGTTGAAAAATATGCTGCTTTGGTGTGTTTTTTGTGTGTGTGCAGAATCACTTGCCAAAGCAAGGCTGGAACCAGTTGCCAGGGCAATGCATGAAGGAGATGTCGAGCTAGTTGCCAGGGCAATGCTTGAAGGAGATGCCGAGCTAGTTGCCAAGGTAATTTTCGATAAGGAATAAGATGATATGGTAGTCGAAATTGATGACTAGATAAGCCCAAGATGACGTGGAGCAAAGTTAAATTCCAAAGGAGTTTGATTTCCATGAAGAGGTTAAAGAGAAATTAAATCCCAAGAAGATAGGAGAAGTTTTAGAAGGAATTTAAATATAATAAAGAATTATATTCTTTAAAGATAATTTAATTCCAACTTAACTTCCTCCTCAAAAAGGATTTTGACCTAGCCATCTCCTATTTAAATGACCAAGCCGTCAAAGATCAAAAGAGGCAAGAAGAGAGGATTTTTTACAACTCCAAAGGGCAGGAAGGGAGAGATTTCGACAAGAGAGCAAGGGGGAGAGAGTTTGATTTCTTCTTCTTCTACTTTGCTTCCATTAGATTCATGGTTTGGGGATTATTCTTTGTATATCTTTTGAACCCAACCATGAACTAACTTGATTGGTTGGGGTTATTGTGTTTTGTTGTTGTGAAAAACAATTGGATTTTGTTTAGGTAATAAGAGTTTGCACTTTGAATTCAAGGTTTACTTATTCTTGGTTCTTATACTTATTTGCGAGTAAATTGGGAGAGGATCTCGTAGCTTCATCTATTTATCTAATATCGGGAGAGTTAGATTCAAGAAACGAATGAGTATGGTCTTTATTCAATCTATTGATGGTGAAGATTAATCTGGCTTAGGAATAAGTTAAGGATTTCAACGGCTAAGATGAGCGCAAGATTGGTTGTTGTTCACCCTTGATTCACGTAGGGATGTATTATCAAGGCATGCACAAGTAGCTAGAGTTTCGACTTAGGGATAAGAAGAAACCATTAAAGAACGCTCTGTCAAACCTTGAAGTTGCTGCCCAGACGCCCAAGTAGTTTCCCAGCTAGTCGCCCAGGCAACCATCAATTAGTTGTCAAGGCAACCCCGCTGTGCAAGTTGCCACGAAAACTGAGTTGTTCTTGCACTCTTTTACCAAGACGATCCAATCGGCTATCACTCCACAACCCACGATAACCTGGCCTATTCCATCTCTTTTGATTTCATCTATTCTTTTAGTTTATTGCTCTTAGTTTACTCGTTAATTAGAACTCCTATTATCAATTGTGTTTTTACTTTTCACAGTGCAACAACTTAAGAAAAGAGGCCCAAACCAATCCTTGTGGAGACGATGCTCGATACTCATATCACTTTATTACTTGCGACGTGTATACTTGCACAATTGCGTAGCACTTATTACACGCAACAAGTTTTTGGCGCCATTGCCGGGGATTGGCAATTGGTGTTAGTTGTTTTTGTTATTGCATTTTTTTCTCTTAGTTTTACTAACTTTTCTTTTTGTTTGTTTTATCAGAAAAAAAATTAGGTGCGCTACAAGTTAAGGGACATCAACATGTCGGGAAATAAAAGCCGATCTATTCGAGGGTTGATGTTGGAAGATATGAATCAATCCAATCAAGAGTTTCTTGCACCCTTTGATAATTACCTATACCAACCGAGAAAAGCCCAAAGAGCCTATACCGTGGAAAACTCTTGTGCTATGTGTGGAGAACATCATGTGTTTGAAAATTGCCCTCACATTTTCGGTGCATATGACTACATGGAGGACCATAGAGGGAACCAGCAACAAAATTCTTCATGGTATGGTCAAAAAGCTCAAATTTTTTTTTACCATAACAATTTTGCCACAACAACAGATATGTCATGGCAATGTAGTCCTTTTCAAGAGCATTCCAATTCCTTGGAGGAAACGTTGCTAGCTTCCTTGGCTAGACTTGATGGATCAATTGAAGAGATTCGAGAGCTATCAAAGTCCATGGATACGAGGATAGCTCAGTGGGATGCAACCTTGGGGGATTCAGAAGATCAATTGGGGAGATCCACATATGTCATGGATAACATGCACCAACAATTCATTCCTAGGGATACTGACGTCCCAAGGCAAGAGGATAAGGAGCAATGCAAAGAAAGCTCTCCGATGTGTGGGGAACAACTAGAACCTCCAAGTCAAGAGGATGACAATGAGATAGACTGCCCAACACATGATGAGCCTAAGCAACAAATTGCCTCGGCAATGATTGAGGAGCCTGAATAGAGCAATGTCGCGACAGCACTCAATGAAGCTGAGAACAACAATACTACAGCAAATTCTGAGGAACCTGATGCCCAGAAGGTTACAACATTGATGTTGAAGTAGGAATCTATAGATTGCTCTCATCTACAGTTGCCATGGCAATTACACGACCACATACAAGATCAACGAGTGATAATACTTTGCCAATGGAATATGAGCTGGTAATGGTTGAACCTTTCGAATTCTTTAAAAACTCACCTCGTCCATTGCAGGTATGTCTTGAGAAACCGATGTTGGTAGATTTGAAGCCATCGAATCTCTACTGATAGAGATGTTTGAGAGGTCAAAAGAAAAAGGTGTTTGGAATCATAAAGCTTTTCAGAAAATTGGTTCTTCCTTTGAATTACAACAAATTTTGGCAACTGATTGCCACGACAATTGGCTAGAGCAGCAATTGCCCGACGAGAATAAGGTAATTAAATGGTTGGGTGTTGATATAACTTTTTCTACTAATATATTCATGCCTTCAGGAATAGTAGCAAGGTAGAGAGTATACATGGACTACAAGCGAACAAAGAAGAAAGACACATCCACCATGGTAACGCAAAAGGGAGTAGTGGCAAGCACATTGGTCAAACTCTTTTTGGGCAATATTGTCACCCGATGGAGGGTGCGGATGGACTATAAGAAGTATCGAAAATGACCATCCTCAAGTTTTCTCAGATATGCAGTAACATTAGAAGATGCATGATGGCACTCTTTTCAGACATGGTCGAAGACTTCCTTGAGATCATCATGGATGATTTTTCCATTTTTGGTAATGACTTCGACAGTTGCCTCGACAATTTAGAGAAGGTGTTGGCAAGATGTGAAGAATCTGATTTAGTCCTTAATTGGGAGAAGTGCCATCTTATGGTAGATGAAGGAATAGTGCTTGGCCACAAGATTTCATCCAAGGGAATTGAAGTAGACAAAGCTAAGGTGGACGTGATCGAGAAACTACCCCCACCAAGATAAAGTCTTCAATTTTGATGATTCTTGCGCCCAAGCATTCGAAACCCTAAAGGAAAAGCTTGCCTTGGCACCCATTGTCGTTCCACCAGATTGGACGCCACCTTTTGAGCTCATGTGTGATGCAAGTGATTTCGCGGTAGGAGCAGTCATAGGCCAACTCACAGGGAGGAGGACACGGATTTAGAGATATGCGATGCATTCCTGGATGAACAACTTTTAGTTGCCTCGGTAACCATGGATGTGCACACCTCAGCAACCCTTGACGCCTCAGCAACCATGGATGCACATGTCTCGGCAACCCTCGACGCCGCAGTAGCTCTTGACTCGCACGCCTCAGCAAACTCCAGACGCTCACGCCTTGGCAACCCTCGATGCCGCAGCAACCCTTGACGCCTCGGTAACCATGGATGCGCATGCCTTGGCAACCCTCGACGCCGCAGCAGCTCTTAACGTGCATGCCTCGGCAACTTCAGATGCGCACACCTCGGTAACCACTGATACGCACACTTCGACAACCATGGACGCATATGCCTCGGCAACTCTAGACACACACGACTCAGCAATCTTGGGAGCAGTCGCCACGGCAGCACATGCCTCGGCAATACCCTGGTACGTGGATTTAGTTAATTTCCTTGTTTGTGGTATTTTACCTTATAGCCTTACTCACCAAGGGAAGAAGCAGTTCCGCCATGATGCTAAGCATTACTTTGGGGACGAGCCTCTTTTGTTTAAACAATGTGCAGATCAGGTCATACACCAATGTATCCCTGGAGAAGAGCAGCAGAATGTACTCTGTTAATGCCATTCTTCACCCTATGGAGGACATTTTGCAGGAACTTGTACCACGGCCAAAGTTTTGATATCCGGTTTGTATTGGCCAACACTGTACAAAGATTCCCAAGAGTTTTACAAGCAATGTGATCATTGCCATAGGACGGGCAATATCACCCACAAACCAATGGGCAAGCAGAAATTTTCAACCGGGAATTAAAGGGTATACTCAAGAAAGTTGTAAATCCCTCTAGGAAGATTGGTCAGCAAGACTAGATGACGCACTTTGGGCATATCACACTGCATTCAAAACACCCTTAGGTATGTCCCCTTCCGACTTGTCTATGGCAAAACATGCCATCTACTGATGGAAATAGAACACAAGGCATATTGGGCAATCAAGACCCTGAATATGGATTGGGAAAGTGCCGGACAAAAGCATTTGTTGGACCTCAACGAGATAGAAGAATTTCGTGCACTCGTCTATAATAATGCACGAATCTACAAGGAGAAAACAAAGCAATGACATGACAAGAAACTATTGCCGCGGTAATTCATGCCGGGGAAACTAGTTCTCTTATTCAATTTTCGGCTAAAACTTTTCCCTGGAAAGCTGAAATCAAGATGGTCGGGACCATTCGAATTTGTCAAACCATTTTCCCATGGTGCCGTGATAATTAAGTCCATTACCGACGAACATGAATTCAAAGTTAACGGACAAAGATTAAAGCACTATAACGGTGCCCATGTAGAACATAACAAAGAAGTTGACACCTTAGGAGATGCATAAGCATGCTCTCCTTTCGATATTTTCTTTTTATTTTTCTTTTTCTTTTTCTTTTTGGAAATTTTAGGAGATATTTTATTTTTCTTCATTATCTTAGTTTCCAGGTTTTCTTTTCTTTTCCACAACAAGACTCACAACCACCATGCTAAGGAAATTCACTGACGACTACTTGCCACAACAACCACAACAGAGATTGCCCAGGCAACAACAATGGCGTCGGCAACTTCTGATGCCCAAATGGATCAAATCAAAGCAATGCTATTCACGGGTACCAGCCACAAGCATTCAACCACCGATCAAAAAATGAATCAAGCAAACCGCACGAAGGAAACTTATCACTCGAGGTGACGACCTCTCCGACTAACTCATTTCATTTAATTTCTTTTAAATTTTGTTTCACTTTTTCATGCATTGAGGACAATGCTTCTCTCGAGTTTGGGGGGGTGTTGGTTTCTAGTTAGCTTCATGTTTAGTTGCATTCATCTTTAGCAATCACATATAGGTTGCATATTGTTGCGCGTAATAAGTGCTCCGCAATTGTGCAAGTGTACACGTCGCAAGATATAGTATAAAAGATATCGTCTCTACAGGGATAGGTCCCACTTCAAGAATCTAGTCTCTTGCACTATAAAAAGTAAAAACACAAATAGAAAATTATAGGAGTTTAACTAATAACTAAACTAGAAAGCAATAACGTAAAAGAATAGATGAGATCAAAAGAGAGAGATAGGCCAGGTTATCGTGAGTTGAGGTGTGATAGCCAATTGAATCGTCTTGGTAAAGGAGTGCAAGAGCAACTCAGTTACCGTGGCAACTTGCACAATGGGGTTGCCTTGGCAACTAATCGATGGTTGCCTGGGTGACTAGTTGGGCAACTACTTAGGCGTTTGGGCAGCAACCTTCAAGGTTCGGCAGAGCGTTCTTCAATGGTTTCTTCTTATCCCTAAGTCAAAACTCTAGCTACTTGTGCATGCCTTGATAATACATCCCTGCGTGAATCAAGGGTGAACAACAACCAATCTTGCGCTCTTCTTAGCCGTTGAAATCCTTAACTTATTCCTAAGCCAGATTAATCTTCACCATCAATAGATTGAATAAAGATCATATTCATTCGTTTCTTGAATCTAACTCTCCTATATTAGATAAATAGATGAAGTTACAAGATCCTCTCCCAATTCACTCCGCAAACAAGAATAAGAACCAAGAATGAATAAACCTTGAATAGAAAAGTTCAAACTCTTATTACCTAAACAAAATCCAATAGTTTCTCACAACCACAAGACACAATAACTTTAGCCAAATAGATTTAGTTCATGGCTAGGTTCCAAAGAAACACAAGATAAAGAATCCCTAGCATGAACCTAATTGAACAAGAAAGAAAAAGATGAAGAATGGATGGAGCTTTGTCGAAATCCTCCTTGCCCTTGATGCTTGTCGAAAATTCTCTCTTCTCTCCCCCTTGGAGTTGACGGCTTGGTGATCTATTTATAGGGCTAGGTCAAAGTCCTCCTTTGAGGAGGAAGTTAAGTTGGAATTAAATTATCTTTAAAGAATATAATTCTTTATTATAATTATATTCCTTCCAGAACTTCTCCTATGTTCTTGGAATTTAATTATTCTTTGACCTCTTCATGGAAATCAAACTCCTTTGGGATTTAGCTTTGCTCCACGTCATCTTGGGCTTGTCTAGTCATCAATTTTGACTACCATATCACCTTATTCTTTGTCGATAATTGCCCTGGCAACTGACTCGGCGTCTTCTTCATGCATTGCCCTGACAACTAGCTCAACATCTCATTCATGCGTTGCCCTGGCAACTAGCTTTAGCCTTGCTTTGGCAAGTGATCCTGCACATACACACACAACACACCAAAGTAGCATCTTTTCCCACAAAAACAACCAAGTTATGCAATCAAGCTCAACGATGGAAGGAAACATGGATTAATCCATGAACGACTAATTATGTAACTAATATGAGCCTAAGTCTAACAATAATATGAGAAAAAGGGTAAGCAAAATAGTACTTTTGAACACTTATCACACCCCAAACTCGAACTATTTCTTGTCCTCAAGAAATGCAAACTAATAATTACCTGCCAAGACTTCAATTTTCACAAACTTAGCTTTGAACTTGATTTCAATTCTCAGAACCGGGGCACAAAGTATGATTGGCTTTTCATTTTTCGGAAAACTTAGAAGTTACTCGGAATCAAACTATAATGCTTGTGAGTGTGTGCGGAGTTGTGTTCAAGTTGATTTTTCAGATTCTATGCAAACAAGAGGTTTTAAATTACTTTATTGGGTTCTTTTTAACATGTTTTAACTAGAGCCGGTTTCGGGCACCTCTAGTGTTTTGTTTTTAGTTTCCTTAAGTTAATTAATTTATTCGACTAGAGCCGGTTTCGGGCACCTCTAGTGATCCATTTTTTTAGCACATGCTAGAGACAATTTCGGGCACCTCTAGCATTCATCCAGTTTTTATTCTAATCCCCCAATTTGTTTAATTATCAACCTAAGTTCACTAGAATTCTTTAAATCAATCAAACCACAACAGTGTTTCATCAAATTTAGCATCATAGTAAAATTTTAAGTTTTTCCATGGTTATCCTAGAATAAAAATTCTATCAATTAAGTGCACTGGCAAAGTCATCACTGGATATTCATCAAATCTAGGCAATTCTTGTTCCAACTAAAGGCATGGCAAGCAATATATGTATCCTAAATGCAATACTTAAGATGAATGCAACTAAACATGGTAAGTACTAATAGCAATCCCCCCAAACTTGAGTGAGGCATTGTCCTCAATGCACGCATTAAAGAAAAATAAAAATAACGAAAAATAAAATGCAAACGAGAACTTACTCCGAGAGTTTGTTGTCGTGGATGATTAGTTTCCTTTTGGTCGGTGTCTTGATTCTCTTGCTTGAACGCGATGGTTGCTTCCTTGTTGCCGATGGTGGAATCGATCCTTGTACGGGGTTGTCCTCATCGTCCTCTTCATCAATGTCATTGGCTTTTTCGCTTGGAGGATTCAATTGGTGCGGTCTTTGTTGGTGCAATGGATGACTTGTCCGAATCTGAAAAATCAGACAATGATTCCGTACGAGTTGATTCGGGCATAGTTGCTTTACCTTTGGCTTTTGAAGTGGTTGCCAGGATGTCTTTAGCATTGGTTGCCGTGGCATCTTCAGGGTTGGTTGCCGTGGCATCATCTGTTGCGGTTTTCGTGGCGACTGCTTCATTGGTTGTCGGGGCAAGGATCTCGGCAGGAAAGATTGGGAACGGCACGTTACTGTCCGGGTACTTTTCCAGGATGACTTGGGTGATGGCATTGTTGTGCTCCTTCATGTACTGCATGAATATTAGTTACCGGTCTTCAATTTGCCTTAGGTGGTTCGCCAATGGTTGCAAGAGTGCTTCAAAGTATCCCGAGGTTGATGGTCGAGTTACCCGGGCGTTAGGTGCTTGGGCATTAGGGATTGCCGGGGCGGCAGGAGTTGCTGCAGCAATTGGAGGCCTTGAGGATTTTTCCGGTGCCTCTCCCATTAGCTTTCGAATTTGTGCTTGATTCCAACCGGACTTTGGTAGGGCCTTTTCATCGGTGGACTCACTTGGGACATGCATCTCCTTGCAAAGATTAGAAATTAAGCAAGGGAAGAAAAGAGAACCCTTATCTTTTGAGCTACATACAAAAATCTCATCACAAATAATTTTTCCAATGTTAATGATGCGATTATGCAAAATAGAATGTATGAGCAAAAGACGTGGTATACCAACGTTAGTATTGTGTGTGGTGGGCATTAAAGAAGTTTTAACAAACTTATTCCATAGTTTTGCCTCGGGTTTAAGCCGAAGGTGATTTACCGTGCCCTTGTAGTTATTATCGTTCCAATGAGTTTCCGGTTGAGTGAGTTCTTGAAGCATCTTGTCAAGTTGCTTGGGCGTGATTTGATCAACAAAGGCTTGATGCTCGTCCTTCTCAATTTAAAGCCCGTAAAATGTGTTGATGTTTTCGGGGCTTATGAGTATGGCCTTGTCACGAACAAAAACATAAGGATTATCCGGGTTAGGTGAGTGAGCATAGAATTCTCTTACTCATGAGATGTTACCCGGCTCTGATTGATGGCAAAAGATTTGCCACTTTTGATGTGCAATCCTCTCGAAGATGAATGGTTCAAGGGCAAAATCTTGATGAGAGTTGGAGTATTCAAAACCTTGTTCTTCGTAAATCTTCCGGTTTCAAACTTGGAGTGAAATCTTTCTTGAACCACCGGTGTAGCAAACTTCTTGTATCTTGGTTCTTTGGAGAAACTTGGATGAACCAAAAATTTAATTTTGGATGCCATGGATGATCTTGGTTGTGAGTTTTGTAAAAACAAAGAAAAGAAACTAAAGAGTTGCAAGATGAAAAGTAGGAATAGGTTTATTGGAAGTTAAGGGTGATGGGTTATATAGAAAAGATAAGTAGTAAATATGGTGGGTGGGATTAATTTTGGATAGAAAATAAATGGGGTTTCGATTTAGGGGAAGGGTGACGGCTAGGGGGTTTAATCAGGGTAAGTTGGAGGCTTTATATAAGCCTTAGATTCAGCCCATTAATTTCCTTGTTGAAGATGTTTTGCTTCTTGGATCAAAATTCCTCTTTATCTTGAACTCTTTTCCTACAATTCAAAGACAAATCAAATAAGGATTAAAATTAAAGATAAACTAATAAAAGAAAATAAAGAAAGATGTGTAAAGGGATTCTTAAACTTAAAAAGATAAATATGAAAGATGTAGTTTTAATCTTAAAGAAAATAAATCTATCCTAAAAGAGCAAATAATCGAAAATAATAAAAAAATAAAAATTAAATATTTTGAAAAAATTAAAAAAATAAAAATAAAAATAAAAATAAAAATGAAAATAAAAAAATAAAATATCGAAAGGAGAGCATGCTTATGCATCTCCTAAGGTGACCACTTCTTTGTTACGTTCCACATGGGCACCATTGTAGTGCTTTAATCTTTGTCCATTAACTTTGAATTCATGTTTGTCAGTGATGGACTTGATTGTCACGGCACCATGGGAGAATGGTTTGACAACTTCGAATGGTCCCGACCATCTTGATTTCAGTTTTCCCGGGAATAGTTTTAGCCGAGAATTGAATAAAAGAACTAGTTGCCCTGGCATGAATTGTCGCGACAATAGTTTCTTGTCGTGCCATTGCTTTGTTTTCTCCTTGTAGATTCGTGCATTATTATAGGTGAGTGCACGGAAATCTTCTATCTCATTGAGGTCCAATAAACGCTTTTGTCCGACACTTTCCCAATCCATATTCACGGTCTTGATTGCCCAATATGCCTTGTGTTCGATTTCCACAGGTAGATGGCATGTTTTGCCATAGACAAGTCGGAAGAGGGACATACCTAAGGGTGTTTTGAATGCAGTGCGATATGCCCAAAGCGCGTCATCTATTCTTAATGACCAATCCTTCCTAGAGGGATTTACAACTTTCTCGAGTATACCCTTCAATTCCCGGTTGCAAATTTCTGCTTGCCCATTGGTTTGTGGGTGATATGCCGTGGCAATCTTGTGTGATACGCCGAAGCGTTGCAACATCTTGGCAATAAGTCTGTTGTCAAAATGCTTACCTTCGCACTGATAATTGCTCTCGGCATCCCAAACCGTGTAAATATGTTTTCTGTAAGAATCGTTGAACGGTCTTGGAATCGTTGTTGGGAGCTGTAGCTGCTTCAACCCATTTAGACACGTAGTCAACAACAAGTAGAATGTAGAGGTTTCCGAATGAAGATGGGAAAGGTGCCATAAAATCGATCCCTCACACATCGAATAATTCCACCTCGATGATGTTTTGGAGCGGCATCTCATGTCGTCTAGAGATATTGCCTGTCATCTGGCAACGATCACATTGCTTGTAAAAGTCTTGGGCATCTTTGTACAATGTTGGCCAATACAAACCAGCTTGCAAAACTTTGGCCGCGGTACGAGTTCCTCCAAAATTTCCTCCATAGGGTAAAGAATGGCATTGCCGGAGTACATTCTGATGCTCATCTTCAGGGACACATTGGCGTATAACCTGATCTGCACATTGTTTAAACAAAAGAGGCTCGTCCCAAAAGTAATGCTTAGCATCACGGCAGAATCGTTTCTTCCCTTGGTGAGTAAGACCATAAGGTAAAATACCACAAACAAGGAAATTAACTAAATCCGCGTACTAGAGTATTGCTGAGGCATGTACTGCCATGGCGACTGCTCCCAAAATTGCCGAGGCGTACGCGACAAGGGCTACCGAAGCGTCGAGGGTTGCCGAGGCATGCGCATCCATGTTGCCGAGGCAACTAAAAGTTGCTCATCCAGGAATGCAACGCATATCTCTAGATCCGCGTCCTCCTCCCTATTGCGTTCTAAACGTGATAAATGATCGGCCACTTGATTTTTTGTTCCTTTGTTGTCCTTAATTTCAATATCAAATTCTTGTAAAAGTAATATCCAATGAATCAAACGAGGTTTGGCATCCTTTTTAGCAAATAGATATTTGATTGCCGAATGGTCCGTATGAACAATTACCTTTGTACCAATCAAATAGGATTGGAACTTATTAAATGTGAAAACTACAGCTAGTAACTCTTTCTCCGTTGTTGTGTAATTCACTTGAGCGCTATTAAGAGTTTTACTAGCGTAGTATATCACATGGGAGGTCTTACCTGTGCGTTGGCCTAGGACTGCTCCTACCGGAAAATCACTTGCATCACACATGAGCTCAAAAGGTAGCGTCTAGTCTGGCGGAACGACAATGGGTGCTGAGGCAAGATTTTCCTTTAGGGTTTTGAATGCTTGGGTGCAAGAATCATCAAAATCGAAGACTTTATCCTGTTTAAGCAAATTGCACAAGGGTTTAGTAATTTTAGAAAAATTATGAATGAGCCTCATGTAAAAACCTGCATGTCCAAGAAAGCTTCGAATTCCTTTAACTGAACTTGGTGGGGGTAATCTCTCGATCACGTCCACCTTGGCTTTGTCTACTTTAATTCCCTTGGATGAAATCTTGTGGCCGAGCAGTATTCCTTCACCTACCATAAAATGGAACTTCTCCCAATTGAGGACTAAATCAGTTTCTTCACATTTTGCCAACACCTTCTCTAAATTGTTGAGGCAGCTATCGAAGTCATTACCAAAAACAGAAAAATCATCCATGAAGATCTCAAGGAAGTCTTCGACCATGTCTAAAAAGAGTGCCATCATGCATCTTTGGAAGGTTGCCGAGGCGTTTCACAATCCGAACGGCATCCTTCGGAAAGCATAAGTACCATATGGGCATGTGAAGGTCGTTTTTTCTTGATCTTTTGGTGCTATGGCAATTTGATTGTAACCTGAATAACCATCAAGAAAACAATAAAAGGGTTTTCCTGCAAGACGGTCAAGCATTTGATCAATAAAGGGTAATGGGAAGTGATCTTTCCTAGTGGCTTTGTTTAGCTTTCGATAATCCATACAAACCCTCCAACCGGTCATAGTCCTGGTTGGAATGAGTTCATTGTTTTCATTACTTACCACCGTTATACCTCTCTTTTTCGGTACACATTGTACCAGACTTACCCATGTACTATCAGAGATAGGGTATATAATGCCGACGTCAAGCCACTTGATGATTTCTTTCATTACAACCCCTTTCATGGCATGATTCAGTCTCCTCTGGGCCTCAATTGAAGGTTTGTGATCATCTTCCAACAAAATCTTGTACATGCACACTGCCAGGCTAATTCCCTTCAAGTCGGCAACTGTCCACCCTATTGCCTTCTTTTATAGCATCAACATTTTGATTAGCTTCTTTTCCTGCTCAGGCTGTACCGTAGAAGAAATAATTACAGGCAATGTATTATCAGTTCCTAAGTATGCATATTTTAGTTGCTCTGGCAACTATTTCAACTCAAGAATCGGTGGTTGTTCAATAGAGGGCTTTTCGAGCTTACCTTCCTTACCTGAGTAATCTAGTGGTTCAAAGTATGTACCTGGTCGATTAACTAGCCAATTTGCCTCTTCTTGTTGTTCCTCATTGACCGGTTCTTCATACTCCTCAGGTTCCTCTTGATCGGCAATGTAGTTGTCGAGGCAACTAAGTTCCTCGTCGAAGTTAAACTCTGCCACGACATGAACAAGTTGGCATTCTTCTGGATTATCGGCATGCCTTAGTGTTTGGAACACATTTAGTTTAACTTGCTGGTCATTCACCCTCATTGTGAGTTCTCCCTTTTCAACATCGATCAAGGTTCTCCCTGTTGCTAGGAATGGTCTTCCGAGAATGATAGGTGCATTCTCATTTGCTTCACAATCCAAAACAATAAAGTCAGCGGGAAAAATAAATTTATCAACTTTTACCAATAGGTCTTCGATTTTGCCCTCTAGATGCACATGGGATCTATCGGCTAGCTGTAGCATAACTGTTGTAGGTCTTGCCTTCCCGATTCCTAGTTTCTGGAAAACTGATTTAGGCATCAAGTTTATGCTAGCCCCAAGGTCGCACAATGCTTTCCCGACATAGTGGTTTCCAATGGAACAGGGTATTGTGAAACTTCCGGGATCCTTCAACTTGGGTGGTATACGATTGTGCAACATGGCCATGCATCCCTCTGTTGCGACAACTGTTTCAAACTCTCATAGCCTTGTTCTCTTGGACACAATGTCTTTAAGGAACTTGGCATAGTTCGGCATTTGTTCAATTGCTTCCACCAATGTCAAGTTGATGTGGACTTGCTTTAGGATATCAAGAAACTTCTTGAATTGATATTCTTGCTTTTGTCGCTTCAACCTTTGTGGGAATAGTGGTGGAAGTCGGATATCTTCGATCCTTTCATTGGTCTGGAATCTGATTGATGGCATTGTTGGAACAACTGGAGTTGTTGAGGATTCATCAACTGGGGTTGTCGTGGCATGCTTATCGTTGGTTGCCGAGGCATGCTTATTGCCGGTTGCCGCGACAATTTCTGGTTCATCCTCTGAGGTTTTGCCTCTGGGTTCGTCTTGATCTTTTTATGGAGTTTTGTTTGGTGAGTGAGCTTGAGCCTCTTTAAGTTGTTGGCCACTTCTAGTGGTGATCGCCTTACATTGCTCATGGCCAGTTCCTCTTGCGACTTCAGTATCGCTAGGTAAACCTCCTTGTGGTCTAGTATTCAGGTTTTGAGCAAATTGCCCAACTTGATTTTCCAATGATTTGATTGCCGCCTCTTGGTTTTGCAATCTTATCTCGGTCCTGTTAATAAAAGCATCAATTCTTTTTATGAAGTTACTATTCTCAGCCATATAAGATTCAGTTTTCAACATAAAAGCATTGAGAGAATTTTCCAAAGAACTAGATGTTGTCGGTTGTTGCTGCGGCAATTGTTGTCGTTGCATATTCTGCTGGAATCCCAATGCTTGTGCATTCTGATTGTTATGGTTTAGAGCATTGTTGGGATTACTCCATGAAAAATTCGGGTGCTTTTTCCAAGCTGGATTGTTTGTATTGGACATCATATTGTTGTTCCGGTTGTAATTCCCCACATAGAAGCTGGATTCCGGATTCTGCATACATTCAGAAGAATCATGGTTACCACCACATAACTCAAGAATCCATTACCTTGACCTCATGTGTCTTGTTTGGTTTCTGCATGTTCTGGACCATATTGGTTAAAGTGGCCAATTGTGCCAAAATTGAGTCTGATGATCCTAGTTCATGTATTGTGGCTTGGCGTCTAATTCCTCCTCTTCTAGTAGAGGGGAATTGATAATCATTCTTGGCAAGCCTGTTTAGGATTTGCATTGCTTCCTCCGGCGACTTATCTAGGAGTATGCCGTTTACCGAGGCGTCTAGCATCATCCTTGTTGGTGTATTCACGGCGTTGTAAAACATTGTTACTTGTGTTCACACTGGGAATCTGTGTATGGGGCATTTGTGTAGAAGTTCTTTGTATCGCTCCCAAGCCTCGTACATGGTTTCTTCATCTGCCTGCCAGAAAGAAGTAATGTCGTTACGAAGCTTATCAGTCAAATTTGTAGGATTAAACCGAGGAAGGAAATCACAACAAAGATCGGTCCAAGGTCCTATTGATCCGGCAAGAATGCTATTCAACCATGCTTTCGCCCTATCCCTCAGTGAATAGGGGAATAATCTTAATCGTAAAACATCGGGGGTGACTCCGTGTATTTTGAACAAGTTGGAAATCTCGAGGAAAGATTTAAGATGTTGTCGTGCATCTTCAGTTGCTGAGCCGCCATTTGACAAATTGTGTTGATCATATTAAACATTATCGGTTTCAACTCAAAGTGGTCCGCTTCAATTTCAGGTGCGACAACTCCTGGATTAAGTCCATCAATATCTTCTTCAAGATAGTCTCGAATAGTTCTGTTTCGTGCAAGAATCACTCCTCCTCCTGCTGGAACATCTTGATTCATATTGTCGTCTTGATTAGCCATTGCTACTCTTAACCTTCGTCTAAGTCTTTGTAAGGTTCGTTCGATTTCTGGATCAAAGGGATATTCTGGTGTAATCGGTTTTGCCCTGGTCATATACCAATGCAAAACCAAAGTTTGTTACCCTTTGAATCTTAAGCAAGAAAAGTAAAAAGAAAGTGCAAGAAAATAAAAACAAAGTCGCTACTGCCAATCCCTGGCAACGGCGCCAAAAACTTGTTGCGCGTAATAAGTGCTCCGCAATTGTGCAAGTGTACACGTCGCAAGTTATAGTATAAAAGATACCGTCTCCACAGGGATTGGTGCCACTTCAAAAATCTAGTCTCTTGCACTATAAAAAGTAAAAACACAAATAGAATATTATAGGAGTTTAACTAATAACTAAACTAGAAAGCAATAAAGTAAAAGAATAGGCCAGGTTATCGTGAGTTGAGGTGTGACAGCCGATTGAATCGTCTTGGTAAAGGAGTGCAAGAGCAACTCAGTTGTCGTGGCAACTTGCACAACGGGGTTGCCTTGGCAACTAATCGATGGTTTCCTGGGTGACTAGTTGGGCAACTACTTGGGCGTCTGGACAACAACCTTCAAGGTTCGGCAGAGCGTTCTTCAATGGTTTCTTCTTATCCCTAAGTCGAAACTCTAGCTACTTGTGCATGCCTTGATAATACATCCATGCGTGAATCAAGGGTGAACAACAACCAATCTTGCGCTCTTCTTAGCCGTTGAAATCCTTAACTTATTCCTAAGCCGGATTAATCTTCACCATCTATAGATTGAATAAAGACTATACTCATTCGTTTCTTGAATCTAACTCTCCCGATATTATTTTCTCACAACCACAAGACACAATAACCTTAGCCAAATAGATTTAGTTCATGGCTAGGTTCCAAAGAAACACAAGATAAAGAATCCCTAGCATGAACCTAATTGAACAAGAAAGAAAAAGATGAAGAATGGATGGAGCTTTGTCAAAATCCTCCTTGCCCTTGATGCTTGTCGAAAATTCTCTCTTCTCTCCCCCTTGGAGTTGACGGCTTGGTGATCTATTTATAGGGCTAGGTCAAAGTCCTCCTTTGAGGAGGAAGTTAAGTTGGAATTAAATTATCTTTAAAGAATATAATTCTTTATTATAATTACATTCCTTCTAGAACTTCTCTTATGTTCTTGGAATTTAATTATTCTTTAACCTCTTCATGGAAATCAAACTCCTTTGGGATTTAGCTTTGCTCCACGTCATCTTGGGCTTATCTAGTCATCAATTTCGACTACCATATCACCTTATTCTTTGTCGAAAATTGCCCTGGAAACTGGATCGGTGTCTCCTTCATGCATTGACCTGGCAACTAGCTCGACATCTCCTTCATGCATTGCCCTGGCAACTAGCTCTAGCCTTGCTTTGACAAGTCATCCTGCACATACACACAAAACACACCAAAGCAGCATCTTTTCCCACAAAAACAACCAAGTTATGCAATCAAGCTCAACGATGGAAGGAAACATGGATTAATGCATGAATGACTAATTATGTAACTAATATGAGCCTAAGTCTAACAATAATATGAGTAAAAAGGGTAAGAAAAATAGTACTTTTGAACACTTATCACATATATTACTTGCCATTCCTTTAATTGGATTTAATTGCTTAAGACTTGTTGAATATCCAATGATGAATTTTTGCCACTGCACTTAATTGAAAGAACCTTTAATTTTAGGATTTCATGAAAAGAACTTAGAATTTTACTATGATGCTGAATTGTTTTACACGGTTGTGGCTTGTTGAAAGAAACTTAGTGAACTTAGGTTGCTTAAAATTTGGGTAAATTTAAAATTGAAAATTAAAAGTTAAATTCTTGCTAGAGGTGCTCGAAATTGTCTCTAATAGTAAATGCACTTTCTTGCTAGAGGTGCCCGAAACTGGCTCTAGTAGTTAATGCACATTAAAGAATCGCTAGAGGTGCCCGAAATTGGCTCTAGTCGACTAAAATAAAATGAGAATTTTCTTACTTTGCTAAAGGTGCCCGAAAATTGGCTCTTGTGAAAATAAAAATAAATGCCCCGATAATTAAATTGATAAAAGCCTATTGTTCACATAGAATCTTGAAAATCAACTTGTACACAACTACGCACACACATTGTCACGAGCATTATAGTTTGGTTCCGGGTAATTTTTGTGCTATCTGAAAAATTAAAAGGTGGTCATACTTTGTGCCACGGTTCCGAGGTTTGAATTCAAGTTTGAAGCATGTCTTTGATGATTAAAGTCTTGGCAGGTAATTGTTAGTTTGCATTGCTTGTGGACAAGCAATAGTTCGAGTTTGGGGGTGTGATAAGTGTTCAAAAGTACTATTTTTATTACCCTTTTTACTCATATTATTGTTAGACTTAGGCTCATATTAGTTGCATAATTAGTCATTCATGCATTAATTCATGTTTCTTTCCACCATTGAGCTTGATTACATAACTTGGTGAATTTTGTGGAAAAAGATGCTGATTTGGTGTGTTTTTTGTGTGTGTGCAGAATCACTTGCCAAAGCAAGGTTGGAACCAGTTGCCAGGGCAATACATGAAGGAGATGCCGAGCTAGTTGCCAGAGCAATGCTTGAACGAGATGCCGAGCTAGCTGCCATGGCAATTTTCGACAAGGAATAAGATGATATGGTAGTTGAAATTGATGACTAGATAAGCCCAAGATGACGTGGAGCAAAGTTAAATTCCAAAGGAGTTTGATTTCCATGAAGAGGTTAAAGAGAAATTAAATCCCAAGAAGATAGGAGAAGTTCTAGAAGGAATTTAAATATAATAAAGAATTATATTCTTTAAAGATAATTTAATTCCAACTTAACTTCCTCCTCAAGAAGGATTTTGACCTAGGCATCTCCTATTTAAAGGACCAAGCCGTCAAAGACCAAAAGAAGCAAGAAGAGAGGATTTTCGACAACTCCAAAGGGCATGAAGGGAGAGATTTCGACAAGAGAGCAAGGGGGAGAGAGTTCGATTTCTTCTTCTTCTTCTTTGCTTCCATTAGATTCATGGTTTGGGGATCATTCTTTGTATATCTTTTGAACCCAACCATGAACTAACTTGATTGGTTGGGGTTATTGTGTTTTGTTCTTGTGAAAAACAATTGGATTTTGTTTAGGTAATAAGAGTTTGCACTTTCAATTCAAGGTTTACTCATTCTTGGTTCTTATTCTTGTTTGCGAGTGAATTGGGAGAGGATCTCGTAACTTCATCTATTTATCTAATATCGAGAGAGTTAGATTCAAGAAACGAATGAGTATGGTCTTTATTCAATCTATTGATGGTGAAGATTAATCCAGTTTAGGAATAAGTTAAGGATTTCAACGGCTAATAGGAGCGCAAGATTGGTTGTTGTTCACCCTTGATTCACGCAGGGATGTATTATCAAGGCATGCACAAGTAGCTAGAGTTTCGAATTAGGGATAAGAAGAAACCATTGAAGAACGCTCTGCCGAACCTTGAAGTTGCTACCTAGACGCCCAAGTAGTTGCCCAGCTAGTCGCCCAGGCAACCATCGATTAGCTGCCAAGGCAACCCCACTGTGCAAGTTGCCCTTTCACTCTTTTACCAAGACGATCCAATCGGCTATCACTACACAATCCACGATAACCTGGCCTATTCCCTCTCTTTTGATTTCATCTATTCTTTTGGTTTATTGCTCTTAGTTTACTATTTAATTAGAACTCTTATTATCAATTGTGTTTTTACTTTTCACAGTGCAGTAACTTAAGCAAAGTGGCCCAAACCAATCCCTGTGGAGACGATACTCGATACTCATATCACTTTATTACTTGTGACATGTATACTTGCACAATTGCGTAGCACTTATTACACGCAACAGTAATTGGCAGAGCAAAGCAGCACAAAAAGGAATGCTAGAGAGATTGCTGAGATGCTGTTGGCACAGATGAACCAAACAATGCCAAGCACCGGTTGGCAGAGAAGAGGAATTTGATGCCAGGCTAAGAAGTTGTTGAACCTGAAAAAAATACGACCAGATCAGGCTGCGAGAAAATAGCAATTGGACCAAACTCTGAAAAAATAGCGGAAAAATAGTGCCAAGCTTGGTTGCCAAAGGATCAACGGCAAAATGACGCCAGCCCTAACATGATCAGCTTATCACTTCAAATCTGGATAAAGGTGATCACAAGCCTTATCCCTTGTGCATTCAAATTTCAAATGCAAAGGCTTATCCTAGGGCTTCTTCGTATGCCTATTTAAAGAAATATCAACCAAGCATTCAAGCATAGATTTGGAAAGATAATCGACGATCAGCTATACCAAGGAGACGTGGTTCGACCAGCTTTATCGAGGGCTTGGACCTTGAAGGGTTCCATTGAGAGACCCCTTCTCGCCTCATTCTCTTTGTGAATAGAGGAATAATCTTAATCGTAAGACATCGGGGGTGACTCCGTGTATTTTGAACGAGTTGCAAATCTCAAGGAAAGATTTCAGATGTTGCCGTGCATCTTCAGTTGCTGAGCCGCCAAATTGACCAATTGTGTTGATCATATTAAACATTATCGGTTTCAACTCAAAGTGGTCGGCTTCAATTTCAGGTGCGACAACTCCTGGATTAAGTCCATCAACATCTTCTTCAAGATAGTCTCGAATAGTTCTGTTTCGTGCAAGAATCACTCCTCCTCTTGCTGGAACATCTTGATTCATATTGCCGTCTTGACTAGCCATTGCTACTCTTAACCTTCGTCTAAGTCTTTGTAAGGTTCGTTCGATTTCTGGATCAAAGGGATATTTTGGTGTAATCAGTCTTGCCCTGGTCATATACCAATGCAAAACCAAAGTTTGTTAGCCCTTTGAATCTTAAGCAAGAAAAGTAAAAAGAAAGTGCAAGAAAATAAAAACAAAGTCGCTATTGCCAATCCCTGACAACGGCGCCAAAAACTTGTTGCGCGTAATAAGTGCTCCGCAATTGTGCAAGTGTACACGTAGCAAGTTATAGTATAAAAGATACCATCTCCACAGGGATTGGTGCCACTTCAAAAATCTAGTCTCTTGCACTATAAAAAGTAAAAACACAAATAGTATATTATAGGAGTTTAACTAATAACTAAACTAGAAAGCAATAACGTAAAAGAATAGGCCAGGTTATCGTAAGTTGAGGTGTGACAGCCGATTGAATCGTCTTGGTAAAGGAGTGCAAGAGCAACTCAGTTGCCGTGGCAACTTGCACAACGAGGTTGCCATGGCAACTAATCGATGGTTTCCTGGGTGACTAGTTGGGCAACTACTTGGGCGTCTGGGCAGCAACCTTCAAGGTTCGGCAGAGCGTTCTTCAATGGTTTCTTCTTATTCCTAAGTCGAAACTCTAGCTACTTGTGCATGCCTTGATAATACATCCCTGCGTGAATCAAGGGTGAACAACAACCAATCTTGCGCTCTTCTTAGCCGTTGAAATCCTTAACTTATTCCTAAGCCGGATTAATCTTCACCATCAATAGATTGAATAAAGACTATACTCATTCGTTTCTTGAATTTAACTCTCCTGATATTAGTTTCTCACAACCACAAGACACAATAACCTTAGTCAAATAGATTTAGTTCATGGCTAGGTTCCAAAGAAACACAAGATAAAGAATCCCTAGCATGAACCTAATTAAACAAGAAAGAAAAAGATGAAGAACGGATGGAGCTTTGTCAAAATCCTCCTTGCCCTTGATGCTTGTCGAAAATTCTCTCTTCTCTCCTCCTTGGTGTTGACGGCTTGGTGATCTATTTATAGGGCTAGGTCAAAGTCCGCCTTTGAGGAGGAAGTTAAGTTGGAATTAAATTATCTTTAAAGAATATAATTCTTTATTATAATTACATTCCTTCTAGAACTTCTCTTATGTTCTTGGAATTTAATTATTCTTTAACCTCTTCATGGAAATCAAACTCCTTTGGGATTTAGCTTTGCTCCACGTCATCTTGGGCTTGTCTAGTCATCAATTTCGACTACCATATCACCTTATTCTTTGTCGACAATTGCCTTGGAAACTGGCTTGGTGTCTCCTTCATGCATTGACCTGGCAACTAGCTCGACATCTCCTTCATGCATTGCCCTGGCAACTAGCTCTAGCCTTGCTTTGGCAAGTCATCCTGCACATACACACAAAACACACCAAAGCAGCATCTTTTCCCACAAAAACAACCAAGTTATGCATTCAAGCTCAACGATGGAAGGAAACATGGATTAATGCATGAATGACTAATTATGTAACTAATATGAGCCTAAGTCTAACAATAATATGAGTAAAAAGGGTAAGAAAAATAGTACTTTTGAACACTTATCACATATATTACTTGCCATTCCTTTAATTGGATTTAATTGCTTAAGACTTGTTGAATATCCAATGATGAATTTTTGCCACTGCACTTAATTGAAAGAACCTTTAATTTTAGGATTTCATGAAAAGAACTTAGAATTTTACTATGATGTTGAATTGTTTTACACGGTTGTGGCTTGTTGAAAGAAACTTAGTGAACTTAGGTTGCTTAAAATTTGGGTAAATTTAAAATTGAAAATTAAAAGTTAAATTCTTGCTAGAGGTGCCCGCAATTGTCTCTAATAGTAAATGCACTTTCTTGCTTGAGGTGCCCGAAACTGGCTCTAGAGTTAATGCACATTAAAGAATTGCTAGAGGTGCCCGAAATTGGCTCTAGTCGACTAAAATAAAATGAGAATTTGCTTACTTTGCTAAAGGTGCCCGAAAATTGGCTCTTGTGAAAATAAAAATAAATGCCCCGATAATTAAATTGATAAAAGCCTATTGTTCACATAGAATCTTGAAAATCAACTTGTACACAACTACGCACACACATTGTCACGAGCATTATAGTTTGGTTCCGGGTAATTTTTGTGCTATCCGAAAAATTAAAAGGTGGTCATACTTTGTGCCACGGTTCTGAGGTTTGAATTCAAGTTTGAAGCATGTCTTTGATGATTAAAGTATTGGCAGGTAATTGTTAGTTTGCATTGCTTGAGGACAAGCAATAGTTCGAGTTTGGGGGTGTGATAAGTGTTCAAAAGTACTATTTTTATTACCCTTTTTACTCATATTATTGTTATACTTAGGCTCATATTAGTTGCATAATTAGTCATTCATGCATTAATTCATGTTTCTTTCCACCGTTGAGCTTGATTACATAACTTGGTGAATTTTGTGGAAAAAGATGTTGATTTGGTGTGTTTTTTGTGTGTGTGCAGAATCACTTGCCAAAGCAAGGCTGGAACCAGTTGCCAGGGCAATGCTTGAAGGAGATGTCGAGCTAGCTGCCATGGCAATTTTCGACAAGGAATAAGATGATATGGTAGTTGAAATTGATGACTGGATAAGCCCAAGATGACGTGGAGCAAAGTTAAATTCCAAAGGAGTTTGATTTCCATGAAGAGGTTAAAAAGAAATTAAATCCTAAGAAGATAGGAGAAGTTCTAGAAGGAATTTAAATATAATAAAGAATTATATTCTTTAAAGATAATTTAATTCCAACTTAACTTCCTCCTCAAGAAGGATTTTGACCTAGCCATCTCCTATTTAAAGGACCAAGCCGTCAAAGATCAAAAGAAGCAAGAAGAGAGGATTTTCGACAACTCCAAAGGGCAAGAAGGGAGAGATTTCGACAAGAGAGCAAGGGGGAGAGAGTTCGATTTCTTCTTCTTCTTTGCTTCCATTAGATTCATGGTTTGGGGATTATTCTTTGTATATCTTTTGAACCCAACCATGAACTAACTTGATTGGTTGGGGTTATTGTTTTTTGTTGTTGTGAAAAACAATTGGATTTTGTTTAGGTAATAAGAGTTTGCACTTTCAATTCAAGGTTTACTCATTCTTGGTTCTTATTCTTACTCATTCTTGGTTCTTATTCTTGTTTGCGAGTGAATTGGGCGAGGATCTCGTAACTTCATCTATTTATCTAATATCGAGAGAGTTAGATTCAAGAAACGAATGAGTATGGTCTTTATTCAATCTATTGATGGTGAAGATTAAACCGGTTTAGGAATAAGTTAAGGATTTCAACGGCTAAGAGGAGTGCAAGATTGGTTGTTGTTCACCCTTGATTCACGCAGGGATGTATTATCAAGGCATGCACAAGTAGCTAGAGTTTCGAATTAGGGATAAGAAGAAACCATTGAAGAACGCTCTGCCGAACCTTGAAGTTGCTACCTAGACGCCCAAGTAGTTGCCCAGCTAGTCGCCCAGGCAACCATCGATTAGCTGCCAAGGCAACCCCACTGTGCAAGTTGCCCTTTCACTCTTTTACCAAGACGATCCAATCGGCTATCACTCCACAATCCACGATAACCTGGCCTATTCCCTCTCTTTTGATTTCATCTATTCTTTTGGTTTATTGCTCTTAGTTTACACGTTAATTAGAACTCCTATTATCAATTGTGTTTTTACTTTTCACAGTGCAGTAAATTAAGCAAAGTGGCCCAAACCAATCCCTGTGGAGACGATACTCGATACTCATATCACTTTATTACTTGCGACATGTATACTTGCACAATTGCGTAGCACTTATTACACGCAATAGTAATTGGCAGAGCAAAGCAGCACATAAAGGAATGCTAGAGAGAATGCTGAGATGCTGTTGGCACAGATGAACCAAACAATGCCAAGCACCGGTTGGTAGAGAAGAGGAATTTGATGCTAGGCCAAGAAGTTGTTGAACCTGAAAAAATAGGACCAGATCAGGCTGCGAGAAAATAGCAATTGGACCAAACTCTGAAAAAATAGCGGAAAAATAGTGCCAAGCTTGGTTGGTTGAATGATGCCAAGCTTGGTTGCCAAAGGATTAACGGCAAAATGACGTCAGCCCTAACATGATCAGCTTATCACTTCAAATCTGGATAAAGGTGATCACAAGCCTTATCCCTTGTGCATTCAAATTTCAAATGCAAAGGCTTATCCTAGGGCTTCTTCGTATGCCTATTTAAAGAAATATCAACCAAGCATTCAAGCATAGATTTGGAAAGATGATCGACGATCAGCTATACCAAGGAGACGTGGTTCGACCAGCTTTATCGAGGGCTTGGACCTTGAAGGGTTGCATCGAGAGACCCCTTCTCGCCCCATTCTCTTTGTGAATAGGGGAATAATCTTAATCGTAAGACATCGGAGGTGACTCCGTGTATTTTGAACGAGTTGCAAATCTCGAGGAAAAATTTCAGATGTTGCCGTGCATCTTCAGTTGCTGAGCCGCCAAATTGACCAATTGTGTTGATCATATTAAACATTACCGGTTTCAACTCAAAGTGGTCGGCTTCAATTTCAGGTGCGACAACTCCTGGGTTAAGTCCATCAAGATCTTCTTCAAGATAGTCTCGAATAGTTCTGTTTTGTGCAAGAATCACTCCTCCTCCTGCTCGAACAACTTGATTTATATTGCCATCTTGATTTGCCATTGCTTCTCTTATCCTTCGTCTAAGTCTTTTTAAGGTTCGTTCGATTTCTAGATCAAAGGGATATTCTGGTGAAGTCGGTCTCGCCCTGGTCATATACCAATGCAAAACCAAAGTTTGTTAGCCCTTTGAATTTTAAAAAAGAAAGTGCAAGAAAATAAAAACAAAGTCGCTATTGCCAATCCCCGGCAATGGCGCCAAAAACTTGTTGCGCGTAATAAGTGCTACGCAAATGTGCAAGTATACACGTCGCAAGTTATAGTATAAAAGATATCGTCTCCACAGGGATTGGTGCCACTTCAAGAATCTAGTCTCTTGCACTGTAAAAAGTAAAAACACAATTAAAGGATTATAAGAGTTTAACTAATAACTAATCTAGAAAGCAATAAAGTAAATGAATAGATGAGGTCAAATGAGAGAGAGATAGGCCAGGTTATCGTGAGTTGAGGTGTGATAGCCGATTGGATCGTCTTGGTGAAAGAGTGCACGGGCAACTCAGTTGCCGTGGCAACTTGGGCAACTAATCGATGGTTGCTTGGGCAACTACTTGGACGTCTGGGCAGCAATCTTCAAGGTTCGGCAGAGCGTTCTTCAATGGCTTCTTCTTATCCCTAATTCGAAACTCTAGCTACTTGTGCATGCCTTGATAATACATCCCTACGTGAATCAAGGGTGAACAACAACCAATCTTGCGCTCCTCTTAGCCGTTGAAATCCTTAACTTATTCCTAAGCCGGATTAATCTTCACTATCAATAGATTGAATAAAGATCATATTCATTCGTTTCTTGAATCTAACTCTCCCGATATTAGATAAATAGATGAAATCACGAGATCCTCTCCCAATTCACTTGCAAACAAGAATAAGAACCAAGAATGAATAAACCTTGAAATAGAAAAGTGCAAACTCTTATTACCTAAACAAAAACCAATAGTTTCTCACAACCACAAAACACAATAACCATAGCCAAGTAGATTTAGTTAATGGCTAGGTTCCAAAGAAACACAAGATAAACAATCCCTATCATGAACCCAATCGAACAAGAAAGAAATGAATGAAGAAGGAGGCTTGTCGAAATCCTCCTTGCCCTAGATGCTTGTCGAAAATTCTCTCCTCTTGCCCTCCTTGGACTTGTCGAAAATCCCCTCTTTTCTCTCTCTAAGTTGTAGAAACCTCCATCCTATTTATAGGGATAGGGCAAAGTCCTTCTTTGAGGAGGAAGTTAAGTTGGAATTAAATTATCTTTAAAGAATATAATTCTTTATTAAAATTATATTCCTACTAGAACTTCTCCTATCTTCTTGGAATTTAATTCTTCTTTAATCTCTGCATGGAAATCAAATTCCTTTGGGTTTGGGCTTTGCTCCACGTCATCTTGGGCTTGTCTAGTCATCAATTTCGACTACCATATCACCTTTGCTCTTGTCGACAATTGCCATGGCAACTGGCTCGGCGTCTCCTTCATGTATTACCCTGGCAACTAGCTCGGCATATCCTTCATGCATTGCCCTGGCAACTAGCTCTAGCCTTTCTTTGGCAAGTGATCCTGCACATACACACAAAACACACCAAAGCAGCATTTTTTCCCACAAAAACTACCAAGTTATGTAATCAAGCTCAACGATGGAAGGAAACATGGATTAATGCATGAATGGTTAATTATGCAACTGATATGGGCCTAAGTCTAACAATAATATGAGTAAAAAGGGTAAGAAAAATTGTACTTTTGAACACTTATCAGCAACGATCAAGTTGTTGGATACTAAGGCGAGATGCTTCGAGAGAAGATGTTCAAGTAGATGAACTTACTTTGGAAGTGATATCTACCCCTTAGGAGTATAGATTGGATCTTAATCAAATTGGTTTATGAAAAAGAATTCACTATAGAGATATAGGGGTTTTTACATGATCAATTTAGGGCAATGACCATCGAGCGAGGCTTTTCCAATTTGAATCTGCTCGGCAAACAATGCTAAGGCATGACATTATTGGAAGATGGCATGGCAGGAATAGCTTAAAAACCAGGCATCCCTTGCCAACATTCATCATTCATTTGACACTCTCCTTGCCAACACTATCTTGTTTTACTTTTCTTGTCTTTACATTATTTTCAAACCCACTCTCAACTTAAACAATATTTTTTCTTCAACAAGTAAACATTCAAAGCAATCAAATTCCAAGTCAAACTCTGTGGGATCGTACTCAGCTTACTGCTATATTACTTGTCGACCGTGTATACTTACACGCAAAAGACTTAACCCTCGGCACTATTTTTATCACTTTTCCAATACGTTTGCTGCCCCTTTTGCCAACATTCACGCGAGTCGAACAAGTTTTTGGCGCCATTGCCAGGGATTGCAACAGAATGATTTTTTTATTTTTACTTGTCTTTGTTTTAGTTTATGATTATTTTCCTTTTATTATTTATTTTACTAACATTATTTTTAGTTTCATTTATTTTAGGTACTTCTAGGAAAATAGAGGATCCGAGAATGAGCCTTAGAGACCATGTTAGAGCTTACAACCGATGTCATAACCAACAAAATTTCCCATGGTATGATCAAGGAGCTGGCATTTTTGCTTACTGTAATGGAATTAATGCTGCAACACATATGCCATGGCTAAACAGTCCTTAACATCACCTGAGTTACTCGTACGATGATCAAATATACTTCTATGATGATTACAACTTTGTTGATACAACGCACATGTCTTGGCAAGAGAACTTACACTCTAAGGAGGATACGAATGCTAGGATGGATGCTCAACATCAAGAGGTTATTGAAACAAGCAGAAAATTGAAAATCACACAATATTGATTTTGAACATCCTGAACAACATGCCACGACAACTAGCTCAAGGGGATTCTGAAATTCCAAACCGAGAAGACGTTGGAAAAATCGCTCAAAACTTGAGTCCCATAGCACAAAAAATCCTCCTAAGTGATACTGAAATCACAAGGACAAGCAAGGAGCCTCGAAGTGTCAAACAAGTCGAGAATGAAACACTTTCCAAGCAGTCGGTTATTTGCTAAGAAGAGAAATCAGTGCCAGCAGGTGAACCCAAGGAAGTAGAAAAAGAAGAGGCAGAGGCTGATGATGCCAGAACGCTATCCAATGCCAGACAGCAGTTGGATGCCAACACCACCGCGACAAAACTAGTGGAGCCACCATTTGTCAACCCTACCTCGGTAAGAAAAGCATGTATTACTATTGACAATTTCAAAATTTTTAAATGTACAAATGAAATTGAATGCCATGCAGTTGAGCCAATGGAATCCATTTTGGATGATAACCTGCCATTGAATCATCATGGAATGAAAGATGATGCCATCAAACAAAAGTGTGATGGAAAAACAATTGAGCTGCAGAGAAGATCGAATCTGGTTGGAACAGATGTCATGAAGCGAGGTGTGCTCAAATGGCTTGTTGTTGGAAGGAAAAGTGGATGCCAAATGACTGAGAATGAAGAGCTGAAGCAAGAAAATTTTGCCGTAGCAACAATGCCAGCAATGCTGCAGTTTAAAACTGAAGATTTCATGAAGATTCTGGAACAAAATGAGGATGACTATGCCTTGACAACAAAGGGATTCTTCGATTTTCTAAGGTGGTTGTTCAAAGCCACCATGGTAAAATATTCCTTTTCATTGTGCAATCAAGAATTTGGCATGATCAAAGGAAAACAACTATTTGGCTTTCTATGTTGGTTATTCAAACAAAGGATTGCCACAACCTACCACCCACCAACCAAGGAGGTTATTCAAACACTATTTGGATGGCACTCAAAAAAATGCCAAGGAGGTTATCCTCTTGGCAAAGGTATCGTAACATAATCACCATGGTTTAATTTTGTAAATATTAGGATTAAAGGTTTTTCTTTTTCAACAATTCCTTTATTTATTTATTTTTTTTTAGTTTTTAATTTTTATTTGCTGCATTGAAAGGTTTTGTTTGTGTATATGCATATTTAGTATGCCAAGACATGACTTGGCATAAGATTATGACACAATGAGAGAATTCTGCATGCCAAGAAGAATGCCAACGCAGAGGCTTGGCATGCAACGGATTGGAATATTGGAAGAAAAGATTTACCCTAGCTTGATTAAATTTGGCCCATTAAAGACAGAGATTATTTTTCTTTGAATTTTAACCCTACCCACCCAAATATTATGTTGAAATTTAAATTCAACTTAATCACCCTATCACTCCACTTTTTAAGCCTATCATATCACTTACAACCTTATCACATCACCTTTATCACTTAACCCTTTATCAAATCAAATCTTTTTTTTCCATCATTATCCCCAATTAATTCGGCTACCTTTATTAAACCCCATTAAACAATCAAACTCTTTACTTTCTACCTACCCTAGCCGTTTAAAGAAACATATCTTTCAATTCTCTCTTTCTTTATCAAGCAAGAAACCAAAATCCATATTTTCTCTTCTTTTTCCTTTGTCTAAACCATCCAAAGCCTTATCTCATTAATGCCATGTTTAAGTTAGGGGATGTAGAGGATGAACACAAGGAGTATGCCGACTTCATGACTGCTGCCAAAAGAAAGAAGTTGCTAGCAGAACTGTGTGAACCTAGCACAGCATGGATTGTATCATCCAAGGGACATCGAACAGTCAAGAGATTGGCCCTAAAATCTCAACCGAAGGGGTGGAACCACTTTTTGAAGGGAAATCTGATGCCAACTACCCACAAAGAAACTATGTCGGAGGAACGATTGGCACTACTGCACTCAATCATCGTCAACCAGAAAATTAATGTTGGCTGAATCATCATTGAGGAAACATATAAATGTGCTGGTAAACCTAATGGTACTCTATTCTTTCTATTATTGATTTTAACATTTGCATGAAGCATGATGTGCCCAAGCTTGATTCAGACATAGGCCAAGAAATCAAAGGCACCACCATCATGCCAGCTATATGGAGGAACCACACTGCCACCGAGACCAATGACAAAGGAAAAGGGAAAAAACTATGACAAAGCCCATGGTGCTAAAGGCAAAATCTGATGCTCCTATGCCAGTTGAGTTGTTGGCATTGCTTTCTAAGATCCACAATCTCCAGGAGATTATTCTCAAGAAATTAGAGAAAGCCGAGGAGTAGAATGTCAAGCTTTGGCTGTACACTCATGCCAGGGATGTTCCCATCAGGGAAACCCTTGAAAAGGTGTCCCCGATTTCTTGCCAACCTTCCCAGATTTTCCTACCAAAATCTTTGCTAGTGATGATGCCATGCCAGCCAGTCCCCAATCAGCTCGTACCCTATCTGATGCCACAATCCCATTATCTCTAGTTCATGTTGAATCTGCCAGTACCGACTCTCTAGTTGAACTCAAGGAAACTAAATCCAAGTCTACCGCAATGCCTACCGCGCCACCACAGTCAGATGCCACTGACACCCCTACCGTGTCTGAACCTGTCAAGATTGTAGAGGAAGTCCTTCGAGATGTTGAAGCCTCTATTGCTGCCACAAAACCAGCCATGTCAAAAGTGAAACACAAAGCCCCCGATCGTGGAAGCTTTGTTAAGAGGAAGACCTATGTCACACGAGAAGTATCATCCAAAGGGGAGTCCTCCTCTTCTTAAACTCTTTTACATTCCATTGCATTGCATTTACATGTTCATGCATTTTATTTTTCTGTTTTATTTATATATATATATGTGTGTGTGTTGTTTTCATGCATTGAGGATAATGCATATCTTGGGTTTAGGGGTGTGCGTTTCCTCACATTCATGTCATGCCATGCATTTCATGTTTAAGTTTCATTTCATGTTTAAATTTTTGTTGGCATGCCATGTAGGCCATATAGATTAGATGCATGCCAAACCATTCAAAAAGAAAAAGAAATTTTTGCCTCGGATTAATTTTGAAGAATGTTAACATTATTTGGAAAGTTTAATTTGATCTAGATGTTTGTTTGATGAAGAAATTTTAATCATTAGTTTGCCATGCCATCAGAATAGTTATGTCAGGTTTGCTTGGAAATTGATCTCTAGTTTAGGGAATTGAGCCTTCACTTAACACGTAGTATGCATCTACTTCTCTAGCAAACTTAGAATTATTGAAACTAAGCTCAGATAGAAAAAAATGTGAAAGAAAAAAATGATGCTAGGGTAAAAGAAATAAATAAGGCAACAATGGTTGCCAAGGCAAGAAAAAAAATGAACTCTCCTCTGCCTTAGGGATAATAAGTTACTTGGGGCTTCGTGGTTTGCTCCCTCTTAGTTCTCAAGTCTAAAACTTTAGTGTAATAGTTCAAGAGAAAAGTCTAGTGATATTTGGATTAACGTGGGGGTTCGTGGTTTGTTCCCTCTTATTTCTCACGCCAAACAATGTCACGAAGCGGGCTTAAACTAATGCCAACAGAAACCCTTGTTAAGATTTTTTTTAAGTTTAGGCAGCAAATTTGACTAAGGGACGCCGTTTTTATGTTAAGATTTTAATAATTAAAATGCTTCGGCATTGTTTTTTCTATCTTACATACTTTACTGTTTCCTAAATATTGTGCCAAGCGAGAGCTGGCACTATTGGCCTATTGCAGCTCAATATCTTAACAGACTTGGGAGGCAACGATCAAGTTGTTGGATACTAAGGCGAGATGCTTCGAGAGAATATGTTCAAGTAGATGAACTTACTTTAGAAGTGAAATCTACCCCTTAGTAGTATAGATTGGATCTTAATCAAATTGGTTTATGAAAAAGTATTCACTATAGAGATATAGGGGTTTTTACATGATCAATTTAGGGCAATGACCATTGAGAGAGGCTTTTCCAATTTGAATCTACTCGGCGAACAATGCCAAGGCATGACATTATTGGAAGCTAGCATGGCATGAATAGCGTATAAACTAAGCATCCCTCTCCAACCCTTATCATTCATTTGACACTCTCCTTGCCAACGCTATCTTGTTTTACATTTCTTGTCTTTACATTATTTTCAAAACTACTCTCAACTTAAACAATATTTTTTCTTCAACAAGTAAACATTCAAAGCAATCGAATTCCATGTCAATCTCTGTGGGATCGATACTCAGCTTATTGTTGTATTACTTGTCGATTGTGTATACTTGCACGCAAAAAACTCAACCCTTGGCATTGTTTTTATCACTTTTCCAATACGTTCACTGCCCCTTTTACCAAAACTCACGGGAGTCGAACAAGGCTGTAGACCTATCTCGAGTCTTTAAACTATACTCATTATTTATTTCATGCTAACTTTGTTCCTGGATCACGATCCCCTTTCGCTATGTACCGTTTAATCTATCTTAGCCCTAACACCTTCAATTGATTCTTGGTTTAACATATCAAAGAATTCACTTATATATATTAGAACCATTCCTAACAATCTTTTACTTGCAAAGCTACTTAGTTATTCAAATATATATTTCATATCATACAAAACACTCCATGACAACTCAAGTATCCAAACAATCCTTGGTTACATCTATACCATATACATAGATACAAAAACAATCCATAATTGCTCATATATATACAAAACAAGGCAAATTTACTCCTATATAATTTTGTATATCAAAGCAATCTACTCACTTTGCATACTCACTTGTTTACATCAAAATAGTCCACGATGTTCATGTAAATGCAAAACTGTCTTGTTCTCATATACATACACAATGCATGGTAAAAAAGGTCCTTAACATACATATATTCATATATACATTCACATAACAATCTTTAATACACATATTTTCACTTATATAACCACAAAACAGTCCACCAAAATCCACCTATACGCAAAACAGCCCCTATTACACTCATGAACATGTATATCATCAAAACAGTTTATTATGCATTCTTTTTCATGAAGAACAGTCCCCAAACTTATAGAACAATCCTCATATGCATTCATGAAGCATTTACCCTTGTTTTAATTATTCAAAACAGTTCACCATACATATATACACTTACAAAATAGTCTGGTTTACATACGATTTCATTTATACACTCAAAACAGTTCATGTAACTTTATTCCAAGGAAAAACAGTCTCGCGTTCTTTTATTTTATCAAAAACAATCCCAAAACAGCTTAGTTATTAATAAAATAGTCCCAACTATATTACCAGTCAATTCCATATTTTAATTACTCAAAACAGCCCATATGCCTATAAAACAGTCCTCCCCTATTATTTTTACTTATTAAATCAGTCATATAATTTTCATAAACATTCAAAAACAGTACCTAGCATGATCACATCCATTCGAAACAGACCAATGCTTACATTCCCACCTAAACATGTTCAAAACATACCATAAATATATGTATCACCACAAAGCAGCCTCTAATACTTGCACACATGTACCAAACAGCCCTTAAACCATCAATTTAATCCCTAACCATCCTTAAATTGATAAAAAGCAGTCCCTGATCTAACTTTAATTCTATAAAAATAGTTTCAAGAGTTCTCTAATCACATCAAGTAAAAAATTAAATCTAACACATCATTTATACACATCCTAGATTCACAACATGAATTAGTTTCCAATAAATCTATCAACAATGGGTTTAAGAGCAAATATCACATTTAAATTCTCAATTTAAATACAAGATAAAGGTGAAAAGGGAGAGTATATCACCTTCTTCCTTAAGCAAAATAAACAAAACTCCACGAATCATACAAAATCAAAGCTTTAGTTCAAGCTTTCGTGGCTATCTAAAGATTCTCCCTCTCTCTCTTTGATAATTCAGCTCCTTGGGGAAGATGAAGAATGATCTCTTCATCTTTCACCCCTTAACTGAGTATCTCAAGCATGCTCTTCTAAGGCTTGACATGTGTACATGTCTCCAAAAATTCATTATGATTACATGCAATCCTTAAGTAATTCAAGACTTTCGATTTAGCCATTCAGAAATGGTTATCAAGCTTTAAAAACTTCTTAATAGGCCATTAATTAAATAAATTCAAAATGTAAAGGCTATCTTTAATCCAAATAAATTACAATCAAAGTAGTAACATACTTCTAGGCCAAGGTTTAGGGTATGACAAACTCGATTGCTCCTTGATGTTTCCTCTTACTTCGCACTCATCATGGCTACTTAGTTCTGCATCGAAATCACATCGGTTGCCCTATGGAAGCTCTAAGCCGCCATAGCCATCAAGAGGAAGCTCTAAAACCAAGGAAAATGATGATAAGATATGAGCCTCTTTTCTTTAGGGTAAGAATATATATATATATATATATATATATATCCTTATCACATTCCAATTAGGTGTTTATAGGTGTCCTTATAGATTTGAAACTATGAATTTCATGCAGGACAACTATATTAATGGACAACTCATCGTCATTTTGATGTTATCCCGATAGTTGTCATTATGGAGACAATGACTTTGCATTGCGCCCACATCAGGTCCGAACAAAACTTGTTGTAACTAACTACCAGCTCATTGTTCTTTGATCTTATCCTCTTGCTAGCGTCATTTGATCTTATCTTTTTTACAGCTATCACTGCAGTGACAGGCCTATACTCAATCTAAACAACGTTTATGCAGCGACAACAGTATTGCAGTGACATCCCTATGCGGCGACAGTCTTGGTTGCTATTTTGGAAGAAGTCATGCAACGACATTAGCAGCAAAAATATGATAAAATCAAGGATAATTCAAGAAAGAACCACTAAGTTAAGAAAATGCAAATACAAAGATGAAAAATGCTAAAATGCATGCAAAGAATAATGTGATAGGGACAAATTAATCGATAAATAAGGTGAAAACACGTGTCTTTTAAAGTACCATCACCTCACAATTGCTTTCCAGTGATTTTCACCTGGATTGCTTGTGAATATACTTGAACTGCTCATAGTAAAAGTAATATTTGGTCTAGTGCAGCTCATGAGGTGCATTAGACTACCTATGACCCTTGCATACTCCACTTGGTCAATATTTTGACATTTATTCTTGGATAGATCTTGGCTCGTGTTTTTTGGAGTTATGGCTATACCAGAATCATCCTTGTTCAATTTCTCAAGAATTTGTCCATATAGTGTGACTATATGATACCTTCATGTGACTGTTTGATTTAGATGTCCAAAATCGTATCATTTAGTCTCATTTTTCATGTCAAATCTTGAATTTAACATGTCATTGGTACGTTTTACCATTTCATTATTGCTTCCAACAATGAGTATGTCATCAACATACATACATAGAATAATATATCCAATATCGGTAATTTTGACATATACATATTTGTCACACTCATTAATTTTGAAGTCGTTTGTCATCATGAAAGTAGCAAACTTCTCATGTCATTTATTTGGTGATGAGGTTGTTACCTTTGCAAGACACCCCCCACATTTTTAAGTATTTGTAGAATGGGTTTATTCCCTTCCATAACTCATATGGTGTCTTATCTCTTTAATTGTGTGGAACCTTATTAAAAGGTAATTAGCTGATATAACAATTCACCCCCCATGTTAGGCACATTATAGTACCAACGTTAGTCGTATAGAGATTCCCCTCATCTTATGGCAATTGAAGCATTTCCCATGAAATTTGCTTCTTGAACAAACTGCCATTTTGATCTCAAATATGACTGTATCTACGGCTTATTTTTTTTAGAGTCTTTTTTTACTTTCATTACATTTTCCCTGACATTATTTGTCATAGCAATATTCGCCTTAACAACATTTGAAGGTGGTAACAACTTTTACCTTATCCTCTATAATAATAGGAATATCATCTTTTAGATCTTTGACCAAGTTTATTATGGTTAAATATGCAACACCTTTTGTTGCCACGTTTTGAAATTCTTTCCAATGAATTTTACTGGTTTTTCCATTGTGTCACATAGTCACAAAACCAGAAATAGAAGATTATGAATCTGTTAAACGTAAGGAATTTAGCCAAAGACTAAAACCAGAAACAGAAACATAATTTTCAACTTTTGTTAGACGTCAGAGATTTAGTAAACTAAAAACTTGAAACAAAAGTTCACACGGTCTAATAGAAAGAACAATAATGAACAGTGCACTAGGTAGGTAACTTATGAAAAGAGAGGTGATGCACTCGGTTTACAAATTGATAGAGGTTTCGTTGATTCTTGTTTGGAAAGGAAGATCCATTAAACCCGTTGAAATAGTGTGAATTAATTCCCAACACAAAATATTTAAGAGATCTTATTTTCCAAAACAAACAACGATTTCTCTTTAGTTTCATGTTCGTCTCTATAAAATTTCTCAAAGAAAATTATTAGTAGAAAAATAATAATTTATAGTGTTTCCAAACACAAGTAATAATTATTATAGAGACATAAAAATATTTCAAATTCATGTCATATTTAATATTCTATATTAAAGGCCAAAAAAGTCATATTACCTTAATAATAAAAGAATCACATTGATTATTTAACTTCACATATTAGTAAACATATTAAATAAGCAATAACACAAATGAGAAAAAAATAAAGTCAATTAAATACTTCATCTTATACGAAGAAGCATTAAACAAAATCTATATTAAGATTGTTAGATAATTGGCGTCAATTAAAGACTTCTCATAATATAAATCATTGAGTAATCTGTTCATCTTAGATTAAAACTAGAACAAAAACTGTCTTAAGATTGTTAGACAAAGGGCGTTAATAATCTAAGAAAATAAAATAATAACAAAATAAAATTAAAATATTTATATTATTATTAAAGTGAACATGATTTAATATAAGTAAATCAAATAATACAAAATCAGATCAAATTGAACATTTGGATCATCCTTTCGTTGCTGCTATACTTGAATCTGTTTGTACGGCTTCTCCCATGTTTCCATTGCTTCAATAAATTTCAAGAAATTAAAAGAAAAATAATGGAATCAAATAAAGTAATTTAAAACATAAACCGTAATTCATTTGAATAGAAACGAGTTGAGGCCTATGAGAACACAGTTTCCTTAAGACAGTTTTTGACCACTAATGTGGTGCTTGAGATACGTTGGTCGTCCGTCTCCCAGCAAAGATCACGAACTGTAACCTTGCCTTCCTCTATCACGAAAATTACTTTAAAAAATTACAGAGTAAAAATAGTAGAAAATCTCTATGTTTTGTCATTGAAGTTGTTAAACCTAATAGGTTCGCATGCTATTTATAGGGGTAGAAGTTTTATTGTAAATAAAACTTGTGAATTATATAAATTTTATTTGAAATAAAATTCATTAATTAGATAGCATTATCACAATAACATCTGAATTAAAAGATATTATTTTAATCTTTTTAATTTCAAATATTCAAAAAATAATATTTAAATTTAAAGATAATATCTTATCATTTATCCTTTTACTTGATCAATTCAAACATTTGCAACACCCATATCATATCAACTTTAGTTATTCAATAACTACTAAGTAGAATCTTGTATATAAAAATATCTCACGCTTAGTAACCCATCAATATGAGATATAAGTTTTCCTTTTTCATTAACTCAACTCACAATTAGCCTACTTTGAGCATCAATTTCCCATTCACCACTCATATGTTTTGAGCGTGTGAAATATCTTTGTAAAAGTCTCATGGAGTAGAATATGAAACTATAACTTTGTTATTCGAATTTCCGCCTTTACTCATAGAAAATATGCCTTAAATTTTCCACTTTATCATATTTTTTCAAACAATTCCCAGCTAATCTAAGTTGAATAACCTCTCGAACAGGCTGCAAAATCAATGAGCAATCCTTCCAGTCATTCCTAAAGAGGCGCCAACTCATTTCTTTCCAAACAAAATAGAGGAAAGCATTCCAAGCCAGTCTCAAGATGACAACAATCAAAGACTTACCCCTTAAAAACATAACTGCCCAGTCAAACTCCCAAAACCAATCACCAACCTCTTGGAAATGTTACACAACAACAAGATTTCTTGTCAAACTTTCTCGGTACCTTGGCAAGCAAAAAATGATGATTCCGAGACTCATCTTCCAACCCACACATGATACATACCCAATCAATTCCCAAGCCTCTGGCCATAATCCTGTGCATTGTAGGAAGCCTATCAAGAACAAACATTCAAGCAATTAGAGCATGCAGAGGAATAAGCAAAGGAAACCATACAAGCCTCTACCAATCAATCTTATTTCGAGCACCCCTGTAATCCATCCAAAGCTTTACTATAGGGACAGTACCCCCAACATTTAAGGATAAACCTTGAGAGGAAAACTGGTCTCGAAGCTTTAAAAGCATCTTTCAAAACTAGCTCATTGAAGCTTTTGTCAGCAAGCTCCAGAAACTGCAACCCTTAAGAATGTAAGCATTCACCCACGCTACCCATAAGGTACCCTGCCCAGCAGTGTACTCCATATCAGCTGCAACATACAAGCTTCATTCCAACTGCACTGGTCTCTTAACCCCAACCCTCCCTCAGATTTCAGAGTACAAACTAGCTCCCATTTGACTCTTGCTCCAGAAGCAGCCACATCTTTCCCCTTCCAAAAAAACCAAGAATAGAGTTGATTGATCTGCTTCAACACAGCTCTTGGGAGGATTATTTGTCGGCACTAGAAGTTATGTATATCGGTTATAGTAGAACTGATTAGTTCCAGTCTTCCAACTTTTCAGATATACCCCTTTTTCGAATGAAATTTAATCATATTTTAAAAAAACTTTTGATATGTTAATAAATTGATGAATTATTGATTTGCATGATTTTATATTAAAAGTAATTTCTCTCATATGTTTACCTAGTTTTTTTATCCGTGTAATGCAGGAGTTATTTATACTTATTAATTAAATTTATTTTTATATTTTTTAAAAAATAATTATCAAATTAGTTAATATAGAGTTCATTAAATTAATCTATTAGTCGGAAATGAAAAATTGTGTAAAAATAAAGTTAATTGTTAAAGATATAATATGTTATGATTTAAAAATAAACTGGATTTTGTCACGTTAAAGTTGTAGGTAAAAGAAAAAAAAATTGAATTACGCCGCCCTCTAATGTACCATTATTTATACTCCAATGTATCATTAACTATTTTAACTAATTTTGAAATCATAAGGACCGAAAGTATTATTATCTCTTTTTAGAATAAAATCTTAAAAAATATTTTTTTTCAGATTTTCTTTTATTTTTCAATACAAAAATAATTAGACTTATATTACTATAATACTTCCTACATTCACTTTAATTTAAGGGTAAAGTTTACAAATTGTCACTAAACTTTGATTAATTATTCAATTTGGTAATCAAACTTCTAATTGCTCCAATGTTTACACATTCAAACAATTTAGTCCTATTTCGAAAGAAATAATAAATTTAACCCTCATTATTTCAATTTTGACCCTATTTTTAGTTAGAGATAATTTAATATTTTATTTTGATCTCTAAATTATAACTAATATTGTTAGTTTTGATCCTTCATTATTGCTCAACTTCTAAGCCACTAATATTAATATAGCTTGACCGACCACCCCACTAAGTTTCGTTGTTAAAAAACTACTAATAATGTACAAAAACGATATGAGCAGCAGGTTAAGTGTTTTCCACATCATATTTACATGGTAAAATAAGTATTCAAATAAACGAGGACAAATTGGATAGCCGTTGATGCTCTGTCGGATCGTATGATTTATTTATTAGTATATTATTTTCCTGGTTTTGCGATGTTGAGAATTTGGGCACATCATTTAATTTATCATCGGCATCTTTTGAGGCTGACATCCCACTTATTTATATGCTATAACACTAAAATGAACATAGAGATGAATATTTCTGCTTGTTTGGAGCTTTGTGATCAGTTTTCTATACTATTTTGACTCTACTCCTACCGCTAATTCATTTTTCTTACGATTAAAATATGTCAAACTAAATTCATTTTGGTTTTACCCAACTCTTCTTTTATTCAAAATATAAGTGGGCATATAATTATGAAACCAATAACCAGAATTTGGCTTATTATCCGAGAACAAAATACAAGACAATCAAATTAATATTCCCTTCTCGGGAATTACCTAGAAAAGCAACCCAAAGAAGGTTATGTTGAAAAATACTCCCCTTTTATTCTACTTAGGCAAAATATGTGTCCTACCAAAGCGAGTTTCAAACTCGCACTTAACTAAACGTGAGTTCTGTGTAAACCCACTCAACTCGGAACTCGCGTTAACATAATGAGGGATCAAAATAAAATATTAAATGATCTCTAATTAAAAATAGGGTCAAATTAAAATAATGAGGGTTAAATTTATTATTTCTTTCGAATTAAAACTAAATTGTTTGAATGTGTAAACGTGGATGACTAAATGTATTATTGTACAAAATATTTTAACTGTTACATCACCCTTTTAACTGTTGTTATCGGGTCAGTGGCCAAATTGAAACAAAACTAAAAGTTTAATGGTAACATTGACGCAATTGAAAGTTTAGTTACCAAATTGAATAATTGATCAAAGTTTAGTGACCATTTGTGAATTTTACCCTTAAATTAAAGTGAACGTAGGAATTATTATAGTAATAAAAGTTTAATTATTTTTTAAATTAAAAAATAATATATTTTTTTTTAAGATTTTATTCTTAAAGTCGATAATAACACTTTCGATCCTTAAGATTTTAAAATTAATTAAAACAATTAATAGTACATATGAATAGAGCTACAATGTTGTACATGGCATTGCTTATCGGCATTTATGTTGTACATTACATTATAGTACTTATGGGTATTTTCATTGGACTTCAACTTGCTTGGTCTCATGGATTCGAATGCTTACAGGTTCAATATGATAATGTCCAAGCCATTAAATTAAGGCTTATATATCATATTAGTACCTAAAGAATACCAACTTTTTTCATTTTGATACTTAAAGTATTTTTTGGTTAAAATAAGTATCTAAAGTATACTTTTTGGTTAAACTAGGTACTTAAAGTATATTTTTTTTGTCAAAATATGTACTTAAAGTATTTTTTCTTCAGAGTAAGTATCTAAAGCATGTATTTTGGTCAAAATGGGTATCTAAAGTATTTTTTAGGTCAAAATAGGTACTTAAAGTATACATATTTTTATATAGGTTCCTAAAAATTATTATGTGACATTAATTAAAAGGATTATTATCCTATATGCTGGTGGTGGAAACCTTTTGTTCCCACAAGCGCCTCAATTCTAGGGTTTAAGGTTTTAGCTTAGGGGTTTTAGTGTAGGAATTTAGAATTTACGGCTCATGGTTAAATTTTAAAATTTTGGATTTAGGGTTAGGGTTTAAGGTAATATAGGTAGGAATTTAGGTTTTAACCTATAAACCCTAAATTTTAACCCTAAACTCAAAATTCTATCAACAACCCCTAAATTCAAAATTACTAAACTTAAACCCCTAAATTTTAAACCCTAAACAGAGTCCCTAACCCATAAAACTAAAGCTACTTGTGTAAAAAGGTTTTCACATGCGCTTGTGTACAAAATAATTGCCCTAATTAAAAAAATACATTATGTGTCTATTTTAAAGAAAAAATATACTTTAGATACTTATTTTGTCAAAAAATATACTTTAGGTACTTACTCTAACGAAAAAATACTTTAGGTACCTATTTTGACCAAAAAGTATACTTTAGGTACCTAATTTAATCAAAAAGTATACTTTAAGTACTTATTTTGACCAAAAAATACTTCAAGTACTAAAATGAAAAAATTGGTATACATTAAGTACTAATATGATATATAAGCCTTGATTTAATAAATGACGAGGATCGGGTTAGCTCACCACATAGGCTGGTTCGCGCAATATCTTCCTTGCGTAACCATGCTTGGTGCACGGATTTTCCATGATGTTCCTCCTCTTTCGAATTCGATAGCTGTAGCAACTAAAAAAATATGAAGTATATCTAATTTTTTTATTAAAAATTTTAGTTTTGGGGCTTTTTTTTTGAAAATCGTATCTTTGAAAATAAAAATTGAAGTTGCCACCGATCACTTGGATTAGGTAGACCGGACACCAAAATTTAACCAGAAATTCTTATTCTTTTGGGTTCGGGAGTCGGTTACGTGTGGGGAAGGATTCACACCCCATCATGCTCAAATTTGGTACCAAATCAATTACCATTTTTATTAGTATCGAATTTTGCGAGTTAAAGTAATGATTAAATCAAAATTTGGTTATACATGCAAATTCATTTTAAAGGGTCCGATGTTCGAGGAATAAACAAAAGACCACCACCTACTTCTTAGATACTAGCCACATTTATCCTTGAAAAAGAGAGTGCCACATTAAAAATTTATATCTCGGATGCAACATAATAACATGACAAAAAAGAAGAAGCATGAATATTAAATTCGAATAACAATATTCCAATGAAGACTAAAGCACACATATCATGATGTCACACTAAACATACATTACATACTACATAAATATATATACGGCATGTACTGGAGAAAAGGAACAAACCATATTAACATGTGATAGCAGAAGGTAAAGAAGGGAAAAAACAAATATGCGCACATATATGACATACCAAATAAACTATACTTATACCATATTTAGCAAATTAATTTACATGATAAACACAAGCAAAACTATACACATAAATATTACATACCATGCAAGGATAAAATGCATAACACACGGCATTCTATAAATCTCAACAAATTACTACCATAGCAGACAGAATGTATATTAAGGAAATTAAAGAACGAGATGATGAAATTAATTTATGAACAAAAAAACATGGCAACTGGAAAATTGGTTGGATAATTCATTGCAAAATATTTTTTTGGTTTATAGGGTTGTTTCAAACATATTTTGGAATATAGGCCAAAAATTACAGTGCTCGGGGGAAGACTTCATCTCCATACGGCGTTGTAGGACCTCGCCATATGCACATAGCATTGTTCATAGGAGGACTCCGGTTGGCTCAGCGAGCCACACCTGCTCAAGCCAACGCTACCATGCAGCCTTGTTATCAGCTTTGGCAGCTAGGGTAGGACGCCACCTCTAGGTGGCAAGGTCTTGTAAATGTCAGTTCTTGGCATGCGTGCATGCACATAGACCAGCTTTCACGTGAAAGCTGGTCAGGTAAGGTAATTTTGTGTGTGTATATTTTGTATATATATAGGATATAAAGAAGAAGATGAGTGTATAGGGGTTGAGAAAAAATTGAGAGAGTTTGAGTAGAAAAGTTGACTGATATTTTTTGAAGATATATTCGAAGAGTTGACAATTATTAAAGTATATTTGTCTGTAGATCTTCTCGGTTTCTCAGAAGTTAGTAAGTAATTTGTTTTTTTAATTAATCTATTTTTTAAATTAGTGGGGTTTGTAGAATTTTTTGTGTGATTGAAGATATATTCGAATAATAATTAGTTTTTATTGTTGAAGGCTTTAGAGCACATTTACACGATTTCTCGTCTAATCCGGATCAAAATTTTTGAAGTTAATACATTTTTTGGTTGTATATATATTCGAATGATAATTGTTTTACATATTTGTTTGAAAATGGCATCTGGAGGAGTTTTGTTGTACCGTGACTATGAGCACATTTTGTCTCATATTAATGAAGATCAAGTATGTAATTTAAAATTTATTTTGTTTATTGTCATGTATAAAACGAAATAATTTATTATAATACATTAATTATAGGGTGTGGAGCATAGCATTCGCCGTCGAGGAGTGGAGATCAAAGAACCTTCTGACCGCGTAGTTTATTACTTACAGCATGCCGATTTTTATAATGCATCATTTCTTCGTGGATTTAAGATTGTGTCCCCGGTTAGATTACCGGATTGATTGAACGGTGGAGACCAGAGACTCACACATTTCATTTTTCATTTGGCGAATGCACAATAACTCTGGAAGATGTACCAATATAGCTTGGTGTCTCAATAAATGGGAATCCGTTGGTTGGACAAAACAAGTATAATGTATTTGAGCTTTCCATGCAGTACCTCGACAAAGTTCCTCCTAAGGCATGTGAACGGTCTACGTCTGAGAATTTCATGGTTGTAGAATGAATTCATTGTAACAGATGTATCTACTCACCAAGAACTTTAGTATGTAGCTCGAGCATACATACTGCAAATCTTTGGTGGAATATTGATGCCAGATACATCTGGTAATCTGGTTCACACACAATATCTGCCAATGTTGGCTGATTTTGACACAGCTGGTGCATGTAGCTGGGGATTTGTAATATTGACATTCTTGTACCATGAAATATGCAAGGCCACAATTATGGATGGTGATAAGAAGAATTCAAATATGGATGGATGTCAAGTCTTATTGCAGTCATGGGCGTGGTATAGGCTGCCTTATCTAACGTCCATTATGGAAGTACCCGTACCCATGGAGTTTTCGCTTGCTAGAAGGTAATATTCTGATTAAAGTCGTATATGACTATTTTATTGATCTAATATTTATCTGCAATGACTTAAAAATATAAGTTCAATATCTTTGCAGATGGAGACATAAGTTGAAGAATGCGGGGGTGGTGTATAACACTGATAGAGATATAAGACTAAAGATACAAACAATAGGAAAAATCATGTATCATAATATTAGTTTTTAAATTAATTTTCTGACTTTGTATTTTTCAAAGTAATATGTTTGTTTGTGTATGTATATTAATATTTGTGTTTTACAGATTATTTGGCTATCATACGTGAATACAACAATCAAGGCTTGCATACCAGAAAGTGTGCTTCAATGTTCAACATTCTGGGGTGCAGTCGTGCCTTTGATCCATTTTTCTATTGTTGAGTACCATGTGCTGATAGAGTGTTGCGGCAGTTCAACTTCCATCAACCCATTCCTAGAGCTCCACTTGCTATTGAACATATCCATACTGTTTGTAGAGGTAGATTCGATGAAAATTTGGTTGTGAAGCAAGACCATTTCATTTCACGGTGGGAGGAGAGATGGACGCGGTGGGCTGAAAATTTGAGTCCAATTGAAGCCAGTGATTTTGAATTTAATACAGAGTACTATTCGTGGTTTTCGGATAATGAAAAGCCATTCATAATATCTTTCGAAGCTGCAAATAAACGGCTTCAAGATCTGCGGTGCTCAAAACACGTATACTTTGCATCCGAGTTTGGTCAAAGCTCTCAAAAACAAACAGACGAACCAAACTTGGATTGTTCTATGGTTTGGCATTCTTCGTGGTCTCCGATGAAATCCCTCAATACATGTAAGCAATGATCCTTGGGAAGAACCTATACAACATGGGTATCCACCAATTAATTTTCCAGTTGGTGGCAGCTCATCTTCTCAGCCAGCTTACAATGATGATGGAGGATACATACCACAATTTTAGTTCCTCAAATATCCGTATATGGGGAAGGTATGGGTGTTGATAGTATGCCATCTTTCTTGTCGATTACAACCGTTAGCAGCTCATCATTTAATCCGAAAGATATTTATGGTACACCGCCTTTTATGCAAATGATGGATGATCAATTTTTCAACGATGAGCAGACTCCGGATCAACCACAAAGAATGGTTCGACCCCCTAGATGGTATGATTAAACATCATCCTTACACCAGCAAGAGTTACCGAGGAGGAGGTGGAAATAAGAAATATGGTTTATTTATTTATCTAATTGTAAATTCAATTTTATTTATTTATAATATATTTCTATTTTTCCAATTCAAATTCAAATATCAATTCCAATTTAGTTTTCCAATTCCAATTCCAATTCAAATTCAAATTCAATTCCAATTTCAATTCCAATTGCAATTCCAATTCCAATTCAAATTCAAATTTAATACTTTATTTATTTAGTTATTTTATAATTTCTTTAATTGTATATTTGGTGCATTTGGTTTGTGAATGAGGTAATATTTGTGGTAATTAGGGTATTAAAAAATATTAAATATTTGTTGTAGGAATAAATAAATAAAAGAAAAAATAAATTGTATTTACATTAACACAAAATATAGGTTGATGGTCTGGCACGATAGTTGGAAATATTGGATTTGTTCGGACACTTGTTTTTTGTGTGACCCGGTCCCCTGCAAAGAGTACAATTTTTAACTTAAACTCCCTCTCTCTTTCATCCAGATCATCCATATTCATATGAATGCGAGTGGAACTCGGTCGACCCTTCAGCTTTCTACGAAGCTCTAGATTTGGTAACCATTCTTCGCATATTGGCTCACCGGCCAATAATCTTGGTTCAGGATCGTGTTGAATCGAATTCTATATATATTTGTCATAGTCTCCAGGTTATAACACTCATTCGCAAACCTATAAGGGTCCACACGAATATGCATACATGCGGCATGTGCGTGAGAGCAGGGATATCTAAACGCTTGAAGTTGACCATAATCACACCATCTGTGATGAAGGTTTACGATGAATATTCTTTGATTACCTTAAACCTTAGCTTCGACAGAAAATTCAAAACCATTTGGATCGAATGTTCTGACACGCATAGAGGTGACATCCGCTTGAAGAGTGATCATTCTATCCTACAGGGTTTGAGACCAAATTTGTCCGCTGTTTATCCGGGCGTTAACTTTCTACCCTTTTTCAGACCAAACTTTACCCAATCTGAAGTAAGTCTCCCACACAATACTTGCAATTGGAAGATGGCGTGTTCTTTTAAGCATCGAGTTTATAGCCTCAGCAAGGTTAGTTGTCATATGGCCATAACACCGACCTTCATCATAGGCTTGTGACCATCTTTTACCTGGGGATTTCATTTGCAAAATTAAATACATGTTGATCATGCCGCTTCAAACTTCTTATCCTTGTACCGAATTTTGGTTCAACTAGTCTATACCCTATTTAAAAAAATTAAGTTAAATAAATCAACATGATCAACTCAAAAATAAATTACTAACTTTTATAAACAATGAATACAATTTACCCAATGCCGTACACAATATGCTGGATATACATGTGGAGGCTTCCATAAACTCTCTCGTCTATCAATTACTGATAAGAGTGCAATCCCTTTATCAGAAATCATACAAATCTCGTCTTTTTTTACTACATAGTTGCGTAAATGCTTCAAAAAGAATTCCCATCCATCCGCGTCTTCTTTTTCAACTATGCCAAAGGCAATTAGGAATATATTATTATCTCCATCTTATGCAACAACTACGAGTAATATATGACCGTACTTCCCATACAGCCAGGTACCATCCACTTGAATCATGCGTTTGCAGAATGGGAACCCTTCAATGCATGCATTGAATGCCTAGAACAACTTACTAAATATCCTTTTACCAGGAATTAGTTCGCCTTGTAAGTTGCACGCCAGTTTTGTTTCGTATTCTACTATGGTTCTTGGGATGAATATTTGCATTGCTCATAAAAGAGCCAGTAGCTCATTATACGATTTATCCCAGTCACCATACATCTGGGCCATCGCCTTTTGCTTTGCCATCCATACCTTGTAGTAAGATGGAATATATCCAAGCTGATTCCAGATGAATGCTACTAACACTCCAATCGAAATCCTTGACCCCTTTTCAACCAATAACCTAGTGTAGGCACATATTAGATCGGAGTCTAAATTAATGTGGTACTGTGATAATAACATATTTGAACAAGTGTGCTGCTCAACGAACCGTGTCACTTCCCACATCTAACTCTTCTTCTTGTATGAAATTCTTACCCACTAAGGACATTTGCTCTTCCAATTAATACACCTTGCGCAATAGGTTTGTGTATTATACTCGGCAACACATGATGTCGTATGGCGTTTGATGCAGTACTCCTTAACTGCCAGCTGGGTAGTTGTTTTTTTGTTTCAAATTGAGCCTTCAGTTCCAATTCCCCATAGTTGGAAGATGATGAAGAACCAAATACGTGGGCTTCGTGTTCAGGATCTCGCATTGCAGTATAGTCCATCTCATACACATGAGCTGGAGTTTCATAAGCTAGATAAATGGGTTCCGGTTGCTCGGGCTCTGGTTCAACATAACCCCAAACCGACTGCTCATTTCCCAACCCAAGCCTAGAGACAGCCGTGACCCAAACATCATCTTCAACATCTAGACATTACCCTGAGTTGCATCTGGCATAATAGCCTCAACATCATCAGCATCGAGTAAGTGCACAGCATCATCTTCCGTAATAGGCACAATATTTTCTTCATCCTCACTGAAATCAAAAAGCGATTCACCCCAACAACCAACTATGTTTTCAGTGTCACAATTTGTTGATGAACTCATTCTATCCAAGTGATACCCAAGTGATAACCCAATAGTCCGAGTAGCCTAGTTAAACAGCTTTTCCTCAAGGATCGTGGCACGATCGATCTTACATATTATAGTGCACTTTAATCCTGTGGCTAGCCATCTATATCTGACACTTTCTAAACACGTCACATAGCCAATATATCATTTTCAAATACATTTACTTATTATTTTCCAATGTATTTCATAAACCAATTCATATGCAAAATCTCATTGCCCAAGGCAACAACATGTTCCTTTTAGAAACAAATTTCAATGCTCAAAAACATTCAAATACATTGATAATCATTGCATATTAATCCAAGACAATGCATTTACAGTAAGTAAATCAAACCATGTTCAAAATCAAAACATGTAAATCAAATCATGTTTAAACCAACATGAAATCCGCAAGCTTATCTCAAAGGCAATATTCAAACAAGGTAAGAACAACTTACGCTTGAGCTTAGTTAAGCTTGTTAGGAAATAAGTAAACCCCATGATCCATCGATCAAACCTTTAAAAGAGCTTTAACGCATTTAAACACTCACTGGCAACGCAAAGCCTTATTCATTGATGCAAATTATCTTTCCAAAGCTTCCGAAGCGACACTTCAAGCTCAAGGATCAACCCCCTGGTTTCACCACACAGAAACATAGGATCCAATTCATCAAAATGCATCCACAACTCTACAAACACTAACCTAAACCTTTCCAAAATTACCAAAATCAACATAAAAAACCTTCCACACTTAACCTAGTCAAAACCTAAAGGTTTAATCCATCAATTAACTTCCATTGACATCCAAAAACAACCTAACATCATCCTTATACTTCCAGGATTCATTAATCAACCAAAACTCATCAAAAACACAACACTAGCAACCTAACCAATTAGAAATTAACATAGTTTTAGGATTCCAATGTTAAAGACAACTTATTAAATCTATAAAACATCAAAATTATGATTATATAAAACAATAACTCAACAAAATAGAACCAAAACGAAAATCACTTAATCTCATCAATAAACCTTGATTTAACCAACTTCTATAATTAAATCCTTAAAGGTCATTAGAAAACATATGTAAAGGATCAATAACTTGGGAATTTTAGTAAAGAACCATACATTATAGGAGAAGGACGAAGCTCACCTCTAATGTTGACTTTCCCCCTTAATTGTATTGATTTACATGAGAAAACAAGATTAAAACAATAAGGTTTTGATAGGAAACAATTAAGAACTCATTTGACATTAAAAGATTGAAGAAATTAAGAAGTTACCTGAAGATTTTGAAGTAGAGAAGAGTGTTTGGCTGAAGAGAATTTGAGAGAAAATCTTTTAGAGAAAATTTAGTTACGTAAAGTTTGCTTAGGGAATTAATTATAAAACTAATTCCAAAAATCTATTTATACTCTTCCTTGATCTTTTTTAAATAGCCAATTAAGGAGAAAAGTCTGATATTATACTTTGGGCAAATATCTTTTTAAATATTCAAAATTTTGCCCCTTTACAAAATAGTCACTAAAAATAGTTTCCATTCTTTACATTTTTGTCACTTGCCTAAATGTCACCTTTATGAATTCCATTTTTCAAAATTGACTTTACCAAAAAATTCCTATATTAAATAATATTTTTATATATTTTTCCCAAATATTTTCCCACTAAAAACTATTTAATATGATTTTAAATCTAGAATCCGACTTGAATCTCTAACTCGGTCCACCGGACCGTCTAATCAGCCTATAAACTTCTAGTTCAAAAACTGGGCTGTTACAACTCCCCCCCACTTAGGAAATTTCATCATCAAAATTTTACCCAAAGAAAACAAGTGCGGATACTATTTCATCATGTCCGCCTTACTCTCCCACGTGGCCTCCTCAACTCCACGGTATAGCCACAACACCTTCATAGGTTCAATTGTTTTGCCACGAAGAACTTTACTACACGAATCAAGAATCCCAATAGGTTCATCGTCAAAAGACAAACCCAGTCGCAACTCCATGTCCTCCACTGGCATGACATGTGATAGATCCGATAGATACTTCCGCAACATCGACACATGAACGCATCATGGATTTTCTCTAACTCAGGATTTTCTCTAAGCTTACCCTTATGTCTGAACCGTTTCACCTTCTTCCAAGGTGGCACTTTCAAAAACACGCAATCACCACCTGCATAATCAATCTCTCTACGTTTCAAATCCGCGCAATATTTCTGGCGATCCGAAGCCACTTTCAAGCAATAAAAAATGAGCTTCACTTTCTCATTCGTATCCTTTAACACATCCAGCAAAGAAACATGTTTTCCCCTGCCTCAACCCAACACAAATGTGTACGGCACATCCTAAGGTGCCATTTGTATACTAGCTTGATAACTATTGTTATAAGCAAACTCCACCGAAGGCAACTGCCTATCCCAAGTTCCTTGGAACCCAATGATACAACACCTCAACATGTCCTCCAAAACTTGGATCACACGTTCAAACTGACCATCTGTCTGAGGATGATGCAAAGTACTAAATTTCAACCGTGTACCCAAAACTCAATACAACACTCCCAAAACCTCACTATAAACTACGAATCCTTATCCAAAAATATGGACTTAGGCACCCCATGAAAACGCACAATCTTGGCAATATACAACTCCGCCAACTTATCCAAAGAATACGTGGTATGCAAAGGCACAAAATTGCACACTTTATAAACTGATCAACAATCACCCAAATGGAATCCTTTTTAGAGGGCGTCAACGGCAACCTAATTACAAAATCCATGATGATTCTCACCCACTTTCATTCCGGTATCCTCAACGGTTGAAACAATCTGGAAGAAACAGATGTTCATCCTTAAAACGCTAGCTCACCACGCATCTATCAACAAAATTAGCCACATCCTTTCTTTAAACCAATCCAATAGTAATCTTCTTCTAAGCCCTCTCTTTGCATTCTTCCTGCAATGCCCCAAAATTTACATTGTGACTAAATTTAAAAAAATAGAAAATTTGAGAATTAATTCTAACCAATGATATTAGGGGCAAATTTGTCTTTCTCTAAGGTTAGAATTAATATGAACCCTTGGGTTTAAATTAGTTTTCCATGTTAAATCTTAGCCCTTCGATTTTGTAGTGCAAGATTGGAAAATTAAGACTTTTAAAGGGCTAAAATGGGAATTAAGTTAGTTTAAGGGTAAAATGATAAACTACTAACTTAAAACTTATTTGGACCATTGGATGAAAGATGTTGACATGTGGGTTTGATTTGGAGCTTTATATCAAAGGATAAAATAGTAAATTGACTATTAGAAGATATTTGTTTTAAGATTAAGGGTGTTAAAAGGCCACATGGCTTGAAAAACAAAGGATAAGCTAGAACAAAAAAAGTTGTTCTTTCTCCCATCACTAGCTGTGGGTTTCCAAGAAAAGCATCCAAGAAAATAGAAGATCAAGGAAATTCAAAAGAAAAAGGAAAGCTCCCAAGTTGAACTGATATTTGTACTTTAAGGTTGGCAAAATAGTGGAGGTGAGTGAATATTTATCTAAAGTAAAGAAAAGCTAGGTACGATCGCCCACGTGTTTATGATGTAAATAAATGATATATTGTCATTTATTAGATTAACTTGTTCAAGTATGAATTTATATATTTGGGGTACGAACTACCCTAACATGTTTATTGATAGCTTGACTTAATGAAATGTCTTATGATATTATTATTATGCCTAAATCATGTGATTAAGAGTTTATTGGTACAAATGGTATACCATGAGTCTAGCATATGCATGTTCAACTCTTAGGTGCTACATGAGCACTACGGTGCTACATGAGTACTTCGATATTACAAGTTATCAGCATTACGGTGCTAGAGCTATATGCTTGGAGAGTTAAAGTTATTTAACTCTTAGACACTTTGTGTCATTCACGGGTTTTATACTCATAAGGCTTCGTGCTCGTCGACTCGTGTACCAAATCTCTATGTTAAATTTGGGCTATAATGTAAATGAATTGAATATGCCAGGTTAATAGTGTTGGAAGCTTAAGCAGATCAACCGGAAAATAACTGGTTATTAAATCTTGACTAGAGATTATTTGGGCACTTATCTATGTTATAGTTGTTATTATATTTTATCAATATTTATTGATAATGTTTATGCTCACTAAGTTCGTACTTAGTGTATGTGTGTTGTTGTGCACACGTAGGTAAACAAGCATTGGACTAAGCACGAAGAGATTTGCATCATTTTGGGAAGCATACAAGGATTATAAATTGTAATGACATCTTACCTTTTTGTTGGTAAAATTAGTGGCATATATAATAGTCAAAAGAAATGAAATGTTGGTAAATGTCCTCTTATGTATTTTTTGGTATTTGACACTAGACTAGATAAAGTATAATTAATCTAGTAAAATGGTTATGATATGTTCTTGGTTTAGATTATTAATAACCTATAACTAATATGTATAATAGAATTAGCATAAATCTTGTAATGAATTTAAGTTGGCTAGAAAAAAAACTTTAAGTGTTGTGACATCCTCGTATGTAATCAGAGATGGATACATGTAAGGGGTGTTAGATTTGTTGGTATTAGAGCTACAAGTTTACTCAGTTCTGGATATAGACAAGTATTCAAATGTATTAGTAAATATATAAATGCCACTAGGATGTTAAAAATTATTGATAGTAATACTTGTATGTTATGATGCGAATAATTACTTAACCTTAATGGTTGTGTATAAGTACAAATGTTTGAGGCTCGAGGTTCTCGTGTAGCGAGTCAGTTAGGGGTTAACATATGGGCCTAGAAGGTGGAAATGAGGTTAATAACAACCCACCTTCAACTCAAACAAATGTTGAGGCACCAGTACAACAAGGAATGCCTGTACAAGATCAAGGCTTATTCTTTCGAACATTGGACGCAGTTCTGGACCATAAATCTCAAACCTCTATAGCTAAAGATCTAAAGAGTCTCGGAGCACCTGATTTTCAGGGAGACACTGATGGTAATCCTATTTATGTGGATCATTGGCTCAATGATATAAAGATCATGTTAGAATGACTCTATTGAGATGACCAAAGGAAACTCAATGGAGCAATATCTTTGTTGAGAGGACCAGCCTACATTTGGTGGAGCAATGTTACTGTACATAATCGGGAAGAGATCAGTTGGAATTTTTTTCTTCGAGAATTCTGAAATAAATACATAGAGGACAAATTTGTTCGGGACATGAGATATAGATTCCTAAATTTAAAGCAAGGCGACAAATCTGTATATGAATATGAATGAAAATTTAACACGTTGAGCCATTATGCCATAGAGCTATTACCTACAGAAAAATCACCGATGTGACAGTTTTATAGAGGGTTTGAATACCATATCCAAGGAATTGCTTATTGCTATGAACATAGCTGGGTTTCAAGAAGTAGTGAATTGAGCCAAGGCCATGTAATGAGTACAAGACGAAAAATAAGTAGAACAGAGATCCCAGTCTGCTAAAAGAAATAATGGACCATTTTTTACTGTGGTACCCTCTAAACGTGGTAAAGATTCTCAGTAGAAACGATCGGGGTCTGCAGCATCTTCTTGACAAAGATATGGGACTAGAAAATCTAAGCATTCTCAAGCTTCTTCTACAAATGTTAGTAGCTTTTGGAAATCAAGAATGTACCTTGCGAACATTTTGGTAGATGGCATTCAGGAGAATGTCGAATGGTTACTGGAGCATGTTTTAGATGCTGCAACACATGGCATTTTACTAGAGAATGCCTGAGTAACTAAGATGATAGATCAGTACAGACTGAGAGATCAGAGGCTGTATCTCAGAAGGGTCAAGGATGAGGTAATTATGGAAGATCTAGAATTTCATTCCAAGGAGGGTTTGAAGCTGCTTCTAACCGAGAGTACAAGACTCCTGCCAAAGCCTGTCACTTACGCACCAATGAGGATAAGAAGGAACCAGCAATTATAGCAGGTACTTTTGAGCTTTATGTTAGACATGTATTTGCATTAATAGATCCAGGTTCTACGCATTCATACATTAGCTCTAAGCTTGCTCATAAAATATGAATTCTTTTAGATTCAATGACAAGTGATGTGATAGCAATTAACCCTATAGGTCAGAGTGCTCGGGTGACTAGAATTTGTTGGAAGTGTCCTATTGTAATTCAAGGAATTGAATTTCTAAAAAACTTGATGGAATTGCCTTTCAATGAATTTGAAATTATTTTGGGCATGGATTGGCTATCTACTTATCATGCCATTATAGATTGTTGTTTAAAACGACTCGTTATAAAAAGAGTGGATGGTTCAATTGTGGTGGTATAGGGCGAAAGATCAGATTTTTCCGAATTCGGTGAGTTCAGCAGTGAGTATCTGAAAGATGTTGGTTGACAAATGTGAAGCTTATTTACCTCAAGTTATTGTTGATCAAACATCAGAATTGAGATTGGGAAAAGTTCCAACAGTCTGTGAATTTTTGGATGTGTTTCCTGATGAGTTATTAGGACTACCACCTGATCGTGAGGTCAAATTTAGAATAGAGATTTTGTCAGGCACCGAGCCTGTATCCATTGCACCATATATTATGGCACCTACTGAATTAAAAGAGCCAAATAAAAAGTTGCAAGAATTACTGGACCATGGTTTTATACGTCCTAGTGTATCACCTTGGGGAACGTCAGTATTATTTGTGAAGAAGAATGACGGGTCAATGAGATTATGCATTGAATACCGTCAATTAACAAGGTGACTATGAAGAAAAAATATCTGCTACCTAGAATTGAAGATCTATTTGGTCAGTTAAAGGGAGCCACAGTTTTCTCTAAGATTGATCTTCGATCGGGATACTACCAACTGAGACTTAAAGAGGAAGATATTCCTAAAACTTCTTTTCGAACCCGGTATGGACACTATGAATTCATAGTGACACCCTTTGGTCTCACTAATGCTCCAGCAGTATTTATGGACTTAATGAATAGAGTGTTCCAACTGTATTTGGATCATTTTGTAGTAGTATTTATTGATGATATTCTGGTTTATTTTATAAATAGAGAAGATCATAATAAACACTTACGAGTTGTCCTTCAGACTTTGAGGGAAAAACAACTCTATGCATAATTTTCTAAATGTGAATTTTGGTTGTCTGAAGCTGCCTTTCTTGGTCATATTGTTTCTGCTGAAGGCATTCAGGTGGATCCTAAAACGATTCAAGCTATTGTTGATTGAAAGACTCTAAAGAATGTTCTAAAAGCTTGAAGTTTCTTGGGATTGACAGGTTATTATAGAAGATTCGTGAAGAATTTTTCTATTATTGCCTCTCTAATCACCAAGTTACTTCAGAAGGATGTGCCTTCCATATGGAATGATAAATGTCAAGAAAGTTTTGAACAAGTGAAGAAAATCTTGATAGAAGCTCCAGTATTAGTGCAACCTAAATCTGGAAAGGATTATACCTTATTTAGTGATGCATCTCACAATGGTTTGGGTTGTGTGTTGATGCAGAAAGGTAAAGTAGTAGCATATGCTTCGAGGCAAGTAAAGAAACATGAGAGAAACTATCCAACCCATGATTTAGAGTTAGTTGCCGTGATTTTTTCCTTAAAAATTTGGCGTCATTATTTATATGGTGAAATATGTTATATCTTTACATATCATAAAAGTTTTAAATATTTTATGACGCAAAAGATTTGAATCTATGATAGAGGAGATGGATAGAATTCCTCAAGGAGTACGATGTGGTTATTGATTACCATATAGGAAAGGCTAATGTAGTTGTTGATGCACTTAGTCGAAAGACTTTTTCTGCTCTAAGGGCAATGAATGCACAATTGACTTTGGGTTGTAATGGTGTATTAGTTGCAGGATTTCAGATTAAGCCTACTTTGTTGGGTCAGATTAAAGATCTTTGGCAAGAAGATAAAGAATGTCTCACAAATATTAAACAGGTAAAAAATGGTGAAACAAAAGATTTTAAAATTAAGTTTAATGGATGCTTATGCTATTGGGAAAAAAATTATATCCCTGATAATGAGGAGTTAAAACGAGAACTTCAACAGAAGCTCATTGTAGTCTATTGACTATGAACCCAAGAGGGAATAAGATGTATCAAAATTTGAAAAGCAGAAATTGGTGGCCGGGTATGAAAATAGCTATCTCAGAATTTGTTGCTAAATGTTTAACTTGCCAACAAGTAAAAGCGGAACCCCAAGTACCTTCGAGATTGCTACAACCAATTTCAATTCCAATGTGGAAATGGGAAAGAGTTACAATGGATTTTGTAACAGGTTTGCATTGACTCCAAGAAAAAATGATTCAATTTGGATGATTGCGGATAGATTTACTAAGTCTACAAATTTCATCCAGTTGGAATGGATTACTCTATGAGTAGATTTGTACATTCAGAAGATAATGAGATTGCATGGTGTCCTTGTTTCTATTATATATGATAGAGATCTGAGATTTACCTCTAGATTTTGGGACTCATGCATGAATCGCTTGGAACTCGACTCAATTTCAGTACTGCTTTTCATCCATAAACAAATGGACAATTTGAAAAAGTGATTCAAATATTAGAGGACATGCTTAGAGCATGTATAATTGATTTTGTAGGCACATGGGAAAAATACTTGTTGTTAGTTAAATTTGCTTATAATAACAGCTACCAGTCGAGTATAAAGATGGCACCATATGAAGCATTGTATGGGAGAAAATTTCGTACACCTTTAAATTGGTTCACGCTTGAAGATCGTAAGATCATTGGACCAGATTTGGCGCAAGATGCATAAAACAAAGTAAGAGTAATTAGAGATAACCTCTAAGCTGCATCAAATCGGCATAAATCGTATTCTGATTTGAAAAGAAAAGACATTTAGTACGACATTGTGGATAGAGTATTTTTAAAGGTTTCACCATGGAAGAGAATGTTACGATTTAGAAGAAAAGGGAAACTCAGTCCGAGATTTATTTTCTCTATGATATTTTGAAAAAGTTGGCCTAGTAGCTTAACAATTGGCTTTGCCCCTAGAATTGAGCAAGATTCACAATGTTTTTCATGTATCAATGCTCAAGAGATATCCTTATGGTCCTTCACATTCATTTCGCTCGGAGAGATGGAGATTCAATCAAATCTGACATATGAGGAGGAACCGATAAAGATACTAGCTTATGGTGTAAAAGAAATGAGAAGCAAGATGATACCACTAGTAAAAGTTTTATGGAAGACTCGTAAAGTGGAAGAAGCTAAATGGGAGACAAAAATCAAAATGAGAGAACAGTACCCACATTTGTTTGATACAAGTATGTTTTAAAATTCAAGGATGAATTTTCTTAAGGGGAATGAATTGTAATACCCCAAAATTTACGCTGTGACTAAATTAAATAAAATAGAAAATTTGAGAATTAATTCTAACCATTGATATTAGGGGCAAATTTTTATTTCCCTAAAGTTAGAATTAATATGAATCCTTGGATTTAAATTAGTTTTTCATGTTAAATCTTAGCCATCGGTGTTGTAGGGAAAGATTGGAAAATTAAGACTTTTAAAGGGCAAAAGTGGGAATTGAGTTAGTTTAAGGGTAAAATGATAAACTACTAACTCAAAACTTATTTGGGCCATTGGATGAAAGATGTTGACATGTGGGTTTGATTTGGAGCTTTAGATCAAAGGATGAAATAGTCAATTGATTATTAGAAGATATTTGTTTTACGATTAAGGGTGTTAAAATGCCACATGGCTTGAAAAACAAAGGATAACCTAGAACAAAAAAAAAGCTGGTCTTTCTCCCATCACCAGCTGTGGGTTTCAAATGCAAAGCATCCAAGAAAATAGAAGATCAAGGAAATTCAAAGGAAAAAGGAGAGATCCCAAGTTGAACTGACATTGATACTTTAAGGTTGGCAAAATAGTCGAGCTGAGTGCATATTTATCTAAGGTAAATAAAAGCTAGGAAAGATTGCCCACATGTTTATTATGTGAATAAATGATATATTATCATTTATTGGATTAACTAGTTCAAGTATTAATAATTTATTTAGGGTACGAACTGCCCTAATATTTTTATTGATAGCTTGACTTAATGAAATGTCTTATGATATTATTATTATGCCCAAATCATGTGATTAAGAGTTTATTGGTACAAATGGTATACCATTAGTCCAGCATCTGCATGTTCAACTCTTAGGTGCTACATGAGCACTACGATGCTACAAGAGTACTTCAATACTACAAGTTATCAGCAGTACGCTGCTAGAGCTATATGCTTGGAGAGTTAAAATTATTTGACACTTAGACACTTTATGTTATTCACGGGTTTTATACTTGTATGGCTTCCTGCTCTTCGACTCATGTACCAAATCTCTATGTTAAATTTGGGCTATAATGTAAATGAGTTGAATATTTCAGGTTAATAGTGTTGGAAGCTTAAGCAGATCAATCGGAAAATAACTGGTTATTAATTCTTGACTAGATAATATTTGGGTACTTATCTATGTTATTGTTGTTATTATATTTTATCAATATTTATTGATAATGTTTATGCCTCACTAAGTTCGTACTTAGTGTATGTTTGTTGTTGTGCACACATAGGTAAACAAGCGTTGGAGTAAGCACGAAGAGATTTGCATCATTTTGGGAAGCATGCAAGGATTATAAACAATAATGACATCTTACCTTTTTGTTGGTAAAATTAGTGGCATGTATAATAGTCAAAATAAATGAAATGTTGGTAAATGGCCTTTTATGTATTTTGTGGTATGTGATACTAGACTAGATAAAGTATAATTAATCTAGTAAAATGGTTATGATATGTTCTTGGTTTAGTTTATTAATAACCTATAATTAATATGTGTAATAGCTTTAGCATAAATCTTGTAATAAATTTATGTTGGCTAGAAAAAAAACTTTAAGTGTTGTGACATCCTCTATATGTAATCGAAGATGGATACATGTAGGAGGTGTTACACTTCCAACGGTCCCCATCCTGTCGTAACCCCGGGAATGACATGTAACAAAGGTTGAATATGTTGGCTTCTTCTCGTCTCAGTTTTCCTCTGCGGTACATGTTTGTTGGTGGGCTTCCCTCCATTGGTTTGTTTTTCTTGCACGTGGTCTCTTTGTTCTTGTTTTGTTTGATGTTGTGTTCTTGTTGGGGTATGTTTCCCTTTGTCTTATCTCTGGATTTGTTTCCTTTTTCCCTTTGTCTTTTTGATTTGTGTGATCTTGTTATGTTGTTTTCTTTTTAACCTATGCTAGTGTGTTCTTCTTGTTAAAAAAATGTTAGAAAAATATATAATTTCAATATTGGTGAACTATACAACTTATTTTTTTAAAATAACCCTTTATGTTAAAAATATAATGATTATTATTTTAAATTTTAATTACCTATTAAACTAAATTTTAGTTTGGAAAAACTATAAAATAAGAAAGTTTTATTATAATATTAATATTGGTTCCTATATACTATTTTAATAATATTGAAGATGACATAGTTGTTACACCCCGAAACCGGTCTAGTCGGAATTAGGTTCCAGTGATCGAAAATTTTGTACCGGTTATGCTTGAATGATGTAATTGCTTGATCCTTGTAACCAATTCCGTTGTCATGGGAGTTATTTTGGGCTTAATTGAAGTCGTTGGACCTTTTTGTAAAGAATGTAAGTTAGGGGTTTTATTGAAAATGCTAGAAATGCTTAATATGGGCAAGGCATATCGATACGATAGTACATGTATCGATACGGCTTAACTGCTTTTAACTAACTTACCCAACTTAGCTTATCTTTTTTGATACGGCCATAAGGTGTACCGATACGAGTCCCTGTCCAAATCGATTTAGTGGCCAAATTGAAAAGATTTGAAGTAGGGGATGACTCACCTACTTGCTTGCCACCCCTTCACATGAGAATGATCAAAAAAAGTGACCAATGGCCATCAAATGCCTAAAATTTGTAAAAAGGCATGCATTGGTTAATCTTACCCTTTGCCAAGGGAAAGCTTTCTATTGGCCCTTAGTGAGGTGGGTTATGATTAAGGTCATGGCCTTCTTAAAATGAATGCGGAAAAAGCTCTTGTCTTTGTTTTGCTTCCCCGAAACCAAAACTAAACCTTTGATTAAAGAAACCAAGCACACATCTCTATTGTCATCTTCCTCTCTAAGCTCAAGCAAGCACCTCGATCCAATCCTTGGCCATTGTTTGATTTCGATACATCAATTGAAAGCTTGCAGTTGGGTAAGTAAAACCCCTATGTCAATTTGATGATTCCATCAATCCTTAGAGTTCAATTTTAAGATTTAAGTCTTGAATGTTCAAATTAAATCCATGTGTTAGGAAGCCAATTTCTTTGTTTCAAAGTTATCTACAAGCTTTGGTAAGCTTGAAAACAAACGTTTGTGAATCACTAGTTTCAATTCTAATGGAATTCTCTATTTTTTTGAATTATCTCAAGTAGTGGAAGACAGTTCATCTTCACTTTTGGCTATTCCGAATTCTTCTAACGGCAAGGGGATCGCTATCCGAGAACCTTGAAGTCTTCGAGTGCTAGGTGAGTGTAGTTGTGTCTCAGGATCGGCTAGGTGCTATCCGGTTGCATTTGATTTGTGTCCATATGATGCCTTCGTTGGATAGCTCAAGTAGAGCTTATAAGGTACAAACTTCGTGTGGTAAGTATGGTAAGGTCATTCTAATGCTTTTGATGCATTTCGATGTCTTATGAATCATTTGTCGTACATTATATGTGAAAAATGTTTAATGTTAATATTGACATTCATGAGAATTGATATGATACATTCATGATATGATATGTTATATGGAGCTAAGGCTCAACTGGCAACATGATGTGTTATGTCCTAAGGGCACAAAGGTAAGATTTATGATGAAATATGTAACCTTGGACACTTGTAGACATTGGATACAATTGGCATGCCATAGGGTTATAGAGCTCACTAAGTAAGGGATTGGACTACGGTCTAGGCTACGACCTACATGTGGGGAGAAAAGGTTGCATTTTGTAAGGGACTTCGGAGCTACGGCTCAAGGCTAAGGCTTACTTTCGATTTGATTTGGTGTATAAGGGAATCGGCATATCCATTGGTTGCTATGTCCAAGGAGATGATATGTGTTTATGGTTTACATTTGATGCATGAAAATATGACATTTGGCTTGAGTATGATATATATATGATTTATGATATAAGTACATGTCATACAAGTATGTTACACGTCATTCATGCCATAGATGAATTTATGTTGCATTTGTTATAACTACCTCACTAGGCTATGCAAGCTTAACATCCGTGTGTCTCATGCATTTCAGGGCCTTGAAGCAATCCGAGCCTCAATCGTGTTGTTGAAGTTGCAAGTTACTCCCACCAATTACATGTATGCTTACATTTTGTTTTGAACTCCTAGTAAGGTGGCATAAAGCTTAGACACATTGCATTGGTTTATTTTTTTATATGTATGTAATGGCCTTAAAATGTCTAAGTGCTAAAAATGGAGTATGGTGTGGTTGTAAATTAGAGAAACTAGTTAAATTGGGCTTAAGTGTACTAAAAGGTAAAATCATAGTAAACGGATTCAATTGGACCTAAAATCTGACATACTAGTAGATTAAGTAGTTATAAACTTGCTGATAAAATTTTGTGGCATTTGGACATCGTTCATTAGGTTAAATTGGCTAGACACCAGATAAAATCTGTCATTACATGATAGACGTATCGATACGACCTTGCATATTTGGACTTGGTAAAATAGAGCGTATTGATACGCAAAAGGGGTGTATCGATACGGATCTTGGCAGTAAGGTCTGAGAAATAAATTGCATCGATACAACCTTAGGGTGTATTAAAGCAGGTCAACCTTGGTCAACCTGTATCGATATGGGTGATGGTGTATCGATACATGATTTGGGTAATGTCGAATGAAGATGTAAATCATGTGTTTACGTATTGATACGGCTCCAAGTGTATCGATACGGGGGTAGTTAATTCTGTTAAAAAAGACTTAAACCACAATTTTAAATAGTTTACAAATTGGTCACTAAACTTTAAATGACCTAATCATATGGGTAAATGACCTCCGTTAATAACGAAATTTCCCAGGCTAATAAATGACAAGTTCAATTGAAGGTTAGTAAAAACAAATTCTGATAAAGACCCTTAATTTTTAAAATTTATGATTTAGTCCTTAATTTCAAAAAAGTTTGAAATTAACCCCAAATTGAGTAAGCTATTAATAAGTTAGTTCGATAAGTTGTAGAATAGATTAATAAGGCATTCCAAATAAGATTCCGAACTCTAGTTAAGCTTTCGACCTCCGAATAAGTTTTTGATAACACTTTCCGACACGGTTCTCTACTAGACTAGAAGGGGTGTTACACGTCAATCAATGGCAACATACACTTATCGTAATTTTAGAGTACCATAAAAGATTTTTTATTTGTGTACCTTAATTTATATTATTTTTTATGAAAGACCAATATTATAAACTAGCCAAAATGGCATCATCCAACACAACTTGTTCAATACAACTAGGAATCTCAAAAGAAAAATAAAAGGGTCAATCAATCGAAAGGGCCCAATGGACGAGGAGATGCGCAGCTTGATTGGCTTCTCAGTTCATGTGTACCACAACAATGCCAGGATGCCGGTGTAGTAGGGAAAATGCCTCGGTCAGACAGGAAGCAACAACCGAGCGATCCAGGATAGTAGCTTGCAGTTTGTTCACAATAGCCCTCGAGTCTCCCTTGATAGAAACATTGTTCCAACCATTGTCAAAGGCCATCTTGATACCAGCAGCAAATGTACAAGATTTGGTAGATTCAGCAGGGTGAGCACCCATCGAATTGTACGCATATCCATCGATCATAAGGCCATGTCTATCCTTGAAAATGACACCAATAGCAACTTGACCAGAACCAGCAAGGAAGGCACTATCTACATTGATTTTGATAGCATCACCGAGAGGACAGGGCCATCTGAAGCACAATTACAAGGAACTTGTTGAGCCACATGTTTATTTTCCTACAAATAATCTGAAGAGAGCAATTGAACATAATCAATACCCACACGAGCATGGTGTAAAACAACATCATGGACAAAAGAATTCCTCCTATTCCAGAGGTTCCATAGGAACACCACAAAGAAAGTGAATTGTTCTTTATCTAGAAAACCTAAAGCATCTTCCATCCAGTCGTTAAAACAAGAAAAAAGGCCTTGGGGAAGAAGAGGGGACAGAGCACAAAGATCAAACACTTCAACAACAAGTGGACAATCTCTAAAAGCATGCAAAACAAACTCCTCAGCATTACACATTTTGCACAAATTAGAACCAATACCAACAGCTCCAAGTTTCTTCCCATTAAGAATAGCTCCATACCATATCCTCCACCCAAAAACTTTAATATTGGGAAAAGTGGAGATCTTAGCAAGGGATTTTCAAAAGGGAGAAGGCCCCTTTCCACATTTCTCTTAATCATAAGCTAGTTATGAGCAGACCTGGTAACATAAAACTTTGAAGAATGATGTTCCCAAACAACTAAATCACTTTGCACAGAAGCAATAGGACAACTCAAAATCTTAGCAATGTCATCCCTAGTGAATAGTTGGGATACCTTTCTTGCATCCCACTCATTTTGGTCTAGAATCATAAACTCTTTGCATTTAATAGGATTGACTGCATCTATGTAAGAACTATTGAACTCAATAGCAGAATCACCTCCCCATTTATCATTAAAAATATGAACCTCACTGTCAATACCCACTCTCCAATGGAAGTCATCCTTAAGACTTTCTTTGGCTTTAAAAATACTGCTCCAAACAAATGATAGCTTATCACCTAATTTTACAACAAGAACATTACCATTTGGAAAATATTTTGCTGAGAGAACCTTGTAGCAAAGAGACTTTTTGTTTGTAAGAAGTCTCCAAACCTATTTTCCAAGAAGAGCCAGATTAAACAATTTAAAATCTCTAAGGCCTAAACTACCATCTCTCTTAGGCCTACACAATTTATATCAAGCCACATGCGGCCAACCTTTTTTGTTAAACCACCAAAAGCTCCTCATAGTATAAACAATAGGATCAATAATTCAATCAGGGAGATAAAAAACAAGTCATAGCAAAGGAAGGTAAAGCTTGATCAATAAATTTTAATAGAACCTCTCTTCCACCAAAAGAAAAGAGATTTTTAGACAAGCTCCTAACCCTTTTATCCATATTTTCTCTCAATAAACCAAGGGAATCAATTTTATTCTTCCCTACAAGAATAGGCAAACAAAGATAGTTTCCAACATTCACTTCTTCCCTCATGCTCAAAATGCTTAAAATATCATACTTACTTTGATCTTGCATTCCAACTAAAGTAAACAAGTGACTTTTCAACATTAACTTTTGGGCTAGAATATGATTCATAAACAGCAAGGACATCCTTTAACTTATTAGCCACCTTAACAAAATTCTTAATAAAAAGCAACCAGTCATCAACATATAACAAATGATTTACTTTTGGCCCATATAAACAAGCCTTAACACCTTTCAACTTACCCTCATTTTGTTCTTTTAAAAGCAAACAAGAAAGGCCTTGAGTGCAGAAAAGAAACAGGAAGGGAGAGGGGATCCCCTTACCTCAAACCCCTTTTAGGTCTAAAACAATTTGAAACAACACCATTTATCCTAAAACAGTAAGAAAAAGAGGTCACACTATTCATCAGAAGATCTATCCATGCTTGATCAAATCTCATTTTTCCCATAACATCAACCAGGAAAAATTATTTAACCTTTCCACATGCTTTCTTTGTATCCAATTTTATAGCAACACCCTTATTAGGTCCATTTTTAGCACTTCTCAAATAATGCAAAAGCTCGTGTGCAACAACAACATTATCATAAATCATTCTCCCAGACAGAAAAGCACTTGTATTCTCAGCAATGCAATAAAGCATAATGGGCATCAATCTATTAACCAAGACCTTAGAGCAAGTCTTATACACAACAATGCACGGAATAAGTATTCGGTTCCTCAGGTAGCATATTTGTTGGCTTGTGTCCACCCATAATTATCGAATACCCGATTCATATTTTTATTTTTTTAAATTAAAAATTAAAAAAATCACATAGTAAACACATAAAATTTAAAAGTTCATAATACATAACCCAAACACAAATATTAATGATTTGAAGTTAGTTTTAAAATAAAATATTTCGATATATATATTAAAAAATATTAATGATTTGGAGTTAGTTTTAAGATAGAAATATTTGGATATATATATATATATATTAGTGTTTCAAAAGAATACATTAAAAATATTAATCTCATTATTTTCTTTCGAATCTTGTATTAACAAATTAATACAAATATTTTAGAAAATTTTAGAACTTAAAAGTACATAATACAAATATAGAAAGAATTTAAAGATTTAAATTTAGTTTTAGGGTAAAAATATTAAGAACCTGAAATAAAAATATAACTAAAATTAAAAATAAATATATTAAAAGTACCAGGTCTGATCGGGTACCCGATTACAAAAACATTTAGTCCAAACCTGGCTCCTAAAACGAGTGTGCATGGTAAAGTGATCGAAAAGATGAAAGAATCGCCTAAAATAAGCTCAATGGTCACCGCTTCCAAAACACGCGAGCTAAAAAAGGATCGTCTGAGCATCTGCCGCTTTTAAGAAGCGTGCATAATAGGAATCAGCTCAACGGTCGCCACTTTCAAAGCAAGTGAGCTAAAACAAGCAAAGGATCGTATCGGTGTCCATTGCTTTTAAGAAGTGTGTATAACAGAAATCAGCTCAATGGTCACACATGATAAAGCGACCAAGGAGATGAAAGGATCGCTAACCAACCCAAAGCGAGCATGCATAGTAAAGTGATTGAAAAGATGAAAGAATTGCCTAAAATTAGCATAGGAATCAGCTCAACGAAAACTCTAAATGATCATCATATGAAATAAGCATACAGTGTAACGATTAAAAATGTAATATAATACATGAATAATTTAGTACAACCCAAATGGTCACAGTATTACAAACACTGTAGTCCAGCAACCAAGCAAAACAAACTACTAAAAGATTCTCCCAAGGAACCTTAATCTATGGAAGACTAGAGGTCCGTATAGGCGGTATACATGAAGGTGATGGAATCCCCCCAACGGTCATTGGACGTCAACTGTTTATTACCATATTTTTCGACGCCACAAATAGTCGCCCTGACCTTATATATACATAAAGTAAACAGAAAATGCCTATCACATTCACAAGTATAATACAAACTATATTCACCACAACCAAATGTGGTTCTAAACACCGACAGGCAAAAGCATCCAGAGAGCCTTGCTCTCAAGATATTCCAAATACTGTGTACGTCCGCATTCTTCACCATCATTGGCCGCCTATGGCCTTCCGAATTCTATTGTCTATAGACACAAGTAACATACACATTGGATACCATTCCTGGATCCATAGAATACACTTTCTGTATACCAATTGACACAACAAATATGTTCACCCCCTTTTCCCCCCTCAAGATAACACGAGCAAAGTTTTAAAACACGAAAAGAAATGATAAGCCGCCTATAAATCAACTTATGAAAACACAAGTCCAAAGGACTCCTATTTATAACAAAATATGAACGTGCCAAGGTTCGACTTTCCAAATTCAAATAATGGAAAACTCCTATAAAGGAACTCAAGTTCTAGATATTCAAATCTTGAGAAAACACCCTAAAATATGCAACCTTCGCAATTAATAAACGCATGAATAGTCCCGTATACCCGCAAGGCCAATCAAAACTACCCTTTACCCATCATCACCTGGCTCAGATTGTCTAAATCAGCTTACGCATATCAAACCCAATACATGAATATCAAGGAGCATCATTACAACTAAAAAATATTACATTAAATGAAACAACAAGGCACAAAAAAGGATTATATTAATAACCAGTTGTCGACTTTTCTAACGCTTGGCAAAATAGTGGAATGCAATGTAAATATGTAAAAAAATAATGCCAAGTATAGGTTTTTTGTGTGCAAGTATACGCGGTCAGCAAGTAATACAACAATAAGTTGAGTATCGTACCCGCAAGGATTGACCAAGAATTTAATTGTTTAACAGTTTACTTGTTAAAAGAATCAAGAATGTTGGATTGATTTGAAGGTTTGTTTTAGAAAATAGCTTAAACGATTGCAATAAAAGTAAAAACAGTTTGGCAAGAGGAAGTTTTCAAATGAGTGATAAGCGTTGGCAAGGGATGCTTGGTTTTTAAGCTAGCTATGCCAACTATTAATAATGTTCTGCCTTGGATTTATTGCCTCTATCAATGGAAATACCCTAATTTAACCATGTTAAAACCTTTATATGTCTATAGTAAACATTTTCATTAATTAACTTAATTACGTTTCAATATATACTCCTAAGGGGTAGATTTACTTCTGAAATAAGCTCATCTACTTGAACATCTTCTGTCGAAGCTCCTCTCCTTAGTATCTGGCAACTTATCGTTACCCCTCAAGTCTGTTAATATATTAAGGCGTAATAAGAAAACAATGCCAACAATCCTATGGAAAAGAATTTAAAAAAAGGTAATGCTAGCCAGATAGAAAACAATGCCAAGGCATTCAAATTATTAAAACCAAACAGAGACATAGTGTTAAACGCAAACATCCCCAACCAACTATAAAAGTTTAGTTCATGGTTGGGGGTTCCATCCACAAAATATCATCGTATCTCAACATCATCACTTAAATAAAAAATAAAACTAAGAAAATGGGCAAGAATGAGGTCTGTCGATGCAACCCTTCGAATACTCCAGAGCTATTGGTCTAAGATGGTTTAACCACACAACCTCTAGCTTCCTCTTCCACTACGGTGCTCTCTCAAAAGTTGTTTGATCACTTCCTTTAAATAGGCACGCATGGATAACCTTGGAGTGGATTTGAATTTTAAATTTGATTCTGCACTTAGGACAAAGCACATTATCCTCATCTCTATTTGAATTTTAGGGCTGACATGTACTGGGTTCAACGACTACTTTGATCGGGCATCGGACTTCACTTCTTTATCAACCGACCTTGGCAATATCTAGTCCAACATTACCAACTGTGACTTGACAATTCTCTTATACTTTTATTCTTCCCGTGCCTGCCCTGCCCTTCTCCTAACCTGCATCAATGCCAACAAAACAACCCTTCACACTAGAAAAATACAAACTCCCTAACTCCTTATGCAAATGCATGATTTAATTAACTAAATGCAACATATATACCTAAAGACAAGCAAAAGCATTATGAAATATGCATAAAAATTAGTACTTTCTAGGAGTTAATGATAAGTGTTCAAAACTATTATTTTTCTTACCCTTTTTACTCATATTATTGTTAGACTTAGGTTCATATTAGTTGCATAGTTAGCCATTCATGCATTAATCCATGTTTCCTTCCATCGTTGAGCTTGATCACATAACTTGGTAGTTTTTGTGGAAAAGATGCTGCTTTGGTGTGCTTTGTGTGTGTATGTGCAGGATCACTTGCCAAAGCAATGCCGAGCTAGTTGCTAGGGCAATGCATGAAGGAGATGCCGAGCTAGTTGCCAGGGCAATGCATGAAGGAGACGCCGAGCCAGTTGCCATGGCATTTGTCGACAAAGACAAAATGCAATAGGGATGTCGAAATTCATGACTTTACAAGCCCAAGATAACATGGAGCAAGGCCCAAGCCCAAAGGAATTTGATTGCCATGCAGAGATTAAAGAAGAATTAAATTCCAAGAAGATAGGAGAAGTTCTAATAGGAATAAAATTATAATAAAGAATTACATTCTTTAAAGATAATTTAATTCCAACTCAAACTCCTCCTCAAAGAAGGACTTTGGCCTAGCCCTATAAATATCAATGAGATTTCGACAAGATGCATAGAGAGAGCAAGAGGGAATTTCGACAAGACCAAGAGAGGAAGCAAAGGGGAATTTTTGACAAGCTTCAACTTTTCTTCCTTGTTCGATTGGGTTCATGCTAGGGATTGTTTATCTTGTGTTTCTTTGGAACCTAGCCATGAACTAAATTTACTTGGCTATGGTTATTGTGTTTTGTGGTTGTGAGAAACTATTGGTTTTTGTTTAGGTAATAAGAGTTTGCACTTTTCTATTTCAAGGTTTATTCATTCTTGGTTCTTATTATTGCTTGCGAGTGAATTGGGAGAGGATCTCGTGATTTCATCCATTTATCTAATATCGGGAGAGTTAGATTCAAGAAACGAATGAATATGATCTTTATTCAATCCAATGATGGTGAAGATTAATCCGGCTTAGGAATAAGTTAAGGATTTCAACGGCTAAGAGGAGCGCAAGATTGGTTGTTGTTCACCCTTGATTCACGCAGGGATGTATTATCAAGGCATGCACAAGTAGCTAGAGTTTTGACTTAGGGATAAGAAGAAACCATTGAAGAACGCTCCGCCGAACCTTGAAGTTGCTGCCCAGATGCCCAACTAGTTGCCCAGGCAACCATCGATTAGTTGCCAAGGCAACCCCGTTGTGCAAGTTGCCACGGCAACTGAGTTGCCCGTGCACTCTTTTACCAAGACGATCCAATCGGCTATCACACCTCAACTCACGATAACCTTGCCTATCTCTCTATCATTTGAATTCATATTTTCTTTTACTTTATTGCTATCTAGATTAGTCATTAGTTAAACTTCTATAATCCTTTACTTGTGTTTTTACTTTTACAGTGCAAGAGACTAGATTCTTGAAGTAGCACCAATCCTCGTGGAGACGATATCTTTTATACTATAACTTTGCGGCGTGTATACTTGCACAATTGCGTAGCACTTATTACGCGCAACAAGTTTTTTGGCGCCGTTTCGGGATTGGCAATAGCGACTTTGTTTTTACTTTCTTGCACTTTCTTTTTATTTTTCTTGTTTAAAATTCAAAGGGCTAACAAACTTTGGTTTTTGCATTGGTATATGACCGGGCGAGACCGAATTCACCGAATATCCCTTTGATCCGTAAATCGAACGAACCTTACAAAGACTTAGACGAAGAATAAGAGAAGCAATGGCAAATCAAGACGGCAATATGAATCAAGATGTTCGAGCGGGAGGAGGAGTGATTCTTGCACAAACAGAACTATTCGAGACTATCTTGAAGAAGATCTTGATGGACTTAACCCGGGAGTTGTCTTTTTGAAATTGAAGCCGACCACTTTGAGTTGAAACCGTAATGTTTAATATGATCAACACAATTGGTCAATTTGGCGGCTCAAAGAATGAAGATGCACGACAACATCTGAAATCTTTCCTCGAGATTTGCAACTCGTTCAAGATACACGGAGCCACCCCCGATGTCCTACGATTAAGATTATTCCCCTATTCACTGAGGGATAGGGCGAAAGCATGGCTGAATAGCATTCCTGCTGGATCCATAGCATCTTGGACTGATCTTTGTCGTGATTTCCTTGCTAGATTTAATCCTACAAATTTGACTGATAAGCTTCGTAACGACATTACTTATTTTCGGCAGGCAGATGATGAATCCATGTACGAGGCTTGGGAGCGATATAGAGAACTTCTACACAAATGCCCTCTACACGGATTCCCGGTGTGAACTCAAGTAACAATGTTTTACAACGTCGTGAATACACCAACAAGGATGATGCTAGATGCCTCGGCAAACGACATACTCCTAGATAAGTCACCGGAAGAAGCAATGCAAATTTTAAACAGGCTGGCCAAGAATGATTATCAATTCCCATCTACTAGAAGAGGAGGAGTTAGACGCCAAGCCACAATACACGAACTAGGATCATCAGATTCAATTTCGGCTCAATTGGCCGCTTTAACCAAGATGGTCCAGAACATGCAAAAACCAAACAACACACATGAAGTCAAGGTAATGGATTCTTTTTGTGAGTTATGTGGCGATAACCATAATTCTTCTGAATGTATGCAGAATCCGGAATCTAGCTTCTATGTGGGGAATTACAATCAGAGCAACAACATGATGTCAAATACATACAATCCAGCTTGGAAGAAGCACCCGAATTTTTCATGGAGTAATCCCAACAATGCTCTAAACCAAAACAATCAGAATGCACAAGCATCGGGATTCCAGCAGAATATGCCACGGCAACAGATGCCGCAGCAACAACCGACGGCATCTAGTTCTTTGGAAAATTCTCTAAATGCTTTTATGATGAAAACTGAATCTTATATGGTTGAGAATAGTAATTTCATAAAAAGAACTGATGCTTTTATTAACAGGACCGAGATGAGATTGCAAAACCAAGAGGCGGCAATCAAATCATTGGAAAATCAAGTCGGACAATTTGCTCAAAATCTGAACACTAGACCACAAGGAGGTTTACCTAGCGATACTGAAGTCGCAAGAGGAACTGGCCATGAGCAATGTAAGGCAATCACCACCAGAAGTGGCCAACAACTTAGAGAGGTTCAAACCCGCTCGTCAAACAAAACTCCACAAAAGATCAAGACGAACCTAGCGGCAAAGCCTCAGATGCTGAACCAGGAATTGCCGCGGCAACCGGCAATAAGCATGCCTCGGCAACCGACGATGCCACGACAACTTGCGATAAGAATACCTCGGTAACCCCAGTTGATAATGCCCCGGCAACTCCAGATGTCCCGGCAATGCCGTCAATCAAGTTTCAAACCAATGAAATGATCGAAGATATCCGACTTCCACCACCATTCCCACAAAGGTTGAAGCGACAAAAGCAAGAATACCAATTCAAAAAGTTTCTTGATATCCTAAAGCAAGTCCACATCAACTTGCCATTGGTGGAAGCAATTGAACAAATGCCAAGTTCCTTAAAGACATTGTGTCCAAAAGAACAAGGCTAGGAGAGTTTGAAACAGTTGCCGCGACGGAGGGATGCATGGCAATGTTGCACAATCGTATGCCACCTAAGTTGAAGGATCCCGGAAGTTTCACAATACCCTGTTCTATTGGAAATCATTATGTCGGGAAAGCACTATGCGACCTAGGGGCTAGCATAAATTTGATGCCTAAATCGGTTTTCCAGAAACTAGGAATTGGGAAGGCAAGACCTACAACAGTTATGCTGCAGCTAGCCGACAGATCCTATGTGCATCCAGAGGGAAAAATCGAGGACATACTGGTAAAAGTTGATAAATTTATTTTTCCCGCTGACTTTATTGTTTTGGATTGTGAAGCAGATGAGCATGCACCTATCATTCTCGGGAGACCATTCCTAGCGACAGGGAGAACCTTGATCGACGTTGAAAAGGGAGAACTCACAATGAGGGTGAATGACCAGCAGGTAAAACTAAATGTGTTCCAAACACTAAGGCATGCCGATGATCCAGAAGAATGCCAACTACTTCATGCCACGGTAGAGTTTAACTTCGATGAGGAATTTAGTTGCCTCGGCAACTACATTGCCGACCAAGAGAAACATGAGGAGTATGAAGAACCGGTCGATGAGGAACAACAAGAAGAGGCAAATTGGCTAGTCAACCGACCAGGTACATACTTTGAACCACTGGATTACTCAGGTAAGGAAGGTAAACTCGAAAAACCCTCTATCGAAAATCCACCAATTCTTGAGTTGAAACAATTGCCAGAGCAACTGAAATATGTATACTTAGGGACCGATAATACATTACCTATAATTATTTCCTCTAAGTTATAGCCTGAGCAGGAAAAGAAGCTGATCAACATGTTGAAGCTACATAAAAAGGCAATAGGGTGGACAATTGCCGACTTGAAGGGAATTAGCCCGGCGGTGTGCATGCACAAGATCTTGTTGGAAGATGATCACAAACCTTCAATTGAGGCCCATAGGAGACTGAATCATGCCATGAAAGGGGTTGTAATGAAAGAAATCATCAAGTGGCTTGACGCCGGCATTATATACCCTATCTCCGATAGTACGTGGGTGAGTCCGTACAATGTGTGTACCGAAAAAGGGAGGTATAACGGTGGTAAGCAATGAAAATAATGAACTTATCCCAACCAGACTGTGACCGGTTGGAGGGTTTGTATGGACTATCGAAAGCTAAACAAAGCCACTAGGAAAGATCACTTCCCATTACCCTTTATTGATCAAATGCTTGACCGTCTTGCGGGTAAACCCTTTTATTGTTTTCTTGATGGTTATTCGGTTACAATCAGATTGCCATAGCACCGAAGATCAAGAAAAGACAACCTTCACATGCCCATACAAGACTTATGCCTTCCGAAGGATGGCGTTCGATTGTGTAACGCCCGGCAACCTTCCAAAGATGCATGATGGCGCTCTTTTCAGACATGGTCGAAGACTTCCTTGAGATCTTCATGGATGATTTTTCGGTTTTTGGTAATGACTTCGACGGCTGTCTCGGCAATTTAGAGAAGGTGTTGGCAAGATGCGAAGAAACGGATTTAGTCCTCAATTGGGAGAAATGCCACTTTATGGTAGATGAAGGAATAGTGCTCGGCCACAAGATTTCATCCAAGGGAATTGAAGTAGACAAAGCCAAGGTGGACGTAATCGAGAGATTACCCCCACCAAATTCGGTTAAAGGAATTCGAAGTTTTCTCGGACATGCAGGTTTTTACAGGAGGTTCATTCATAATTTTTCTAAAATCACTAAACCTTTGTGTAATCTACTTGGACAGGATAAAGTCTTTGATTTTGATGATTCTTGCACTCAAGCATTCGAAACCCTAAAGAAAAAGCTTGCCTCGGCACCCATTTTCGTTCCACCAGATTGGACACTACCTTTTGAGCTTATGTGTGATGCAAGTGATTTCGCAGTAGGAGCAGTCCTAGGCCAACGCACAGGTAAGACCTTCCATGTGATATACTACGCTAGTAAAACTCTTAATGGTGCTCAAGTGAATTACACAACAACGGAGAAAGAGTTACTAGCTGTAGTTTTCGCATTTGACAAGTTCCGATCCTATTTAATTGGTACAAAGGTAATTGTTCATACGGACCATTCGGCAATCAAATACTTATTTGCTAAAAAGGATGCTAAACCTCGTTTGATTTTTTGGATATTACTTTTACAAGAATTTGATATTGAAATTAAGGACAGGAAAGGAACAGAAAATCAAGTGGCCGATCACTTATCACGTTTGGAACGCAATAGGGAGGAGGACGCAGATCTAGAGATATGCGATGCATTCCCGGATGAACAAATTCTAATTGCCTCGACAACCCTCAACGCCTCAGCAACCCTTGACGCCTCGGCAACCCTAGATGCCTCGACAACCCATGACGCCGCAGCAGTCTTTGAAGCGCACGCCTCGGCAATCTTGGGAACAGTCGCCACGACGGCACATGCCTCGGCAATACCCTGGTACGCGGATTTAGTTAACTTCCTTGTTTGTGGTATTTTTCCTTATGGCATTACTCACCAAGGGAAGAAGCGGTTCCGCCATGATGCTAAGCATTACTTTTGGGACGAGCCTCTTTTGTTTAAACAATGTGCAGATCAGGTTATATACGCCGATGTGTCCTCGAAGAAGAGCAACAAAATGTACTCCGCAATGCCATTCTTCACCCTATGAAGGACATTTTGGAGGAACTCGTATCATGCCAAAGTCTTGCAATCCGGTTTGTATTGGCCAACATTGTACAAAGATGCCCAAGACTTTTACAAGCAATGTGATCGTTGCCAAAGGACGGGCAATATCTCTAGACGACATGAGATGCCGCTCCAGAACATCATCGAGGTAGAACTGTTCGATGTATGGGGGATCGATTTTATGGGACCTTTCCCATATTCATTCAACAACCTCTACATCTTACTTGCCGTCGACTATGTGTCTAAATGGGTAGAGGCAGCTGCAGTTCCCAACAACGATTCCAAGACCGTACAACGATTCCTGCAGAAAAACATATTTACACGGTTTGGGATGCCGAGAGCAATTATCAGCGACGGGGGCAAGCATTTTGACAACAAACTAATTGCCAAGATGTTGCACGCGCGGCATATCACCACACAAGATCACCACGGCATATCACCCACAAACCAACGGGCAAGCAGAAATTTCCAACCGGGAGTTGAAGGGAATACTCGAGAAAGTTGTAAATCCCTCAAGGAAGGATTGGTCATTAAGACTAGATGACGCACTTTGGGCATATCGCACTGCATTCAAAACACCATTAGGTATGTCCCCCTTCCGGCTTGTCTATGGTAAAACATGTCATCTACCGGTGGAAATCAAGCACAAGGCGTATTGGGCAATCAAGACCGTGAATATGGATTGGGAAGTGCGGACAAAAGCGCTTGATGGATCTCAATGAGATAGAAGAATTTCGTGCACTCGCCTATAACAATGCACGAATCTACAAGGAGAAAACAAAGCGATGGCATGACAAGAAACTATTGCCACGGCAATTCACGCCAGGGCAACTAGTTCTCCTATTCAATTCTCGGCTAAAACTTTTCCCGGGAAAGCTGAAATCAAGATGGTGGGGACCATTCGAAGTCGTCAAACCATTCTCTCATGGTGCCGTGATAATCAAGTCCATCTCTGACAACCATGAATTCAAAGTTAATGGACAAAGATTGAAGCACTACAATGGTGCCCATGTGGAACGTAACAAGGAAGTGGTCAATTTAGGAGATGCATGAGCATGCTCTCCCTTTTGATATTTTTATTTTATTTTTTATTTTTATTTTTGTTTTTTTGTCGATTATTTTATTATTTTATTTATTTTTCATTTTTTTGATTTTTGATTTTATTTTATTATTTTGCCGATTATTAGTAGTTTTAGGATAGATTTTTTTTATTCAAGTCTAAGAATCCTATTACACATCTTTATTTATTTTCTTTATTAGTTTATCTTTAATTTTAATCCTTATTTGATTTGTTTTTGAATTGTAGGAAAGGAAGTTCAAGAGAAAGAAGGAATTCTAAACCAAGTAGGAAAACATCTTCAACAAGGAAACTAATGGGCTGAATCTAAGGCTTATATAAAGCCTCCAATTCATCCTAACCAAAACCCCTTTGTCGAAAATCCCTACCAAAACCTTTTTTTTCGATTTCGCCCAATCCCAACCACCTATCTTTTCTATAAAACCCATCACCCTTAACCTATTCCTACTTTCTATCTTGCAACTTTTTAGTTTCTTTTCTTTTCTTTTATTTGTTTTTACTCACAACCAAGATCATACATGGCATCCAAGATTAAACTTTTAGTTCATCCAAGTTCCTCCAAAGAACCAAGATACAAGAAGTTTGCTACACTGGCGGTTCAAGAAAGATTTCAATCCAAGTTTGAAAGCCGGAAGATTCATGAAGAACAAGGCTTTGAATACTCCAACTCTCATCAAGATTTCGGCCTTGAACCATTCATCTTCAAGAGGATTGCACATCAAAAGTGGCAAATCTTTTGCCATCAACCGAACCGGTAACATCTCATGGGTAAGAGAATTCTATGCTCACTCACCTAACCCAGATAATCCTTATGTTTTTGTTCGTGACAAGGCCATACTTATAAGTCCCGAAAGCATCAACACCTTTTACGGACTTTACATTGAGAAGGACGAGCATCAAGCCTTCGTTGACCAAATCAATCCCAAGCAACTCGACAAGGTGCTTCAAGAACTCACTCAACCGGGAACTCATTGGAACGACGGTAAATACAAGGGCACGGTAAATCGCCTTCGGCTTAAACCCGAGGCAAAACTATGGAATAAGTTTGTTAAAAATTATTTAATGCCCTCCACACACAATACTACCGTTGATATACCACGTCTTTTGCTCATACATTCTATTTTGCATAATCGCATCATTAACATTGGAAAAATTATTTGTGATGAGATTTTTTGTATGCAGCTCAAAAGATAAGGGTTATCTTTTCTTCCCTTGCTTAATTTCTAATCTTTGCAAGGAGATGCATGTCCTGAGTGAGTCTACCGATGAAAAGGCCCTACCCAAGTCTGGTTGGAATCAAGCACTAATAAGGAAGCTAATGGGAGAGGCACCGGAAGATTCTTCAAGGCCTCCAATTGCCACGACAACTTCTGCCGCCGCGGAAATCCCTAATGCCCAAGCACCTAACGCCAGGGCAACTCGGCCATTAATCCCGGGACACTTTGAAGCACTTTTGAACCCATTGACAAGCCGCCTAAGGCAAATTGAAGATCGGCAACTAATGTTCACGCGGTACATGAAGGAGCACAACAATGCCATCACCCAAGTCATCCTAGAAAAGTACCCGGACAATCGCGTGCCGTTCCCAATCTTTCCCGCCGATATCCTTGCCACGGCAACCAAGAAAGCTGACGCCATGGCAACCAACCCTGACGATGCCCCGGCAACCACTGCAAAAGCCAAAGGTAAAGCACTTATGCCCGAATCAACTCCTATGGAATCATTTTCTGATTTTTCAGATTCGGACGAGTCCTCCATTGAACCAATAAAGACCGCACCAATTGAATCCTCCAAGCGAAAAACCATTGACATTGATGAAGAGGATGATGAGGACAACCCCGTACGAGGATCGATTCCACCACCGGCAACAAGAAAACAACCACCGCGTTCAAGCAAGAAAATCAAGACGCCAACTAGAAGGAAACTAATCATCTACGATGACGAACTCTCGGAGTAAGTCCTCGTATGCATTTTTATTTTTATTTTTCGTTATTTTTATGCATGCATTGAGGACAATGCCTCACTCGAGTTTGGGGGGATTGTTATTAGTAATTACCATGTTTAGTTACATTAATCTTAAGTATTACATTTAGGATACATAAATTGCTTGCCATGCCTTTAATTAGAACAAGAATTGCTTAGATTTGATGAATATTCGATGATGACTTTGCCAATGCACTTAATTGATAGAATTTTTATTCTAGGATAACCATGGAAAAACTTAGAAATTTACTATGATGCTAAATCTGATGAAACACTGTTATGGTTTGATTGATTTAAGGAATTCTAGTAAACTTAGGTTGATAATTAACAAATTGGGGGATTAGAATAAAAATTGGATGAATGTTAGAGGTGCCCGAAATTGGCTCTAGCATGTGCTAAAACTTAGAATCACTAGAGGTGCCCGAAACTGGCTCTAGGAGGTGTTAAAAAAAATTATCTAGAGGTGCCCGAAACCGGCTCTAGTCGATTAAATTAACTTAAGAAAACTAAAAACAAAACAATAGAGGTGCCCAAAAACTGGCTCTAGTTAAAACATGATAAAAAGAACCCAATGAAGTAATTTGAAAACCTATTGTTTGCATAGAATCTGGAAAATCAACTTGCACACAACTCCGCACACACTCACAAGCATTATAGTTTGATTCCGAGTAACTCCTCAGTTTTTCGAAAAATAAAATTATAATCGTACTTTGTGCCCCGGTTCAGAGAATTGAAATCAAGTTCAAAGCTAAGTTTGTGAAAATTGAAGTCTTGGCAGGTAATTATGAGTTTGCATTGCTTGAGGACAAGCAATAGTTCGAGTTTGGGGGTGTGATAAGTGTTCAAAAGTACTATTTTTTTACCCTTTTTACTCATATTATTGTTAGACTTAGGCTCATATTAGTTGCATAGTTAGCCATTCATGCATTAATCCATGTTTCCTTCCATCGTTGAGCTTGATCACATAACTTGGTAGTTTTTGGGGAAAAGATGCTGCTTTGGTGTGCTTTGTGTGTGTATGTGCAGGATCACTTGCCAAAGCAATGCCGAGCTAGTTGCCAGGGCAATGCATGAAGGAGATGCCGAGCTAGTTGCTAGGGCAATGCATGAAGGAGACGCTGAGCCAGTTGCCATGGTATTTGTCGACAAAGACAAAATGCAATAGGGATGTCGAAATTCATGACTTTACAAGCCCAAGATAACATGGAGCAAGGCCCAAGCCCAAAGGAATTTGATTGCCATGCATAGATTAAAGAAGAATTAAATTCCAAGAAGATAGGAGAAGTTCTAATAGGAATAAAATTATAATAAAGAATTATATTCTTTAAAGATAATTTAATTCCAACTCAAACTCCTCCTCAAAGAAGGACTTTGGCCTAGCCCTATAAATATCAAGGAGATTTCGATAAGATGCATAGAGAGAGCAAGAGGGAATTTCGACAAGACCAAGAGAGGAAGCAAAGGGGAATTTTCGACAAGCTTCAACTTTTCTTCCTTGTTCGATTGGGTTCATGCTAGGGATTGTTTATCTTGTGTTTCTTTGGAACCTAGCCATGAACTAAATTTACTTGGCTATGGTTATTGTGTTTTGTGGTTGTGAGAAACTATTGGTTTTTGTTTAGGTAATAATAGTTTGCACTTTTCTATTTCAAGTTTTATTCATTCTTGGTTCTTATTATTGCTTGCGAGTGAATTGGGAGAGGATCTCGTGATTTCATCCATTTATCTAATATCGGGAGAGTTAGATTCAAGAAACGAATGAATATGATCTTTATTCAATCCAATGATGGTGAAGATTAATCCGGCTTAGGAATAAGTTAAGGATTTCAACGGCTAAGAGGAGCGCAAGATTGGTTGTTGTTCACCCTTGGTTCACGCAGGGATGTATTATCAAGGCATGCACAAGTAGCTAGAGTTTTGACTTAGGGATAAGAAGAAACCAGTGAAGAACGCTCCGCCGAACCTTGAAGTTGCTGCCCAGACGCCCAAGTAGTTGCCCAGGCAACCATCGATTAGTTGCCAAGGCAACCCCGTTGTGCAAGTTGCCACGGCAACTGAGTTGCCCGTGCACTCTTTTACCAAGACGATCCAATCGGCTATCACACCTCAACTCACGATAACCTGGCCTATCTCTCTCTCATTTGAATTCATATTTTCTTTTACTTTATTGCTATCTAGATTAGTCATTAGTTAAACTTCTATAATTCTTTACTTGTGTTTTACTTTTACAGTGCAAGAGACTAGATTCTTGAAGTAGCACCAATCCCTGTGGAGACGATATCTTTTATACTATAACTTGCGACGTGTATACTTGCACAATTGCGTAGCACTTATTACGCGCAACAGTTAACATTCCCCCAAACCTAGCTCATTGCTTGTCCTCAAGTAATGCAACTAAAACTAAGAAAATAGAAAAATAAGTACCTCAGAAAAATTATTCTGAATGCCAATAAGCAGAATCTGGCCCTAGTTATTTCTTTAGACATCCTAGTGTAGTAATGCCAAACAGATAAGCATGAAGTGCAGGCAATATGCATCAAGTGCCCTTTTACTCCCTTAGTCAAATGTAATACCCAAACTCATAATTATTAATTTTCTTTTATTTTGCCAAGGGTTTTACTGGCAATATTTTAAGCTTGCTTTGTAATACTGTTTGGCATGGGAAATAAGAGGGAGCATACCACGAACCTCCATGTTAGCCCAGATATTACTAGGCTTTGCTCTTCAATTAATAACCTAAAGTTTTTGACTTGAGATCTAAGAGGGAGCAAACCATGAAGCCCCAAGTTACTTATTATTTCCAAGGCAAATTAGAGTTCTACATTTTTTCTTGCCTTGGCAAAACATTGTTGGCTTATTATTTTCTTTTACCCTGGCAATTTTTTTATTCTGAGCTTAGTTCCAAGAATTCTAAGTTTGTTTAGGAATTAGATGCATATTATGTGTTAAGTGAGACTTCAGTTCCCTAAACTAGAGATCAATTGCCAAGAAGACTTGACATTACTATTCTATTGACATATGCAAACTAAGGATTTCTAATTTCATCACCAGACAAAATATTTTAGAACAAACTATACTAAACTCGCAATGTGTTAGCAAACTTTCAAAATTTAACCTAGGCAAAAGAAATTTTTAGTGGTTTGGGATGCAAATTATACCTAATCTATATTGCAACAAAATGCAAACAAAAATATAAACATGAATGCATGGCATGAAAGCCGATGTGAGGTAACACACACCCCCAAACTAAAGGTGTGCATTGTCCTCAATGCATGTAAACATATATAAACAAATAAACTAAAAATAAGATGCATGAACAATATGTATAAGAATGACTTCAAGGAGTTTAAGGGGAAAAAGACTCCCCTTCGGAGGTTTCTTGGTGTGTGACGCGGGTCTTTCTCTAAAAAAACTCCTTTGATCAGGAGCCAATGTGTTTTTTCCCTTCATGATGGATTTAAGGCGGAAGTGGAAGCTTCAATGTCATGGAGAACTTCCTTGAACAATCTTCACTGGCCCTGAGGTGGTAGGAGCATCAATGGTAGCAGATGAGGTAGATGCAACAGGTGTTGCAACAGGTTTGGCTTGGATTCGTTCTTCTTCTAATTCGTGTGATGTTTCTATTCTGGCAGACTCAACATGGACAAGGGACACTTGTACAGTGGCATCTGATTGCATCAGAGTATGGATTAAATGATGACTGGTTAACACATCATCATTAGAAAAAGAGTTAGTGGGAAACTCAGGGAAGGCTAACAAGATACTCAGGGATATTCCTTCAAGAGTTTTCTTGATGGAATAGTCCCAAGCATGAGTATAATGCCAGAGCTTGGTGTTTTGCTCCTCTACTTTCTCCAACTTTTGGAGAATGATCTCCTGGCGTTGGTAGATTTGAGAAAGCATTACCACTGACCTAGCTGGCATAGGAGTCTTAGGTTCTACCTTAGGCACCTTGGCCTTGGAAACTGGCTCAACAGCCTTTCCTTTGCCCTTCTCCTTGGAGTCTGTGGTAGTGAGTTACCTCTATAAGGCAGGAGTGATAGTTGTTCCCTTACTTTCTTTGACATTGTCCGAATCAATCTTTGGCACACTATGCTGCATACAAATATTAGAAATTAATAAAAGGAAAATAACTTCCACTACCATTATTGATGTACTTATAAGTTTTATCAATAATGATACGGCCGATGTTGATCTTGCGGCCCACGATGATTGAATGCAGCAATGCCAGTCTTTCTTCTAGGACAGTCTTGTTATGGGTGGCCGGCATCAAGTTTGCCTCCAAGAAGTGGTTTCACCCTCTTGGTTGTGGCTTCAATGCTAGCCGTTTCACCGTCCGGTAGCCCTTCGATGACACAGTCCACTTTCCAAGCTTGCATATATCTTTCAAGAGCTTTTGCCTCTTGGCAGCATCCAATGAATCAACAAATTTAGAGTGTTTCTTATCTGCACCATCCAATTTAAACATAGCATTAATAGATCCATCATCAAATCGAACACACGCACCTCATATAAGAAAGAAAAATGAGTCTTTGGTCATGAGATGAGCATAAAACTTTAGACAATGTTGGAATAGATTTCCCCAGTTTGTTGGAAAAACGACTCCCACTTGTGTTGCTTTACCAACGCTATGAACTCCGATGAATAACCCAAGTTAGGTTCATTCTTGAACTCGAAGTTCTTCTCGTAGAAAAACATTCTCGAGGCAAAGTTCTCCTCGTACTTCTTGTGGATCTCTTCATTAAAGAAAATCTTGAAAGGTGTTGAAGAGGATGTCATGGAAAATTTTGTAGAGAAATCGGAAGGATCTTGGGAAAGAGAGTATGTGGGTTCTTGTTTCTTGACGAGGAAGATGAAAAGAAATTGCAAAGTTTTTGTTAAGGGAAAGGTTGGGGTTTAAGTAGAGGGAAAAAGTAACGGTTGATGGTTTTAATTGGTGGTTAATGGTGATAACGATGAATGCATGTTTAGGGGAAAGATAATGATAAGCTAAGGGATGTGATAAGCTAGTTGTAGAATGTGAAAGGACGGCGCGGGAAAAGGGATAGGATAAAAATGAGGAGTTAAAAATTTGAACATCAATTGTTTTTACCCTAGGCGGATAGGACTTTTATCTTGCCCTTAGGAAAAAATTCCCTCTTCTTAGGCCTAACTCCCACAAGCCCAAGTGCTCAACGTAGGGTTCGTTGTGCCAACCATCATCTTGGCATACTTCTTGGCAAAATAATTTGTACCTACACTCACTCGAAGCCAACCTTTCAAAGCAGCAAAAATGAAAGAAAACAAAAATAAAAAAATAGAAATAAAAAATGAAAAATAAATAAAATAAAATACTAAAAAAGAAAAAAAAATAACTAACCTAATTATTTACACTGATTGATCAAAGAATTCAATTTCAGCTAAAAGAATAATCTCCTGAACATTATCTTGATTACGTTCTAGATAATGTTTCAACTTTTGGTCGTTTACCTTAAAAGTTGTACTAGTCGTGAAATCCTTAATGTCAACTACTCCATGAGCATATGGCTTGACAACTTCAAAGGGGCCTGACCATCTGAGCTTAATCTTCCCAGTGAGTAGCTTTAACATAGAGTTAAATAACAAAACTCTTTGGCCGATATCAAACTGCCTTGGCAATATTCTGTTATCATGCCACCTCTTTGTCTTTTCCTTGTATAACTTGGTATTCTCATAGGCTTGAGCTTGAAATTTCTCTAACTCGTTCAAATCAAACAACCTTTTCTCACCAGCAACCCATCATTCCATATTAAGCTTTTTGGTTGGCTAATATGCTCGATGTTCTAACTCCACTAGCAAGTGGCATGCCTTCCCAAAAAATAAGTCTGTATGGGGAGGTTCCCAAAGGAGTTTTAAAAGTTGTTCTATAAGCCCAAAGGAAGTCATCTAGTCTCAAGGACCAGTCCTTCCTTGTTAGATTCACAGTATTTTCCAAAATGTTCTTAATCTCCTTATTTGAGATCATCGCTTGGCCATTTTTTTGGGGATGGTAGGTTGTGGCAATTCGCTGCTGGATTCCATACTTGTACAGAGCTTTAAAAATTCAATTACATTTAAAGTGGGTACCTTTATCGTGAATGATAACTCTGAGGGCACCGAATTGAGTGAAAATATGCTTATGCAGGAACTTGGCAATGGCCTTAGCATCGTTAGTTGACAAAGCAACAACTTCAACCCATTTTGAAACGTAGTTAACGGCCACAAGGATATATAGGTTACCACATGATGGGGGAAATGAACCCATGAAGTCTATTCACCATACGTCAAATAGTTTTACTGCATAATGTTCTGGAGTGGCAATTGATGTCTACTAGAGATGTTACCTGTCCACTGGCATTGATCACAAGCCTTGGCAAAATTATGGGCAACCTTGTAAAGTGTGGGCCAAAAGAATCCTGACTGCAGCACCTTGGCCGTAGTTTTCACCCCAGCAAAGTGGCCTCCATACGCTACTGCATGGCATAAGTGCAATATGTTGTGTTATTCATCTTTTGGCACACACTGACGTATCATTTGATCGACACACTACTTAAACAAAATTGGCTCATCCCAATAATATTACCAAACATCTCGTAAAAATTGTTTTTTGGCATTATATACCAGATCTGGTGGCAAAATTTTACTTACCAGGTAGTTGACTATGTCAGCATACCATGGCACAAAATTGACTGCAAGTACTTACTCATCTGGGAATTCATCCCTTATGGCAGCAGTCTTGCCATCTTCAAGGCGATGCTTTAGTCGTGATAGCTGGTTAGCTACCAAGTTCTCACTCTTCTTCTTTTCTTGAATCTCGAGATTGAATTCTTGTAGCAAGAACATCCATTGAAATAGTCTGGGCTTGACATCGTTCTTTACCAAGAGATATTTTAATGTCGAATGGTCTGTGTACACCACAACCATGTTACCTACCAAGTAAGATCTAAAATTGTCAAATGGAAAGACAACTGCAAGAAATTCTTTCTCGGTTGTGGAGTAATTGAGCTGGGCTCCATTTAGCGTCTGATTGGCATAGTAGATTGCATGGAAAAACTTGCCATGCCTCTATCCCCACACTGCTCCCACGACAAAGTCGTTGGCATCGCACATGAGCTCGAATGGCTCATTCCAGTCAGGTGCCACGACTGTAGGGGCATTAATCAATCTTTCTCTAAGTTCTTAAAACATTCTTAAACAAGAATTATCAAATGCAAAAGCGGTATTTTGTTCCAAAAGCAAGCATAAAGTTTTAGAGATATTTGAAAAATCTTTAATGAAACGATGGTAAAAACCTACATGTCCCAAAAAACTTCTTATACCTTTTACACTTGTAGGAGGTGGCAATTGTTTGATTACCTCAACTTTTGCTTTGTCAACTTCCAGTCCTCTCTTGGTCACTTTGTGCCCAAGAACTATGCCCTCCATTACCATGAAGTGTCATTTTCCCAGTTCAGGACTAGATTAGTCTCAATAAATCTCCTAAAAACATGCTCCAAACTTTGAAGACATTCCTCGAATATTTTTTAAATGCCGAGAAATTATCCATGAATACTTCCAAGTTGTTTTCTATCATGTTGAAAAAATAGACATCATGCAACGTTGAAACGTTGTTGGTGCATTACACAACCCAAAGGAAATTCTTCTAAAAATGAATGTCCCATAAGGAGTAGTGAACATGGTTTTCTCTTGATCATTTGGGGTGATGGCAATTCGGTTGTAGCCCGAGTAACAGTCTAGTAAGCACTAAAATGCCTTACCGACAAACCTGTCTAACATTTGATCGATGAAGGGCAATAGAAAGTGGTCATTCCTTGTAGCATTATTTAGCCTCCTGTAATCCATGCACACTCTCCAACCTATGATAGTCCTGGAGAGAATCAACTCATTCCTGCTATTTTGTACAACGATCATGCCACCGTTCTTCGGTACACATTGCACCGGGCTAACCCACGAGCTATCAAAAATGGGATAGATTATCCAGGCATCCAACTATTTTATAATTTCTTTCTTCACTACCACTTTCATTCTCAGGTTCAATCTTTTCTTGCCTTCAATGGTTTTGCTATGCCACTCTTCCAAAATAATTTCGTGCATGCATTATAGTTGGGCTTATTCCTCGGATATTAGCCAATTCCCATCTCAAAGCTTTCTTATAATTGCTTAATATCTCCAGTAATCTCTCCTCTTGATCATTAGCGAGATCAGCAGAAATGATCACTGGCAAAGTTGAGTTATTACCTAAATATCATACTTGAGGTGGTCTGGCAATGGTTTCAACTCGAATTCTGGTAGCTCCTCAATTGATGGCTTAGGTGCCTTGATCTCTCCACCAGCCAACTCTAGTGGCTCTGGTTGTCCAAAATAGCTCACATCTTCAATCTCCAAGGTTGATCCTTCAGATTCTTCACTCAGCTCATCTTCATCATCAAGTTCTCTAGCATCACAGTCTGGGTCTTGGCAAATCTGTGCCACGTCCATAGTGAAAATGTACTTCATCACTCATTAGCTTGGCATTCCTCAGGTCCATCTGCGCATTTAAGAGCTTGAAACACATTAAATGTAACATGTTGATCATTCATGCGCATTGTAAGTTCACCCTTGTGAACATAAATCAAGGCCCTACTTGTGGTAAGGAATGGTCTACCCAATATAATTGGGACATTAATGTATGCCTCATAATCTAAAATGATACAATTAGCTAGAAATATAAATTTGTCTACCTTCACCAACACATCCTCAATCTTACCCTTAGGATGTGCAAAAGATCGGTATGTCAGCTAAAGTGTTACCGTTGTAGGCCTTGCTTCAATTCCAAGCTTCTTGAAGACTGACCTTGGCATCAAATTGATGATGGCTCCCAGGTTATATATTTCCTTGCCCATTAATCTATTGCCGATGGTACAAGGAATAATGAAACTTCCCAGATCTTTTAGCTTTAGTGGCAATCGATTGAGTATCATGGCACTGCATCCCTCGGTAAGAGCTACAATCTCGAAATCACTCAATTTCCTCTTTTTGGACAGGATGTCCTTCATGAATTTGACATAGTTTGGCATCTGCTCAAGAGCTTCCACTAAAGGTATGTTGATTTGTAATTGTTTAAGGACTTCTAGGAAGCGCTTAAATTGTTGGTCCTACTTATGGTTTTAGAGCCTTTGTAAAAGGTGTTGGTGGATAAGCAAATGCTGGCGTCACTGGCTTTGCCAAGGTGGTGCTGGCATTATATTGATGTCTGGCACCAGATAATGGTTTGACATTATATTATTGTTTGACATCATCAACTTTCATTTATTCTTTTTCTGCTCCTCTAAGGTCATATGCTGGCATCAATTTTTCAGTTTGGCAATTAACTGACTGTGTAACGCCTCAGTTTTGGGCCTAGCGATTTATAGGCTGGTTAGACGGTCTGGTGGATCGGGTTAGAGATTCGAATAGGATTCAAGATTAAAATTGAATTAAATATTTTAGAGTGAGGAAATATTTGGGAAAATATCTAAAAATAATTACTAAATATATGGATATTTTGGTAAAGTTAATTTTGGAAAATGGGCTTTGGAAATCGAACATTTTGATCTAGTGACTATAATGTAAATTTTAAAAACTATTTTGGTGACTGTTTTGTAAAAGTGGTCAAAACTTTGAATCTTTAAGGAGCTATTTGCCCAAAGTCTAATATCAGACTTTTATCCCTTAATTTGCTATTTTAAAAGGGTTTTGGAAAATATAAATAGGTTGGGAGAATTAATTTAATAATTAATTGCTTAAACAAATTTCACGTAACTAACTTTCTCTAAAAAGATTTTCTCTTAAATTCTCTCCAGCCAAACACTCTTTTCTTCTTCAAAATATTAAGGTAAATTCTTTTTTTCTTTAATCTTTTGATTTCAAATGCATTCTTGATGGTTTTCTATTAAAACCTTATTGTTTTAATCTTATTTTCTTATGTAAATCAACTAAATTAAGGGAAAAGTAATCTATTAGACGTGAGCTTAGTTTTCTCCTCTAATATAAGGTTCTTTATTGAAATTTCCAAGTTCTTGACTCATTATAAATGATTTCTAATGAGTTTTAATGATTTAATTATGGAATATGGTTAAATCAAGGTTTAATTGATGAGTTTATGTGATTTTCGAATTGGATCTGTTTTTCTGGGTTTTTGATTGGTTTTAATCAAGTTTTTGATGTTATATAATGTTAATAGATTGATTTTAATGTTGGAATCTCGAAGCTATGTGAATCTCTAATGTTCTAGGTTGTTAGTTTTGTGTTTTTGAGGTGTTGTGGAGGTTTAATGTTTGCTGGAGATATAAGGATTTGTTTGGATTGTTTTTGAATGTCAATCGATGTTAATTTATGGATTGAAATATTAGATTATGGTTGGGTTATTTCTAGGTTAAGTTGGAAGGTATTTTCGGTTGTTTTCGGAAGAAGTTTGATAGATGTTTATGATGCGAAGTTAAGGAGTGGTGTTGTTGGGATTATGAATGCATGATGATGAATTAATCCTCTGTTATTATGTGATTAAAATAAGGGAGAGTGATCCTAAGGTCGTCGGTGAAGCTTCTGAGGCTCCGGACGCTTGTTTTCACATTGGCGATTAAAGCTTTCCGTGTGAGTGAGTGAGAACGTGGATTTCAGCTTTGAAATGGTTTAAAAGTGGTTTATGGAAGTTTAAACTTAGCTTGAAACGCTGGTTTAAACTCATAAGTAAGTATAAAGGGATTTCTTTCTCGGTCGTGCTTTAATGAAATGGTTTTTATGCACCTGTTTTGAATTACATGGTACCTACTGTTTAAGCATGTTTCCAAGCATGTTATATACTGATTTCGATCATATTTTGATGATGGATGCATTGGTAGATGATCCATGTAAGTATGAGGAACACTTGTGACTGCATTGGGTTAATGCATTGAAAATGGTTTTGATGTGTTGCTTTAAAAACAGTGAGGTACATGGTTAATAATGAATTATATTGGCAAGTGATGTGATTTAAAATGCCATCGGATATAGTTGGCCGGCCATAGGATTGATAGTGCACTATAAAAAGTCTCATTGGATGTCAAGGGGTTTATACGGTGTACCGAATGCTCCATCCAAGTACCCTAACGGTCGAGGGGTTATATGGTACCGAAAACTCTCGTTAGTGGATTATGCAGCTAACTAATGATTGAGGTTGGTGTCGTCGGGTTGTAGGTGGTACCATAATTCCAGTTGAGATGGCATGAAGTGTTGAAAGGACACTTGTTGAATCCGTGTATCCGATGTAATATTTTGGAAAGTGGAACTTGGTTTATTTTCACTTGAAAGCCAATATAATTGTTGATGTATTATGTTAATGGATGTTAATGTATAATGTTGGTTTATACATGTTTTACTCTTTAAGTTTTACATATGGTTGTTATGCATGGGAAAACTTAATCTAACATCCCTAAAACTGGTCTAGTCAGAATTGGGTTCCGGTGATCGAAAACCCTAAACAGAAAAGGTCCAAACATTGTATTGACTTTGACCGCAAGGTTAATTGTATCGATATTGGATTCCAAAAGAATCAAATTATTGTTTAAGGACCTTATTGTATGTATTGAAAACCTTTTAGTGGCTAAATTATAGAAATTGAAAGTTTAAGGGAAAAATCATAGAGTGTTAAGAGTTGAGGGACTAACCTTATGATTAGCCCCTCTTCAATTATAATCACCTATACGTGGAGTGATCTAATGGAGCTACTTCATGGGAAGGAAAACTTCTAAACTAAAGAAATAAACGAAAGAAAGGATGAACCAAAAGACTTACCCGGTTAAAAGATACGCAAGCACCTCAGCTCATCATCGTCTTCCTCATCCAAGCACACACCGCTATTGCAGCCTAACCTCAAGCTTAGTTTTTCTTTGGTTTATTTTTATCGAATCGTTGCTATCAATCAGGTAAGCTTAATTTCCCAAGCTATTGTTGAAATCCATGGGAGATTTGAGCGTAATCTCAAGCTAGGTTTTGGCTATCCATGGAAAATGTTTAGATAATAGCTATATCGACTTTAGATATTGTTATATTGATTTCAATATCGTGATATCGATCCTAAAAATTTCCTATTGTTTTCCTAGCTCAAGAATCGATTAAAGAGCATCCATCATTTCCATCAAGTCTAGGGATAAGGGAATTGCTATCCGAGAGCCGTAGGAGCTTCATATTATCTAGGTAATTATAGTCGGAGTCTCGGGATTAGGCTAGGTGCCTTTCCTGATTTCATTTTCATTGATTATAGTAATGGCTAACACTATTGTCAAGGATTATTGCATTGAACCACTTAAGTTGATTCCAATGGTAAGTTAAGGTAAGTCATTGCATTGATTATCGACCATTGATATTGCTATAGTCATTGCCATCGCTCATTGTCATTGAATTCGCCATCGATATAGTCATTGAATTATTGAAGCAATGAACATTGGACATAGAGCATAGTCGTTGCTATTGTCATCGTCATTATTATTGTCATTGTATACTGATATCGACAAATTTATTGTCATCGAAACATTGTAAATAAAGCACCGACCATTGTTATTGTCATCGAGATCATTGAACATTTCCATTGTTATTGATATTGCTATTGAACATGGACATCGGAATATTGAATATTGATAAGAACATGGACATCAGAATATTGAAAATTGATAAGAACATGGAACATAGCTATTGTTATTGAACATTGATTATTGATATTGCTACCGGACGTTGGATTCGAAAGGACATTGGATACTGTTGCGCGTATTGAGTGCTATGCAAACAGTGCAAGTATACACGTCGCAAGTAATAAAGTGATACAAGTATTGAGTATCGTCTCCACAGGGATTGGTTTGGGCTACTTTGTTTAAGTTACTGCATTGGAAAAGAAAAACACAAGTAGGTGATTGTAGGAATTATAACTAATGAGTAAACTAAGAGCAATAAATTAAAAGAATAGATGAAATCGAAAGAGAGGGAATAGGGCAGGTTATCATGAATTGTAAAGTGATCATCGAATGGTTCGTCGTGGTGATTGAGTAGCAGCCAGATTGCCAGGGCAATTCTGTTACGATTGCCTAGTCGATTGCCAGGGCAATTTGGTTGCAATTGCCTGGTTTATTGCCAGGGCAATTTTTCCTTGTTGCCTGGTTAGTTGCCAGGGCAATTCCACCTCGTTGTCTGATTAGATTACCTGGGCAATGCTCCCGTGATTGCCTGGGCAATTAAGAATGGGTCGATTGCCTAGGCAATTGAGCATTCACTTCCAAAGTTCGGCGAAGCGTTCTTCAATGATTCCTCGTTATCCCTAACACGAAATACTGTTAATTGCACACGTCTTGATAATACATCCCTGCGTGAATCAAGGGTGAACAACAACCAATCTTGCGCTCCTCTTAGCCATTGAAATTCGTAACTTATCCCTAAGACGAATTAGTCTTCACCAACTTCCGTTTGTATGAAGACCATGCTCATTCGTTTCTTGAATCTAACTCTCCCAATATTAGATAAATAGATGATTGAATTCCGAGATCCTCTCCCAATTGAATCGCAAACAAGATTGAGAACCAATAATGAAAAAACTTTGAAAATTGAATTGCAACTCAAAAACCTAAACAAAATCCAAAAGATTTCATAACCACAAAAACACAATAACCCCAACCAATCAAGTTAGTTCATGGTTGGGTTCAAAAGATATACAAAGAATAATCCCCAAACCATGAATCTAATGAACTAAAAATAAAGAAGATGATGAGGTTCAATCAGCTCTCTCTCTTGTCTGATTCCCCTCCCTATGCGTGAACCATCTTTATTTATAGGGGACGATCTGATCGGTTTATGATGGTAGAAGAGGTTGGATTGTATTCAAGTTCCATCGAGATAAGATCCTAATCCAATTTAAACTCTTCAATTCTGCAGATTATGTTGTTGATAAGGATGAGTTTAAGTTGGAATTGAATTGGATAAAAGAGATAATTAATCTCTCTTATCTTTATCCTCAAACTCCTCATAAAACTCTTGGAATTTAATCTCCCTTTGAATATCCAATTCTCCTAGGATTTATCTTCTTCCACGTCATATTAGGCTTTATCTAGTCATCAATTCGAGTGCCACATCATCTTATCCCTTATCGACAATTACCCTGGCAACTAGCTCGGCATAACCTTCATGCACTGCCATAGAAACTACGTCAGCATCTCCTTCTTGTATTGCCCTGGCAACTGGTTTCATCCTTGCTTTGGCAACTGATTCTGCACACACAAAAATACACCAAAACAGTATCTTTTTCCACAAAAATCACCAAGTTATGTAATCAAACTCAACGGTGGAAAGAAACATAAATTAATGCATGAATGACTAATTATGCGACTAATATGAGCCTAAGTCTAACAATAATATGAGTAAAAAGGGTAATAAAAATAGTACTTTTGAACACTTAACACACCCCAAACTCGAACTATTGCTTGTCCTCAAGCAATGCAAACTAACAATTACCTGCCAAGACTATAATCATCAAAGACATGCTTCGAACTTGAATTCAAACCTCAGAACCGTGGCACAAAGTATGATCACCTTTTAATCTTTCAGATAGCACAAAAATTACCCAGAATCAAACTATAATGCTCGTGACAATGTGTGTGCATAGTTGTGTAGAAGTTGATTTTCGAGATTCTATGTGAACAATAGGCTTTTATCAATTTAATTACCGGAGCATTTATTTTTATTTTCACTAGAGCCAATTTCGGGCACCTCTAGCAAAGTAAGCAATTTCTCATTTTATTTTAGTCGACTAGAGCCAATTTCGGGCACCTCTAGCGATCCTTTAATGTGCATTAACTACTAGGGCCAGTTTCGGGCACCTCTAGCAAGAAAGTGCATTTACTACTAGAGTCAGTTTTGGGCACCTCTAGCAAGAAATTAACTTTTAATTTTCTATTTTAAATTTACCCAAATTTTAAGCAACTTAAGTTCACTAAGTTTCTTTCAATCAACAAGCCACAACCGTGTAAAAAATCAGTGTCATAGTAAAATTCTAAGTTCTTTTTATGCAATCCTAAAATTAAAGGTTCTTTCAATTAAGTGCAGTGGCAAAAATTCATCATTGGATATTCAACAAGTCTTAAGCAATTAAATCCAATTAAAGGCATGGCAAGTAACATATGAAACCTATATGTGATTGCTAAAGATGAATGCAACTAAACATGAAGCTAACTAGAAACCAACACCCCCAAACTCGAGAGAAGCATTGTCCTCAATGCACGTAAAAGTGAAACAAAATTTAAAAGAAACTAAATGAAATGAGTTAGTCGGAGAGGTCGTCACCTCGAGTGATAAGTTTTCTTCGTGCCGTTTGCTTGATTCATTTTTTGGTCGGTGGTTGAATGCTTATGGCTGGTACCGTGTGAATAGCATTGCCTTAATTTGATTCATGTTTGCCGATGCAGGTTTCACTTGCCTGGGCATCAGTAGTTGCTGAAGACATTGTTTTTGCCTGGGCATCGCCAGTTTCTGTTGTCGTGGCAACTGCTGAGGTAGTTGCTGGGGCATCCTCTATTGCGGTTGTCGTGGCAAGTAGTCGGTAGGGAATTTCCTTAGCATGGTGGTTGTGAGTCTTGTTGTGGAAAAGAAAAGAAAACAAAGAAAACCTGGAAACTAAAGATAATGAAGAAAAATAAAATAAAATATCTCCTAAAAATTCCAAAAATAAATAAAGAACAACAATAACCGAAAATAAAATAAAGTTCCAAAAAATTAAAAACAAAAATTAAGCACAATAACTTGTTGCACGTAATAAGTGCTCCGCAATTGTGCAAGTGTACACGTCCAAGTTATAGTATAAAAGATATCGTATCCATAGGGATTGGTGCCACTTCAAGAATCTAATCTTGTGCACTGTAAAAAGTAAAAGAACACAAGTAGAAGATTGTAGGAGTTTAACTAACAACTAAACTAGAAAGCAATAAAGTAAAAGAAGATGTAATTAAATGAGAGAGAATAGGCCAGGTTATCATGAGTTTCTTGACTGCCATATCATCTTATCCCTTATCGACAATTGCCCTGGCAACTAGCTCGTCATCTCCTTCATGCATTGCCTTGGCAACTGCGTCGGCATCTCCTTCATGCACTGCCCTGGCAACTGGTTCCAGCCTTGTTTAGGCAAGTGGTTCTGCACAACATAAAAACACACCAAAGCAGTATCTTTTTCCACAAAATTAAGCAAAATATGAAATCAAGCTTGTCCACCAAAGAAACAATGCAAACATGCATGAATGACTAATAATGCAACTAATATGAGCCTAAGTCTAGCAATAATGTGAATAAAAAAGGTGAATAAAATAGTACTTTTAGACACTTAACACACCCCCAAACTCAAACTATTGCTTGTCCTCAAGCAATGCAAACTAATAATTACTCGCCAAGACTTCAATTTTCACAAACTTAGCTTTGAACTTGATTTCAATTCTCAGAACCGTGGCACAAAGTATGATTGGCTTTTCATTTTTCAAAAAACTTAGGAGTTACTCGGAATCAAACTATAATGCTTGTGAGTGTGTGCGGAGTTGTGTGCAAGTTGATTTTTCAGATTCTACGCAAACAAGAGGTTTTCAAATTACTTCATTGGGTTTTTTTAACATGTTTTAACTAGAGCCGGTTTTGGGCACCTCTAGCTATCAATTTTTAGCACATACTAGAGCCAATTTTGGGCACCTCTAGCAATCAATTTTTTTAGCACATACTAGAGCCAATTTCGGGCACCTCTAGCATTCATTCAATTTTTTATTCTAATTCCCCAATTTTTTTAACTATCAACCTAAGTTCGCTAGAATTCCTTAAATCAATCAAGCCACAACAGTGTTTCATCAGTTTTAGCATCATAGTAAGATTCTAAGTGTTTCCACGTTTATCCTAGAATAAAAAGTTCTATCAATTAAGTACATTGGCAAAGTCATCATCGGATATTCATCAAACCTAGACAATTCTTGTTCCAACTAAAGGCATGGCAAGCAATTTATGTATCCTAAATGCAATACTTAAGATTAATGCAACTAAACATGGTAACTAACTAATAACAATCCCCCTAAACTCGAGGAGGCATTATCTTCAATGCATGCAACAAAGAAAAATAAAAATAAAAATAAAGAAAAGTAAAATGCAAACGAGGACTTACTCTGAGAGTTCGTCGTCGTGGATGATTAGTTTTCTTTTGGTCGGTGTCTTGATTATTTTGCTTGAACGCGGTGGTTGCTTCCTTGTTGCCGATGGTGGAATCGATCCTCGTATGGGGTTGTCCTCATCGTCCTCTTCATCAATGTCATTGGCTTTTCGCTTGGGCTTGGAGGATTTGATTGGTGCGGTCTTTGTTGGTGTAATGGAGGACTCGTCCGAATCTGAAAAATCAGACAATGATTCAGTACGAGTTGATTCGAGCATATGTGCTTTACCTTTGGCTTTTGCAGTGGTTTTCGGGGCGTCTTTAGCTTTGGTTGCCGCGACATCTTCAGTTTTGGTTGCTGTGGCAACTGCTTGGGCAGGCACAGTGTAGGTTTTCGCGACATCATCTGTTGCGGTTGCCGTGGCAACTACTTCATTGGTTGTCATGGCAAGGATTTCGACAGGAAAGATAGGGAACGACATGCGGCTGTCTGGTACTTTTCCAGGATGACTTGGGTGATGGCATTGTTGTAATCCTTCATGTACCGCATGAACATTAGTTGCCGGTCTTCAATTTGCCTAAGGCGGTTCACCAACGGTTGTAAGAGTGCTTCAAGTTGTCCCGGGGTTGCTGTCCAAGTTGCCCGGGCATCAGTAGCTTGGGTATTAAGAGTTGCCGAGGCGACAGGAGTTGCCACGGTAATTGAAGGCGTTAGGGATTTTACCGGTGCCATTCCATTAGCTTTCAAATTTGTGCTCAATTCCAATCGGACTTTGGTAGGGCCTTTTCATCAGTGGACTCACTTGGGACATGCATCTCCTTGCAAAGATTGGAAATTAAGCAAGGGAAGAAAAGAGAACCCTTGTCTTTTGTGCTACATACAAAAAACTCATCACAAATAATTTTTCCAATGTTAATGATGCAATTATGCAAGATAGAATGTATGAGCAAAAGACGAGTTGTATCAACGGTGGTATTGTGTGTTGTGGGCATTAAAGAAGTTTTAACAAACTTATTCCATAATTTTGCCTCGGGTTTAAACGGAAGGCAATTTATCGTGCCCTTTTATTTACCATCGTTCTATTGATTTCCCAGTAGAGTGAGTTCTTGAAGCACCTTGTCGAGTTGATCAACAAAGGCTTGATGCTCGTCCTTCTCAACGTAAAGCCCGCAAAAGGTGTTGATGTTTTCTGGGCATATGAGTATAGCCTTGTCACGAACAAAAACATAAGGATTATCCGGGTTAGGTGAGTGAGCATAGAATTCTCTTACCCATGAGATGTTACTCGATTCTGATTGATGGCAAAAGATTTGCCATTATTGATGTGCAATCCTTTTGAAGATGAATGGTTCAAGGCCGAAATCTTGATAAGAGTTAGAGTATTCGAAGCCTTGTTCTTCGCAAATCTTCCGGCTTTCAAACTTGGAGTGAAATCTTTCTTGAATCACCAGTGTAGCAAACTTCTTGTATCTTGGTTCTTTGGAGGAACTTGGATAAACTAAAAATTTGATTTTGGATGCCATGGATGATCTTGGTTGTGAGTTTGGTAGAAACAAAGAAAAGAAAGAAAAGAAACTAAAGAGTTGCAATGTGAAAAGTATGAATAGGTTTCTTGGAAGTTAAGGGTGATGGGTTAAATAGAAAAGATAGGTAGTAAATATGGTGGGTGGGAGTAATTTTGAAAGAAAGAAAACAAGGGTTTTGATTGGGGGAAGGTGACGGCTAGGGGATTTGGGGAAGAGGAAGTGTTTGGATAGCTATGTAGGGTTTATTTAGGGTAAGTTGGAGGCTTAATATAAGCCTTAGATTTAGCCCATTAATTTCCTTGTTGAAGAAGTTTCCTTCTTGAATCAAATTCCTCTTTATCTTGAACTCTTTTCCTACAATTCAAAAACAAATAAAATAAGGATTAAAATTAAAGATAAACTAATAAAAGAAAATAAATAAAGATGTGCAAAGAAATTCTTAAACTTAAAATTTAAAAATAATTAGATAAATATGAAAGAAAGATGTAGTCTTAATCTTAAAGAAAATAATTAAATCTATCATAAAAAAGAAAAAAAATCGAAAATAATAAATAAAAAAATTAAATAGTTCAAAAAAATAAAAATAAAAATAAAATATCGAAAGGAGAGCATGCTCATGCATCTCCTAAGGTGACCACTTTTCTGTTACGTTCCACATGGGCACCGTTGTAGTGCTTCAATCTTTGTCCGTTAACTTTGAATTCATGTTCGTCAGTGATGGACTTGATTATCACGACACCATGGGAGAACGGTTTGACAACTTCGAATGGTCTCGACCATCTTGATTTCAGTTTTCCCGGGAAAAGTTTCAGCCGAGAATTGAATAAGAGAACTAGTTGCCCTAGCATGAATTGCCGCGGAAATAGTTTCTTGTCATGCCATTGCTTTGTTTTCTCCTTGTAGATTCGTGCATTGTTATAGGCGAGTGCATAGAATTCTTCTATCTCGTTGAGGTCCAACAAACGCTTTTGCCCAGCACTTTCCTAATCCATATTCACGGTCTTGATTGCCCAATATGCCTTGTGTTCGATTTCCACCTGTAGATGGCATGTTTTGCCATAGACAAGTCAGAAGGGAGACATACCTAAGGGTATTTTGAATGCAGTACGATATGCCCAAAGTGCGTCATCTAGTCTTACTGACCAATCCTTCCTAGAGGGATTTAAAACTTTCTCGAGTATACCCTTCAATTCTCGGTTGGAAATTTCTGCTTGTCCATTGGTTTGTGGGTGATATACTGTGGCAATTTTGTGTGACACGCCGAAGCGTTGCAACATCTTGGCAATAAGTTTGTTGTCAAAGTGCTTGCCTTCATCACTAATAATCGCTCTCGGCATCCTAAACTGTGTAAATATATTTTTCTGCAAGAATCGTTGCACGGTCCTAGAATCGTTGGTGGGAACTGCAGCTGCCTCAACCCATTTAGACACGTAGTCGACGGCAACTAGAATATAGAGGTTGCTGAATGAAGATGGGAAAGGTCCCATAAAATCGATCCCCCATACATCAGACAATTCCACCTCGATGATGTTTTGGAGCGGCATCTCATGTCGTCTAGAGATATTGCCCGTCCTCTGGCAACGATCACATTGCTTGTAAAACTTTTGGGCATCTTTGTACAGTGTTGGCCAATACAAACCAGATTGCAAAACTTTGGCGCGGTGCGAGTTCCTCCAAAATGTCCTCCATAGGGTGAAGAATGGCATTGCCAGAGTACATTCTACTGATCCTTTTCAGGGACACATCGGCGTATAACTTGATCTGCACATTATTTAAACAAAAGAGGCTCGTCCCAAAAGTAATGCTTATCATCATGGCAGAACTGCTTATTCCCTTGGTGAGTAAGGCCATAAGGTAAAATACCACAAACAAGGAAATTAACTAAATTCGCGTACCAGGGTATTGCCGAGGTATGTGTTTCCGTGGCAACTGCTTCCAAGGTTGCCGAGGCGTGCGCGTCTAGAGTTGTTGCGGCATGCGCGTCAAGGGTTGCCGAGGCATGCGCATCAGTGGTTGCCGAGGCATACGCGTCTGGAGTTGCCGATGTGCACGTATCAGTGGTTGCCGAGGCATACGCGTCTGGAATTGCCGACGCGTGCGCGTCAAGGGTTGCCGAAGCATACACGTCAAGGGTTGCTGAGGCATGCGCATCCATGGTTATCGAGGCAACTAACAGTTGCTCATCCAGGAATACATCGCATATCTCTAAATCCGCGTCCTCCTCCCAATTGCATTCTAAGCGTGATAAGTGATCGGCCACTTGATTTTTTGTTCCGTTCTTGTCCTTAATTTCAATGTCAAACTCTTGTAAAAGAAATATCTAACGAATCAAACGAGGTTTGGCATTTTTTTTAGTAAATATATACTTAATTACCGAATGGTCCATATGAACAATTACCTTTGTACCAATCAAATAGGATCAGAACTTGTAAATATGAAAACTACGGCTAGTAACTCTTTCTCCGTTGTTGTGTAATTCACTTGAGCACTGTTAAGAGTTTTACTAGCGTAGTATATCACATGAAAGGTCTTACCTGTGCGTTGGCCTAGGACTGCTCCTACCGCAAAATCACTTGCATCACACATGAGCTCAAAAGGTAGCGTCCAATCGGGTGGAACGACAATGGGTGTTGAGGCAAGCTTTTTCTTTAGGGTTTCGAATGCTTGGGTGCATGAATCATCAAAATTGAAGACTTTATCATGTTCAAGCAAATTGCACAAGGGTTTAGTAATCTTAGAAAAATTATGAATGAACCTCCTATAAAAACCTGCATGTCCAAGAAAGCTTCAGATTCCTTTAACCAAACTTGGTGGGGGTAATCTCTCGATCACGTCCACCTTGGCACTTCAATTCCCTTGGATGAAATCTTGTGGCCGAGCACTATTCCTTCATCTACCATAAAATGGCACTTCTCCCAATTAAGGACTAAATCGGTTTCTTCACATCTTGCCAACACCTTCTCTAAATTGCCGAGGCAACTGTCGAAATCATTACCAAAAATGGAAAAATCAGCCATGAAGATCTCAAGGAAGTCTTCGACCATGTCTGAAAAGAGTGCCATCATGCATCTTTGGAAGGTTGCTGGGCATTACACAATCCGAACGGCATCCTTCGGGAAACATAAGTACCGTATGGGCATGTGAAGGTTGTCTTTTCTTGATCTTCTGGTGCTATGGCAATATGATTGTAACCTGAATAACCATCAAGAAAACAATAAAAGGGTTTACTTGCAAGATGGTCAAGCATTTGATCAATAAAAGGGTAATGGGAAGTGATCTTTCCTAGTGGCTTTGTTTAACTTTCGATAATCCATACAAACCCTCCAACCGGTCACAGTCCTGGTTGGAATGAGTTCATTGTTTTCATTACTTACCACTGTGATCATCTTGTGCATGCACATTGTTGGGCTAATTCCCTTCAAGTCTGCAATTGTCCACCCTATTGCCTTCTTGTGTAGCATCAACATTTTGATTAGCTTCTTTTCCTGCTCAGGCTGTAACTTAGAGGAAATAATTACAAGCAATGTATTATCGGTTCCCAAGTATGCATATTTTAGTTGCCCTAGCAACTGTTTCAACTCAAGAATTGGTGGTTGTTTAATGGAGGGCTTTTCGAGTTTACCTTCCTTACCTGAGTAATCCAGTGGTTCAAAGTATGTACCTGGTCGATTGACTAACCAATTTGCCTCTTCTTGTTGTTCCTCATTGATCGGTTCTTTATACTCCTCAGGTTCTTCCTGATCGGCAATGTAGTTGCCGAGGCGACTAAATTCCTCGTCGAAGTTAAACTCTACCGTGGCATAAAGAAGTTGGCATTCTTCCGGATTATCGGCATGCCTTAGTGTTTGGAACACATTTATTTTAACTTGTTGGTCATTCACCCTCATTGTGAGTTCTCCCTTTTCAACATCGATCAAGGTTCTCCCTGTTGCTATGAAGGGTCTCCCGAGAATGATAGGTGCATGTTCATCTGCTTCACAATCCAAAACAACAAAGTCAGCGGGAAAAATAAATTTATCAACTTTTACTAGTATGTCTTTGATTTTTCCCTCTGGATGCACATAGGATTTGTCGGCTAGCTGTAGCATAACTGTTGTAGGTCTTGCCTTCCTGATTCCTAGTTTCTGGAAAACTGATTTAGGCATCAAGTTTATGCTGGCTCCAAGGTCACATAATGCTTTCTCGACATAGTGGTTTCCAATGGAACAGGGTATTGTGAAACTTCTGGGATCCTTCAACTTGGGTGGCATGCGATTGTGCAACATGGCCATGCATCCCTCTGTTGCGGCAACTGTTTCAAACTCTCCTAGCCTTGTTCTCTTGGATACAATGTCTTTAAGAAACTTGGAATAGTTCGGCATTTGTTCGATTGCTTCAACCAATGGCAAGTTGATGTGGACTTGCTTTAGGATATCAAGAAACTTCTTGAATTGATATTCTTGCTTTTGTCGCTTCAACCTTTGTGGGAATAGTGGTGGAAGTCGTATATCTTCGATCCTTTCATTGGTCTGGAACCTGATTGATGGCATTGCCGGGGCAACTAGAGTTGTCGAAGCATCGTCAACTGGGGTTACCGTGGCGTGCCTATCGTTGGTTGCCGCGGTATTTCCTAGTTCAGCATCAGAGGCTTTGCCGCTGAGTTCATCTTGTTCTTTTTGTGGAGTTTTGTTTGATAAGCGAGCTTAAGCCTCTTTAAGTTGTTGGCCACTTCTAGTGGTGATCGCCTTACGTTGCTCAAGGCCAGTTCCTCTTGCGACTTCAGTATCGCTAGGTAAACCTCCTTGTGGTCTAGTATTCAAGTTTTGAGCTAATTGTCCGACTTGATTTTCCAATGATTTGATTGCCGCCTCATCTCGGTCTTGTTAATAAAAACATCAGTTCTTTTATGAAGTTGCTATTCTCAGCCATATAAGATTCAGTTTTCAACATAAAAGCATTGAGAGAATTTTCCAAAGAACTAGATGTTGTCAGTTGTTGCTGCGGCAACTGTTGCCGTGGCATATTCTGCTGGAATCCCGATGCTTGTGCATTCTGATTGTTGGGATTACTTCTTCCAAGTTGGATTATATGTGTTGGACATCACATTGTTGTTCCGATTGTAATTCCCCACATAAAAGCTAGATTATATGTGTTGGACATCACATTGTTGTTCCGGATGTAATTCCCCACACAAAAGCTGGATTCCGGATTCTGCATACATTCAGAAAAATCATGGTTACCACCACATAACTCACAAAAGGAATCCATTACCTTGACCTCCTATGTGTTGTTTGGTTTCTGCATGTTCTGGACCATCTTGGTTAGAGTGGCCAATTGTGCCGAAATTGAGTCTGATGATCCCAGTTCATGTATTGTGGCTAGGCGTCTAACTCCTCCTCTTCTAGCAGATGGGAATTGATAATCATTCTTGGCAAGCCTGTTTAGAATTTGCATTGCTTTCTCCGGTGACTTATCTAGGAGTATGTCATTTGTCGAGGCATCTAGCATCATCTTTGTTGGTGTATTCACAGCATTGTAAAACATTATTACTTGTTTCCACACTAGAATCTGTGTAGGGGGCATTTGTGTAGAAGTTCTCTATATCGCTCCCAAGCCTCGTACATGGATTCATCATCTGCTTGCCGAAAAGAAGTAATTCTGTTACGAAGCTTATCAGTCAAATTTGTAGGATTAAATCGAACAAGGAAATCACGACAAAGATCGGTCCAAGATCATATTGATCTGGCAGGAATACTATTCAACCATGCTTTCGCCCTATCCTCAGTGAATAGGGGAATAATCTTAGTCGTAAAACATCGGGGGTGACTCCTTGTATTTTGAATGAATTGTAAATCTCGAGGAAAGATTTAAGATGGTGTTGTGCATCTTTAGTTGCTGAGCTGCCAATTGGACCAATTGTGTTAATCATATTAAACATCACCGGTTTCAACTCAAAGTGGTCGGCTTCAATTTCAGGTGTGACAACTCCTGGATTAAGTCGTTCAAGATCTTCTTCAAGATAGTCTCGAATAGTTTTGTTTCGTGAAAGAATCACTCATCCTCCTGCTAGAACATCTTGATTCATATTGCCGTCTTGATTAGCCATTGCTACTCTTAACCTTCGTCTGTTTCTTTGCAAGGTTCGTTCGATTTATGGATCAAAGGGATATTCTGGTGTAATCGGTCTCGCCCTGGTCATATACCAATGCAAAACGAAAGTTTGTTAGCCCTTTGAATCTTAAACAAGAAAATTAAAAAGTGCAAGGAAATAAAAAAAAGTTGCTATTGCCAATCCCCGGCAACGGCACCAAAAACTTATTACGCGTATTGAGTGCTACGCAAACGGTGCAAGTATACACGTCGCAAGTAATAAAGTGATACGAGTATCGAGTATCATTTCCACAGGGACTGGTTTGGGCCACTTTGCTTAAGTTACTGCATTGGAAAAGAAAAACACAAGTAGGTGATTGTAGGAATTATAACTAATGAGTAAACTAAGAGGAATAAACTAAAATAATAGATTAAATCGAAAGAGAGGGAATAGGCCAGGTTATTGTGAGCTATGGAGTGATGATCAAATGGTTCGTCGTGGTGATTGAGTAGCAGCCGGATTGCCAGGGCAATTCTGTTACGATTGCCTAGTTGATTGCCAGGGCAATTTGGTTGCAATTGCCTGGTTGATTGCCAGGGCAATTCAGCCGTGTTGCCTGGTCGGTTTCCAGGGCAATTCCTCCTCGTTGTCTGATCAAATTGCCTGGGCAATGCTCCTGCGATTGCCTGGGCAATTAAGAATGGGTCGATTGCCTGGGCAATTGAGCATTCACTTCCAAAGTTCGGCGAAGCGTTCTTCAATGATTCCTCGTTATCCCTAACGCGAAATATTGTTAATTGCACACGTCTTGATAATACATCCCTGCGTGAGTCAAGGGTGAACAACAACCAATCTTGCGCTCCTCTTAGCCATTGAAATTCGTAACTTATCCCTAATATGAATTAGTCTTCACCAACTTTCGTTTGTATGAAGACCATGCTCATTCGTTTCTTGAATCTAACTCTCCTTATATTAGATAAATAGATGATTGAATTCCGATATCCTCTCCCAATTCACTCGCAAACAAGATTGAGAACCAAGAATGAACAAACTTTGAAAATTGAATTGCAACTCAAAAACCTAAACAAAATCCAAAAGATTTCACAACCACAAAACACAATAACCCCAATCAATCAAGTTAGTTGATGGTTGGGTTCAAAAGATATACAAAGAATAATCCCCAAACCATGAATCTAATGAACTAAAAATAAAGAAGATGATGAGGTGCAATCAGCTCTCTCTTTTGTTCGATTCCCCTCCTTATGCGTGAACCATCTCTATTTATAGGGGATGATCTGATCGGTTTGTGATGGTAAAAGAGGTTGGATTGTATTCAAGTTTCATGGAGATAAGATCCTAATCCAATTTAAACTCTTCAATTATGCAGATTATGTTGTTGATAAGGATGAGTTTAAGTTGGAATTGAATTGGATAAAAGAGATAATTAATCTCTCTTATCTTTATCCTCAAACTCCTCATAAAACTCTTGGAATTTAATCTCCCTTTGAATCTCCAATTCTCCTAGGATTTATCTTCTTCCACGTCATATTAGGCTTTATCTAGTCATCAATTCGAGTGCCACATCATCTTATACCTTATCGACAATTGCCCTGGCAACTAGCTCGGCATAACCTTCATGCACTGCCCTGGCAACTACGTCGGCATCTCCTTCTTGTATTGCCTTGGCAACTAGTTCCATCCTTGCTTTGGCAACTGATTCTGCCCACACAGAACACACCAAAACAATATCTTTTTCCACAAAAATCACCAAGTTATGTAATCAAGCTCAACGGTGGAAAGAAACATAAATTAATGCATGAATGACTAATTATGCGACTAATATGAGTCTAAGTCTAACAATAATATGAGTAAAAAGGGTAATAAAAATAGTACTTTTGAACACTTAACAAATACAATTGGTATGCCATAAAATTCATGAGCTCAGTGTACAGAAGGACTACGGTCCTTAGGCTACGACCTATATTGATTTAGAAAGGCAGAGGGATGTGTTGTGGTATTGGTCATATTGGTGAGGCGGAGGGAATAGACCATTCATTGTTTTGGCGAGGCATAGAAATTCGCATATCCACTATCCCGAATCGACCCAAGGGTTATTGTTGAAATATGGATTTTTTTAAGTGCATAAAAGTACTACTATTCTAGCCTTTTTACTCGTTATTATTGTTAGACTTAGGCCCATTTTAGTTTCATTTGGTTAGTTATTCATGCATTTTGCATTGTTTCCTCTATGGTGATGCTTGAGTACATATTTCGGTTGTTTTTGGTGGAAAAAGGTACTGTTGGTGGTTGTTTTATATGTGCAGGGCTAATTGCCCGGGCAAGCTAGAAGTTGCCGAAGCAACATGAAATGGAGAAAAATAGAACCCTATGACTTTTGGGGATTGATCCTTGCAATTAGGATGAGCTTAAAGGACAAAGACAAATCAAAAAGAAGTTAGAATTCCATGAAGAAGTCAAAGAGAGATAAACGCCCAAGAAAATAGGAGTTTTTGAAGGAATAAATAAATAAAAGAGTTTGTCTCTTTTATCTTATTTGAATCTAATCAAAACTCTTCCTTATCCAACCAAACCATCTCCTATAAATCCAAAGACCTAGCCGTAGCCAAGGGAGGTTTGATATAGAGGGATAATTGGAGAGAGCTACATCGACTTCTTCTTCTTTCTTTTGTCTCAGTTTATTTTATGTTTGGGAATTATTGTTTTGGGTTTTCTTTGAACCCAACCATGAACTAAACTATTTTTCTCTAGGGTTATTGTGTTGAATGGTTGTGAGAACGATTGAAGTTTATTTTAGGTAATTGAATGTTATTTAGTTTGAGGTTTACTTATTCTTGGTTTTTGCCCTTTGATTACTAGTGAATTGGGAGAGGATCTCGTGATTGCGTCTATTTATCTAATATCGGGAGAGTTAGATTCAAGAAACGAATAAGCATGGTTTTCACACAATCAATCGATGGTGAAACTAATTCGACTTAGGAATAAGTTACGAATTTCAACGGCTAAGAGAAGCGCAAGATTGGTTGATGTACACCCAAGGTTAACGCATGAATGTATCACCAAGGCTTGTTCTATTGACTACTATTTTTAGTTAGGGATAAGGAGAAACCATTGAAGAACGCTTCGCCGAATCTTAAACGAAGTCGCCCAGATTACCCAGGCAATTTTTTACCCGTTTCCCAGGCAATCGCTATCCTAGTTGCCCAGGCAGTCCGACTGTTGGAGTTGTCAAGACAATCGAGACGACCTGGTATTCATTGCCTAGATGAATTCAATCAATCATCACACCGTGATTCATGATAATCCAGCCTATTTTCTCAATTGATCAACTTCTCTTTAATTTACTTGCTTCTTTTATTTTACTCGTTTAAGCAAAACTCTTCTTACCACCTACTTGTGTTTTTACTTTCGGTAAAAGAAGTTAGATTCTCGAAGTAGCACCAATCCCTGTAGAGACGATATCTATGCTATACTATAACTTGCAACGTGTACACTTGCACCAATTGCAAAGCACTTAATATGCGCGACAAGTTTTTTGGCGCCGTTATCGGGGATTGGCAAAAGCGACTTTGTTTTTATTTTCTTGCACCTTTATTTCTTCTTATTGTTATTTCATTTCTAATCGGTTTCAAGGGACTTATAACTTTGGTTTTGCGTCTGTGTATGACCAGGGCAAGACCAACAACATAAGACTACCCAATCGAACCCGAGATAGAATGCGTTCATCATAAAAGAAGACGAGAACAACGAGCAACAATGGCAGAACAACAAGGTAACCAGTCGGCAATCTGAATGCCAATGGTAACCAGAACATCGTAGTAAGGGGAGGAGGAGATCCAGTCGTACAACCTGTTCAGAATAGACCTATCCGAGACTACTTAGAGGAAGATCTCAACGGTCTCAATCCAGAAGTTGTCGCACCAGAGATAGAAGCTGCCCACTTTGAATTAAAACCTGTGATGACATGATCAATACGATTGGTTAATTTGGCATCTCAGCAACTGAAGATGCCATGCAATATCTTAAATCATTCCTTGAGATTTGCAATTCGTTCAGGCTACAAGGAGTCCATGAAGATATCCTAAGGCTGAAATTGTTTCCCTATTCACTAAGGGATAGGGCAAAAACTTGGTTGAATAGTATTCTATCCGGATCTATAGGATCTTGGACAGATTTGTGTCATGATTTTATTGCAAGATTTAACTCTACAAATATGACTGATAAGTTACGTAATGATATTACTTCTTTTCGGAAGGCAGATGATGAATCCATGTACGAGGCTTGAGAGCGATACATAGAGCTTTTACACAAATGTCCCATGCACGGATTCCCATTGTGGACGCAAGTGATGATGTTCTACAACTCAGTGAACACGCCGACAAAGATGATGCTAGATCCTCGGCAAATGGCATACTTCTTGACAAGTCACCCGAGGAAGCAATAGAGATTCCGAACCATCTGGCCAATAACGATTATCAGTTCCGAACCACTTGAAGGGGAATGGTCAAATGCATTGTCACGATTAATGAGCTTGATTCATCATGCTCTATTTCTGCCCAATTGGCCGATTTAACCAATATGGTTAAGAATATGTAATGACCAAGCAACACACAGGAGGTCAAGGTAGTTGGTTCATCTTGTGAATTATGTAACAGTAACCATGATTCTTCTGAGTGTCTGCAGAATCCAGAATCTAGCTTCTACGTTGGAAACTACAACCGAAACTACAATATGATGTCCAACACCTACAATCCAGCCTGGAGGAAGCATCCCAACTTCCCATGGAGTAATCCCAACAATGCCCTCAACCAGAGTAGTTCGAATGCACAAGCAACTGGATTCCAGCAAAACATGCCACGACAACTGATACCACAAATGCTGCAGCAACAATCAACACCATCCAGTTCTTTGGAAAATTCTATCAATGCTTTCATGTTAAAAACTGAATCTTATATGGTAGAGAATAGTAATTTCATGAAGAAGACTAATGCTTTTATGAACAGGATGGAGATGAGATTGCAAAATCAAGAGGCAGGCTTGAAAACCTTGGAGACACAAGTCGGGCAATTCGCTCAGAACTTGAACATGAGACACAAGACTGAAGCATTACGCTGGCACCCATACGGAGAGCGACAAGGAAGTGGTCACTTTAGGAGATGCATGATCATGCTCTCCTATTGTATTTTTATTTATTTCTAGCCTTTCTTTTTATTTTCTTTTCGAACTCAAGTTTTAATTTTTGGTTTTATTATTATTGTATTTACCGTAATTTATTTTCTTTTAATTTGTTTCCTTTCCCACATATCTTATTTTAGGATAGATTATCTTCTATTAATTTCTTTTTATTGTTATCTTATGCTTATGTTTAAATTGTTTTTAGGATAAGAGTTCAAGATCAAGAAGAGTTGGATTTAAGATGGAAGTTTTTCCAACAAGGGATCTATGGGTTAATATCAAAGCCTATTTCCTCTAGCCATCCAACACAAAACAAAACTCTTCCCCTTCCCACTCAATTTGTGCCGCACCACCCACCCAATCAAATCTTTGCTTCCTTTCTTTCACATCCATCCCACCTACACATCTTTATTACCCATCCTTTCAATCTTCCATACTTTCCATCACCATTAAAACTTCCAAAACCTCTTCATCTCTTTCTTTCCCTTTTGCAACTCTTAAGCTTCTTGAATTTTCTATTATTTTCTTTTTCATTCAACGCAACCATTCACCAAGAAAATCAATGGAATTGAAAGACTCTTGTCCATCCAAGCTCCTCCGCCGAGCCACCATTTAAGCGCTACGCAACCCCAGCCACCGAGGAGAGATATCTGTCCAAGTTTGCTAGCAGAATGGTTTGGCAAGAACAAGGTTTTGCCTACTCCGATTCACATTAGGATTTCGATCTTGATCCTGCCATTTTCCAGGTAATCAAGCACCAGAAGTGGCAAATCTTTTGTTGCCAACCAAAGCCGGGCAACACCACCTGGGTACGAGAGTTCTATGCACATTCTCCTAACCTCGACGACCCTTAGGTCTTTGTACGCGGCAGAGCAGTCCCCATAGATGCTGACCACATAAACACCTTCTACGGTGTATACATAAAGATGGATGAGCACCAAGATTTTGTGGACAAGATGACACCCATGGTACTCAACAAGGTGATGCACGACCTCACACTTCCCGAAACTCAATGGAACTAGGGCTCGAACAAGGGAACGGTAAACTGCCTTAGGCTTAAGCTCGAGGCTAAACTTTGGAACAAATTCATTAAAACTATTTGATGCTTTCCACCCATAATACCACTGTTGATACACCACACCTTCTCCTTATTCACTCTATTTTACACAAACGAATCATTAACATTGACAAGATTATTTGTGATGCGATTTTTGTGTGTAGTCAAAAGGATAAGGGCTCTCTTTTCTTCCCAAGCCTCATATCCCAACTTTGCAAAGAACAGAGAGTCCCTACTGACCCAACAGACGAGAAGGCACCCGCCAAGACCGGATGGAGCCAAGAAAAATACCAAAAAATCATGGGAGAAGTGCCACAAAAATCCCCTGCACTGTAGGTTGCCCCAGCAATTCCTGTCACCTCGGCACTGCTAGACACTGATGCCTAGGCAAACACGCCGGCAGAAGCTGCTAGACTCGAAGCCCTAGTGCGTCCATTAGCACTCCGCTTAGAACAAATTGAGTCACGCCGGTTTCTGTTCATGAGGTATATGAATGGCCACACCACTGCCATCACACAAGTCATACTGGAAAAATACCCTAACAACACTGTGTCGTTCCCCACATTCCCTGCCGCAATACTTCCCAGGCAACAGAAACCGGATGCCCAGGTACAGCAAAAGACGATGCCCAGGAAATGAATACAGATGATGCCCAGGCAACTAACACTGAAAATGCCCTTGTAACCACCTCAAAAGAGAAAGGTAAAACCCCTGTTCATGAACCAACCCGTACTGAGATTATCTTTGGTTTTTCATATTTCGATGAGTTCTCCACTACATCCATGAAGTCTCCTCCACCCACGTCCTCCAAACCAAAGCGTAAAGCCCACATCATCGATAAAGTCAACGACGAGGACGATGAAGGAGATGATGAAGCACGAGAATCAGTTCCACCACTGCCCACGAGGCAACAACCAACACGCTCAAGCAAAAGACTCAAGCAAAACCGCCAAGAGGAAACTCATCATCCATGATTGTAACACCCTAAACCCAGCTTAGAAGAAAAACTGAGTCTAGAGTGTTAAAACAAACACTTAAGATTAACTTGTCTTACAAGTTAAGACTCGATCAATGAAAATGGGGCAATAAATTAAAAACTTTTTACAAGAAGTTTATTTCATTTGACCAACTATAGCATAAGCATCAATTAGTCCAATTTATATCATCATACAACCATCTTTAAACACTAGATTAAATTGACCTTACAATGTTCATTCAGATAGACCAAACTAAAGGGGTTTTTGAGAGACAATACAAGGTCAAAGTTTCATCAATTCAATTACTTATTCTTTAATTTAATCTGAATTTTTATTTGTTTAAATCATTGAATGATTACTAGACCCTTAAACATGCATTCAACTCGTGGAGCAATTTTTTAAAACCACACAATAGTCAAGTCATTTGATTCCAACCAAAAGAGTTACATTTCAAAGTCATAACCTAGTAACATTTGAATCACTTGATCCTTAAATCCAGAGCATCATTTCGAATAGTTAATGAACCAAAATGATTTATACCAATTTAATAATATAAGGAAGACCACATAGGACATCAAACATTCAAATACCTACGACTTCTTACTTCAGCTCTTTTAGATTATTATAACACGAGCAAACTACTCTATTATCTGAATATCAATTCCTTAATCAATTACCAACACATCTAGCAGGCTTAAGAAAATGAGTAATGCCCCAACCACTTCAATGAATATGTCAGTCTAGCATCTCATACAATACAATAAAACATACGTTACATTCAATGAATAATCTTAATTGCCCAAGAATTATCATATTCTACAAAACTAATTTTAAACGATGGTTGGTCTTATAAATTCTAGATTCGTACGATCATACCTCAAATATAAAATCGTACACCTTCCAAATTATCATAACTCCAATTCAGGTCACTATAGTTCGAAGGAAATGAATACCACAATCTAAGCATATTACCATCATGTTATTACCGCCTAAATCGCAAGTAAACAATTTACTTACATGAACACAAGAATGAAATTTTCATTTACTCAAGCATGTACATGATATAACCATACGGGTACTCTATTTAACAATCAACTATTTGAATCTATCTATCATGCTTTGACTAACAAGTATTCATTCTAGCCACATACCTATTACAAAAGATTAGATAAACCAGATATTGAGGAAGCATGAGCGAGACCATTAAGAACTAATTAAATCCAATAGCGAATTTGGATTCCTATTATCTAAGCTTATTCAAGTTATTAGTTAAGCATGCTCATATTAACAATACATGAACTGGACCATATTGTTGCTTCTTAATTAATAATTAACCAAGCGTGGATCTTTAATCTGTTTAAAATATAATTTATTTCAATTCATTCTGTCAAGGGAACAGACCAAGATTGCTTACATAGGGTATACCAGCCTTGAACAAGTCATAGAATATATAGAATTCATTATCGATTCAAAGCCTAGTCAAAACAATTGAGTATGTGATCCCTATTAAGTTAACATGCTATACTTTTAATCATAATTTCATGAAATACATACAAAATATCAATCTACCATAAAGTAGGTAACTCATTTAATGTTACAATGATCTTTATGATAATCAATCTACGACTACTTTAGCCAACAAGTTTGTGCGGTTAAAGGTACTTTCATGAATCCCACTTAATTAAGTCATAATGCATCAAATGCCTAAAACATATTTATCAAAACATTCCAAACATAACTTAAACCACAAGCTGATATTCAAATGAAAAACTAATGTAGCTTGATAGTCAAGGAACCATTCGATCTCCTTAACTCGTGACTTATTTTAGATTCTAATTATTCGAATTACATAACAATATTTAATCAACAATTCACCATTCAAATATCATACCTATATATCTCAAACTCTACGCAACCATATGGATTATGAAGTATCAATTTTAGTTACATGAAAAATATGGTATTTCTGGATTAAACAAAACAGAAAAATACGCTACATAAATCAATCAGAGCAATGTGAGTATACTACTTAAGGAGAAATCCAACTCTTCTTGGATTCCATGAGATGACTTGCAACTTTTTAATCATAAAGAGATTACCCGAACTTTATAAAACCTGCAATGCATGATAATGAATGCATTAGGCTTATATAGCCTAAGTGAGGTAGTGATGTTAAAGTAACAAACATTTCTAACATTCATGATCATTAATGATAATCAAGCCAATCAAGCATATAAATACACAATAATTATCATACATCTTTAGTTAGTTAATAAATAACTTGTTTGCTGGAACTCATTTATGCACTTTGATCTTTCAAGGTATTAATCATAATCCTTTCGGAAAGTTAGCTTTTAACACTTCTTTTGCTCACTAAGAGCTTAATACTTAAATATGCTCACCAAGAGCTCAATATTTCAAATGCTCACCAAGAGCTCAATATTTCAAATCTTGTTTATAATTCTCTTGACTTCTTTATTTAATTTTATACAATTCATGTCTTTTAAAAGTTTGCCTTGGATCACAAATGGACATAAGCAACAATGGTCTGTGTTACACATCGCTCAAAGCACAAAGCAATGGCATGTATATGATTATAACAATCCTATCTTCTCTTCTCTATCCAACCAAATTGTCGCCATTCTCAGTACATCTCCCCCGTTACCTCCTACTATCGCCAATATATCATATACAATAAGGGGCGTCCCCCGAGCCGTAGCTCATGGACCGTAGTCCCGAAACATGCCATGTACTATGCCAAAGTATCCAAGGGCTTCCATTGAGTAGGCAACTTAGATATCTTATCATATATTTGAGAATTGGAGTGTATCTTATTGCACAAGTAATCTTACTTTGTTACTTAATGTCTATTGACAAACAATTAATCATTCTCCTTAAAGTTTTATAAGAGTGCCAATCAATAGTTAGCTTCCAAGCTAAATACACAATAACATAAACATAGACATTCATGGCAAAGCACAAGCACTTATGTAATGCATAACCAAACATGTTATCAAGAATGCAATGCTATGAATGTATGCCCTTTCCCATTTTGCTCTACTTGAGCTCTATGCACAATGTAAATGAGTAGCGGCATCCATCTATAACCATTCAATACTTTAATTACAATACAATGATAACTTCGGGATGACACCGTGCCACCCGAGACACAAACAACTACACTCACCTGTTATTCCAATGTTATGGGATACCTGAACCACAATTTCTCCTAGCTTTCAACAAATCTTCTATTCTTCCATAACAAGGTATGTACTTCAATCATAATAACAAATTATTAATAATCAACTCAATGCATTCATCACTCAAAACAATTCCAAAATACTTTACTAACAAATCAGTCCAATCATGGATACACCAAACCATTTCTATAAGATTACACAAACTCAAATCAGTCCAATCCCTTAGAGGTTCAAAACAGTTTAATTACTTCACAATTAGTCCATAGTTTAGGATATAAAAACTGCCTACTTAAGCTTGTCAAAATGCACTATTTTACGTATAAACTACACTGGTTTAATTATAAAAAAACTGCACTGTTCTACATTCGCAAAACTGCACTCTTCTTATTAACCAAAACTGCATTTTTGCACTGATTTTTTTATAAAACTGCATTGTTTAAACAAGGCAAAACTACATTATTAAATACTTTCATTTCAGCACAGTTTTAAGCCTCAATTCTGCATAGTTTTTAAATTACAACACTGCACAGATTCAACTTAAAAAAGCTGCTCATTTTCAACTTACAACACTGCACAGTTTTAACTTTAAAAACTGCACAGTTTTTAGTTCCCTTTTTCATAGTTATTTAACATCCCTTTATTTTGTTTTATTTAAAACAGCCCCTAAGATTATTCATAATACCCTTGTTTATGGTAAAATAGTCCATTTTAAGCCTTTAGACTTGTAACAAAAACAGTCCCATAATGTGTTTAATTATAAACAACTAGCTCGCCTATCATATAGACACATTCATCTTTATCAATACATTCCTATAACACCAAAACTGCCCAACATTTTATGTCTACTTATAATCATCCTTACACGATTTTAATCTCCATTAAAAACAGTCCCATATCCGAACCTACAATACTACACAGTTTCGGTATCAATCCACTATACAACAAAAGTATTATTCATTCGAACATGCAATCCCTCTTAGAATGATTAAGATTATTTTCCAAAATTCTAACAATTCATTCTATGTGACAGTTGCACAAAATCTAACAATTCACCCAAAGCTATTCGAAGGATTTAACCTCATGCATTGCCTTCAACGACTTACATGGTTAATCAAGAACGAACATTTCACATAGAATCTAAAAAGGGAAACATTCATCAACACTCTTAACTTCCATGTAAACTTAATGAATTATATGGCCATATAAATTCTTGAAACAATTTAAACTAGTTCAAGAAATTCTTACCCTCCTTTCTAGTGAATCGAATGGCATGCAAAAAGGTTAAGCAACCATAGCCGAATCCTCCAACTCCATAGATTTAAGCTACATCCTCTTTCTCTCCCTAGAATGTTTTGTTTCGGTTCATGGAGGAAGAACACCAATTTTTCTTAGGCAAAACTTTTTTCTTATCCCTTTCTTAATGTTTCCCCCCGTTGAAAGAGTAGAAGGACCAAAACAAAAAAAAAAAGGATTTTTGGTCATCCCCCTCCTTTGTACACATGTCTCCCATAATCATGACTTGTGTAAGAGTCCTCCAAAATTCTTATCTTACATGCAAATCTAGAGTTTAGCCTAATATTCAATTTAACCCTTTAAAAATAGGCTGTCCATTTTCCTTTTTATTATAATTTAGTCCAAACTTAATTAATCAATTTAATAAAGGTTACTTCCAAAGCAATTTAACTAGTAATCTATTAAAATATTAAGCATACTCTTATACCAAATGTTTAATATAGTACAATCATTGCTTCAAATTATCAAATTTGACAAGGCATGATTTTGCTAACTGCTCCCTTAAAGGGGCAAAATTACTAACCCGACTTTCAATTCTAGGATGCACTTGGAAAACACTTAGAATCCTACTATGATGCTAGACTTAATTGTACACTGTTGTGGCTTGATTAATTGAAGGAATTCTAGTGAACTTAGGATAATTGTTTAATGATTTGGGTAAAATATATATAATAATTTTGATCACTAGAGGTGCCCAAAACCGACTCTAGTATTGTGCTTAATTTGATCACTAGAGGTGCCCGAAACCGGCTCTAGTCGAGTAAAGAAAACAATTAAAATTAAATAATTCACTAGAGGTGCCCGAAATTGGCTCTAGTTGAAGCATAATAGAAGAACCCAAGGAATTAATTTGGAAGCCTATCGTTCACATGGATTCCGGAAAATTAACTTGTACACAACTCCGCACACACGCACAAGCATTATAGTTTGATTATGGGTAATTCCTAAGTCATCTAAAAATCAAAAGACAATCATACTTTGTGCCACGATTCTGAGGAATAAAATTAGGATCGAAGCATTTTCATGATGATTGAGGTCTCAATAAGTAATTGTGAGTCTGTATTGCTTGAGGACAAGCAATAGTTCGAGTTTGGGGGCGTGTTAAGTACATAAAAGTATTACTATTCTAGCCTTTATACTCGTTATTATTATTAGACTTAGGCCCATTTTAGTTACATTTGGTTAGTCATTCATGCATTTTGCATTGTTTCCTCTATGGTGATGCTTGAGTACATATTTCGGTTGTTTTTGGTGGAAAAAGGTACTGCTGGTGATTGTTTTATATGTGCATGACTAATTGCCCGGGCAAGCTGGAAGTTGTCGAAGCAACTGGAAATTAAGAAAAATGGAAACTTGCGACTTTTGGGGATTGAGCCATGCAATTCGGATGAGCTTAAAGTTCAAAGACAAATCCCAAAGAAGTTGAAATTCCATGAAGAAGTCAAAGAGAGATAAAAGCCCAAGAAAATAGGAGGAGTTTTTGAAGGAATAAATAAATAAAAGAGTTTATCTATTTTATCTTATTTGCATCCAATCAAAACTCTTCCTTATCCAATCAAACCATCTCCTATAAATCCAAAGACCTAGCCGCAGCCAAGGGAAGTTCGATATAGAGGGATAATTGAAGAGAGAGCTGCATCGACTTCTTCTTCTTCTTCTTCTTCCTTTTGTTTCGGTTTATTTTATGTTTAGGAATTATTGTTTTGAGTTTGCTTTGAACCCAGCCATGAACTAAACTATTTTGGGCTAGGGTTATTGTGTTGAATGGTTGTGAGAATGATTGAAGTTTATTTTAGGTAATTGAATGTTATTTAATTTGAGGTTTGCTTATTCTTTGTTTTTACTCTTTGATTACGAGTGAATTGGAAGAGGATCTCGTGATTGCATCTATTTATCTAATATCGAGGGAGTTATATTCAAGAAACGAATAAGCATGGTTTTCACACAATCAATCGATGGTGAAACTAATTTGACTTAGGAATAAGTTGCAAATTTTAACGGCTAAGAGAAGCACAAGATTGGTTGATGTTCACCCAAGGTTAACACAGAAATGTATCACCATGGCTTGTTTTATTTACTAGTGTTTTGAATTAGGGATAAGAAGAAACCATTGAAAAACGCTTCACCGACTCTCAAACGAAGTCTCCCAGATTGCCCAGGTAATTGTTTTACCCGTTGCCCAGGCAATCGTTGTCCCAGTTGCCCAAGCAATCCGATTATTGAAGTTGTCAAGGCAACCGAGACAACCTGATATTCATTGCCTAGATGAATTCAATCAATCATCACACCGTGATTCATGATAATCCAGCCTATTTTCTTAATTGATCAACTTCTCTTTAATTTACTTGCTTCTTTTACTTTACTCGTTAAGCAAAACTTTTCTTATCTCCTACTTGTGTTTTTACTTTCAGTGCAAGAAGTTAGATTCCTGAAGTAGCACCAATCCCTATGGAGACGATATCTATACTATACTATAACTTGCGATGTGAACACTTCCACCAATTGTGAAGCACTTAATACGTGCAACATGGACTTATTACTATTGAACATGATCATTGTATTGCTTTGATTGACTCATTGCATTATTATTGTCAATATATGCTTTGGAATGCATTTCATTAATGAAGTGTTTAGTTGTGACTACTTCACTAGCAAAGTATGCCTAATGCATTTCATTTTATACATTCCAGGTTAAGGAACTCATCGTTGGAGATCATAGAGGTTAAAGTGTTGGACAAGTCACAAGAAAGCTTAAAGTAATGTATATCGAACTTATGAACTCCTAGTAGGGTGGAAAATTACATAGAATAGTCATGTATGGCCCTTTTGATATGTATGTCTTATGGTTGTGGTGTAAGGATGCCTAAAGCACTAAACGGCCTTTTGGAATGGCCTAAAATTGATTAAAATGACTTATTTGGCTCATAAGGGGAAAACTTGGTGAATGGATTCGATTAACCCTAAAATTTAGTACACAAGTAGATTTCAGTATTAAAATACTGTTGGTGAAGTTTCATTGCATTTGGACATTGATTGCTAGGTCAAATGGACTAAAAACCAAATAAAATTTGACATTACAGTGCAGGGCGTACCGATACAGGTCAAGCGGTATCGATACGTCCTTGCATATTTGGCCTGAGAAAGCATGAGTTAACCATAGCATATCGATACAGGTCTAAAGTGTGCCGATACAGGTTTTGGCAGTAAGGTTTAGGCATTTAAATGTATTGATACGGCCTTGGAGGTGTATCGAAACAGGTCAATTTTAGTCAAACTGTATCGATACAGCCTCAGCTGTATCGAAATAGGCTTTGGTCATTGAGGGTTAGAAGTGAATCTGTGTATTTCTGTATCGATACAGTGTGATGGTGTATCAATACGGTGATTGTAATACAGTTATAAGACCATAAATAGCAACTCAAAGTTGGTCAACCCGTATCGATACATGCCAAGTTGTACCGATGCGAGAATGGACAGATCCAAAAATAGGATATAAGATTTGCACACCCGTATCGATACGGCCTCCATGCATATCGATACAGGGTAGTTAATTCTATTAAAAGACATATACTAAAGTTTTGCAATGGTTACAGAATGGTCACTAGATATTATATGGTCTAATTGGATAAGCAAATGAAGTCTAGTTAACATGAAAATTTACATGCTATATATTTAATTGCTTTAAAGGACCTCTAGATTACTGAATTTATAGTTTAGTACCTAAAACTTGTAAGAGTTAAGATTTGGTGCAATTGATTAATTATTGTTCCATATCGGATAATTTGAGCTAATAGTTATCTTGGTAATGTTTGAAAGGTATAACATTGATTAGTTGTTAATAATTGTTGAGATTTTATCATACAGATCACCGCACCGTTCACCAGTAGCACCCTCCGACCCAGTTCTCGACTAGGCCGGAAAGGGGTGTTACACTTAAATTGAGGGTTAGCATTGGTACATGTTGTGGATCCATGATATATGTTGCATATGTTTTAAAATGTTGGTTTTTTAAAGTGTTAAGTGCATGGTTTTCAAGGCATGATGTTTTAAAATGATGATTGAAAAGGTGATTCCAATGTGGTTTTGGAAAATTGTTTAAAACTACATTGATGGTGTGTGGTTTGAGCACTCCTCACTAAGCCTTGTGTGCTTACGCTCTTTTTGTCCATCAATGTAGAGATTTAAAGATTTCAAGGCAGCGTACGGGCAAGTGAATACGAAGGACTTCGGGATTTGAAAGTATGTTATCAATTTAGACTTGTAGTAATAAAGGCATTGAGGTTCATTGTTGGTTTGGGAGGCGTTTTGATAAACTCCCTATTTTAGCATGTTTGTTATGCTGTCTTTGGGTTGTAAATGGCCTTTAATTCTTGGTGTTTCTTGAATTAATGAATTCATGCTTGGGATTATTTGGTTTTGGGGAAGTATGCCTCTAGTTATCTCATTGAAGCATAATGCCATGATTGGTTAGTGATCTTGTGATAGGTTGTTGTGGATTGATCTTTAAAAATGTTGTGATTAGGTTAGAAGTACGTTGGAATGTTATGGTATCTTGGAAAGCTTGGTAAATTAGTCAAATTGGACATTACAGGTCCAAGCGTATCGGTGCGTGTGTCCATGTACCTATACGGGTAAGCTATTTTGGGGTTTGTGCTTCGGTATGCGAGGAAGTGTTTCGGTACGGGTAAGGACATTTTGGCAAGGCGTATCGATACACCATGGCCGTATCGGTATGTATTTAGGCCACTAGAATCTAGTTTTTGAGAAATGCTAAAGCGTACCAATACACTTGCCCGTGTATTGATATGGGCATCTGTTAATTCATTTATCTAGATGTTTGGAAGTTTTTGTTTCTTTTGTTTTGGTCCCTAAATGTTATGTATGCAATTGCATGAGTTTGAATGATTATTTTGAGCTAGTTTCTGACATGTGAGCATGAAACATGATTAATTAAGGATCGGTAACTTTAAAATGAGTTAAATCTCTTTAGTTTTCTAGAATTGCAATTTTTTCCCTAATTGCAATTGTAAGCAATTGGATATCGATTCGATGCCCAATTGAGTTGAGTTTTCATCCGCTGCCAGTATACACATCATAGGTTAATATGTTGCATCTAGATAAGTTAAAAAGAAAAAAGGGAAGTAATTCAAGTTAATCTTTACATGTTTGTTTCGGCAAACCAAATGTAGCACGCTCAGTTCGATCTTGCAACTAGGCCAGGTTGAGGGGGTTACATTTGGTGGTATCAGAGCCAGGTTTGCAATAAGTAGGATGATGTTATGATTTTTGAACTGTTATATTTAGTTGATCTCTATTATTTGCTATGCACGATGAATGTTATATTCATGTCGATTGCTATATACCATGTTGAGGTATGTTTTGGGAACACATTGCCTTATTATTACAGTCTATAATGTTTTGATTTGAAATAGAAGTCTTGGATCTTTCCTTAAAACTGGCCTGATTGTTTTGTTTTGATATATTATCATGCCTTAGATATTTTAGCATGACGGGACCGAGGAGAGATTTGCGATCTGGTATGATTGTTGCTGCCATTAAGTAGGGAAACCAGGAGGATGTTGTACCTCCTAGAGGGTTGCCACCCCCTCTACCTATTCCACCTGAGAATGTGGAGCAAGCACCACCTGCGCCAGCTGGGCTAGTGTTGGGTGATATGAAGCCTCTGATATAAGTGATGACTGAAGCTTTTCAAGCTGTTATTACTGGAGCGCATATGCCTGCGCCAGCTCTTAGGCAAACGGGGTTGCCGTTGGAAAGTCTCTATAGTTTAGGAGTAGTTGAGTATCGTGGATTGGCACCCAAGGCATCCGAGGTGTGGATGGAAAGTACTGTTCGGATTTTAGACCAAATGGGGTGTAATAACGCTTGTAAGTTGGGATGTGTTGTATCCATGTTGCATGGTGATGCTTATAGTCGGTGGACAACTATAACTATAGGCATGGAACCCAATGATATGGATTGGGAGTTTTTCCAAGCTGCCTTTAAGAGGAAGTATCTGGGAGTTAGAAACTTGGATGAAAAGAAACGCGAGTTCATGGCTTTGGTTCAGGGTAGTATGATTGTGGCTGAGTATGAGGCTGAGTTTCTTCAGTTGAGCCAATATGCTCTTGAGCTGGTACCGAATGAGAAGTATCGCTATGACCGATTCCGATATGGATTGGTATATGATGTGAAGACTTACATGTTGGCTTCTGACTACACCAATTTTGACATGTTGGTTACACGATTGAGTAGAACTTGCTTCGTGATAAAAGGTATCACTCTTATTCGAGATGAGGTAGAGGTAGTGTTGGGCGTGGACCGCGTGGTCAGGATACCCAGGTTAGATCAACTTTTAGTACATGTTGGGTATGTGGATCACATGAGCACTTGAGGTGAGACTATCCGCGTTTGGCTCATGAGGGACAGGCTCATGCTTCTATTTTTGCTAACTCTTGTTGGAGTTATGGATCAAGCAATCATCTGAGGCGTGATTGCCCATTGTTGGTTGGTGGTGGACAGGCTAGGGTACCTACAGTAGCACCACCTAAGAACATGGTCGTAGCCAAGGGCAGTGTCAGTGTAGGGATGAGGGTCTGAGGACGGTAGCTCATACCATTGCTATTCAACCTAAGGGTGGTGATCATGCGAGGGTGTATGCACATCGCAAGAGACGCAATAACACCAATGTGATTTTAGGTACATTTACTTTGCAATCGTTGTCGTTGTTTTCTTTGGTTGATTATGGTTCTACATATTCATATATCTTGCGTGAGCATGCACATTTGCTTGAAATACTTGTTGAGGTGTTAAATGTGGGAATGTAAGTGTTAACCTTATAAAAATGATACATTTCATGCCTTTTTACTTAGGTTATTGCTTAGTTTCAAGCTTATTTCATTGCATATAGTTGGATTTATTCATATAGTTGCATATGGTGGTGTTTGCTTGGTTGTTTTTATTTATTTATGAAATTGGTGCTGCTTGGGAAAGGTTTGTTTTAGTGTGGTGATGTTCAGGGAAGCTGAGGAGCATTTCTGGGCAGAGGGGAAAATGCCATAGCATTTTGGATGACATTTTTCGACGCACTAGAAAATAAAGGAATAAAGATATTTTGTAGCCCCCACACGTGATTCCACTAGCCAGCTGTGCCCCTACATGTGAAGGGAATATTCCCTAGGAATTAAGGGCACAAAACCTTAGGAGCCCCCACTATATAAAGAAAAAGACACCCACAATAAATTGGGCTGAAAAAAGAGCTTTGTGAGCTAAGAAAGAGAGAAATGAAGAGGCGGCCACTCTTCTTCTTCTTCTTCTTCTTCTTATTCTTCTTCATTGCGTCCTCCATTTTGAAGCTCCAAAAGGAAGATCTTGTTGTCCTTTGAGAGAAGCAGCAAGCTTAGGGTGGTTCACAGCAGTCCACAGCGACTTAGGAGTTTCCTTCACTCATAGCTATTCTTTGTTGTTGCATTTTTATTTTGGAATGTGTTGTTTAAAATGGTTGATTATAAATGATGTTTGCCCAGGCATGAAATAACTTTAAGTGGCTTAGGCTAGTTTTGGATGATTATGTTTTAAGTTTTTAATGGATGTTTAGCTTATTTTCCAGTTCTTTACATGCTTTGTTCATTGTTTTATTTCCTTAAGTTTGAAGAGCTTTCGAGAGTTAGCCTTAGGTGTTTGATAGCTTAATATTCAAGAGAGTTAGGCTTAGATCTATGTGAATAATGGGGTTTGATGCTGAGAGGCAAAATCCTAACTCACCTTAGAGATAAGTTTAGAGTTTCAACAACTAAGAGGAGTAGAACTTCAAGGATAGGAGCTTGCTAGGGTTCACGCTGAGAGGTATTGCCATAGCATTTTTGCTGTCAGGTTTCTTGCTAGAGATAGTTTAGAAACACCTTAGTAAACTCTGTCGAGCATGGCATAAGCTGAAAGGTGCTAATATTCTTGAGGCTTAGACATAAGAGTCCCTAACAAACCTGGCCTGTCAACCCATTAGAGAGCTTCGTACACGTGTGAGGACGTTCAAAGTATATTCAGTTCAGCCCAGTTTTCATTACAGTTATTTACTACAGCATTTCTGAACTTGTTGCCTATTGCTACCGTATTTACTTTCAGTTCTTGTATTGTGTGTTAAGCTAAGCTAAATTTGGCCTCCAATCCCTATGGAGATGATACTCACTCATCACTTTACTACTTGTTCGATGTGTATACTTGCACTATTTGCGTATCATTTATAGTACATCACAACACGCAACAACAAGTAACTAGTTCTTTTGGTGAAACAGTTGTTACAAGAAGGTTGTTTAGAAGATGTCATTTGATTGTTCAAGGTCATGTGTTTGCGGTTGATTTGATGGAGTTGTCGTTTCACGGTTTTGATGTAATCCTGGTATGGATTGGTTGAACGAGCATAGAGCTGTGGTTGATTTTGAAACTAAGCAAGTTACCTTGAAAATTGCTGATGATTATGAGGTAGTAATCGTGGGTTAAAATGTTAAATTCTTATCCAATATTGTTTCGGCTCTAGAAACAAGTCGTTTGATGGATTCAGGATGTGAGGTATTCTTAGCCTATGTTATGAATCTAGGATCAAAGGAGGTGTGTGTTCATGATATCTGCACAGTGTGTGAGTTTTTGGGTGTTTTTCTAGAGGAATTGCCTAGTTTGCCGTCGAATAGAGAGGTTGAGTTTGGCATTCAGTTGTATGCGAATACAGCTCTAATGTATATTGCTCGCTATCGTATGGCTCTGAAAGATTTGAAGGAGTTGAAGACGTAACTTTAGGAGTTTCTTGCTCGAGGTTTTATTCAGCCTAGTGTTTTGTCATGGGGTGCACTGGTGTTGTTTGTGAAAAAAGAAGGATGGCACAATACGGATGTGCATTGATTTTTGGCAACTGAATAAGTTGACGATTAAGAATAAGTATCCTTTTCCAAGGATTGATGATTTGTTTGATCAATTTAGAGATGCATCAGTGTTTTCCAAGATTGATTTGAGGTATGGGAATTATCAGTTGAAGGTAAAAGAGGTACATGTGCCTAAGACTTCTTTTCGTACGAGGTACGGGTATTACGAGTTCTTGGTGATGTTGTTTAGTTTGACTAATACCCCTATTGCGACAATGGATATGATGAATCAGGTGTTCCATGAGTTTTTGGATCAATTTGTGGTTGTGTTTATCGATGATATTCTTGTGTACTCTCGTATTGAGGAGGATCATGATAGACATTTGAGGATTGTGCTTCAGGCTTGGTTAGATAATCAGTTGTATGCCAAGTTGAGCAAGTGTGAGTTTTGTCTTAGGGAGGTTGTTTTCCTTGGGCATGTTGTGTCGGCCGAAGGAATTCAGGTTGATCCTCATAAGATTGAGGCAGTGATGGGTTAGAAGTCACCTAAGTCGGTACATGAGGTTCATAGTTTTCTTGGTTTAGCGGGTTATTATCGTAGGTCTGTCAATGGTTTTCCGAAAATTGCTGGTCCATTGACCAAGTTGTTGCAAAAGAATGTCCGTTTTGAGTGGATGGAGGATAGGCAACGAGATTTTGAAAAGTTGAAGGAGGCTTTGACTCAAGTTCCTATCTTGATTCAACCTGAGTCGAGTAAGGAGTTTGTTGTTTATAGTGATACATTGTACGTTGGTTTGGGTTGTGTGTTGGTGCAAGAAGGAAAAGTTGTGGCTTATGCATCTAGAAAATTGAAGGTGCATGAGCATTATTATCCTACATGTGATCTTGAGCTTGTTGCAGTTGTGTTTTCTTTGAAAATTTGAAGGCATTATTTTTGTGGGGAGAATGTGTGGTGCATACAGATCACAAGAGTCCGAAGTATTTGATGACTCAAAAGGATTTGAATCTTAGGCAACGTAGATGGTTGGAGTTGCTTAAGGATTATGATTTGACAATTGATTATCATCCGTGAAAGGTTAATGTTGTAGCCGATGCTTTAAGCATGAAAGTTGTGGTGGAGTTGAGGGCGATGTTTGCACGGTTGAGTGTGACGAAGGATGGAGGTTTGTTGGCCGAGTTGCAAGTAAAGCCATCTTTGTTACAGTTAATTAAAGAAAAGCAACCTTATGATGATGCGTTGGTACTGCATGTTAAGGATATCATGGATGGGAATCCAACGGATTTACATTTTAATGATGGTGGGATGTTGTGGTTTAAAGATCAGATAATGGCACCTAATGATAGTGAGTTGAGGCGTACCATTTTGGCTGAGTCTCATGCTAGTCCTTTTAGTATGTGTCCTAGTAGTACTAAGATGTATCAAGGCTTGAAGGGAGAGTACTATTGGTAGGTTTAAAGAAAGATGTGGCTGATTTTGTTGCTAGATGCATGGTGTGTCAGTGTGTTAACGCTGAGCATCAGTTTCCTTTCGGGTTGTTGCAACCATTGAGAATACTGGAATGAAAGTGGAAAAGAATCACCATTGATTTTGTGTCTGGGTTGCCATTGATGCCCACTAAAAAGGATTCCATTTGGGTGATTGTTGATAGGTTTACGAAGTGTGCGCATTTTGTGCCTATGCATACAACGTATACTTTGGATAAGTTGGCAGATTTGTACATTGTCGAGATTGTGCGTTTTCATGGTGTGCCTAAGTCCATATTTTGGATAGAGATCTGCGGTTTACAACGAGGTTTTGGGAGTGTTTGCATCAACCTTTGGGCACACGGTTGAGTTTCAGTACTTCGTATCATCCTCAGACGGATGGTCAATCTGAACGTGTAATCCAGGCCTTGGAAGATATGTTGAGGTGTTGTATCATTGAGTTCCATTGAAACTGGGAGAAGCAGTTGCCTTTGGTGGAGTTTGCATATAATAACAGTTATCAGGCTAGTATACAAACGGCACCGTATGAGGCCTTGTATGATAGGAAGTGTCGTACGCCTTTGTGTTGGGCTAAGGCTGGGGAAAAGTATGTTTCTTTGCCTGATGTGTTAAAGGATACGAATGAGAAAGTGAAACTCATTTGTGATCGCTTGAAATTAGCTTCGGATCGCCAGAAACCCTACGCGAATTTGAAGCGTAAGGAGATTGAATATGCGGTTGGTGATTGTGTGTTCTTGAAAGTGTCACATTGGAAGGAGGTGATGAGATTCGGACGTAAAGGTAAGCTTAGTCCAAGGTTTAATGGACCGTATGAGGTTGTCGAGCGTGTTGGTCCTGTGGCTTATCGTTTGAGGTTACCTCATGAATTAGAGAAGATTCATGATGTGTTTCACGTGTCGTTGTTGCGGAGGTATCGGTCAGATCTATCGCATGTTATTCCGGTGGAGGATATTGAGTTGCAACCAGATTTTTCCTATGATGAGGAACCAGAAGAGATCCTTGATTTCAACAGTAAAGTTCTTCGTGGTAAGACAATTGAACTTGTAAAGGTGTTGTGGCAAAATCGGGGAATTGAGGAGGCCACGTGGGAGAGCAAAACTGACATGTTGAAGCAATTTTTGTATTTGTTCCTTCAGGTAAAATTTTGAGGACAAAATTTCCTGAGTGGGGAAGAGTTTTAACGCCCCGGTTTTGGGCCTAGCGGTTTATAGGCTGGTTAGACGGTCTGATAGACCATGTTAGACATTCGAGTCAAATTCAAGATTAAAATTGAATTAAATATTTTTGAGTGAGTAAATATTTGGGAAAAATATCTAAAAATCATTATTAAATACATGGATATTTTTGTTAAAGTCACTTTTGGAAAATAAGTTTTGGAAATCAGACATTTTGATCTAGTGGCTAAAATGAAAAAGTTGAAAACTATTTTTGTGACTGTTTTGTAAAAGGGGTCAAAACTTTGAATCCTTAAGAAGCTATTTGCCCAAAGTCTAACTTTTATCCCTTAATTGGCTATTTTAAAAGGGTTTTGGAAAATATAAATAGGTTGAGAGAATTAATTTTATAATTAATTGCTTAAACAAATTTCACATAATATTTTCTCTAAAAAGATTCTCTCAAATTCACTCCAACCAAACACTCTTTTCTTCTTCAAAATCTTAAGCTAAATTCTTGTTTTCTTTAATCTTTTGATTTCAAATGGATTCTTGACGGTTTTCTATTAAAACCTTATTGTTTTAATCTTATTTTCTCATGCAAATCAACTCAATTAAGGGGGAAAGAAATCTATTAGAGGGGAGCTTCATTTTCTCCTCTAATATAAGGTTCTTTATTGAAATTCCCAAGTTCTTGACTCCTTATAAATGATTTCTAATGAGTTTCAGTGATTTAACTATGGAATATGGTTAAATCAAGGTTTAATTGATGAGTTTATGTGATTTTCGAATTAGATCTGTTTTGTTAGGTTTTTGAATGGTTTTAACGAAGATTTTGATGTTATATAATGTTAATAGATTGATTTTAACATTGGAATCCCAAAGCTATGTGAATCTCTAATGTTCTACGTTGTTAGTTATGTGTTTTTTAGGTGTTGTGGAGGTTTAATGTTTGCTGGAGATATAAGGATTGATTTGGATTTTTCTTGAATTTCAATTGATGTTAATTGATGGATTGAAATGTTATATTATGGCTGGGTTATGTCTAGGTTAAGTTCGAAGGTGCTTTCAGTTGTTTTCAGAAGGTGTTTGATAGATGTTTGTGAGGTGAAGTTGAGGAGTGGTGTTGTTGGGATTATGAATGCATGATGATGCATTAATCCTCTATTATTATGTGATTAAAATAGGGGAGAGTGATCCTAAGTTCATCGGTGAAGCTTCAGAGGCTTCGAACGCTTGTTTTCGCATTGGCAATTAAAGTTTTGTGTGTCGGTGAGTGAGAACGTGGATTTCATATTTGAAATGGTTTAAAGGTGGTTTATGGGAGTTTAAAATTAGCTTGAAATGCTGGTTTAAACTCAAAAGTATAAAGGGATTTCTCTCTTGGTCGTGCTTTAATGAAATGGTTTTTGTGCACTTGTTTTGAATTACATGGTACCTACTCTTTAAGCATGTTTTCAAGTATGTTATGTACTAATTTTGATCATATTTTTAAGCATTTATGAATGCATTGGGTTAATGCATTGAAAATGGTTTTGTTGTATTGCTTTTAAAATAGTGAGGACATGGTTAATAATGAATTATATTAGCAAGTGATGTGATTTAAAATGTTATTGGATATAGTTGGCCGACCATATGATTAATAGTGCACTATAAAAAGTCGCGTTGGATGTTGAAGGGGTTTATATGGTGTACTAAATACTCCATCCAAGTACCCTAACGGTTGAGGGGTTACATGGTATTGAAAACTCTTGTTAGTGGATTATGCATCTAACAGATAATTGGGTTGGTGTCCCCGGGTTGTAGGTAGTACTATAATTTCGGTTGAGATAGCATGAAGTATTGAGAGGACACTTGTTGAATTCATGTATCTGATGCAATATTTTGGAAAGTGAAACTTGGTTTATTATCACTTGAAAGCCAATATAATTGTTGATGTATCATGTTAATGGATGTTAATGTATAATGTTGGTTTATACATGTTTTACTCTTTAAGCTTTGCATATGCCTGTTATGCATGGGAAGGCTTAAACTGAGGGTTTGCATTGGGACATGTTGTGGATCCATGATACATGTTGCATATGGTTTAATATGTTGGTTTTTGGAAGTGTTAAGTGCTTGGCTTTCAAGGCATGATGCTTTAAATGATTATTGAAATGGTGAGTTCAATGTGGTTTTGAAAAATGGTTTAAAAAAGCATTGATGTGTGTGGTTTGAGCACTCCTCACTAAGCATTGTGTGCTTACGCTCTTTTTTCCATCAATGTAGAGATTTAAAGATTGCAAGGCAGCGTACAAACAAGTGAATACCAAGGACATCGAGATTTGAAAGTATGTTTTCAATTTAGACTTGTAGTAATAAAGTCAATGGGATTCATTGTTGGTTTGGGAGGCATTTTGATAAACTTCCTATTTTAGCATGTATTCTATGATGTCCTTGGGTTGTAAATGGCCTTTAATGCTTGGTATTGGTAGGATTTATGAATTCATGCTTGGGATGATTTGGTTTTTATGAAGCATGCATCTAGTTATCTTATTGAAGCATAATGCCATGATTGGTTAGTGATCCTGTGATAAGTTGTTGTGGATTGATCCTTGGAAATATTGTGATTATGTTAGAAGTATGTCGGAATGTTATGGTATCTTAGAAAGCTTGGTAAATAAGTAAAATTGGACATTACAGGTTTAAGCGTATCGGTACGCGATGAAGTATTTCAGTACAGGCAAAGACATTTTAGAAAGGCGTATCAATACTCCATGGCCGTATCGGTACGGATTTAGGCCACTGGAATCTGGTTTTTGAGAAATGTCAAAGCGTACTGATACACTTTCCCGTGTATCCATACAAGCAGCTGTTAATTCAGTTATTGAGATGTTTGGAAGTTTCTATTTCTTCCGTTTTGGTACCTAAATGTTATGTATGCAATTGCATGAGTTTGAATGATCGTTTTGAGCGGATTTCTGACTTGTGTGTAAAAAAATGGTTAATTAAGGATCGGTAACTTTAAAATGAGTTAAGTCTTTGTAGTTTTCCAGAATTGCAATTTGGACACTAATTACAATTACGAGCAATTGGATATCAATTTGATGCCTAATTGAGTTGAGTTTTCACCCGCTGTTAGTATGCACACCATAGGTTAATATGTTGCATCTAGATAAGTTAAAAAGAAAAAAGGGATGTAATTCAAGTGAATCTTTACGGGTTTGTTTTGGCAAACTCAATGTAGCTCTCTTGGTTCAGTCTTGCGACTAGGCCGAGTCGAGAGGTTTACATACTGATTGACAAGTGTATCAGTCTTGCTTGTTTGCCACTCCGAAGAGTTACTGCTTTTCATTGTTCAATGCCCTAATACCGAGCATCTTCCATATCACTTGGCAAAGTCCCTTAGGGTCGATTGCTAAGAGCATTGGCAATTTGCCCTGAACTTCCAAGTTTCACATTGACGCTGCCAAACTCTGGATAGTTGCATCATTTCTCCCCATGTAATTAGTGAGAGTGTTCCCTTGGTTGGATCTCTACCCTTGTTGGAAATTATTTTGGGCTCTCTATGGCATGGCATTATGGTTGAATCCTGGCAATGTATTACTGTTTTGCCGCTGGGCATTGAATTGGTTACCGCCTTGGTTTGCCCAAGCAAAATTTGGGTGATGCTTCCAACCAACATTGTAAGTATTGGAATGTGGGTTAAAATTTTGATTGAAATTGCCAACAAAGTTTATTTATTTAGGGTTTGTTGGGCAATCATCCACATTATGATCCTCTACACAAATAGTGCAAAATGGTTCTAATGCCTTGACTTCTTAGGATTCATTTCCCTTTTGCAAAATTTTCACAATGCTAGTGAGATTGGAAATATGAGAGTTGATGGATGTAAGTGCATTAAGCTCCAATCTTTCAGCGGTTTTTGTCCCCGTCCCTAGTTTGGCAGTAGAGTACTAAAAATCATTGATAGCAACCCTTTCAAGGATGTCAACTGCCTCCGTATAATTCTTATCTAACAGGGAACCATTTGCTGAAGCATCAACCACAGTTCTGGAATGAGCATTAAGTCCATTGTAAAAGGTTTTTATCTGGGTCCAATTAGGGAATCCATGCATAGGGCACCTCCTCAATAGGTCCTTGAATCTCTCTGGCATCATATAAATTCTCGTCGTCAGCCTGCCTAAATGTCATGATCTCATTCCTCAGCTTGGCATTATGTTTAGGTGGCTGGAATCGAAGTAGAAATTTCCAGTATAAATCTGTCCATGTAGTGACTGAACCAGGTGGCAAAGAACTTAGCCATGATTTTGCTCTATCTCTCAGGGAAAATGTGAATAATTTCAGCTTCTTTGTATTCTCAGGAACTCCAGGTTATGAAATAGTTGGCAAACCTCTATGAATTGCTTTGAGTGTTGCTTTGGGTCTCTAGTAGGTGATCCATCAAACTGTCCTACATTCAAAAGAGTTTGAATCATCACTGGTTTAAGTTCAAAATTAGCTGTGTTTACCTTTGGACCAACTAGGCCTGGCATTAGATTGTCCATATTTGGTGCCAAGTGCTTTCTAATAGTGGCTAATACCATTTTCATTACAAAAATCCTCAAAACCCATATTTTGAAATTTGGTTCCATGATCACTTTTAACACGTGAAATTTTAAGATCAAGATCATTTTGGGTGATTTTTGAAAACGTGATGAATTTTTCTAAAGCCCCATCCTTAGTACTTAAGAAGAGAACCCAAGTGTATCTAAAATAGTCATCTACTAACACATATGCATATGACTTGCCACCGAAGCTCATAGTCGTAATAGGCCCAAAGAGATCCATATGGATCAATTGTAAACATCTATTAGTAGAAACATCATTAATGGATTTAAATGAGGTTCTTTGTTGTTTACCCTTAGCACATGCATCACAAATTTTATCTTTAGAGAACTTTAGCTTAGGTAAACCTCTTACTAGATCAAGGGAAGCCAATTTCTCTAAAGCACTAATGCTAGCATGTCCTAGTTTCCTATGCCACAACCATGTATCATTTTCATTATGTGCCACAAAGCATGTGTCACAACCCTTTTTAAGAGTCTCGACGTTATTTGGAAAACTTAAGAAAACACGGAGTCGCCACCAATCTTTTTTGAAAAAGTGTGATTGGATCACTTAAAAACGGGTCATTTTAATAAAATGTTTTATTTTATTAAAACAACGGTTTTGGTCTGCAAAAAGAAGAGAAAACAGGTCGGGGGTCGGTTACGTATGGGGAAGGGTTAGCACCCCCACAACGCCCAAAAAATTGGTACCTAATTGATTTCAAAAAATTATTTTCAAAATTGGAATTTGCAAGTTCTCAAATTTTCGATTTATTTGTCCGTAAAGTGAATGTAAATCTATTTTAATGGCCTTATCACCCAGGAAATGAACTTTAATCGTCGCCAACACTTATGGCACTAACTCGTCATTCCCGTTTGATAAGACACCGCATTAATTAAATTTTCACTTTTTAACAAATCAATAAGAAAAATAGATGTGTTAAAGTCTTTTAATTTTAATCTAATCAGTGATTAATCCCTAAAGAAACATCTACATTCATTTTAACTATTAAGGTTTAAATACAATTAAGTGTGTCTTATTGAAAATGTGAATAATGTTTTACAACATAAATGTCTCTATTCTAGTTTTAAAGATCCTATTCCTATGGTTCTACACACATACATATATACATATAAGAACCAAAGGAACAAAAATACTTAAATTAAATTAGTAATTTAAAATAATTTCTAAAATAAAGAAAAGGGTAATTAATTTTATATAAAAAATCTGTATTAGGGATTAAATTTAAAGAAAACAAAATGTGAGGGTTAAGTTGAAAACAATTTAAAATCCGGTGCTAAATTGAGAAGAAAAAGGACGAAATTGAAACAATTTAAAATTGAAGAGATGTGACGCAAGATCCAAAGAAGAAAGGCGCGGGTTACAGCCGAGTATGGTCGGTTCATCGGGTCGTTATAAATGGCAAATATTATAAACAGAAATCATCTTATACATTTCCCCCAAATGGATCAAATTCAGTTTTCTTTAAATCCTATGATGAGTTCATTTGTGTTCTTCATGAATTGAAGAAAAGGACGATGGTCCGCCGTGACAGCCGCCTTCCACCAGCCGCTATTGCCGACAAAAAAAATTCCTAGAAAACCCTAATTTTCCAGATTTCAGTGACCCTCAAATCGTATTTTTCACAGGAACTTCATCGGAACCAAATCGCAACTGTGTTTCAACAAATCGGAGGTAAAAAAACAAACCTTTTTCTTTATTTTATAACTAAAAAACATAGACAATAGAAGAATGTTACCTAAAGAATGCTTGCTTTTATTTCTCTGGAACTCCGATTACAATTGCTTGCCTCTGCTGGGAATTCAAATGCTTCTAATGTATATGTATTGTGTATGAATTTCTCTATGAACTGTTGTGTTACATGAATTTACAAGGGTATTTATATGTGCAAATCTGCTTTCATTTCAAGCTTAAATCCCTATAAATCATCTTTTATGCTTCAAATCCAGCTATGATCAGACCCAATAGCTTCATTTTAGGGGCTGCTCTTCTGACATTGCTTTAACTTTTGATTCGAATTCCAGCTGGTTACCCTTTTGAGCTCTGTCCATATCCGTTTTGGAGTTTGATTCTTGGTTTGTCTTCAAATTAGGGATTTGTTTTGGCTATCTATGCTCTGCCTTAAAAATTTAATCCCTCTATTTCCTTTTTTTGCATTTTTTGTTGATCAGAAATGAAATTCAACTATGCCGGCGTGAGCAAATTGGAGCTTGTGAAGAGTCGAAGAAGACGAAGTGTTTGGCAGCAGCTGGAAAGTTAGACGCGTGACTACCACGCACAAGTGGTAATCCGTGTATATTGCTACTGAGCACCCTGGGCCGTTGGATTGCTCTCTGATCTACGATCCAGATGACGAGCCGTTTGCCTCCCTCTAGCTGGATCTCGCGTCCACTCCATGTATGATCTATGCCGTTGGATTAGCCCCGATACAATGGTCCTCTTCAGTTGCATAAAAAGCTTAAGGCCATAGGTTTTAAATTAGAACTGGGCCGAGCAGGCCACAGATTTTAAATGTGAAAGGGCATGTAATTTTAAATGGACTCTTAAAAACGGGCTCTTTATTTCTACCTAACTAACTAAGAATGTAATGGACTTGTATGGTTTTCTATGAATGAATTTGGACTCTATTTATTTCTTTTAACATCCAAATATGTAGTGAGCTTTATTTTTTAAAACAAATTGATCATTTGTTTATTTTCTATGTAATGAATGTCCTAACTCATATCTAATGAACTTTATTCTATTTCAACTAACCAATCAATCAGTCGAATTAGCTAACTATCAATTAAACCCCTATTCAACAAAATAGGCCATTAGGCCATATACCAAAACACTTCTCCATTTTGGGGTTTATGCAAACTAACTAACTAATACTAAAACCTATATGGTAATAATAATAAAAATACTACAAAACCTAACAAAGATATAACAATAGTACATAAGTAAAAGCCTGGTGAAAATTCACTGACAACCGCTGCCCCTCTTTGGTCATTTCGGTGTAACGGAAATGGAACAAAAAACAAAAGGACACTAAATTTCACCAATTACCAAATTGTCAACAAGCGAATTCCATTCTCCAAATTCCCGAACGGATAGGCGCGTTCTATTCTCCTCATGCTCGAATAGATAAGCAGATTCTATTCTCCTCATGCTCGAATAGATAAGCAGGTTCCATTCTTCAAATGCCCAAACGGATAGGTGGGTTCTATTCTCCTCATGCTCGAATAGATAAGCATGTTCCATTCTTCAAATGCCCAAACGGATAGGTGGGTTCTATTCTCCTCATGCTCGAATAGATAAGCAGGTTCCATTCTCCAAATGCCTAAATAAATAAGCAGGTTCCATTCTCCAAATGCCCGAATGGATAGGCAGGTTCCATTCTCCGAATACACGAACGGATAGGCCAATTTTATTCTCCAAATGTCTGAATAGATAAGCAGGTTCCATTCTCCAAATGCCCAAATGGATAGGCAGGTTTTATTCTCCTCATGCTTGAATAGATAAGCAGATTCCAAAAGATGACTTCATCCTCCATACGCTTGGATGAATAAGTGGGTTCCAAAACCTGTTAGAAACAAATACAAATGATCCAATTAAGATGCATATGCACCTAGGGATGCCTAGTCATGAATGCATGTCTTATTTCTTTTTCTTTTTAAATTCTTTTCCTTAGAATTGGTTAACAGGCAGCGGATACAGAAGAAAGTGTAAAGCTCCGGGAAACTGGGATTATGTCATCTCAAATATTTTCTCAACTCTGGCAAAAGTTGGTAAGTGTCTATTCTGGCCCATCCCATCAGAAAAGACAATATTATTTTTTTCATTTCTTTACACTGAATGGCTCTGCACTATGCTACTTGGATCATAAGAAAGCTTGCAATAACCCATCTTTTAATGCTAGTTGGCTTCACCAATTTCTTGTTGTTAAAATTCCATCGACCATTCCTTGGAAAGAAATCTTCACCATTTCCTGCTCTTAACCTTGAGAGTTGTAGGACACATCCTTCGATTTGGGTGAAATTGGAGTTCACAAAAACATCACCATGTTGTACCATAGGTTTAATGCCTTTTTTTTCCTGTGACTTCTGCATTTTCAACCAAGAAAGCTCTTTGCGAAGTGTATAGCATTGCTAGGACACCTAAGAGCAAAACTCTATGGGGATATATGGGGAATGCATTGGCTTGCCATCACTAATGCATGGGAAGTCATCTGAAAGTTGTAACTGTATGCTACGATGATTGACTAAATAATCATAGATAGTCATCTCCATCATCTTTGCTTTACCATTCTCATTCTTAGTACTTTTTTGCTTCATAAGATCATTACACATTTGCTTGCTCAATCCAGTTATCTTGCATTCTCGGTTGGAATGACTGACTTTATCCTCATATTCTTCAACACTCTTTTAGCCTTTGTCAAGTTATCATTGTAGTTGATACATCAATGTTCAGTGACAGGCTTCCTGCTGTTCTTCCAATGTCTCATATCCTTAGCTATTTCCTCCAATATCTGTAAAATTGTTCTCATTATTGTAGAAAACAAATTATCTCGTGTAAGCATCTCTGTTTTGCAACATGCTACCTTAAGGTAATGTCAACGTATCTCTTGAGGGTCCTCCGCAGAGATTTGCAGCAAAACCTATTTCCATCTTGAATCTCCTCATAAGTTTGCTGCTCTTTATGCCCTAAGCTCCAAATTTGACCACGGAATACCTCATAGTTCCAATACCCTTTTAGAAAAAATTCAAAGTAATGCCCAAAAATCTTCTATATATTTCAAGTGATGTCAAATTTATTAATCTCATTTCAATACAATATGCTTTATGGAAAGGGAAAGATATCAAAGAAGGGAAAGGTCTACGCAAAATTTATTAGTATTGTGGCGAACACAAAAAAATTACAAGGAAAGGAATAGGCATTCAGATATCAGAAACCAAAACTCCTCCTGTCATGACTTCATAAGATGCCTTGAACGTAAACTATGCTGAACGGACCCTGGAAATAATGATTATGCGAAAAGATATAAAGCTTCCAAACCCCGAGAAAGGCCTTATTTGCAAATTGTCTGAGCTGCCCTTTTATGGATTTTCAGCTCAGATCCTCTGTTAGTTTCAAAATGCCCTTTTCGGGTTTTCATTTTGAACCCCTTTTCCTTTTTTTCTCTTTTTTGTTTTTTTTCTTTTTTCTATTTTTCCTTTTTTTTCTTTTTCCTCTTTTTTTTCTCTTTTTCAAACATAATATTTTTTAACCGAGTCTGAATTTATCAGGCTCTAGAGTTCGTCTCCATCCATTTCAGCTAAAATTAACGCTCCCCCGGAGAAAACCTTTGTTACAATGTAAGGTCCCTCCCAATTCGATGCCCATTTTCCTCGAGACTTGCTTTGGATTGGAAGCTTCTTCCTCAACACCAAATCCCTCTCTTTGAATATTCTCGGGCGAACTTTCTTCTCGTGAGCCCTTATCATCCTTCTTTGATACATTTTCCCATGACACAATGCTTTCAATCTTTTCTCTTCAATCAAGTTCAGCTGGTCATATCTTGCTTGAACCTATTATGCTTCATCCAACTTTGCTTCCATTAAGACACAGAGCGATGGTATTTCAACTTCAATCAGTAATACAGCTTCCATTTCACATACCAATGAGAAAGGTGTTACCCCAGTGGAAGTTCTTACTACGGTTCGATAAGCATATAAGGCAAACGGTAGCTTCTCATGCCAATCTTTATAGTTATGAGTCATTTTTGCAATTATCTTTTTGATATTCTTATTTGCAGCCTCTACTACCCCATTCATCTTCGGGGGATATACCACAGAATTATGATGCTTAACATTGAACTGCTCACAGACTCCACTTATCATCATGTTATTCAAATTAGAGGCATTGTCAGTGATGATACTTTCAGGCAAGCCATACCAACAAATAATTTCCTTTTTCAAAAACTTGTAAACCTTGGATCTTGTGACGTTTGCATACGAGGCTGCTTCTACCCACTTCATGAAATAATCAATGGCTACCAAGATAAAACGATGCCTATTTGACGCCTTAGGGTGAATCTAACCGATGACATCAATGCCTCACATGGAGAACAGCCAAGGGACTATCATAACATGAAGAGGTTGAGGTGGTGTATGAACCTTGCCAACGTAGATTTGGCACTTATGGCATTTGCGAGAATAGTTTATGGAATCACCTTCCAAGGTTGACCAATAATGTCCAAGACGCATGATCCTTCTGGCCATGGTGAAACCACTAGGATGGATCCGCAAACTCCTTCATGAACTTCTTCCATAATTAATTGAGCTTCTTTTGTACCCACACATCTTAGAAGCACTTGATCACGATTTATTTCGTATAAAATCTCTCCATCAAGGACATACCCATGGCAATCTATCCATCTCTTCTTCCACATCATAACAATGGGCTGGAGAGTCTAGCATATGTAACCTGATAGGCACCATCTTAGAACCCTCACTTACCTTAAACATGGCGGCTAAGGTGGCTAAAGCAACGGGCATTTGGTTGTCTTCTCTGGGGAAATATTTGAAAGTGATCTCATCAAATTCTTTGGTCAAATCAAGGACCAACTTTTGGTATTCCACCAACTTTGCATCTTTTGTCTCCCATTCACCACGTATCTGGTAAATGACCAATGCAGAGTCCCCAAAAACTCTTAAGGTACAGATTTTCCTCCTTATAGCTTCTCTTAGACCCATTATACAAGCTTCATACTCTGCCATGTTATTAGTGTAGAAGAATTTCAAACGTCTGGTAAAAGGGTAATAACTTCCTTCTGGCGAAACCAAAACTGCCCTTATACATCGTCCTAATGCATTTGCTACACCATCGAAGTTCATAACCCAAGATTCTGTTGGAGCCTCATCATCTTCTGAGATACACATCAAGTCTTCATCAGGAAAATTAAAATTTAACGCTTCATATTCATCACAAGCGCGGCTTGCCAAAAAGTTAGCTATAACACTCTTTTTTATCGCTTTTTTGCTCACATATTGGATATCGAATTATGATAGTAACATCTGCCAACGTGCTAATTTTCTCGATAAGGCTGGAGCTTCCATCATGAACTTTAGTGGATCTAACTTCGAGATTAGCCATGTAGTATGATATAACATATACTGTCTGAGCCTTTTAGCCGCCCACACTAAAGTACATCATAACTTTTCAATTGAAGAATGTCTAGTTTCACTATCAGTGAATTTCTTGCTCAGATAATATATCGCCTTTTCTTTTCTTCCAGTATCGTCATGTTTGCCTAACATACAACCCATGGAATTTTCATATATCGTTAGGTACAAGATTAGTGGTTTCCCTAAAATACGCGGTACTAATACTGGAGGATTACTCAACTGCTCCTTGATCTTTTCCAAAGCCACTTGACATTCTTCATCCCATGTCCCCGGGTTATTCTTCTTGAGCAACCTAAATATTGGATCACACTTATCAGTTAGCTTAGAAATGAAACGTGCGATGTAATTTAACCGCCCCAGAAAACCACAAACTTCCTTTTGTGTTTGAGGTGGTGGGAGTTCCTGCATAGCTTTTATCTTATTAGGGTCGATCTCAGTTCCTCTTCTGCTCACAACAAAACCCAATAACTTTCCAAATATGACCCCAAATGTGCATTTTGTCGGGTTGAGCTTCAACTGGAACTTTCTCAGTCTTAGGAAGAGCTTTTCTAAATTGACCAGATGTTCTTCTTCAGATCTAGATTTGGAAATCATATCGTCGACATATACCTCTATTTCTCTATGCATCATATCATGAAAAAGGGTGAGCATAGCTCTTTGATAGGTTGCCCCTGCATTCTTAAGTCCAAATGGCATCACTTTATAGCAAAAGGTTCCCCATAGTGTCACAAAAGTCATCTTTTCCATGTCTTCTGAGCATATCTTGATCTGGTTATACCCGAAGAAACCATCCATTAAAGAGAAGAGTTAATGACCAGATGTATTGTCGACTAAAGTGTCAATATGTGAGAGCGAGAAATTGTCCTTAGGGATTGCCTTATTGAGGTCCCTATAGTCAACACACATTCGTACTTTTCCATCTTTCTTCGGTACTAGACAATATTCGACACCCATTCTGGATACTTGGCTACCTCGAGGAATCCTGCATCATATTGCTTCTTTACCTCATCAGTGATCTTGATGAGTGTTTCAGCCTTCATTCTTCTAAGCTTTTGCTTTACAGGTTCGCATCCTACCTTTATAAAGAATCTATGCATAACGATGTCGGTGTCAAGGTCGGGCATATCTTGATACGACCAAGCAAAAATATCTTTGAACTCTTTCAAGAGCTCGATCAGACTTTGTCTGGTTTTGACTGTGATGGTAGTACCAATCTTCACCTCTCGCTTTTCTTCTTCAATACCGAGGTTTAATGTTTCTGGTTCCTCTTTATGTGGTAGAATCTATTTTTCCTATCCTTCTACCATTCCGAGCAAGTCGCTGGGTAAATCATATTCTTCTTCATCGTCAATATTTCCAACTTCTTCCAAGCACAGAGGCAATTCAAAGTCAACCTTGAAGTCAGACTCGGATTCATTTATGCCAATGATATCTGAAGACCTGAAAAGGAATAGGCAAAGGATATATATAGAGGAAAGAAATAAAATGGATGGAATGCTTTTTTATGCTTTTAACTTTATGGTTTTCATTTGGTTTTGGTTTATTTACGAAAAAAGTTTGCCACACAAGATTTAAGAAAATGCATCTTTTATTGAATTCAAATTAAAAGTTTGACATATGCCCTTTACATAAGATCCCCTATTGTCTCCAGGCCTAGAGCAAAGGGGTTGGTTTTGAGAATTACTCTGAACATGTCTTAAAGACTACAGGAATTTCTTCGGCAGTCCAATTGTCAAGCTCAGAACAAGGGCGAGTCTTTGACAAGTACTGACTGTCTTCTTCCTCATTGATCACAGCGTTAATTCTCAGCTTTTCAAATGTTTCACCAAAAGTGCTCTCTCCTTTTTCTTCCTTACTAACTGGGGCACTTGGATTCAGAATGCCTTCGGATATAAAGCTATGGCTCAGGGGCGGGAAAGTCATCGACTCCCACTCAATTTCCTCTCCCTTCAATCTAGCTCTTCTCTTTTCTTAATAATTCGGATTTTAGACCTTCTTTTCCATTTGTTGGGCTCAAAGACCAAACCAATCTGATCCTTTTTCGCTGGGACTACTACGAGATACAGCCTTCCTTGATGTCTCTTTCCAAATCCTTTCCTAATTATAGCTCCTTTCCCAAGCATTTGTTTTACCTATATCTTCGCACAGCTTGATAATTTTGGTTCTGGCACCTTGCTCCCTTCAGTGACAAAGGTTGCATTGACTATCTCTAATGTCCTAGAATGACATTCGAGCACACCCTCATCGATCTCGATAAAGGGTGCATCAATGGTTACTGATGCAATGATTTCCTCTTCTGCACTGATAGTTATTAGTTGACCATCGATCACGAACTTTAGCTTCTAGTGTAAAGTAGACGGGATCACTCTTACTGTATGGATCCACGGGCGCCCAAGCAAGCAGCTGTAACTGGGTCTTATATCCATGACCACAAACTCAACATCGAAGGTCGTTGGTCCAATTTGCAAAGGCACCTCAATTTTCCCTAACACATCATTTTTAGTTCCATCAAACGCTCTTACCGTGTTTTGATAAGTTCTCATATGAGAACTATCTATTGGTAGCTTCTTTAGTGTGGCTAACGGTAGAACATTCAGTGCCAACCCATTATCAATTAGGACACCGGGTAACACATATCCCTTATATCTGGTAGTGATGTGTAAAGCCTTGCACGATCCCCTTTCTTCGCCTGGTATTTCCTCATCGTTGAATGAAATAAAGTTGTTGATAGCAATGTTACCGACTAATATATCAATCTTATTGGTTGTGATCTCATTTGGTACGAATGTCCAGTTTAGAATCTTTAACAAGGCCTCACAGTGGCCTTCAGAACTTAATAGCAGAGAAAGCATAGAAATTTGAGCCAGAAGCTTGTGGAGTTGCTCCACGACGCTGTATTCACTATGTTTTAAAATCTTCAAGAATTCTTGAGCCTCTGATTCCTTTACAGGCTCATGATATGCTGTCAATTTTTCTTTGAATAAATCTTTATTATCTTCTTTCTCAGGCTCCATAGCAGCAACCTTTCTTTGTGTTGCATCTCTATCTTCTGCTATTGGTTGGGAATAGAGCCTTCCACTCCTCGTGAAGTGACTCACCTCATTGATTGGTTCTTCTTTCTCTTTAATAGATGTTTCTCCCGGAGCTGCTACCGCACAAGTGTAATTCTAAGGGATCTACCTGCTATCCTTGTATGGAAATAGGGTTGGCGCCTTAATTATAAACCGCAGGGTTACTCCCCATACTGGCTCACTAACTCTCATTTTAGCCTTAATAACTAAAGGCTTCATTCCAGAGTAGTCTCTTCTAGAGGGTGACTCCTTTGATGCACAAATGTCCAACATGCATTACTTGTCTTCTTTTTTGAAGAACTCAAGTTCTTTTTTATTCATCTTGTCTTGAACTAGTTGCCTAAGTTCTGAGAAACAATCAATCCCATGTCCTTTCTTCATGTGGTATTCACAGTACAATTCATCTTCAATTTTCAGCTTCTAGCCTGCTCCGCCCGACATCCCAACTAACACCATTTGAGCCCATATCCACCTCATGGGAGCTCTAACTTCAGCAACACATTCCTTAACCACCTTATTCTCCTCCTCTATGACTGCATTCACACATGCCTTCTGATTATTTGGCAGAGGGTTTCCCTTATCTTCTGACGTATCGAATGATAACATCCCTGATTTTCTTAAGTCATCCACCACTATTTTGAATGCGGTGCAATTCTCAATGGTATGCCCCCTAACTCCTGGATGATATTCGCATTGTGCCTTATCATAATACCATGATGGGCATGGTGGTGAGAATGGGGGAACATGTCTTGGCAGCACCATCTGGGATTTGACCAGTTCAGCAAACAATTCTGCATATGTCATTGGAATAGGAGGGAAATATGGTTTTGAGGTCCCTTGATATCTTCGTTCTTTATTCGGAAGATTTGTGACTGCTGGAGCTATGGTCAAGACATTGGGTTTTGTTGAAGAGTACCCCCTTTGAGTAACTGGGGTTGTAGACATTAGTTGCATTGACTTCATTATCTCTCTTTTTGTATGGTTTCTTTGTTTCCCCACTATCCAACTTTCAACTTTTCTTGGCCGCAAGAATAAACTCTCCATTTATAAGTATGTCTACAAAACTCTTTGTGGCATGATTGAGCATGCGATCATAGAAAGAACCCTTTAATGTCTTCACGAACATTGGGGTGATCTCATTCTCCAGCAATGGTGGCTGGACTTGAGCAGCCACATCCATCCATCTTTGCGTGTACTGGCGGAAGCTCACATGATGCTTTTGCTCCATCCCTTGCAGAACTAAACGGGTTGGAATCATGTCTAACATACTTTTACTGCTCACTGAAGGCTCTGGAAAAATCCTTCCATGATCTGATGTTAACTCGACTTAGTTGCATGTACCAGCGTGTAGCTGATCCTACTAGACTGTCTTGGAAGCAATGGATAAGCAGCTTCTCGTTGTCAAGATATATCGACATTTTCCTGCAATACATAGTTAGATGTGCTGAAGGGCACGTAGTTCCATTTTATTTTTCGAAGTCGGGGACCTTGAACATTGGTGGTACTACAGATTAGTCACTAGGCTTAAATCATTAGCATCCACTCCTCCATATATACCTCATTCTTGGAAAGACTTAATTATTCCATCCAACTTCTCATAGTGATCCTCTCATTTCTTCTCAGCTTTCACCTTATCGGTAATTTCATCGAGATCATGCACCTCAAGGACCTCTTCAGTGTTTATCTTCCTATTATTCCGAGCTGAGGTTTCAGCAAAATGTGGTGAAATCTTGACTTTAGAAGATTGAACTTCTCTTTGCATACTTGGATGAACGAAGGTCATCCCCTGAAATTTTGGCACATAATTAGCTTTCTCACCAGCTTCCACCGCGTCTGGGTCACTAAAGCCTAACATGGCTACAATTGAACCAACTATCTTTTGATGAACTAACTCCATCTGTTGCTTCAGATCCGTCTCTAGATTGTCTAACCTATACTGGGTACTCTATCTTCCATTGCTCTAACTTGAGACCGAGTACCGTACTTGTGATTTGTTTTTGCTATTTTGATTTTCTGTCATTTTTTATTTGAGTTAGATTCTTATTAGTTCATGTATGCATGCACAAATGTAAACATAAATGCAAAGAAAAGCTATTAAACACAGAATAATGAAATGCAAATGCATGAATGCAAGCGAAGGGCCATTAATTCCATAAAATATTTTCTCAAGAAATAACTCTTTTATTGAATATGAAATGGTCATTATTACATCAAATTTTCTTTACTAATATTTTCAGCCTGAACTCCTAGTTCTTTAATTTCTTCAACGAGCCACATAAGCCTCGTCCCACTTCTCATGCTGGCTTGACATACTGACGAAGAGTTGTAGCTTCAGTGGCTAACATCATCACTTGTAAAGCCACATCCTGTACTTGGGTCATGACATTCTTATCAAACTCATCCCGTTCTTGAAATCTTCTAGCCACGTCTCTAAGACGAGTGAACCAGTAGTCATTACCTCCCTCAGCTATGTCTTCAAGGACCAGGATCTTCGTCCTACATTCCTGGACGATGTTATCCATCTCTTCAACCTGTTTCCTCAAGGTATCATTCTCACTTAGACAGGCCTGAAGTTCAATATAGGAGCGATGAATCTGGAGTCTATGCAACGAGCAGTTCAAATCATCTATCTTGGCTTGCAACTTAGTAACATAAGCCTGGCTTTGCTTCTGCTTCTCGTTTGTTTCATCATATGATGTCTGCAACTAAAATAAATGGATCTTCCTATCATGTGCCTTCCTTTTCCATGCATCCACATTTTCTTTCCCTTTTTCATAGACCCGTTTGACATTTCCATTTTTAATTGCCAGCTTACCCTTCTTCTTTTCTTCAACAAGGGCTCGTCTATATTTCTCAACCTCGCGCCTTCCTCGTTCCTTTTCTTTTCCTACAGCATGCTTGATTTCTTGCTTCCACTACTCTGGAGTCTTTCTCATATTAGCATTTTGAACAGTAGTCTGAAACTTGAGGAAGTCAACCCTTTGGATCTCAAACTTCTTTTCTAGGTCTTCATACAGCTTTATCACTCGCTTCGTTTCCCCTTTATACTTCTCAACATCAAGGCTTGACTCAAACTTGTCTCTTTGGTTCTTTTCTCGTAAGGCTTCTATCTCCAACTTAGCCCTTCTTAATTCTTCTCTTAGGATGTCAGCTTCTGTAGGGACTACCTTTAAGTGTTCTTCTAGAGACTTGGTCTGCCTGGGTGTAAGTGCTATGACTTTGTCATTTACTCTCCTATGCCTCCAAATATCATAGTCCAAGGTGTACATACAATGTTTATCAGATTATAACTGACGAGATACTAGCAAAGGAGCACATCCAATTCCTCCTCACACACCTAGCAGCATCAAAAAGTTGTAATCCCCACACTTGTACAAAAGCTTGGTATGGTCCATCCAAGGAACCCTCCATCTGATGTATTTGTCACGACGATCCCTGAATATATCAATCCTTTTATTCTTCTTAACAATGGGCCAATCCTTCGCCAAGAACTCTTGGAGAGGTGAGAAGTTCAGGGAATACACATTTGATAAAGCCAATGTCGGGCACTTCCAGAAATGACTGAGGGCCCAAACTTGCAGAAGTAGAGCACATCCTCCAAAATGGACACCTTCAACTTTTCGACAAGCATTGAGGGAAATGAAGGTTTCAGCAAGTACAGCTGGCACTGAATTGACTCATCTCTTTAGTTGTTCAAGGAAATCAAGTAATTCCACATCAATGTTCCCTAGAACCTTTGGAAAGATGACTAAACCATAAATTGCAATGGCTAGGAGATCAACCCTCTTTTCCCTATCAGGGTGAATTGAAATTATACTTCTAATGCTTAACCAAGGGAAATTAAAGGTGCCTCCTCTCTTTCGTATCAACCTCTTGACCCAACCATCACTCATACCAGCGAAAGCTTGAAGTTTTGCATGTGGGTTTTTGTTTTTAGGAGGCTTGGCATAGACCCAGTTCTTCTTCACTTTACACATATTGAAAAGGGCTACGCACTCCTCAGATGTATGTATCATATCTTTTTTATTGAAAGTGAAGCAACAATACCCGGGATTCTAGAATTAGACCAAGGCTTTCAAAACTGTTCATCAACCTTCACATACAAGAGATAGGCTATGTCACCATAGACTTCATGGAACAACTGCTTAGTCTCATAATCAAAGTGCTCCCAGATTTCCCGCAGTTCTTGCACGTTGTTCTGTTTGATACTGATGTGGGCATATTCTAAAGTCTTTGTCTCATGATTAGCTGCTAGACTGTCCCCAAATGTTTGATGATTCACCTCAGACCAATGTCGTACCTTTTCATTCTCATCTTCTCTTTTCAAAATCCTTCCGTCCATAACAAGAGCTTTTCAAAGTTGAGCAATTATTTTGAGAATCAACCCCTTCTAAATATGTAATGATGTGGCACGAATGGATATGCAAAACAACAAGACAATAGAAAGGAAGATTAAAATCAATAAAACACAGAGAATTCAAAATAATTTCATGAACAATTCTCGGCAGCACATTCCAACACTCCATGACATGTCTCCCCTTATTACTAAAACCCTAGGTTTTCCGCATGGCTCTATTGGGGTGGGCTCTATGTTCTCAAACGGTTGTGTTCTAAAAGGTACCTGAGTTGTCCTTTTTGTCCCCTACTAAAGGTAGCAATGCCCCTAATTCTCACCCATTATAGGCTTCAAACAAACCAAGTTCAACTTAGAATGACTCACTTCCTATGTCTTCTCGAAGGATCGGTATCCTTACGAAGACATGAGGCATATGAGTCTCGAAGGTACTTGCTAGGCTCATATGGGGAATCAATATTCTGACATGAGTAAAGCGTTTTCCCCTCACTTAACAATTGGGTAAAGCTCGGGAATAGAGCTTTTTTGCAACAATTTTAAAATGCATAAAATAGAATTACATTCATTAAGCGGACGAATAGATTGAAACCTTTGTGAACTTGCAAATTCCTTTTCTAAAAAACATTTTGAAAACGATTTGTGGCCTGACCCACTTTTGTTTAAAAAAAAAAACAAAATGTCCCCAGCGGAGTCGCCAAGCTGTCGCAACCCTTTATAGGAGTATTGACGTTATTTGGAAAACTTAAGAAAACATGGAGTCGCCACCAATCTTTTTTGAAAAAGTATGATTGGATCACTTAAAAATGGGCCATTTTAAAAAAACGTTTTATTTTATTAAACAACAGTTTTGGTCTGCAAAACAAGAGAAAACAGGTTCGGGGTCGGTTACATATGGGGAAGGGTTAGCACCCCTCACAACGCCTAAAAATTGGTACCTATTTGATTTCAAAATAGTATTTTCAAAATTGGAATACGCAAGTTCTCAAAATTTTGATTCATTTGTCCGCTAAGTGAATGTAAATCTATTTTAACGGCCTTATCGCCCGGGAAATGAACTTTAATCACCGCCAACACTCTTGGCACTAACCCGTCATTCCCGTTTGATAAGACACCACACTAATTAAGTTTTCACTTTTTAACAAAACAATAAGAAAATTAGATGTGTTAAAGTCTTTTAATTTTAATCTAATAAGTGATTAATCCCTAAAGAAACATCTACATTCATTTTAACTATTAAGGTTTAAATACAATTAAGTGTGTCTTATTGAAAATGTGAATAATGTTTTACAACATACATGTCTCTATTCTAGTTTTAAAGATCCTAATCCTATGGTTCTACACACATACATATATACATATAAGAACCAAAGGAGCAAAAATACTTAAATTAAATTAGTAATTTAAAATAATTGCTAAAATAAAGAAAAGGGTAATTAATTTTATATAAAAAATCTATATTAGGGATTAAATTTAAAGAAAACAAAATGTGAAGGTTAATTTGAAAACAAATTAAAATCCGGTGCCAAATTGAGAAGAAAAAGGACGAAATTGAAACAATTGAAAACTGAAGAGCTGTGGCGCAATATCCAAAGAAGAAGGGTGTGGGTTATAGCCGGGTATGGATCGGATTATTGGGTCGTTATAAATGGCAAATATTATAAACAGAAATCATTTTATACATTTCAACCAAATGGATCAAATTCAGTTTCCTTTAAATCCTCTGATGAGTTCATCCGTGTTCTTCATGAATTGAAGAACACGACGATGGTCCGCTGTGACGGCCGCCTTCCACCAGCCGCATTTTGCCGATGGCAAAATTTCATAGAAAACCCTAATTTTCCATATTTTGGTGACCCTCAAATCGCATTTTTCGCCGGAACTTCATCGGAACCAAATCACAACAGTGTTTCAACAAATCAGAGTTAAAAAACAAACCTTTTTCTTTATTTTATAACTGAAAAACATAGACAATAGAAGAATGTTACCTAAAGAATGCTTGCTTTTATTTCTCTGGAATTCTGATTACAATTGCTTGCCTCTATTGGGAATTCAAATGCTTCTAATGTATATGTATTGTGTATGAATTTCTCTATGAAATGTTGTGTTACATGAATTTACAAGGGTATTTATATGTGCAAATATGCTTGCATTTCAAGCTTAAATCCCTAGAAATCATCTTTTATGCTTCAAATCCAGCTTTAATCAGACCTAATAGCTTCATTTTAGGGGCTGCTCTTCTGACCTTGCTTTAACTTTTGATTCAAATTCCATCTAGTTACCCTTTGGAGCTCTGTCCATATCCGTTTTGGAGCTTGACTCTTGCTTTGTCTTCAAATTAGGGATTTGTTTTGACTATATATGCTATGTCTTAATAATTTAATCCCTCTATTTCCTTCTTTTGCATGTTTTTTACTGATCGAAAATGAACTTCAACTACGTCGGGGTGAGCAAATCAGAGCATGTGAAGCGTCGGAGAAGATGAAGCGTTCGACGGTAGCTGGAAAGTCATGCGCGTGACTACCACGCGCAAGTGGTGATCCATGTATAATGCTACTGATCACCCTGGGCTTTTGGATTGCTCTCTGATCTACGGTCCAGATGACGAGTCGTTTGCCTCCTCTAGCTGGATCCCGCATCCACTCCCTGTATGATCTATGTCGTTGGATCAGTCCCGATCCAACGGTCCTCTTCAGCTGCATAAAAAGCTTAAGGGCATAGGTTTTAAATTAGAACTGGGTCGAGCAGGCCACGGATTTTAAATGTGAAAGGGTATGTAATTTTAAATGGACTCTTAAAAACGGGCTCTTTATTTCTGCCTAACTAACTAAGAATGTAATGGACTTGTGTGGTTTTCTATGAATGAATTTGGACTCTGTTTAGTTCTTTTAACAACCGAATATGTAGTGAGCTTTATTTTTTAAAATATATTGATCATTTGTTTATTTTCATTGTAATGAATGTCCTAACTCATATCTAATGAACTTTATTCTATTTCGACTAACCAATCAATTAAACCCCTATTCAACAAAATAGGCCATTAGGCCATATACCAAAACACTTCTCCATTTTGGGCTTTATGCAAACTAACTAACTAATACTAAAACCTATATGGTAATAATAATAACAATACTACAAAACCTAACAAAGATATAACAATAGTACACAAGTAAAAGCCTGGTGAAAATTTAGTGACAACAACATGCATTGGATGTATGTATGTCATCTAAATGCACCATATAAATATTACCTATGCGATAATATATGAGAATTATTTGATTTGTTTTAATGTTCATGATTTTACACCCATTAGCATCAAAAAGAACATTAAAACCCTTATCACACAATTGACTAATGTTCAACAAATTATGTTTAAGACCGTTGACATAAAGAACATTTTCAATAAGAGTAGTTGAGAGATTACCAATGGAGCCAATTCCTTCAATGTGGCCTTTGGAGTTGTCACCAAATGTCACTACTCCTCCACTCTTTGGTTTGAGCTCCAAGAATCTACTCTTGTCTCCGATCATGTGTCTTGAGCAACCACTATCAAAGGTACCTAGAATTTTGACTTGTGGTTTTGACCTTGTAGCACCTACAAACAAAGATCAAGTTTTGAATTTTGTTACCCAAATCATTTTGGGTCCATGAGTATTAGTCCCCAAAATCTTGGTTCCCTTAGGAATCCAAGAAGCAATAGCATTCATATTGTTAGAAACTATAAGTTCCTTAGGAACCCATACACTCCTAACTCTTTTAGTTTTAGATTGCTTTTGAAAACTTCTTTGTTTGGGGTTAAAAGTCTTTCTCTTTACATATTGGGTTTTTGAAGAACTACCCTTTTCAAAAATATTTTTCCCAATAGTAAGAGAAGTTTTAAGATTATCCACCTCCTTTGTGTGATAATCTTGAAATTGGAAAGAAGTTTTTCTAAATCGAGATTTTTCTTTTTAAGCTCATTTGAAAGATTTATCAAATATAAAACTTTCTTTTCCAATTCGGAATTGGTTTTTGAAAGAGACTCGTTTTGAAATTTTAAATCGGAAATGTTTTTCTTGTTTTTCAAAATAGACTCTTTGTATTTTTCTACCAATTCGTCGTAAACATCTTGTAACTCATCATAAGCATTATATAATTCATCATAAGTAAAAGATGATGAGTTAGAGTTTACCATTGGTTCCTCCTCAAGGGCCATAAGGCAAAGGTTGGCCACTTCATGCTCCTCATCCTCGGATGACTCCTTATTACTCCAAGTTGCCATTTGAGCTTTGAGCTTCTTCTTCTTCCCGAAGCGCAATCAATACATAATAGCATGTGAATAGATTAACACGAGGATAAGCACACAACAACCAAGGGCAACTATATACAAGCTTTCTCTAGTAAATTTATACGTAATTCGACTACAAACATCGCCTCTCGATCATTTTTTGCCACACTTTGATTGGTCTTTATAGCAATATTAGGCTGAGCACGAGACAATGGAAAACTCGCCTTTTTTTTCTTGCCTCATGGCTCAGCCCTGTCAGTCCTTGCACCCAATCTATTCGCCCATATGATGCCCGCAGTCACGCTAACACGTGCAATCGATAAACGAGTAGCCACCTTAATAATACATGATCGAAAGCCTGTAAAATCTAGGCAAGCATTAGCAATTTCAATGCCACACCCAGCAGCTGCATTACCAACAAAGAACACTCTTAGGCACTTACGATTCACAAACTTTCAATTTTGGAAGCAAAAGCGTATTACCGAATTTCTTATATCACCATTCAAGTTGGTCTGCTATAAACCTAATTGCAAGCATATTTAAAGAAAGTACCAAAGAAAATAAAGTCTCTCCACACATGTCATCTCTTCACAGGCGACAACATTAAATTAAATAGCCCATAAAAAACCAACGACAAAACTTTATCTCAAATTCTTAAGAATTATACAAGAATGAGCAAGCATGCCAAGTAACACAAAACTCCCACCATAAAATTAAAAGTGAACATATTAAAAGGGGGAGACAAAGAAAATAAAGTCACAAAACATATGTTGCTTACTTAACCAACAACATAAAGACACACCTCGCTTCGGAAAGCAATGTGCTTCAATGAAAAACGAAACAAAGACAACACAAAAACTGTTGCAACATTTCTAAATTAAAGGCAATGATTATCATTAAAACACTATTCAAAAGCGCAAAAATCCACAATTTTTTACTAAATAGGGGCAACAACCCACCCTAATAAAATATTATTATTATTATTAACATGCCAATACATAACAAAACTACAAAAGTACAAAAAAAGCTCATGATAAATCTGTTTTTGCATAAATAATCCAATTTTGCAAAAGGGTCCCATTACTCCAAATCTTTGGATTAAGATGCATTCGTCGGTCGCCACAATACAATTTTAGATGTTGAAAAACATGGTGTCCGCAGCCGCCCTAATCTTCTCCGCCACATCAACGTCATAACTAGCCTTCAGCACCATAATTTCATTTCTACGCGATTCTTTAAGCCTTGTTAATCTCATTGTGAAAATTGCAAAGCTTTCATCCACCGCTCTCTTTATTCGCTCTAGCTCCTCTTTCAGGCCTCGAATCTTGGTCCCAAAACTCTGTACAAACATCAAACATTGGCCTTTTTCCAACATCTTTTCATCAGCACAACACCAAGAGGACATTTTTTTTAGCTATAAGCCCTCATTCGCATTACTACATTTTCTCGTGCCGCCTCCAAAATATCCGTTGGCACTCCTGCAGGGGCATCTTGACTGCAAGAGGAAATCCCCAGATAAAGAGAAGCAAGCGATAGTCCCACCAAAGACATCATTGCAGTAGCTAACGAAACCAAACACGGCGAAATAACCTCTCTACCACTAAAAGCATTTGGCAGCGCCACCACCGCCAACCCTTCCGAACCCAGCGGATCGCTGCTAGCCACAAAGGGTAGAGTATCCAAACGCAGAAAACTCCTCTCGTCATCAGAACCAAAAACAACGAGTTCGTTTGTAGCTTAGAACCAGGGGAACCTAGGACGTGGCTTCGCACGTGCCCACTATGAATAACAAGGGGAACCTAGGACGTTAAATCATAGCCAGTCTCATCAACGTGCCACCACTACCCTATCATGACACCTTTCCGAGTAATATAAAATTGGACATGCAACAAGAGGGAGCTACGATCCTTCATTCCGAACATCACAATCATACAGAAAACAAGAGCAACACACGAGTTCCGACCCATAACAACCATCCCGGCCATCATCGGACCACGGTCTCTAGAACTTCGTCATTTTGGCCGTCAACTAACATCTATCATTTTTTCCACTAATATCACTGGTTAGATTAAAAAATACATGATTTTAAATGCATTTAAAAGCATATTATATTCTGATTTAAGAACTTAAAAAAAGATTTAAACACTAAATATAATCATAAATAAAAAGTTAGCAGTAATATTTTAACTTTTTCTAAAAATATTTTTATCAAAAAATAAAATAATTTATACCAGCTGTAGCATACATTCTACGGAGTAATCAGTCAGATAAAGGACACGCACTCGCTTCAGCTTTTTCACAATATAACAAAAACTTACTCCCTTAGACATCCGGAAAGGCGTTCAACTAATAATAATTATCCTATCGTATCGTGTACGCTGTTGTTATGATACATTAATATCTTCTTGTTACAAACAATTTGGCGTTTTCATTATTTTCTATTTTACAGTGATTTTTTTGTATTACATAGCCCTTTGTTAATTTTTTTCATAGGAAATAATCAATTCTGGTTAAAAACTAGGGTAAAATTAACAAATGGTCATTAAATTTTAATAAATTATTTAATTTAGTAATCAAACTTTCAATTGCGTTAGAACGAGCATTAAACTTTTACTTTTGTTTCAAATTAGTCACCAAACCATTAACGGTCGGTAAAAGGTGAGGTGGCAATTAATAAAATTTGAATAATAAAACATTTAGTCTTCCAAATTCACACATTCAAATAATTTAGTTATAATTCAAAAAAAATAACAATAAATTTAATTTTTATTATTTACACATTTCTTCAATTTGATCATATTTTTAATTTAAAATAATTTAATAATTATATTAAATATAAAAAATGATTTGGATACCCTTAACAAACTAATGTTTGATGCGTGGCATTTTTAATATAATAATATTAATTTACATTAAAATAAAATTAAATTTTTTATTTTTTATTTTTTTTAAAAAAAAAAACCTCTGCGCTCTTTTTCTTCAGCACCCATCTCCTACCCCAGTGCTATACTTTGCCGCTGCTGTCTGACATGTTGGAAAAAACACGATAAAAGCGAAAACTTTGAGGCATATTTTTTATGGGTAAAGATTAATATTCGAATAATGAAATTATAACTTTATATTATACTTCACGAGGCCTTTACAACGATATTTCATACACTCAAAACGGGTGAGTGGTGAATGAAAAATTAATGCTCAAAGTAGGCTAATTGTGAATTGAATTAAGAAAAAAGGAAAAAGCTTATATCTCATATTGATGGGTTACCAAGCGCGAGATATGTTTATATACAAGACTGTACTTGGTGGTTATTGAATAATTTAAGCTGATATGATATTGGTGGTATGAATGTCTAAGTTGGTTGGGTCCTTCATGAGCTTGTTGATATTTTTATATAATTTTTGTTAAATGTAACATTTTTTAATATCTTAAATAAAAGGATAAATGATAAGATATTATCTTTAAATTTGGATATTATTTTTTTAAAATATTCTCACATTAAAAGGAAAAATATTATCTTTTAATTCAGATATTATTGTAATGATATTATTTAATAATGCATTTTATTATAAATAAAATTCAGATAATTTACAAATTTTATTTTTAATGAAACTTCTACCCCTATAAATAGCATGCAAAACTACTAAGTTTAATAACATTCAAAACATAGAAATGACCAACGTATCCTCAAGCACTACAAGAGTGACCGAAAACCTGTATTAAAAAATATATATTCTCACATGATTCAACTCGTTTCTACTCAATTTAATTACAATTTATTTTCACTGACTTTATTGGATTCTTTATTATTTGATTTACTTATATTAAATCATGTTCGCTTTAATAATTATATAAATATTTTAGTTTTTCTTTATTATTTTTTTTTCTTGGACTATTAACCCTGTTCTCTAACAATTTTAAAATAAATTCATTAAGATATAATTTAAGACGAACAAATTATCGTAGTTCGTGTATCATTGTGCCTCAGCCAACTTGAATCGAGGAGGTGGTTCTGTTTGGATTCCGTTGGCATAGTTTGGAGATGCTGGGCTGCCATGCTAGAGGAGCCATTATTGTTATTCGCCATGAGCAATTGATTCTATTATTATAATAGGCATCTCGAATGCATATCTACAAATGACTTATCAATTATTTATTTATTTGGTATTTGACCATTTATTTATTTCTCTTATAATAGATGAAGTTTGATAACGATTTTCATGCCATTGAATTCACAAAGGCAAGACAAGCCAAGGCCACCAAAACTACTATGGCTTCAACGTAGAGCACCACGAGTGATACAAGCGAGTTTCTTGTTAGAGGTGTTTAGTATTACATCATTAAGAGACGAACAAGATATCTAGACGAAATCTTGATTTGTTTGGAAACTAAGATTTTGTAAACAATTTGTTTTAGGATTTAATTCTTACCGTTTCAACGGGTTTACTGAATCTTTTCAAAACAAGAATCAATGAAACTGTTATCAGTTTGTAAACCGAGATCTCGTAAATAATTCGTTTCGAGATTTAATTCTTGCTGTTTCAACGAATTTACTTGATCTCTTTTTCAAACAGGGACAGTTTGAATAAATATGTTTTATTCAAATTTGATGTGGACAAATTTGTTTTAACAGAAATTGTCATTGAAAGTAACATTGATTACTAATTTTGTTTAACAAAATTTAGAGTGTTGATTCTGACCGAGGTCTTGAATCAAAGCATAGAAAAAGTTTGTTTTCTATGTCTAATATCATTCTCAAAGCCTAGTCTGATGCACGTTATGAAGTGTACAATATTTAAAAATGACTAAAGAGTTGTGAGGGTCGTTGGACCATAAATACAAAATGGAAGATGTCGGTGCTAAAAAAATTCTTAGTTACCCAATTTTTAATTTGTAATGATTGATTCCAAATTATTGCGAATCAAAAGCTATGACTTTAACTGATCACTCACGGTATTCTCGCAAAAGGAATGTTTATAAGTGAATCCGTTTAGACGTTAGTCATTTGAAAAGCTATCTCATGTTAACTTGATCAAAGATCTGAAGGACAATGTAAAAGTTGTTGCCACCTTCAAATATTGCTAAGGTAAATATTGATAAGACAAAGATTACCAGGACAAACGTAATGGAAGTCATAAAAGACTTCAAGAAAACAAACCACGAACTAGACGATGTGTTCAAGAAGCAAATTTCATAGAAAATGCTTCAATTGACATAATATGTAATGATTGATTCCAAATTATTGTGAATCAAAAACTATGACTTTAACTTATCACTCACGGTATTCTCGCAAAAGGAATGTTTATAAGTGAATCCGTTTAGGCGTTAGTCATTTGAAAAGCTAACCCATGTTAACTTGGTCAAAGATCTGAAGGACAATGTAAAAGTTGTTACCACCTTCAAATGTTGCTAAGGTAAATATTGATATGACAAAGATTACCAGGACAAACGTAATGGAAGTCATAAAAGACTTTAAGAAAACAAACCACGAACTAGACGGTGTGTTCAACAAGCAAATTTCATGGGAAATGCTTCAATTGACATAATATGGCGAACAAGTCTTCGACTATAGACTCCAAACGAGGTCAATGATATTGGCTTAACAATTGACATAAAAAAACTATTGTTTGAATGAAATCATTTATTACGTTCATTGATGATAGCTCAAAATAATGTTGTGTGTATTTTCTTAAAAGAAAAGATGAAGCTTTATAGAAATTATTCTCTATAAGCATGATGTTGAAACCCAAACTTAATTAAAGGATTAAGATAGGAAGGAACTCTATATGAGTAACGTTGGTACTATAATGTTCCTAGCATGTGGGGGAAGTTGTTCTATTAGCTAATTACCTTTTAAATAAGGTTTTTCACAATTAAAAAGATAAGATTCATATAATTTATGGAAGAGAATAAACTGTGCCTACAAGTACTTAAAAATATGGGGGTGTCTTGCCAAGATAATAGCCTCATTATCAAAGCAAATGGAAATAGATCCCCAAAATGGTGGATTGTATAAATGGATGTTAAAATAACTTTCCTAAATGGAAATCTTGATGAAGAAATATACATGGAAAAACCTGAGGGTCATGTAATTTCAGGTTAAGAAATGAAAGTCTGTAGATTGGTGAAGCCATTATATGGACTTAAGCAAGCACCAAATCAATGGCATGAGAAATTTGATAGTGTCATGATGACAAACGACTTCGAGATTAATGAGTGTGACAGATATGTATATGTCAAAATTACTGACATTGGATATATTATTCTATATGTGTATTTTGATGACATACTCATTGTTAGAAACAATAATGAAATGGTAAAACGTACCAATGACATGTTAAATTCAAGATTTGACATGAAAGATATGAGACTAGAGGATATGATTTTGGACATCCAAATCAAACAGTCACATGAAGGTCTTACATAGTCACACTATGTGGAAAAATTCTTAAGAAATTTGGCAAGGATGATTCTGGTATATCCAGAACTCCAATAGACACAAGCCAAAATATGTCCAAGCATAAAGCTCAAAATATTGACCAAGTGGAATATGCAAGGGTCATAGGCAGTCTAATTTACCTCATAAGCTGCACTAGACTAGTTATTACTTTTATTGTGAGTAGTTTAAGTAGATTCACAATCAATCTAGGTGAAAATCACTAGAAAGTAATTTTGAAGGTATTGAGATATCTTAGATATACACAAGATTATTGATTGCAATATTTCAGAGATCCTACTATTTAGAAGGATACTCTAATTCTAGTTGGATATCTAATATTCAATATATCAAAGGCACAAGTGGATGGAAATCCTCAAGAAAACGGTTATAACCAGATCCATAATGGAATATGAGTTTGTAGTTTTAGACAAATCTAGAGAAGAAGCCGAATGATTTTGGAATTTCTTGGAGGATATTCCTAAATGGGCAAAGCATGTGCCCACAATATGCATATATTGTGATGATGAAGCGAAAATTGGTAGATCATAGAGCTTTATGTATAATGGTAAGTCGAGACATATGCGTCATCAACATAATACCATTAGACAACTGATATCAACTAGAGTTATCTCTATTGATTTTATAATATCAAAGGATAACGTTGCAGATCTGCTAACCAAAGGGTTAAATCGAGATCAGGTTGAGAAAACATCGAAAGGAATGTGTGTAACACCCTCGACCCGGATGTCATATTTGGACCTCAAACCCAAAACCATAACCATAAAAATTCCAGCCTAGTTTAGCCTAAACTAGATCCATTTCATAAAAACCCATTAAGTTCAAATATTTCAAGGTAGAATAATAATTAAAACGTTACATGAGGAGCTCTATTTAAAATACATAGTTAAAAGCATTCAAAACATAAGTTCAAATCCAAAATATGAGTTACAATACAATCATAGGGTCCTACGAATACATAGCCCAAATAATCTAAGTATTGTACTCGGACAACAAGTTGATGCTGAGGTCCTACCTAGATAGTGCTCCGACGATGTACATCAACCTACTAATCTACGAAAGAAAAAAAAAATTCTAAATGTTGAGCTAACGAAGCTTAGTAAATACACTTCCACTCAACCATGCTTCATGCAGGTCATGAATATGAGCATGCAGCTATAAGAATAATATCATGGCATAATAATACAATGTCGGTGCTACCTCTAGGCACTTAAACACATAGCATGCAATGGAAAAGCAAAACCCAACAACATATATACAACATACTAACAAACCTGGAGTGAGGCTCGCTGCCACACAATTTTGGGAACGTACACTCTATGGGTGAGGCACAATGCCACACAGCTTCGGGAACATACATCCATGCTCGAAATCTCTTGTTGAGCATCTTTGAATGAGACCCGATGCCACAGAACTTCGAAAACGTACATTCAGAAAACTATAACCATGGTGTTGCGACACACTCTTTCTCTCACTGGATATCTGAATCCAAACAATCAAGGTACTCAACCATATGAATACCCTTACGTGGCACACAAGTAATATTTGATCCACCAAGGATCCTTATTATTTCAACACAAACAAGTCACCCAGGGTTTTATTAAGTTATTACTCATTAGGCATGAGTATAAGGATTAAACCTTAGTTTCTCAATTTTACCCATCATTTTACCATTTTAGAAGCCCGTTGGGCCTTAGTCCTCGAATAATAGGTCTCTCGAACTCAAAACGTATTTTTCAGGCAAATTGCATAGTGGGTATCGATACCCAAATATGTGTATCAATACCCTTTTCAAGGTACCGATACCCATCAAAGTGTACTAATACCCAATTGTACATACATAAGGGTTTAACTAGTAACCTCATACCGATACCCCAGCTGCATTGATACACTCCCAAGTGTATCGATACCTATTTTTGCTACTAGAATTCATGTATAACAAGGGGTATCAATATGGCCTATGCACGTATTGATACTCCCTTCAAATCTTTCCTGAATTAACCACTCAAAGCAAAGGGTAACAATACTGGTCCATCATGTATCAGTACACGAGCCCAAAATTTGAATTCTGCGGTTCGCAATTCACCTTCAACACCCCAAACCTTTATGGTAAAACCCCAAATCAAACCTACAAGTTATAGAAGGTAGTTTAAGTGACTTTCTACCATTTTTACACCATTAAATTCAGATTTAGCCATTAAAGAAGTCTCAAGCATTCAAGCAACCAATTTATTAACCTAACAACAAGGAATTCACATGAATGATTTCCAGGAACACAAGGGAGTTAGTAGTGTACTAACCTTGATGATAAGCTGCAAACGAAGCTCCAAGCCCTCATCTTCTCTTGAGTCTTGGAAGCATCCCCAACTTCTTTCACTACAAAGAGACGCTGCAAAACAAGTTACAATGTTGCTAGAAACTTAAGATATGTAAAAGGAAGGATTCTATAACAAGAAATGGAGTCAAATCCCTTTATTCTCATTCTTCCTCTTCAACACCCACAATCACTTTTTTCAACCTCCACCAAACTTAATCGTCCTTACCTTAATAGATAGATCCTTGAATAATGATTAACCTTTCTTCAACAACAATTTCGAGATTCACACTTCCTAACTCAAAGATTCGACCTTTGCTTGGGTGTAAGAGTTAGGGAATGGAATAGTTGAGGAAGAGAGACAATGGAGACAAAGGATAAAATCATCCACAGTTTTCTAGAGAAAAACATAAATGCTCTCAACCTTCCCCCTTCAAAAGCAAGGTGGAATTACCCTATTTGTCACTCATTCTCCATCCCAACATATGTCCAAGCCCAAAACTCAAGACCATCAACCAAAAAAAAGCACACAAGGCACACAAAGGCCCAAACTCTCGACCCAAACATGAAGCCCACCTTTTCACGTTAATCTGACCCTCAGATTTTGTAATGTGGGTCGTTACAACTCTCTCCTCGTTAAAGAAATTTTTTTCCTCAAAATTTACCTAATAGAAACAGATGTGGGTAGAGCGACTTCGTATCCTTCTCAACCTCCCACGTTGCCTATTGATTCTTTTGTTCCTCCACAACATCTTTACCAGAGGTATACACTTGTTGCGCAACTCTTTGACTCATTTGTTCAAAACTATTAGTGTAACACCCTCGACCCGGATGTCATATTTGGGCCATAAGCCCAACCCAAAATCCATAAAATTTCTCAAACTGGTTTAGCCCAACAAGGTATTTCTCAAAACATTTAAAGCCAACAATTGAAAATATAGATAAATAATCAAAACGGTACAAAGGAGCTCCAATTAAAATTTAAAATATTTGAACATTCGATTTGATAAATACAATTTTGACAATAATAATTACAGACTCCACCTGTAATCACTAATTTTTATCTGGCGTGTTTACCCGTTTCACTCTTTTCGTCAATTTTATAATAATAGGCCTTCTTTTATATGTCACCATTGTCTATTATCTATTTTAAAAACAAAACACAAAAAGATTGTGCTATGTATCATGTGTTGGTTTAATTAAAAAGAAAAGGAATTGAAAAACATTATGCTAATTGGTTCTAGTTGTTGTTATTACATTTTAGTCATCATTATTATTGTTATTATTGTATTATGTATATAAGTATTATTAAACAAGAATAGAAAAACCCAAAAAAACAACAAAAAAGAACTAAATCAATTAAGTAAACATAGCCCAATATAAATAATTAAAGACCCAAGTTTATTAAACAAATGCCAATTTACAATTGAAAACCCAAAAAAATATGACTACATTTCAGCCCAATAGGTCCCGAAATCAGATAACCCAACAAACCCTAACTATCCCCTTATCTTTGCGCAACCCGATCTAGACCGTCAGATCAAGGGCATCATCTTCAACGGTCCAAATCGAGCCGTTAAGATGAAACCCTAAGAAGCCCTTCTTCATCCTCGTGCACAGCTGCAACGACCATTGGATTTGGGTTGTATCAGACGGCTCATATCATCCCCATTATGCATGTAAATCCCACCTGACCGTCCAACTCCACTCACGCACGTAGGCAACAACGACACCCCGACCATTCTGCTTTTGACGCACGAACACACGCCTGGCATTTTAGAAGCTAGCCCCTCGCCAGTCCTATGTCTCCTTCCACGCTTCTGCCAAGCACGCAAGCGAGCTTTATAAAGTCAACTAAGAGGTAGCCGAGCGAGATGGGACTATCAAACGGTTGATGAAGCTCAACGCGGACCTACAGAAGAAGAATAGTCTCTACCAAAGCGATACTCTTAAACATCAGGATTTAGTGAAGAATATCGAGCGAAAGAAATTCCTAGTTGTGGAAAAAAAGGATGAACAGGGTACGCTTAGTCAAGGAAGAAAAAAGGAAATGTAAACAAGCGATCGAACAAGAAGTAGAAAAGAGCAAGCAAGCCGTTGAGAGTGTGAGAAAGGATGCTCGAGAAGAAATTCAACAGAAATAAACAAAAGCTAAGCAAGAAGTGGAGAAAATCAAGCAAATGATGAACGCGGAGAAGGAGAATACCGCCATGTAGAAGAAAAAAGTAGAAGAAAGCAAAATTCGAGTATTTAAAATGCAAGGATTGTACAACTTCACCGTCGAAAGTTTGAGTCAAAGCCAAGCCTAGAACGCACAACTTGAAGAGAGGATTATAGGTTTATATCAGTCTTTTCAAGAGTATCATACCCGAAATGGTTTTCTTGAGCTCCAAGCTACCCAGCAAGAGATGGAAGCACTCTAAAATAAGATCAAGATATTGGAGGCCACTGTTCAGGATTACCTTGGAAAAATTGTAGTTCTCGAGGAAGCCGCAGAATGAGGAGACAATTACTGGTTAAGGAGTCTTCATGAGGCTACAGGAATGATTCAGGACCGGGATGACTTTTACATGACTCTAATGGTACAAGTACAAGAAGTCGCTAGGCATGTGAAAGACTTGGCCACAGAAGCCGAAGCCCTCCGCCTGTTTATAGCTCTAGACATGGAAGAGGCACCAAGGTTCACTTAGCTGCTTGAAGCAATAGGGGAGTTACGAGTTAGGGCTTAGCCATATTTGTAGGAATTTATGTTTCTTGATTTGTAATGAGAAACAATTTAATCTTCAATGAAAGTTTTTCATGGACAACAACTAATAGAATCAATGCTTTTATTTAAAAACATTCTTACATTCCATTTCATGCATCGCATAATACATATAACATGCATTAATTGATTATATCAACATGATTAATAATGAGACTGTTGTAACAAAAAGAGAATTCGAATAGTAAAATTGCAATCATTCTACACCCATATCGCACCCGTTTACAAACAAGGGTAATGGAGGAAAGCTTTGCAAAATTGGAAGCCGATCTTGGAAGTCAGTTATAACGAACACAACAAGAATTAAGGAACACCATCATCAAATCTCAACAAGACATGATGAGAGAGATGTCCCAGATGTTGCAAACTAGTTTAAGACAAGCCTAGAAAGAGGGGCACTGTTGAGAATCCTACTCAAAACTCGGGGGGCCAATCATATGCCCCAACTTATATGAATCCCCTCTTCTTCGACCCTTCACCTAACCCTTTACAAGGGGTTTCTTCGTCTCAACAAATCGGCATTACAGCCCCAGTTCAAACCAGTGTAACCTTTGGAAACATCGAAAATATTGGGGATAGCATCCTAAATTTTGATGAGGTGGAAAAACTAAACTGGGTAAAGGCAGAATTCTCAAAAAAATTGGAAGACACTCGAAAGAATCTCAAAGAGAAGTTTCGAGTAAAAGAAGATGAAGAAAGCTTTTATGGATTGAACGTGTAACACCCCCTTCCCGGTCTGGTAGAGAGCCGGGTTGAAAAGTGTTATCAGAAAACATATTCAGAAAATGAAAGCTTAATCAGAGTCAGAAATTCATTCAGAAGTTCTAATATTCTTATTTAAGGCTTAGTAAACCTAATTATCAATTATTGACTCAATATAGGGTCAGTTTTAAAACATTTTAAAACTAAAAGAACTAAATCATAAACTTTACAAATTAGCGATCCTAATCTGAATTCTATATTACCAACTTGTAATTAAACTTACCAATTATTAATCTGTGAAGTTCTGTTACTATCGGGTATCGTTATCCTAATCAATTAGTCGGTACAGTTATTAGTGACCAATTTGCAAAACTGCCTTAAACTTCTTTTTATTCTTTATAATAGAATTAACTAACACCGTATCGATACCTTAAGAGCAGTATTGATACGCTATGACCAATTTCAGATTTTCCAGCTTCAAATATAGCAAAATCGTATCGGTGTGCTTGGGACTGTATCGATACAAGTTGACCATGTTGACTCCGTATCGATACCCTTTAGGTCCATATCGATACCATCTCCACACCCAAATTCCAATAGCCATTTTATGTACTTATACGCCTAGCCTTATTGATACGCCTTATTCCTTAAGCCAAATTTATACCTAACCGTACCGATACGCCATCACCCGTATCGATACGCCCTGACCTGTAATGACAGAATTTTGCTGGTTTTTAATCGATTTGGCCTATCAAACTTTATCCAAATGCAATGAAACTTTACTAGTAAGTTTTAAACATTATAAACTACCAGCATGCCAAATTTTATGTTAATCCAAATCCATTTACTGTGTTTTCACCTTTTAGAGCCAAATATGCATCATTAGCCACTTTTAGTCACTTTTAAAAGGTCATTTAGGGCTACTTAGTCTTATACAGAACATAGACAACGTTTATACATCAAAAGAGTCATACGTGGCTAGTTTAACTAATTTGCCACCATTCTAGGAGTTCATAAGGTCCAAACACATTACTCTGAGCTTGAGGTGACTTGTCGATCGTCCAACTAATCTCGATCTCGAACCGATAACTTTCTTAACCTAAAATCTGGAGGATGAATGCATTAGACTTACATAGTCTAAGCGATGTAGCCATAACAATGAATGGACATGATGTGTAACATAGCATATCCCAATGGCAATTCTAATCAATTTAACATACGCCATAATACTCAATTTAACATATATCATGCTTATCATGTAACATGGCATCAATAGGCACCATATACACAATAATCAATAACATATCAATACTTTCATATCAATGTTCAATAGCATAATTCAATGGTTCTCCTTGGATCGATTCTCGGTATTTGGATACACAAATTCCACCTCAACACCAACAATAACAATAGTGGTATGGTCATCATCCCTCCGCCGTACCAATTTGACCAATACACGACATATCCCTCTGTCGCACCATAATAAACTCGTACCAATGAGCTGATAAATTCTATGGCATGCCAATTGTATCCAATACTTCAATCCCAAGGTTCAATAGTCAATAGTTCAATAGCAATAGTTTTATAGCAATGAATCAATAACAATATCTCAATAATTATATGATCATAGCAATAGCAATAAACACATGTCAATGATTCAATGACAAAGAACATATATCAATGATTTGATAACTACGTGCAATGGCCAATACTTAATACCACACTTACTCATGCTTACCAACAAAGCTTTCAATGATGTTTATGTAAAATCCTTCAATACAATGGTTAGTCACACAATAAACAATAACCAACGATTCGAGATGGCACCTAGCCAACTCTCGAGACTCTAACTACACTCACCTTGGATTTTGAAGCTCTTAAGGCTCTCAGATCATAATTCCTTTATTCTTAGCTTGCTTTAGAGATGACGGCCTAGCTTCTTCCAAACCTTGAGCTAGGAGGATTCAATAAGAAAATGTTACAATCGATATAACAACATCGATAACCATTACAAAGATTAGGCTTAACAATTCAACTTGAAATTAAACCCCCAATACCCATGGATTTCAAGAATTGCTTGAGGGATTTTACTTACCCAACCGGTGGCTTTTCGATGAAGTTTTCAAATCAAAGAACACTTGAGTTTAAGGTGGCCAACAAAGGAGGTGTGTGCTTGATTGAGGTTGAGGACAATAATGGAGGTGTAAAACCCTGATTTTGGGCCTAGAAGTTATATGGTTAGTTTGGACAGTTTCGGTGAACCGGAGTAGCAATCTAGACTAGTTTTGGGATTTAATTAAAAAGAAATATATATTGACCGAAATAAAATATGGAAAATTATCTAAAATATTTAAATATGTTTTGAAAATAATGGTGAACTCAATTTGGAAAAATAAATTGAGTAAAGGTGACATTTTGAAAATGGTGACTGTTTTGTAAAGAAATCAAAATTGTTTTAGTGACTGTTTTGTAAAAGGATGAGAACTTAGAATCTTAAAGGAGCTAATAACCCTAAAGTCTAGTATCAGAATTTATCCCTTAATTGGCTTATTTTAAAGTGTTTTAATTAACTAAAATTGGTTAGGAGAGTTAATTGGGAGTTATTTTCCTCAAAAACAAATTTGACGTAACTTTTCTTCTCTCAAAAATTCTCTCAATTTTCCCTCCCGCCAAACACCATTATTCTCTTCAAAAGTTTAAGGTAAACTCTTAACTTAATTGACTTTTGATTTCTAATGATTTTCTAAGGATTTCCTACCAAAATCTTATTGTTTAAACTTTGTTTTCTCATGTAAATCAACCAATTAAGGGGAAAGCTACCATTAGAGTTAAGGTTCTATTTTCCTCCTCTAATGAAAGGTTCTTTACTGAAGTTCACAAGTTCTTAATCCTTTATCAATGTTTTCTAATGAGTTTTGTTGTGATGATTAAGGGAAATTGGTTTAATTGAGGTTTTTGAGTTAGTAAATGAAGAGATTGGTTTAAATTCGTATTGATCTGAAAATGCTGAGTATTATGATGATTTTAATCATTAAGTTGATGTTAAAGATTGTGGATAAGTGTTTTTGATCAATGTAAACCCAAAACTAGTTAGATTGCTATGAATCTAAGTTGTCATCTTTGGTTTTTGGCTTGATATTTGGGTTTAATGGTTGCTGGAAGTTAAAAGATGTTGGGAAGTGTTTAATTGATGTGTATTGATTTTGTTTAAGTGTTGATTTCGTTGGGTAAGGTCTGGAGATCATTTAGGATGATTTCGCCTTTGTTTTCGATAGTTTTCGGTTGGTGTTGTGTTATTAATTGTGCTAGTATGTTGGGGAGGCTGTGGGTTGCGAGTTTAGATGTGGAGTGAAATTTAATTCTCTGTTTTGGTTGGGTAAAAATAGGGGAGATCAATCCGGAATTGTTTGGAGGTGCTACGATTGCATTGGATGCTTGATTGACGCTTCGGCTTGCATGCGAAGCGAAGTCGGTGAGTGGAAACGTAGTTTACAGCTTTAAAAAGGTTTGAAAGTGATTTATGGGAGTTTAGATTGAGCTTGAAATGCCAATCTAGGCTCGGAAGTAAGTATGGTAACATTTGCTCTCAGATTTCAGTTTTCCATGGTTATAATGATATCATGCTCATGTTTTGATTATGGTTTTGTTACGTACTGTTTAATGCATGTTTTCATATGTGAAATATGATGAGGTTTATCCCATGAGATAGAATTGCTATGGAAATGAGATATTTTATGCTTTTGAAAAGCTTTGCATGGCTTAATGCATGAGATTTGGGATATGGAAATGGTTTTGATGATGTTTTGGTAAAAACATTATGTTAACATGGTTTTAAATTGTATATTGGAAAGTGATGATGATTGTTAAAATATGTTGGATAAAATTAGTTGACCAATAGGATGTGAGTGCACTATAATATACAAAATTCGCGATTGTACTAAATTCTTCGGTTACACAATAGGGGTAGTGCTATTGTGTTGCGAGTGATAGGGGTAGTGCTATCACCAACGGGCAATGCGGGTAGTGGCAACCCGACTGAAGTGAAATTATTGTGAGGGTAGTTTCACCATATGACTTGATGGGGGTAGTGCCATCAAAGTGTCCGCATATCCGAACATGAAACGATGGGGGTAGTGCCATCCAAAGGGTAGGGGTAGTTCTATCCAGGTCACTTGTATTGCCAATGTATGTGCTAAACATGTATCATGCTTTTAAATGATGGTTTTATAATTTGATTTATACATGAGAAAGATTTGTATAATATGGTTTGAACATGAAACTTTGCATAAAGTGAGATTATGCATGATATTTAAAATGGAAGCATTGCTTGTTAGCTAAGCATGTAAGACTTGAGATTTTGCATTGAAATGTATGAGACTAATGATACACGTGGAGAAATGAAATGGGTTTTGCTTTGGAAAAGTGGTTTCAAGTATGAGTTTTGATTTGAGCATGATATTGGAGATTTGTGGAATAAAACTGTTTTTAAATGCATTGTTGTTGTGTTTGTTTTGAGCGACCCTCACTAGGCATTTTATACTTACGCTCTCTTTTACAACAATCCAGATCATTAGAGTGTTGGTGGCAGCAAGGAAGCAAAGATTCGATCCAAGTTGCGATTTTAAGCTCAATTATGGTTTGATAGTTTAAAACATAGCTAATAATGGCAATGAGGTTATCTAAGTGTTTTGGGAGGTTGTGTTTTGAAACTCCCTGGTTTTTGGCAAGTTTGTATTGCCTTTTTGGACTTGTAAATGGCCTTTAATTGTTGGTATTTGGTTTGGTTTAAATTTTGGTGCTTGAATGGTTACTTTGCATAGGAAGCATGCCTATAGATTGATAATCTTAATGTGTTGATGTTTGAAAGCATGTTTTGGTGTTTAATGCCTATGGTTTTATGCCCTGAGTGGTTGTACATGTCTTAGTATCAATTTGGAATGTCATCGGATGAGTTTAAGCTTGAAAAATCTGCATTTTGTGCCCAGACGTATCAATACACGGGCTACCATATCATATGGTTAAGCTGAAAAAGGCTTGGTGTATCGATATAGTATGAACCGTATCGATACGGTGAAAGAAGAAATTGGCTAAGCGTATTGATACTCGGGACAGTATCGATATGGTTTTGAGCTACTGGAACTTGGGTTTTGAGATTACAAAGAACCGTATCGTTACTGTGCTTGGGCGTATCGATACCTTGTTAGTTAAAGTGGTTAATTGGCATCTTCTGAAGTTCCGAATCTTTGCATTTTAGTCCCTGTGTGTTTGTGAATGCAATTAAGTGAGTTTGGGTGATCGAAATGAGTTGAAATTTGATATGAACGCGTGAAAACTAACTAATTGATTATCGGTAACTTTAATTTCGCAATTGGACCCTAAATTTTATAAATTTTACAAAATGGTCCTTAATTGTTAAATGGGACGTTTGGATGTCAAATCAATGTCTGATCAAGTTGTAATTTCTTTCGCTGTCAGCATGTATACTTATGTTAACAATGTTGCATCTAGACAAGATAAAAAGAAAAAAAGGGTCATTAATCGAAGTGAATCTTTCCCAATTCGCTCTGATTTTTCCCGTGTGACTCGCTCGGCTCGGTCTTGCGACTAGACCAGGCTAAGAGTGTTACAGGAGGTGTGTGCTTAGGTAGGAGATAAAGTTAACAAAAGATGGTTTTTTGCTCCGGTGAAGGTAAAACAATGAGGAAACCCTTCTCTTACTCATTTTAAAACAAATTTGGTCCCCAATCATTCCCCACCTCATTTGTAACCAATAAGAAGATTTCTTATTACCAAAGGTTTTCTTATCTTATTAATTTCTCTCCCCTCAAGCCTTTTTAGTCATTCTAAACAATTAATGGCTATTCATCAACTTTCTTAAGTCATCTCATGTGAAGGGTGGCAAGCAAGTAGGTGAGTCATCACCAATCCCCCATTTCTTTCAATTTAATCCATAAAACAGATTTGGACAGAGAACCCATATCGGTACACTCGTGACCGTATCGATACGCTCATGCTAAAATAGATAAGTTAGTTAAAAGCCGTTAGACAGTACCGATACGGTACCTACCGTATCGATACCCTTGGCTCAGTTTCAACATTTTGACTTTCCAATAAGGTCCCCAATTCAAAGATTAGACTCAATCAAGGTTCAACATTAAGAAAATGAATCATATAGTCAACATTGGTGCAAAAATTTAAACTTCCTGGAGTAGGATTTCCGATCGCCGGAACCCAATTCCGACTAGACTAATTTTTGAGATGTTACAGAACGCCCGAGAACTCAGTTTGGTCCCAGATGTGGAAATTTTGCACAAGTTCAAGGCTCTGAAATTTAAGAAATTTGATGGGATGACTTGGCCCATGGCACACATAATCATGTTTTGCTAAAAAATGGTCAGATTCACTAATAACGAGAAGCTTCTAATTCATTGCTTTCAAGACAGCTTAGTGGGATCTGCCTCGAGGTGGTACAATCAGCTAACACGAACCCAAGTCAAGTCGTGGAAGGATTTGGCCAAACTTTCACTGACCAGTACAAGAACATAACTGACATGGTCCCTAATCGACTTCTGTTGCAAGGAATGGAGCAAAGGTGCAACGAGAGCCTTCGAGAGTACGCTCAAAGATGGCGCGATGTGGCAACACAGGTTCAGCCTTCGCTTCATGAAAACGAGATCTCACTGATGTTCATGGATACATTAAAGGGACACTCTATGACCGTTTAATCAGCAATCCCATCAACAACTTCACAGATATAGTCATGACTGGCAAGCGTATTGAAGCTGCCATTAAGAGTAAGAGGATTGACGAATGAGAACCGTCGCGCAAACATTTCAAGAAAAAAGATCACGAAGTTAACAACACAAACTCTTATAAAGTTTTCAAGAAACTCACTATCTCCCAACCCCAAGCCACGACGGGAAATGCCTGAAACTTCAACAAGAGAGAAGAAAAGAGACCTAAGAAAGAAGAAGAGAGTCGGTTTTTCACTCTATTACCAATCTCTTACAAGGAACTCTACTCCCAGTTGTATAAGGCAGTTTTAGTTCGACCTTCTCATGTTACTCCCTTTAACCCACCTTACCCAGTGTGGTACGACCTAAGGCGCACTACGATACCACGCTAATGTTCTAGGGCATTCAATTGAAAACTATATGGCGTTTAAGAAATTCTTCCAAAATTTGATCCGGGCCAGAGTATTACAGTTGGGGGAACCAAGTACAACCAACAACCCCCTACCAAATCATAGGGGTCATGGCATAAACGTCGTCGAAGAAGAATATGTTAGGAAGGCTAAAGTGAGCTTAGCCGAAGCCCAATCCTCGTTGAGGTGGGTTTTTCAATAATTATGCATGGCACGCCTCATCAACCGGGGAATGGTGATCGTGAAGAAAGGTTGCAGCCTGTATTGCGAGTACCATCAATAAAAGGATCATGAGATCCAGGATTGTACGGAGTTTCATAATTTAATTCAGGATATGATGGATAATAAGAAATTGAGTTTTTTTTTTAAAAAAAATGAAAGAAAGAATGAGAAGTGTGTGTTAGATGGTCAAGATACCGAATATAATGCAAAAAGACCATTTGTCCTTAATCTCAAGATAGGAGAAGAAAGTACACTAAAGCGGTCCCTAAGGTCATAATTTCTGCCCCAACACCTTTTCCTTTCAACCATACACATCTAGTCCAATGGAAATATACCGAAAGCGTTTCGGCACCAAGATCCTCTAGCTCACAAGAATGTGGGAAGGTAATGACGGGGCCAAAACCCGCTCTGAAAGGGCCTTTGGAATCGAGTCCCAAAGGGGTAAACGATGTATGGATTTCATGGGAAGTGGATGGTGTTATAGCCCAGAAGCACCCAAAGCAGTAGATGAACAAAAAGAAGAAAGTAAGGAAATTGAGCCTAAACTTGAGAAGATATTCAGAGAAGAGCCACTCCCAAAGATCAAAGAACTAGTTACAGAGGCCCAAGCCCAAGAATTCTTGAGGTTCTTGAAACACAACGAGTATAATGTTGTGGATCAACTCCAGAAATAGCCAGCCTAGATTTTAGTACTTTATCTCTTACTAAATTCATAAAAACATCACGATGCTCTGTTGAAGGTTCTGAATCAAACTTTTGTCACGAGTGATATTTCGGTTAATAAATTAGACCAGATCGTCGGCCATATCACCGTTGACAATTACATCACCTTTAGTGACGTTGAGATACTGGAGGAGGGTAAGAGATCAACCAAAGCCCTAAACATCACCACCCATTATAAAGGACACGTGTTACCAAGAGTACTGATTGATAACAGCTCCGCTCTAAATGTCATGCCTTTGGCTACCTTGCAACACCTACCAGTCATGAGTTCACACATGAAACACAGTCAAAACACCGTATGAGCATTTGATGGGACCCAACGAGACGTGATTGGGAAAATTGAAGTACCCCTACTCATTGGCCCTAGTGAATACACTGTTGATTTTGTGGTCAGGGATATTCGACCATCCTATAATTGTATGTCGGGAAGACCGTGGATACACTCGGTTGGTGCCATCCCATCTTCGCTATACTAGAATTTGAAATTTGTTATTGAGGGGAAACTGGTCACGGTTAATGCTGAACAAGACATCATCGCTTTGGTGGCTTCAGATACACCATATATCTAGACCGATGAGGAGGCAATGGAATTTGATTTTAGGGCTTTAGAATTCATCAACGCTACCTTTGTCACCGAAGGGAGCCATATCCCTTGCCCTAAAATATCCAACTGCACCAAGATAGTGGTATCGAAGACCTTAGGAAATGGGGAAAGGAAGGGGAAAGGTTACGGAATGAATCTACAAGGACGCCTCCACCCTGTGAGCGTCATCCACAAGAACGACCGTTTTGGGCTTGGCTATAGGCCCAATTTCCTGCAAAGGAAACAAGAGTGGAAGAAGATGCAAGAATAAAGGAATGTCTGATTTAGAGGAGAGGATGTTCCCTGGGCTCCCATCACTTACGTGGATTTCAAGTGCATTTTCAAGTCCGGTGGACTAAGGAACACTAAATTGGAAGTCCAAGAGGTAATCCGAGAAGGCGAGAGATGCCTCTGTGAAGAACTAACCTGTGAAGCTTTAGAAGAGATGGATATGAATGTGATCAACAAGGGTGACAAGATTGTCCATCCTTTGGCCAAGATTCGTATGTGCTTCCTGGGTGAGAAGCTCAACAACTGGACCTGTGTGGACATGCCTGAGGTCTTTAGGTCCAAATCAGAGTAATGCCCAGAACAGGCCTGTTACTTCTGCCCGAGAGTAATGAGGATTCTTTGTAAAAGGGCAGCTATGTCAATTTCTATCTGTTTTCAATGAAATGGAACTTTTCTATATCTCTTTCTCAAGTGGCAAACATAACATTCATATCATTCATTATTTATTTTTTATTTATTCATATCATAAGCTATCTTTTTCTATTCCCAATGCATATTTTCAAATTTGTGCAATCCCCTGAACATGAATTGTATGCATGATTCTGAATCTAGTCCTGGGGTAGATTTCGAACGACCCATGTGCTTGGCAGAAATCGATGAAGATGACCAAGTCCCAGATGAGTTGTTAAGTCTAATGGCAAGTGAGGAAAAGCAAATGCTGCAGCATCAAGAAGAAGTAGAGGTCATAAATTTAGGGACTGACGAAGAGACGAAGGAAGTAAAGATCAGTAATTCTATGTCCTCAAAAGTTAAGCAGGATTTGGTGTAACTGCTTTTAGAATTCAAATATGTGTTTGCGTGGACATACCAAGTCATGCCCGGTTTAAAATGGACATTGTGGTACACAAGCTCCCTATACGGCCTGAATGCAAACTCGTTCAGCAAAAACTTCGAAGAATGAGAAAAGACATGCTATTAAAAGTTAGGGAAAGAAGTAAAGAAACAGTTTGATGCTGGATTTTTGAAGGTCTCCAAATACTCAGTGTAGGTAGCTAACATAGTACCAGTGCCGAAAAAGGATGAAAAGGTACGGATGTGCATGGATTATATGGACCTTAGCAAAACGAGCCCTAAGGACAAATTCCCATTGCCCCATATTGATACAATGGTTGACAACATTGCGGGACATGCTTGGTTCTCATTCATGGATGGCTTTTCTAGGTATAATTAGATTAGAATGCACCCTAAAGACATGGAAAAGACCACCTTCATGATTATGTGGGACACGTTTTGCTATAAGGTGATGCCATTTGAGTTAAAGAACGTTAGGGCAACTTATCAGAGAGCCATGGTGACTTTGTTCCATGACATGATGCATAAGGAAATTGAGGTGTATGTGGACGACATGATAGCCAAGTCTCAAACCGAAGAAGAGCACATCCAAAATTTGTGGAACCTCTTCCAAAGGCTAAGAAAGTACTAGTTAAAGCTTAACCCGGCTAAATGCACCTTTGCAGTCACATCTGGGAAACTCTTGGGTTTTGTGGTAAGCCATAAGGGAATTGAAATAGACCCCAATAAGGTGAAAGCAATTCAAGATCTCTCGCTGTCCCAAACTCAAAAGGAAGTCCGAGGATTTTTGGGGAGGTTAAATTACATCTCTTGGTTCATCTCCCAGTTGACCAATAAATGCGACCATGTCTTTAGACTGCTCCGAAAGAAAAATCTGAGAGTGTGGGATGAAAATTGCTAAGAGGCGCTAGAGAAGATCAAGAAGTACTTGACCAATGCTCCAATTTTAGTAGCGCCATTGCCGAATATGCCATTAATCCTGTATCTGACAGTCTTTGAGATTTCAATGGGTTGTGTGTTGGGAAACTTGACGACTGTGGCAAGAAGGAAAGGGCAATTTATTACTTGAGCAAGAAGTTCACCGAGTGCAAAGCACGGTACCCATTGATACAAAGGTTGTGTTGTGCCTTAGTATGGGCTACTAAGCGACTCAGACAATACATGTTGTACCACACCACTTGCTTAATTTCATGATTGGATCCATTGAAATTTCTGCTGGAGGCACCAGCGCTAATAGGGAAAATGGTCTGTTGGCAAATGTTATTGTCCGAGTTCGATATCATCTATGTAAGTCAGAAAGCGATAAAGGGAAGTGTAGTGACAGATCTTTTGGCAGGTCGCGCTTTAGACGACTACAAGCCATTGGATTTTAGTTTCTCGGATGAGGATTTGATCTGTGCTTTGTCCAAGAAAGAGCCCACAGCCAAGATCGAGTATTGGAAGCTTTATTTTGATGGAGCATCTAATGCCCTTGGTCATGGGATAGGGGTAGTATTAATTTCTCCCGGGAATGTCTACTACCCCTTTACAAGTAGGTTGGAATTCTTTTTCACCAACAATACGGCCGAATATGAAGCATGTGTCATGGGAGTCCGTGCGGCCATAGAAAGGGAAATCAAGGTGCTTCGAGTCTTTGGGGACTCATCCTTGGTAATCTATCAGCTCTGAAAAGAGTGGGAGACTAGAGATTCAAAGTTGATCAAGTACTACGATCTGATCCAAGAATTGGTTAAGGACTTTGAAGAAATCAGTTTTACTTACTTGTCGAGGGAGGATAATCAGATGGCTGATGCTCTAGGAACGTTAGTCGCCGTTTTTGAAGTAAGCCAAAGGGCTGAGATGAAGCCAATGGAGATGCAAATTTTTGAGATACCGACCCATTGCTATAACTTGGAGGAAGAGGACGACGACGACAATCCTTGGTATCATGATATCCTCTAGTACATCAAGTTACATGCTTACCCGAAAGAGGCTGACGATAACGATAAAAGAACCATTAGAAGGCTAGCATCGTGGTATGTCCTTGACAAAAAAATCTTGTACAAAAGAAGCAGATACTAGATGTTGCTAAGATGTGTCAATGCTCTAGAAACGAAAACCATCTTAGTTGAGGTCCACGATGGTTTGTGTGAAATCCACGCTAGCGGATTTTCAATGGCCAGAAAAATAATGAGATATGGCTACTTTTGGTCAACCATGAAGGGAGATTGCATCAATTACACAAGGAAATGTCATAAATGTCAAGTTTATGCCGACAAGATGCATTCTCCTCCGGTGCCACTGCACACCATAAATTCACCATGGCCTTTCGCTGCATAGAGCATGGACATCATTGGCCAAATACACCCTAACGCTGCAAATGGGCATTGTTTCATCTTGGTAGCCATCGATTACTTAACCAAGTGGGTAGAAGCCCCTTCCTATGCCAACATTACAAGAGTAACGGTTTGCAGGTTCATAAAGAGAGAAAATGTATGTCGCTAAGGCCTACCAAAAAGAATCATAACCGATAATGCTTCCAATTTGAATAACAAAATGATGACCAAAGTGTGTAAACAGTTCAAGATTGTACACCATAATTCTACTACTTATCGTCCCAAGATGAATGGGGCAGTAGAAGCAGCAAATAAAAATATTAAAAAGATCATAGCAAAAACTACAGACACTTTCAGGGATTTGCACAAGAAGCTATCATTTGCTCTTTTTGCTTATCGAACCTCTATAAGAATCTCCATGGGGGCAACATCATATTCACTGGTATATAACGCGGAAGCGGTATTACCCATTGAGGTAAAGATCTCATCCCTTCGAATCATGAATGAAGTAAAGTTGGACGAAGCTGAATGGATGCAGGCCAAGATTGATCAATTGAACCTCATCGAAGAGAAAAGTTTGAGGGACTTCCGAGGGAAGTGGATGCCTAATTTGGAAGGGCCTTACATTGTTAAAAAGGCTTTTTCCGGGGGGTAACCATTCCCGCCTGTCACGCGGGTGACCCGGGTTCGATCCCCGACAACGGCACCAATTTGACAAGCGTCGCAAACTGTCAAAATAATTATCCTTAATCTCTAAAGAATTAATTAAATAGTGTAGTAAAGAGAAGAAGGGTCGATCCACAGGGACTTTGGAGCTTGTGATATCTGGAGGTCTTCATTCTGACTGTAGTGAGAAAATAAAGTGAATGGGGAGTTTGATCGCAAGAGTTTAATTTAAATAAAATGAAGAAATGAAAATTTAAATCTAATAATGAGAGTAAATATAAGAAGATATTCAGTTTAAGTAAACAGCCTCAAGCTTCGCTTTGACTCATTTCCAATCGATCATCGAATAAGATTTTACTCCGGATAAATGCCGGTTACAAAATACAAGGCCCAACCCTTGTAACTTTTTTTTCTCTCCGATAAACCGATAATACAAAATCAATTTTTGAATTTTAGTTTTCTGGCTAGACTAACCACGACTATCGTCGTTAGAATAAAATAATTTAAAATCTGGAAAAACCCAACTCGGACTATGTTGTCTCAATAAGAATCAAATCCGATCTCAATTTCCCTTAGCAGGCCGCCGCTAAGTTGTTCACAGGAAGTCGAATGTGCTACAAGCCGATCCTTCCTCCCAACTATAAATCGAAACAACATTCAAACCAACGAGCCCTTTTTGAATTTGAAAGTGTAAGGATTTTAAAAAGAAAAGCCGATTGCCAATCCAAGTTTGCAGAAAATTGAGAAATATATTCGAAGATATAAAGTACTTTTTAATTCTCATGATCAGAATTGAGTCGTTGTTTCAACCTTTAGCTTGTTGGAAAACTAGCCAAACATGATTATGGTAGAAATCATACTCAGCATTTTAAAAGAAAATAAATGAAAACTTAAAAATAAGAACGTAAAGAAAAAAAAAGAATTTTATAGAACTTAGAAAGCAAGAACAAAACTAAGAATGAGATATCTTTCTAGCTTACCCCGATGGGGTATTTATAGTTTTCTAAAAGCCTAAAAATAACCTAGAAATGATAAAAGATAATTCTTGAAAATATTCAAATTAAATCCTAAGTGATAGAGAGATAAAATCCTAAATAATAAAGTGATAATTCCCAAACATTTAAATTCAAACTTAATCTTAAAATCCTAAGTAAACCCCATCCGCCCATCCTTCTAGTGATGTTGACTAGATCGTCTTCTAGAAGCTACTACTAACTAGACTAGCAGAATCTGCCACGTCGGACCTCATCATGCCCCAAATCATGCCCATGTGTCTGGCCTTGATTCCAGAAAATAAAAAAACTGCAGAACATGCTCTTTTATTATTGTTTTCTAGAAATTGAAGTCATATGCAAAAACGAACAAAAACAACTCAAATCAGCAATATCAATAAATCAACAAAGAGTAATTAACGATAAAATAATAACAAAATAAAGCACTCATCAGGGGCATTAATCTTAGCAAGATGGATGGAAAAGAATTGAGCAATCCAATAAACTCAGACTCTGTCAAAAAGTAATACGCTTGAAGAAAAAAAAGAAAAAGAAAAGAGAAAAAAAAAAGAAAGAGAAAAAGAGAAAAGAGAAAAAACGAAGAAGAAAAAAGAGAGGAAAAAAGAAGAAAGAAAAAAGGAAATAAGAAGAATGAGGGTTTAAGTTAAAAAAAAACCCGAAACGGGCTTCTTAAAACCAAAGGAGACAACAGGAGTTTAAGACCAAATGAGGGTTTAAGATAAACTGTGTTTGGCATCCGATTGACAGGCCCAGTCCCAGTCAAAGGGTTATACCTCAATCCACGGGACAACAGGAGTTTCAGCCAAGGACGGCAAGTGAGAATCTATTGCGGTCAATGGGCTCTTGCATCATTCATACAGTCAATGTTTAGGGTTGTTGCATTATATACCATCTATATCTTTTCATTTTTCATGTTTGCCATGACTTTCAAATCACTCCAACATTTCTTCAAATATTAATAAAATTTTATTCTCACTTCCTCTATCTACATATCCTACAGATAGATTGATGTAGGTTACTGAAAAGTAAAGGATTTCTTAGCATTACCATGATTTAACCTATTAAGTGCAGGTAGTCCCAACATAGAAAAGAGCTCGCTAAGGCCAAGGAGAAAGGACATTGGACGCAAAGTTAATCGAACCCACCGGGAAAGAACAATGAATGTCTCTCATCTCGATATCTGAAGAGCTAAAGGAGAAAACCCAAAAGGGCACCCAAAAAACAAAAAAAAAACAAAAAAGAAGAAGAATAAGAAGAAAGTCTCTAAAGTGAAAACCCCAAAAGGGCACTTTTAGTAAAAAAAACTAATCTGGCGCGAAAGCCTTGAAAGGAACTTCAAAGCTAAAGATTTATAAGAGGGGCACAGAGGATTGAACCCGAGTAAAAAAAGAGGTGCCAAGAAAAGAAGAAGAAAGCAAGAAAAGGGCGAGAACGATGAACCAAAAAGTGAAAGAGCCTGAGAAAAGCTTAAAATTATTGTCGTTCATGCATCATGCCTAGTTAGACATCCCTAAGTTAGGAGCATGATAACTCATCCCATCATAGCATTTTATCTCGTTTTACAGGCATTTGAAGGATACACAAAGTGATTGCGATCGAGGAATTTCAAACCCATAATGGCGAGAGCAAAGGAGGCAGATACTCATAGCTCAAGGACTGTAAGCGGGGAATTTCAAACTCGCAGCACCAGGATTACAGAGCGAAAGGGGAAAATACGAAAGGGGAAAATACTCATAGCTCAAAGATTTCATGCAAGGAATTCCAAACTCGCCATATCAGGATTACAGAGCGAAAGGGGTAGATCCTCATAGCTCAAAGATTTTAGGCGAGGAATTCCAAACTTACCATATCAGGATTACAAAGCGAAAAGGGGAAGATACCCACGACTCAAAGATTTTAAGCGAAGGATTCCAAACTCGCCAAATAAGGGTTTCAAAGCAATGGAGGCAAATACTCATGGCTCTAAATTTTCGGAATATGAAAGATGAACGGTTCCACACAAGAGGAACTCGCAGCTCGGAATCTTCAAACAGGAAAGTCGAATAAAATTAGTGCTTATGTTCTTTGCTTTATTCTTGTTCCACGAAGAATAAGCAAAAAAGGGCAGTTGTAATCACTAATTTTTATCCCTGGTGTTAACCCGTTTTACTCTTTTCATCAATTTTATAATAATGGACCTTTATTATATGTCACCATTGTCTATTATCTATTTTAAAAACAAAACATAAAAAGATTATGCTATGTATCATGTGTTGGTTTAATTAAAAAGAAAAGGAATTGAAAACATTATGCTAATTGGTTCTAATTGTTGTCATCACATTTTAGTTATCATTATTATTATTATTATTATTATTATTATTATTATTATTATTATTATTATTATTGCATTATGTATATAAGTATTATTAAACAAGAATAGAAAAACCCAAAAGAAAACAACAAAAAAGAACTAAATTAGTTAAGTAAACTTATCCCAATATAAATAAGTAACGGCCCAAGTTTATTAAACAAATGTCCATTTACAATTAAAAACCCAAAAAAATATTATTACATTTCGGCCCAATAAGGCCCGAAATCGGATAACCCAAAACACCCTAACTATCATCTTATCCTTTCACAACCGGATCTGGACCGTCAGACCTAGGGCATCATCTTCAACGGTCCAGATCGAGCCGTTAAGATGAAACCCTAAGGAGCCTTTCTTCATCCTCGCGGCGCAGCCCCAGCGACCGTTGGATCCAGGTTCTATCAGACTGCTCAGATCATCTCCATCGCACGTGCAGATCCCACCCGACTGTCAAACTCCACTCACGCGCGTAGGCAACAACGACGCCCTGACCATTCAACTTCCGACGCACGACCACGTACCTAGCATTTCAGAAGCCAGCCCTTTGCCATTCCTCTGTCTCCCTCCACACTCTAGCCAGGTCACACGCAACGCCAAAAATGGCCAAGAGTTGGATGCAAAGATAAACAACAGAAGCCGTATATGCATGCAGAAAAATAATAATAAAAGGCAACAGCCACCAACATGCAACAAGGTCAGAGCCAACATCCGCACAAAACCATATGAATCCGGCCAAATATATAAATATCGGCCAATAGGAATTAGGGGACTTCATTTTTTCATTTCTGAAACATGTAAATCTAAAGAGCTATATAACCAAAGACCCAAACAATTGTAAAGGGATTATTCGGGGGGATTTCGAGCAATACAGAAAAGAAGCAATCTCAAGCATTCTCAGAGGTAAAAAAGCTCTTATTTCCATTTTCATGTCGAGTGGGATAAAGCAAAAAGGGGGTTAGGGTTTTTGATTCTTACCCTTGGCGATCTGGCTTCTCTCGAGCCATCTCCTTGCCTCACCGATGATAATCCTCTTGGCCTCCTCAAAGCCATGCATGGTGAATCGGTGGAAGGACAGGGGTAGAAGGGTTAGGGTTAAGGTCTCGGCTTTATGATTTCAGAAAGAAAAGGGACTCGACAGAGGTTGATTGGTTTCTAGGTTCGGCCATCGGAGAATGACGGTGTTCATCCGTGTTTAGGAGAGAGGGGAGAGCATTTTAGGATTTTCAAAAAAATGTTCTAGTTTTTTTCCATTTTCGGTAAAAAAAATCTAGATTTATAATCGTTTTAAAAATAAAACAAAATTGGTTATTCATGCTATTAAATCTTTCTGCCCCTTTATATTCACATAAATATCCATTTTGTCTTTTTAAACTACACCCCCAATCTCTGTAGTTTTTCAAATCCTTGCAATCTCATCCCCATTTTAGTTGTAATCATTTTCGAAACGGTTCAATACCCCTTTGACCCTTTTATTTTTTATTTCAATTTCAGTTTGGTCCTTGCATGTGCATATTTAATTTCTAGACTTATCCATTGATTGTTCATTATGTTTGTATTGTTATGGCGTTCTTTGATGTGAATATAGTATATATATATATATATGTTACATTAATATAATATATGCTTATAAAATATACGTTTTTATATATGTATAAGTATATACTAGTTGTTTTCTTATATATCATATAATATGGGTTCTTTTTATGTACCGTATATATTGGATATATAATATAATATAAAGCTTCACATATATAAGTCGCTGCCATAGTTTTTTAGGTATATAGACATGTTTTTTATGTGTAATGTTTATATGTAGGATATATGCCTTACATTTGTACATATATGTTGTAGGTTATAGATTGAAAATTATGTGTATGGTCACTGCTAAATCCATGCAAATGTATACGTATATAATAATTGGTATATGCATGTGTTTATATCGCATACTTTACACCTGTATATTAAGATAGCTTGAAAATTATGTATATTGCTACTGCCATGTTTTTTATATGTGTATGTATGACGTCTATTTGTTTGGACTTGTAAATCATTATTTTGTTTCGTGTTCATTTGTCTTGTTATGTTGCATCCGGAATATAAATTGTTAATACAGTGCCTTTTATTCGGGAATAAGCGTGGTCATTACCATTCGTAGTGATGGTGGTTTTCTTGTTTATTCCCGAATAACGGGGCCCTTAGAATTAACTCGCATGTATAACTGAATTTTGGTTTAATTATCAATTTAATTCGCAAAATATTATATTAACAAAGCGGTAATTAATTTGGTACCGATCTCCGGTCGTAGTGGGGGTGTGAAACCTTCCCCACTCGCAAACAACTCCAAAATCCAGAATCTCTGGTTTTATTTTCAGTGTCTTGTCTACCTAATCCAAGTGACCGGTGGCGACTCCAAATTTTATTGTTTTCAAAAATGCAAATTTTTAAAGGAAACCCATTACTTCTTTTTAGCGACCATTTCAATTTTGAACCTTTAAATTTAAAATCGGATACAAAAAGAGAAATTTGTGAAAAAAAGGGTCACTACACCATCACGTAAGGTCCTATGAATACATAGCCCACTAAACAAAAGTACCGTACTCCGGAGATCACCGTACACTAGAATTCTCGTACCGATAGTGCTCCACGATCTCATGATCCAACGATCAACCTACGCACAGAAACAACAATTCTGAGCATTGAGCTTACATAGATCATTGGTACACATCTACTCTACTATTCTTCATGCTAGTCATAAACATAAGCATGCAGGCTAGTATGAGCAATAAGGAGAGATAAATAAACACATGACGCTACCACTAGTTGTCTAAACACATGCCTTCAACGTAGTAAAGCATCATACATGGCACACAAGGCCCAACCAAGCCTGAGATCCCAATGGATCGTCTAGGGGAAAGCACATATCAACAATTCTAGAGTGAGGCTGGGTCACGTAGCATCAGAACATACACTCTGGGTGAGACCGGGTCACATAGCATCGGAACATACACCCATGCTCGGAATCCCCCATCGACCATCTACACTCTGGGTGAGGAATGAGTCACCTAGTATCAAAACATACATCCGAGGTGAGGCTAGGTCACCTAGCATCGAAACATACACCCGTACTCGAAATCTACCCTCGAGCACCTTTGAATGAGGCCTGGGTCACATAGCATCCGTAACCTGCATTCGGTAATTCTCTTACCATGGTGTTGCAACACTCTTTCACTAGGTATCTAGATCTCATCAATCAAGAAGACTCAACCAATCAAATGCCTATCCGGCATACAAGCAACACGATCCCAACGATCCTTTATTGTTGCTAATCGTCAACACATCATTTATTTTACATTACCGAGTTGTTAATACATTATGAAGAATTATATAATTAATCTCATTCATTGTCTCCATTAATCCACATTATCTCGTTTATCAAGGTATACATTTAATTATTAATATTCACATCAATTTCCATCCTTAAGTTATTGAATAACTTAAGCTGATATGATATAGGTGACATGAATGTCCGGACCAGTCAGGCCCTCCATGGGCTTGCGAATATTTTAAACTATTACGAGATAATTTTCCTTAAATGTAGCATTTTTAATATCTCAAATAAATGATAAGATATTATCTTTTAAGTTGGATATTATTTTTTGAATATTCTGAATTAAAAAGATAAAATATTATGTTTTAATTCAGATATTATTGTGATAGTGTTATTTAATAATAAATTTTATTTTAAATAAAATTCGTATAATTCAAAAGTTTTATTTTCAATGAAAATCATACCCCTATAAATAGCATGCAAACCTACTATGTTTAATAACATTAAAAACATGGAGATTTTCTACTATTTTACTCTGTGATTTTCTAAAGTGTTTTCAGTGATAGTGGAAGGCAAGGTTATAGTTCGTGATCTCTGCAGACGTGCTACTACAGTTGATCATCTAGTTTTTGTATCCTGGGAAACAGACGACCAACGTATCTCAAGTGCCACAAGAGTGGCCAAAATATGTCTTAAGGAAACTGTGTTCTCACAAGACTTAACTAGTTTCTACTCGAATTACTGTTTATTTTCACTGACTTTATTGGATTATGTATTATTCGATTGACTTATATTAAATCATGTTTGCTTTAATAATTATGTAAATATTTTGATTTTTTATCAATAAACACCATATGATTTATTGAAGAGGGAGATTATACAGCAAAACTTTAACGAGCGCCTCGTTAAAAATCTCCTTAAACCTAAATGGAGGAAAAGAGTACGACTCGTCAATGAAAAACGAACCAACACCAAAGAGCCAAGCAACAAAACCAAAGCCCTCAATCATGAAACTAAAATGCACACCCAACAAGTCTGGAAGCAAACCGAAGCATAAAACACATTTCCAAGGATCAAACCCTGCGTAGCCCACCCAGCTTCTCACAGGTTGGCATGAAACAGCATTCTACGTGTCACTCTCTCTTTCGCAAGAGCGTCTGCTAGGCCATTGGCCTCTCTAAAGATATGGTGAAAACTAACCGAGCCGAGACTATGACATGCCCGATCAATCGCCCCAAACACCTCCTACAACCTCCATGGCCTCTTATGCGATTGTAACACCTATCCCAATGCAACTGAGGAATCCTACTCCATCTAAGACAATGGTGCGACCAACAAGACCCAAGAAACAAAGATAATGCAAACTCAATTGCGTGCAACTCTACCTCATTCGATTCAAGGCACCCAAGGGGACTATAAAAATTGCCAAAATCGTACTCTGATCATCAAGCAACACCCCACCAAACCCTACCGGCCCTGGCTTAGCACGAGTTGAGCCATCCACATTAAACTTCAAAGAACCAAAAATCGGAGGCTCCCAACAGACACCCGCACGACACGATCTCGGCGTAGAGACACCACTACACAAATTCGGATAACTCCAACACATAGCCTTATTGAGATTCACCCCATCCTTCAAAGTCTTCACCCAATAAAACGACCGCAAATTTATCAAAAGACAAATCTCAGTTACCCATAATCGCTTATCATTAAATACTACCTCAAAACGGGCTAGCCACAATGACCACAAAAGAGCTGCTACACTCGGTACCCACCAATGGCGTCTATCGCCAAAGAACGAATAATGGAAATCTGGCACAAAGAAATCTAAAAATAAACGCGGTAAAGGCAAACACACCCCCCACCACGATTTAAACCAATCCCACACACTTTGTGGGAATGGGCAAGTATAAAATAAATGATCAATTGCCTCATCCTCCACTACGCACCAAATACACGTACCTTAATTCTCACCAATCAGAACACCACGCATCCGCAAAAAATCATAAGTAGGCAACCGTCTAAGCCAAGTAAACCATAAAATGCCTAGACCTTAGGTGGGATAAGCACTTTCCAAGAAAAACATTCCCTAAAATCGCTATCGCCGACCTTGTCCAACATCAACAATCGTGACAGCCCCTTGATAGAAAACTACCCATTAACATCATGTTTCCAAATCAATGTATCCCTACACCCTACCCGAACCACTACATCCCCCAACACTGAGCACAACTCTATAACCTACCAACCTTCAAACGACCTAATTCCTGACAAAAAAAATCAGGCCACTGCGCATGACGAAAACCCCCATCCAACGAGTAGTCACAAACCAACGCTAGCCTATTTGAGGTGATAGATAAGAGCCTCAAAAACACATCTTTTAAGGTATGTTCGACACACCAAGGATCGAACCAAATCAACACACTACTACCATCTCCAATCTTCCAAATGAAACTCGAAACACCCATATGTGAATCGACCCCGATCGAACACACCGAAGAAACAACTTGCTTCCATATTAATGACATCGAGCCACGATATGAAGTACTAAATCTCTACCACTGCATGTCCTCACCATACTTGGCTACAATGATCTCTCTCCATAAAGATGACGTATCAGTGGCATAACCCCATGACCATTTAGACAACATAGCTATATTGTGAACCTGCAAATCCAAAACCCCTAACCCCCTAAATGACACAGTCGACATACCATTGCCCAACTAATGGGGCTTATCTTTCGCTGTAAGCCAACACCGCCCCATAAAAATGTGTGTCTGATCTTATCAATCGCTACAATGACACCTTTAGGAACCAAGAACAAACCCATATAATAAACCGACAAAGACGAGAGGACCTAATTGACTAGCGTAACTTGAGTCGCAAAAGATCGAGAGGGTCGCTTCCAACCAGCCAGTTTCCTGTGAAAATTGGCTATCACTGGTTCCTAAACTACAATACTTCTTGGATTTACACCTAATGACATTCCCAAGTATTTAAATAGCATCTCACCCTTTTGACAATCTAAAATCGTTGCAACTGAGTCAAACAAATCACAATCAACACCAAACGCAAAATAAGAAGACTTAGCTATGGCCAACAACTTGGAAACAAAGAAGCAACCGGTGAATATTATGCACACAATCAATTGTAGCCTCAAAAAATAAGATTGTGTCATCCACGAACTACAAGTGCAAAATCGACAGCCCTTGTGCAAGCTCCACCCCACGAATCACCCCTGTGGCCTTAGCTATGGCCAACAACTTGTACGAATCCTTAGTGACAATCACAAAAGTAGAGGCGTAAAAGGGCAGCCTTTCTTGAGTCCCCTACCCTTTCTGAACTCCTTCGTCGCACAGCCGTTAAACAAGACCTACATACGCATCGTATTGATGCACTCCCAAATCCATCCCCACCAAGTCTCACCAAAACCCATACTCCGTAGAATTTGATCTGAGAATTCCCAACAAACAGTATTATAGGCTTTGGAAAAATCTAGTTTAAGCACAAAATTGCCCCTATTGCTTTGATGCAACGAGTGAATGACCTTATTTGCCAATAAGATTCCATCGACTATCTGGCGTCCTTTCACAAATGCTGACCGATGATCGTTGATCAAATCGCCCAAAACCAATTGAAGACGCCTTGCCAATAGTTTTACCAATATCTTATACGCTGAGTTAACCAAATTAATTGGTCTGAAATCTCCCAACCCCTTGGCGAATCAACCTTCGGCAAAAGTACTAGAAACATACAATTAGCACCTTTTGCCAACTTCCCTATAGAACAAAATTCTTCAACAAAATGCATAATATCCAATTGCACAACCTCCCAACTCTTTTTAAAAAATGCCATACTAAACCCATCCGGACCCAGAGATTTCGAACCATCGCAACCTTGGATGACCTCTCACACTTCACCCAACTCAAATGGAGCCACTAAACTACAATTCTCAGCCTCGGTAAGGTGATGGAACTCACCCTCAATCTCCCATTCACACAACCTAATGTCTTTGGCGAAATGTTTAGAAAATGCAAGGACAACATATGCACGTAATCGACCCGAATCCATTTCCCATCGTCCATTTACATACAGCCCTATAATTGCATTATGAACAGCCCGTAATTTAGTAGCGCGATGAGAAAATGATGTGTTCTTGTCACCTAACCTCAACCAAGTCGCGCGAGACTTTTGACGCCACAACGCCTCTTTACGCTTCAAAGCTCGCCAAAGATCATGTGTCCAAACCCTCCTTTTTCCAGCAAATCTGAGACTACCATACACAACTCCACTGCATCACCAGCATCAATTACCTCAATCTGATTTTGTAACAAATCGATTGTCTTCTCAATGTCCCCAAAAACTAATTTATTCCATGCCCTCGGGAATTGTTTCAATTGACGCAATTTCACCACTATGTTGTCATTACCTATCCCCAACGCTGATCTCCTCACCTATTCCTTAGCTATACGTTGAACATTTTGCTTGTTGTCTAGCCAACAATCAATAAACTTAAACGGCTGAAGCCCCTAGTCCCGATCATCGCATCATAACACCAGTGACGAGTGATCGGATACTCCTTTCGGTAAGGACAATTGTTGGATACACGAAAAGTAATCAAACCAAGCTGCTGTAACTAAAAATCTATCCAAGCGGCTCTTACAATTCCCACTACCAAACCACGTAAATTGCTTTCCTACCAACGGTAAATCTATCAGCCTTGCAGAATCAATGAAGGAAGAAAAAACATCTATACCATGCCGTAAAGTAGTACAACCTACCCGTTCAATCGACCAACGAATCGAATTAAATTTACCCGATATACACCATAGACCTACAAAACCATCTATCCTGTCCTCAATTCGTACCCACGGCACCTCTTGTCCCGCACTATCACAAGGAGCATACACCGACATAATACAACAACAAATATCCTCCTGCACCCAACGACCCTGAAGCAAAATGTAATGGTGATCAACCTCCACGGATTCCATCACAAATCGTGAACCTTCCCAAATCGTCACAAAACCTCCCGATGCCCCTGTCGAGGGTGAAATGACATACTCAAAACCATTTGAAGTCCAAAAATTAGCTATTGCTAAAGCTGAATTTCCTCTAACTTAGTTTCTTGCAACATTACCTAATCAACATGTTTCTTCTTAAGAACATCCCGCATCCCACATCTCTTCGTCGCGTTTCCTAACCCTCAGGTGTTCCAAGACAACAATCGTATGGTTCACAGGCCCTGAACCCCCCTCAAAAATCACCCGAGAGATGTCTTTAATTATGTCCTCTTCGCGACCAATAGATTTCACTCCAACATTGCCCCCTAAAGCCACAGTCGCCACAATCTTCCTTTGTAGAACTTCTTGTCTGTTTTGAAAATCCGAGTTAGCTAGTGATTTATTCGCAAAATCATTCGAAATTTTCCGGGTACCTTTTCTCGGTCTACCACGCCTTGGCTTAGTCACCTGCTTCAAACCGGACACAGAGCTAGTTGACTTAACCTTCCTAATAATTCCATTAACATGCACAGATTTTGCTGCTTCAACAATAACACCACATGCAGGATCTTTCACCAATTCAAACTTTGCTATCTCATCCTTATCCCCATCCTCACCAATTAAATCCACCTTATCTAGAGACAAAGGCCTAACCATATCTAAGTCATTAGCCATACTAGGACTCTCATTCTTTGCTTCTACCGCGCCAAGAGTCTCATCCCTGCCAAACTCTTCATTTTCCTCTCCCAAGTCTAACTAATTGCACTGAAAAGACGCTCCCACCCTGAACTCCCCTGATCGAGCCGATTCCTCACTGAAAACACGTAAATTCTCACGGCAATTATCGTCCCATAGGTGATTTAGTCGCCAATTGTCTGGACTAGCTGACCGTACCGAATCTGGGACAATAGTTTCTCGCCTTCTTTATTATTATTTTATTTTCTTGGATTATTAATGCCTATTGTCTAACAATATTCTTCGACGAACTGAAAAACCTTGCATCGTTGTAGTCTCCGTTGAGCTCCGACGTCGTTTCAACTAACGGTTATGGCCACTCCAAAACCCATTCATCCCAAATTCCCAAATCAGTTCCTTACTTTCAATCCAACTACCACTCTTCATCACTGTTTTTCTTCTCATTGTTGTCTGCACTTTATCTTCAGTCTGCTTTTACAATGACCGAGGGGATAGAATTGAAAATGTACCTATTTTCTTATCAACAACATTTTCTCTGAAAGTTTTGAAATTTTCAAGTTAAAAACTGAAACTAAAAAAACGACAGAAAACAAAAAAGCAAATGCTATAATAAAGCATTTTCATTGTTATTATATAGATATAAAAAAGGGTTTGAACCTTTGAATCTCATTGTATTAAAGGTTTAAACTTTAAGTTGAAAAATGGACAAAATGAGAGACAAAGATGAAAGATAATATGAAAGGTCGATGTTGAGACCGTAAGTGGGGCATATTTATTTAAGAGCATCATCAAACCAGAAAGGAGGATGGCGCTACAATAACTTTGATCGGAGAATAGAGACGACGTGAGGTGGGAAAGGGAAAGGGAGAAGTACGAGAGGGGTTTTTTTAATTAAAATAATAATTAACATAAAATAATATATATTAGTGATATGTTGGTGATTATGGGGAAATGGCTTCAAATTCATTTTTAATAGAATTGTTTAATTATTTTTTAATTAAAAATGTGATCAAATTGAATGAATGCGTAACTAATAGGAGTTAAAATTATTATTTTTTTCGAATTATGATTAAATTGTTTGAATGTGCAAATTTAGAGGATAAAATGTGTTATTATACAAATTTTGTTAATTGCAACGTCATCCTTTTAACGGCCGTTAACTGATAGGTGATCAATTTGAAGCAAAAATGAAAGTTTAATGCCCACTTTGACGCAATTAGAAGTTTAGTTACCGAATTGAATAATTTACTAAAGTTCAGTGACTATTTGTGAACTTTACCCTAAAAGCTATTCAAATAATTATGTTCGTTAGTACGTTTGCAGATGGTTGTAATTGGATATCCGCGTGGTCGTGGTTCGTTGGTACTAACAGTTTTATATTAAAAATATTTTATAAAAACTAAACTATAAAATAAGTGCCTAAATTATGTCTATTTTTGCAATAAGTGCCTAAAACATTTTTTTGTTGAAATATGTGTCTAAACTTTCATTTTGGCTGAAATAGGTGCCTGGACTATTTTTTAGCTGAAATTTGTGCCTAATCTTTTATTTATGGCTTGTTTTAAAGTCAATTTTAGCACCTCCTTTGGCACCTATTTCAGCCAAAAAATATTTTAAGCACTTATTTCAGCAAAAATAAAACTTTAGGCACTTATTTCAACCAAAAAATACTTTAGACACCTATTGTAAAAAAGAGTCATAGTTTGAGCACTTATTTTATAGTTAAGTCTTATAAAAATGATATTCTAACTATCATTCAATAATAAAAGATGTTAAATTTATTAATCTAACATATTTAGTTATTTTATTTTTTAGTATAACTACTAGAATTTAATTTATTAATCGATTAATGGAGATTAGGTATTGTAAAGGCCCTTTGCAAACAATTCTTTCAATCTAGTTTGCGTTAGTCGCACGAATATAGGACATTATTTGAGAGACCCAACGCTTATCCAATTAGATCAATTGATTGTTAGTTTATAAAATTATATTATTAATTATTCTGTGTATAACATGAATTTGATATTAATATTATATTAATTCAATATCACGAATCAAATGGTACTAAATCAAGTCGATTAATGAAATTTAACAAAAACCAATTTGCAAAGGTGCTTCTGTTCTATATACAAGAATTAGTATAAGATTGTGAAAAAAAAAGTCTTATATAACATAGAATTAGCCCAAAATTGAGTTTCTACCTCCGCTTGAAGCCGACAATAAGCAACGAGGAAAACAACAGGTAAAATTTTAGTGACAAATCAACTAATCGCAAACAAATAAATCATGCCTTTTTCTTCCAAAAGACGTACCAACCCACCTTTAGAAAAACATACTAACCCGCAGCAATCTGGAAAGCAACCTTCGAGCAAAACATGAGAGTTTCTGCATTTATGCCACTAAACATAAGTCACAATATCCTCCATCTTAATTATTGAAAGTGCACAGTGATCTATAGTTAACGGGTGAATAGGATATGAAATTGGATCATGTTAAATATGTCAATTCAACCCAGATTATAATGTGCGGAATGAACATATCATGTTACATTCTAATTGCCACATCATTTAAGTCTATTTATCGAATTAAAGTATGTTCTGACATATAAAGAAAGAACGCGGCTGACAGGACATGTTGTTGTCTACATGACAATCAAATTATGGGCAGGAGCGGCTGACATTACACACTGTTACCTACGTGATAATCAAATTCCGGAAATGGGCGGCTGACAGAGTGCACAATCCAGGGAAGACACGGCTGACGAAGCGCGTCTTTGTTGGGTTATAAGTAAGGTAGCACGATTTAAAGACTAAAATGAAGACAAGGCTGACGTGTTACGTGTTCACACGGGCACATACAGGGCCAGGCAACGGCAACACCATACATGTATGGCTTTTCTCTTCAATCACTTAATAAGTGGTATCTATTCATGCAAATCTCTCATCAAATAGATATTAATCTTTCGAGTGCTTAAATATAGTCTTTTGGCATGCTTAAGTGATTGAAGAGAAGGCCCCTTGCACGTGTATTTTAACACACATGTATTATGCGTATATCTTTTGGACCAAATTCATTTTAATTTTTCATTGCATTTAATTCTTTTTATCTTGGTCCTTCAATCGTGCTACCTTACTTAATATTAACTCAACAAATGCGCACTTCATGAGTCGTGCCTTCTCAGGATCATGCCAATTAGACAAAGGCATCCCTATCAACCGCGTTTTTACTGTGTCATAATTGAGTGTCATTTTGATAAATAATATTCGATGGGTTATTTCGTAATTAATTATAATAAAATGTATATTTAGGTAAAAATGCCTCTTGAACCCTGGTATAATATAAAGATTCAAGAAAACTCCTAAAATTACAAAATATTGCAATGAAGTAAGTTGGTGGTATGGCTACTCATGGTAACAGATAGGGTGAAAAATAATTGGAAAGACACCTAGAAGTTTATGAAACCAATGGGACAAATAAATATCGTACTAGAAGAAGAAAAGTAATGATAATTTATTTACCTTTGATGCCACTGCTAAATCACATCCTCAAAGATGAGTCATATAACCAGGATAGTGCAGTATGAAGGAAAATAGCTTTCCGTTTGGGACGACAACTCATATTCATAAGACCTGTTTAATTACTTGCAGAAGACGTAGAGGCTGCAGCTGCCTCTGCTATTAATGAAATTGGCTGGCGAGCCTGCAGGCAAGCCGCGATGTCGAAGGGATTCAACTCTGCACCATCAAAAATAAGGTTAACACCAGGAAGGATTACTTCATTACTGTCAGGTTCATCGGGATCAACTTTAGGTGCTGTTACTGAGGACGAATCTTCATGTACAGGAGCCACGGCATATGATCTGTAAATGCTCCATATTTCAACACCGCAAATAAATAAGCACAAACGAAAACGGACGAGAAGAAAAGAGAAAAGGAGGCTGATTTCACAGACCTCAGAATGCTACCATCAAAACTCAAAACATCAGTCCAGCTACGCTGCCGATGGCAAAGTTTAAATCTTTGATGCTCACTAGATGCTCCAGAAATGGGAGAAGAAGGGTCTACCATTGGATTCCACTTTCCACTACCAGGATAGCTGGTGAGACACTCTGAATCCTTGGAACCATCCTTTGGCTGCTCCTTTAGGTAAAGAAGTTTGGCTGCAGGACCTGTTGCTTGATACTCTGCACAGAACTCACGCAGCTTTCTATGTATGCTTTGCATTGAATCATGATGCTGTGTAAGTGAATCTGCTTGAAGCAACTCTGAGGAGACAATCCTTTCACATATGTTATTGCATAATTTAGGGTTGAAAAGTGGCATCCCGAATTCAATAGTGAGCGGAACCCATTCATACTTCTTGTCGGGAACAAAATTATCCGATTCCGGTTCTTTAAAAAGTTTTAGTAAGCGAATGTAACCGACCGTCCATAACTCTATCTTGTGAGCCAAAGCAGCTAATAGATCATTCAATTTCAAACGTTCCTCTGCACAGAGCCCTAGCTTGTCCCCTACATGAGCAACTGAGCCATCGGAGTTCTTAAGGGGCAAGGGTATGTCAACTGTAACAACTTTTCCAGAACCATCAAGGTCATATATGCTGAAGGGCTGCACTATAACAGCAGAGTATTTGAGAATCGAATTCAAACAGTGTAAAAGTATACTTCCATTAACTAAATTTCCTTCAAAATTTTCACCCAAGCTCCCCATTGTTGAACTATCCCAAGTCCATATAAGGGCCTTTTCACAACCGGCTAACGGTGCAGGTAACATGCGTAGACATAGTCCTTTCATCAGAACAACCGATAAAGGCCCACTAGCCACTCTTGAATATAACACCAATTTCATCCAAGGTGTCATCGATGAGTAAGAGGGAGGACCAAAATGAATAGGACCTGATGGTCCAGGAAGAACAGATGAAGGTGGAAGAGGAATCATAGACACAATAATATCATAGTCACGAAGAAATAACCGATCTAAGGTTGCCTTTGGCAGAGAAGCCAAGCTTTCACAGCGGAGGATATCCACTCGATATTTCTTTCTTTTCCTTGGAGTTCCTTTCCCTATGTCAGGTCCTTCCGTACTTATTGTTTTCTCACCATTCTGGACATTAATTTTCAGGCCTGACTTGGAAACCACACTCGAGAGCTTACCATCTTCTGATAGGGTAGCAGATCCATCATTACCGGCGGTTTCAGGTGCAGAGTTATTCAAAATAGAATCTTCCTGTGAAATTTCTAAGTTATTGTTACCGTTAACGTTTTCTTCAGTTTCATTCGCAGAAGATTGCTCTGATACATCAGTCAACCGTACGTCAGCTACTGTATTAGACTCATCATAGCCTGAATTCGACACTCGTATTCTATCAACAACTTCCGTAGATCTAGTATCAGCAGCAACACCACCAGATAGTAGACACTCCAAGACACAGCGAAGACTATATGCATGATTTGCAAATTCCTGCAACACTCCCTCAAATTTTGTACCCTCCAACGTGCTCAGGTCTTTGCAAAGATCTGCTATGCTAGCATGGCCTAGTTTCCCTGCTTCATATAACGTCACAGCATGAGATTTCAACCCTACAAAAGTTTCAGTGACAGGACATACAAATTATGTTAGAGAAGAGGAAACAATAAGTACATGTAGATGCAGAACAATAAGCAGTGAGAAATTATTACATGCAATACAGGGGCCTGTGAATGACAGGACTATGTGTAATACACATTGTGTATTCCTTCCTATGAAGATACCAGCACCATGGAATACCAAATACTTCCTCTTGGCCGTTTAAAACAAGTCTTCAAATTTCAATACAAGTTGGAAATTAGCTTATTTTGTACATTCTTATTTTGCATTAATGGTTATGATGTCCACCAGGAAAAGGTTATCTGGGACTAGGACATAAAAGAAAAGGAAACCAACCTGGTGAAACAGAGCCCATCATAAGATAAGATGTTATGTTAGCATCAACAACAAAAGCAACCCGAGAATCATAAGAACGGGATGCATAGTTTTCTGTTCCCCAAAAATCTCCTTGATGAGCATCACCATCAATGGACACATTTGCTGAGGTTGAACTACGGCGAGAGGATTCTTCTTCGTCTGTAAGGACGACACCATGAGGTACCGTTGTGTTTTCTTGAAGAACAGATGCTGGGTCAATTACTTTTTGTGCCCATCCCAAGCGGCAAACAAAAGATGCAGCAGCCTGCAGTATCCTAGGATCCGCTTGTAATGTTGCTGCCAACTCAGCAATAGTAGCATGCTCACTTGAAACAACAAAAACTGCATATAGCAACCTGAATAGTGCAGTTACTAGCATTAAGAAAATCCAAGTTACACTGCTATTATACGACACAGAATGACCAAAACATCAAAGAGTAACTTACTCCTCGATAGGATCCTCATAAGACTGCTCCTTGTTTGAAATGAACCCTTCAAGCCTAAAAACTGAACTACAATAGTATTAACAACTTGATTCAAAAACCAAAAAGCACTCACACAGAGGTGGTCTAGGACCTTGCCATTCTGTTTAACAAATTCAAAACACATTTAAGCAGAAGAAAGATCCATAAAACTAAACGCTAGAGAACTTGCAATAAAGAAAACAGCTATACATAAAGCATCCTAAAGAAAAAAGAGAAAAAAATTGGTACTGTATATTTTAAATGTCATATTTTTAGGGGAAAATTACAGAGATCCCAAGCAGAATGCTTGGATGCTTATTAGTTCACTTCATGGTCTTAGCCCCCCTCCGTCACTACACACACCCCTGACCAAATGCTATTGGGTGTATAATTTTATCATCTTTTGATTCAATTAGAAAGCAGAGTTGGGAAAGGACTTTTTGTGTTAAGGGCTGACCAAGAGTCTCTTAACACTATATTCTTTCTTCTTCTTTCAATTCCAATAGAAGTTTTTTTCTTTTCTCCTAAGTATAAAGACGAGGAGTAACAACGTTAAGTACACCTTCCTAAACCAAGTGCAATTTTAAAGAAGAAAAAATGCTTTGTTTTGGGACATAGTAAATGGCAGATCTTGACATGAGGCTTCGGGGGAGATAGATTAAAAGACATGTTTCCAATGAAATCTTCAACTTGAAGATGAAAATAAAAGTGAAAGGCCAAATAAAAATCCAAATATTTAAAATTTTCATTAAAGTTCATATAATTGATAATTGTTCTCTCCTATAAAATTTGTCACTTAATATATATTCAAAGCCAACTAATTTGAAAAGTTTATGAATAATGATAGGTGGGTACAATGAAAGATAAAATGGCAATGTAGTTTTAACTTTTAACCTTTCTTAAAATTTGTAAAACGCATAGAATTTATTTATACACAAATATAAATTTATTTCGAGGGATAAATTTAATTTAATATATAAATCCATATACACCAAGGAGATTTAGCAAATTCTTAAAAAATATCAGTGATCTCTATCTTTTGATGTAAATTGTCAGTGACTGTAATAGAATGGCCTGCTTTAATGTGTGTAACTGAACAAACCTGCACTCTCTTTCAGTTCCAAACAGTAACAGAGAGTCATCTTTTAACACAACCAAAAGATGAAAGTATTCCATGATTCAGAGTACATTAATTCACAAAGAAAATACTCATGTTTGCAAATACTATACACGCATAAAAATAAATAATAAGAGTGAGTTTATTTAAGCCCTTGCAGTGTATAGTACTTCAAATTGAATTATTTTAATGAAGAGCTAAAGACAGATAAATGTAGAGATCTTACTTTGGCAGAGAGTATGAAAGCAAACAGCTAACCTTTAATACGGTCATCTGGATATACAGGAACATCAAAATAGATCAATCCACGTCGATAAAGAGCTTTTATAATGTCAGGATCAAAATGGACAAGTGCATTAGCTTCTTCCCTGCAAATTTTATCTATCATTGCTGTTTCATCTTCTGAAAGTTTCTATAAAAGAAACAAAGAACTGTGAAGATGCAGATTAGACTAACAAAAACTGATGACACTCTTTAGATAATAAGACAAAGGACCATCAAGAACCTCACCTTAAACTCTTCCATGGTAAAGTTAACAAGACAAACACCCCACCAAGGCTCAACTGGAAAGTCCACAGGTTTGGTAGGTAACAACTCTTTTGCAATCGACTTGTTCAGCTTCCACATGATTTTCTGGATAGCTCGAGACAAGTAACCAACAGGTAAGATGATAAAAAGATACTATAGTGGATTTATAAATATAATCTAGTTTTCATAACATAGAACAAATTTGCAATCAAAAGTCATAGGATCAATCATTTTGTCTATAATGAAAACTTCATCAAAAATATCTATATTGTTGCGGATGCATTTGTGAGGAAAACTTATGCTCGAAAGGGAAGTGCAAGAACTGCGACGGAAGATGTTGTTGGATGGCGTCATTTGTAGATTGTAAATATATTTCTATGTATTTTAGTACTAGTAAATAACTAAGTAGCTAAGTCTTATCTAACTAGCAATAAGTCAAGTTTTATCTAAATTTAAATTTCTAATCTTTTAAATGATAGATAGAGATAAATTCTAACTAAGAGCGTCATTTGTAGATTGTAAATATATTTCTATGTAATTTAGATCCTCTAAAATCTTGCGCAATGCACACTACTTCCACATCAGAATTAGTTCGAGATCTGAACTGAATGTCTGTCTTGCTGGTCAGCAAACAACATCCACTATTCCGCATGGTAGTATTTCATTTCTCTCCAAAACTACTCAAGTTCTATGGATAGTGGATTTTGGTGCTATTGATCATATGAAAGGGAACAAGGATGTGTTTTTTACTCTTACAAAACAGCATCAGAAGAAGCATGTGAAAATTGCAGATGTTTCATGTTGATGAATGCAGAAAAACAGAATTGAAGTTTCTGCTTAAAAGGAAAAAACAGAATGCAGAAAAGAATGCAGAATTTTTCTGCTATTGCTCAATAATATTTTACATCTCTCGATACACACTTATATAGGCTCTAGGTCTTTTAGTACATTAAGAAGACCTTCTTAAGATAACTTCTAGTTCTAATCTACTAAGTTGATAGACTCTAACTACAATAAGGAGTCCTACTAAGGATAAAATCTAATCTATTAGGGAGATAAACTTTAAGTAGGATAATTACTACATTATTTACAAACACTGAAATTTCTCTCGGATAACTCACACTCCCCCTCAAGCTGGAGAATATACATTGTATAGTCCCAGCTTGAATAAGAACTTATCAAAGAGAGCTTTTGGCAGGGCTTTCGTAAGGATGTTTGCCACTTGTTCTTCTGTAGGAACATAGGTTAAAGAAGCTACTCCACTTGTTAAGCTTTTCTGCAATAAAGTGTCTGTCGATCTCAACATGCTTGGTCCTGTCATGTTGAATTGGATTTCTGGCAATCTGAATTGTAGATTGGTTATCACAAAACACTTCAAACTTCTCGTTTTGAACCATGCCTAGCTCTTTTAGAAGCTTCATTAGCCCGATTCCTTCACAAATTCCAAGAGCTAAAGCTCTGTATTCTGCTTCTGCACTACTCCTTGATACAACAGTTTGCTTTTTGCTCTTCCAAGTCACAAGATTACCCCACACAAAAGAACAGTAACCACTTGTTGACCTTTTATCAGTCAACTCACTTGCCCAGCTGGAGTCTGAATAAACCTTGACTGTTTTATCAAGGGTCTTTTTAAATATTAAACCATGTCCTGGTGTATCCTTTAGATACCTTAGTATCCTGGTCTTTTTAAATATTAAACCAATTGTAGATTTGTCATGTGCTGACTGATGATATTCACAGCAAAGGTTATATCTGGCCTGGTCAGGGATAGATAAATCAATTTTCCAACTAATCTCTGAAAAAGTCCCTTGTCTGCCTTTGGACTAGACCCATCTTTGCTAAACTTTAGGCCTGTGTCCATAGAAGTATCAGTTGGTTTACAGCCCAACATTCCCGTCTCTGTGAGTAAGTCAAGAACATACTTCCTTTGGTTGATTACCAGACCTTTGCTTGATCAAGCCACCTCCATGCCTAGGAAATATCTAAGCTTTCCTAGGTCCTTCATCTCGAATTCTTTATTCAAAAGAGATATTAAGTGGCTTATTTCTTCTTCATCATCTCCTGTCACAATAATGTCATCCACGTATACTATCAAAAGAACTTTTTCATTTTTTGGGAGTTACCTTAGAAAACAAGGTATGATCTGCTAGAGATTGTTTGTATCCATTTTCCGTAATTACTCTAGTGAACCTATCAAACCAGGCTCTTGGTGATTGCTTTAACCCATAAAGTGATCTCATCCAGCTTGCAAACTTTTTCGCCTATTCTCTTGGACTCTAAACCAGGAGGAATCTTCATAAAAACTTCTTCTTCTAGTTTCCCATTAAGAAATGCATTCTTAATGTCAAGTTGATGAAGTTTCAGTACAATTAATGACCAAACTCAACAGGACTCGGCGGTGTTCAACTTAGCAACCGGAGCAAAAGTTTCCTTATAGTCTATTCCAAAGGTCCTGTAAAACCCTTGGCCACCAATCTTGCTTTGTACTGTGCACACTCCCATCCGAATTGTACTTGATAGCAAACACCCATTTTCATCCCTTTGGTTTCTTGCCTTGTGGAAGATCGAGTTATGGTCCAAGTGCCATTTTTTCTAGTCTTTGTAATCTCCTCCTCAACAGCTTTCTTCCACTTGGAGTCTCTTAAGGCTTCTTCAATAGTCTTGGGAATCTGTTTCTTCATCTAGACAAGCTGTAAAAGCTTTAAAAGAGGGCATCAGATTGCTATAAGCAACATATCTCTCGAATAGGATGCTTTGTACACTGTCTTACCCCTTTCCTTTTAGCAATAGGCAGAATTTCAGGTTCAAGTAAATGAGGAGAAATTTCAACATCATTACCTCCTTTATCCTCACAGAGCATTTGGACTAAAGTCCAATTCTCGGCAGTGTGTCGATTGCAACACAGTCTCTGGAATGGCTTTCTTTTTCGGTATATACCAGAATCGGCTAGTGGGCTGAACAGTTGATTTAGGTGAATAATGAGGAGCGATAGGAGTAATATTAGGTGAAGTATGTAGAGGTGTAGTGTTAGAAACAGGGGTATCGTGTTTTAAAAAATTCGAGGCTTCACAAACAAAGGAGCTATAGGTAAAGAAGGTGAAAAAGAAGGAAACTGATTGTTAGGAGACTGAAATTATCCCAACACTCCCCTCGATTTTCAGTCTTAGGAAAATAAGGTACTGTTCAAAAAAAAAAAAGTGAGATCCAAAGAGACAAAAAACTTACGAGAAGGAGGGTGATAACATTTGTAGCCCTTCTTAAGTGAAGAATATCCAACGAAAACACACTGCAAAGCCCTAGGATCTAGTTTGGAACTTGAAGGATCTGTGGATTTTAGAAAAACAGTACACCCAAACGTCTTTAAGGGAAGATTAGATGACATAGGTTTAAAAGTAGGATAATTTTTCAAGAAAACATCTCTAGGAGTTCAAATGCAAGACTTTGCTAGGCATTCTATTTATAAGATATGTAGCCGTTAATAAGGCTTCCCCCACAAATATTTTGGAACAGCATGGGTGAATAATAAGGCTCGGGTAACCTCTAATAAATGCCTATTTTTACGTTCAGCAATCCCATTTTGTTGTGGGGTATCTACACAAGAACTAAGATGTATTATACCTTTAGTCGAAAAAAAAAAATCTCCTAAGGCAAGAGTGAAAAACTCTCCCCATTGTCGAGTGAAACATTTTTATTTTGCTATCAAACTGAGTAACCACCATTTCATAAAACCTTGCAAAAATAGAAACAACGTCATATTTTTCTTTAAGAAGGTAGGTCCAAGTAAGTCTGCTATGGTCATCAATAAAAGTCACAAGCCACCTACTCCCTGTAATATTCTTCACTCGAGAAGGACCCCAAACATCACTATGAATGAGTGTGAATGGTTTAGAGGGTTTATGAACAGATGGTAAATATAAAGATTTGGTTTGTTTTGCAAGTGGACAGATATGACATTTAAAAGAATTTGGATCTTTATTAACAAACAAATCAGGAAACATTTTTCTAAGATAGTGAAAATTGGGGTGACCTAACCGAAAATGCCATAACATTATAGTATCTAATCGTCCTAAAGAAGTAAAGCAAGAAGGAGAATTTGAAATAGAAGATGGATATTTTCCATGAAGGATATAAAGACCATGTTGCAAGCTAGCAGCGCCAATTATTTTCCTCGAATCCAAAGGCTCGCAAAAAACATGTAGAATCATAAACCTTAAGGAGCAGTTCAAGTCTTTAGAAATTTTGCTCACCGATATCAAGTTGCATGCGAGGTCGGGGACAAATAACACATCCTTAAGGATCAAATTACCATCTAACGAAACAGAGCCCGTCCCTTTGATGGGAGATAGAGAACCATCTGCGATTATAATGGAAGCTTGAGAAGAAGACTTTTAAAAACAGAGAATAAAGCCCTATTACAGTCATGTGGTCGGAGGCCCCCAGAATCAATAATCCAATTTGCTGCAGATCGGGTAGAAACAAGAGCAATCGGCAAAAAAACATCTATATTACTGCAGTTTTCACCATAACCAAATTTCTGCACCAATGTAATTAAACTTTGGTGCGGCAAGAGGGTATGATGGCTGGATATCTTGGATCTTTGTAGGTTTCCATCTTGCTGGTCGACCATGAATTTTCCAGCATTTATCTTTGGAATGATCGACCTCTTTGCAAAAAACACAGATCGGTTTACCTCTCCTCATCATTGGAGAAGAAGAAATCGGAGTAACCAGTAAGAGAGGGCATCGACCGAAAGCCAAGAAATCGCCACTGAAATTTGCTATTAGGATCGTATTTTAGACTGATACCATGTTGATGAATGCAGAAAAACAGAATGCAGAAAAGAATGCAGAATTTTTCTGCTATTGCTCAATAATATTTTACATCTCTCGATACACACTTATATAGGCTCTAGGTCTTTTAGTACATTAAGAAGACCTTCTTAAGATAACTTCTAGTTCTAATTTACTAAGTTGATAGACTCTAACTACAATAAGGAGTCCTACTAAGGATAAAATCTAATCTATTAGGGAGATAAACTTTAAGTAGGATAATTACTACATTATTTACAAACACTGAAATTTCTCTCGGATAACTCACATTTCATTGACTGAGGTGGAAAGGACTAGAATAGTCTTTCTTAATAAGGATATTGTGCTAAACTCTATCCTTTATGTTCCTGATTTACAATGTAATCTTTTATCAGTTAACAAATTGTGTAGTGATTTACAGTGCTATACTAAGTTTAGTTTGCATGGCTGTATTTTTCAGGGAATGGATTCGGAGAAAGTAATTGGCAGTGCTAAGCTGTGTAATGGACTATACCTCATTGAAGGCCAAGTACTTCCCAAGGGACAAGTCCTATCAAGTTTCACCCTCAATTCCGTTTGTTTTTCCTCCCAAATTTCTGGTTAAGTTCTAAAGAAATTTTGTTATGGCATTTTCGACTCGGACATCCTAATTTTTCTCATCTCCAAAAATTGTTTCCCAAACTATTCATTCATAAAAACCATGCATCTTTTACTTGTGATATATGTCAGATTACAAAACATATCTGAAACCCTTATCTTCAATCATCTTACGCACCATCTCAACCCTTTTCACTCATCCATAGTGACATTTTTGGGGGACTTCTAAAGTTAAGAATATCACTGAGAGTAGGTGATTTGTATAATTTATTAATGATCATTTTAGAACTACCTAGACGTATTTGATGAAGGATAAATCTGAATTTGTGGGGTATATTTAAGAATTTTGTATGCGGATTGAAACTCAATTTCTCAGCAAAATTCAAATTCTGAAAACTGACTATGGGAGTGAATTTTTTACTACTACTTTGGGAAATTTTCTTCGAGAGAGCTGTTTATACACATTAGTTCTTGTGTGGATACTCCACAGCAAAATGGAGTAGCTGAGAAAAAATAATAGACACCTTTTAGAGGTTGTTAGATCTTTGTTGTTTTCATCTAAGGTTCCTAAGCATTTTTGGGGAAGCCTTGTTTACTGCTATATACCTCAATAATAGACTGTAAGTAAAGTATTAAAATTTCAAACTCCTAAGGAAGTTCTTAAACAATTTCCTTCTTTTAAACCCATGTCTTGTACATTACCTGTTAAAATATTTGGGTGTTCTGCTTTTGTTCATATTCATAAGCAGTTTGGAAGTAAATTGGATCCTAGGGGTGTCAACTGCATCTTTCTTGGGTATTCTCCTCTTGAAAAGGGTTATAAATGTTATTCCCTTGTCACTCATAAATTTTATGTTTCTATGGATGTTAATTTTCATTAATTACAACATTTTTTCTTGGATTTTGAAATCCAGGGGGAGAGTTCCAATGAATTTCAACCACAACCAGTCAAGCTACCTATACATATTCCTACATCCACCGTAAACAGTACTAAATGTGCCAAAGACATTCCTTTGTCCACCAAAAATGTTCTACATCCATAACAGATCCTATTCCTCCAATACTCCAAGCAGAAAAGGTCTACTTCACAGAAAACTACACAGCCTAGGTCTGCTCAAAAAGTGGAACCAGTTTCATTATCCTTGGAAGATGAAGAATGTATGGAATATGTGAGTAATGATAGTATTATTCCTTTAATTGATACATTTGATCTACCTATTGCTCAAAGGAAAAGTGTCAGGAAATGTACAAGTCATCCAATACAAAGGTATATGGCCTATGGGAAGTGGATGCCTTCATTGCCAGAATTGATAAGGTGCATATTCCCCAATTTGTACATAAAGCCTTGAAAGATCCAAAATGGAAGAAGATTGTAGAAGATGACATCAAAGCAATGGAAGTGAACAAAACTTGGGTTATGATTGATTTACCACATGGCAAAAGGGCAGTGGGTTATAAATGGGTATTAACTGTCAAATATAATGTCAATGGGAGCATAGAAAGATCCAAGGCTAGACTGGTGACGAAAGGATTCACCGAGTCCTTTGGGATTGACTACCATGAGACATTCACACCAGTGGAAAAACTTAATATTGTGAGAGTTTTATTATCTTTTGTTGCAAATCAAGAATGGCCACTTCATCAGCTTGATATCAAAAACATATTATTGAATGGAACTCTAAAAGAAGAGGTGTACATGCAAAAATCACATGGTTTAAATGAAGACTCAAATTCTGGTAGGTATGTAAACTATAGAAATCACTATATGGTCTTAAAGAATCACCTCGAGCTTGGTTTGACAGATTTACTAAAACTATTCTAAAATTTGACTATCTACAATGTCAAATTAACCATATTTTGTTTGTCAAAGCTTTTTCTAAGAACAAAAAGGCTATCTTAATAGTCTATGTTGATGATATAATCATCACAGGCGTTGATTCTCTAGAAATCTAAAAATTAAAAAAGTTTATGGCAACTGAATTTGACACTAAAGATCTGGGTTACTTAAGATACTTTTTAGGAATGGAAGTGGCTAGATCAAACACCATAATTGTAATCAATCAAAGGAAATACTTTCCAAACTTGCTTTCAGAAACTGGAATGTTGGAGTATAATTTGAAATTCATAACTAATTACAAAGGAATTCTAGTGGACAAAGAACACTATCAAAGACTGGTAGGTAAGCTGATTTACTTGTCACTTGCAAGACCAGACATTGCTTATTCTGTTAGCATTGTAATTTAGTTCATGAATGACCCTAAAGAGGAGCACTTAAAGGCAGTAACCAAAATCTTGATATATTTAAAGTTGACACCAGGTCATGGACTAAGTTTTTTCTAAGAATGAGTCCAAAAAATGGAAGTCTTCAAGGATGCAAGCTGGGCAGGAGAACTAACTAGTAGAAGATCCACTAGTGGATATTGTACTTGAGTTTGGGGAAATCTATTGACATAGAGGAGCAAGAAACAATCAGTGGTCTCAAGGAGTGGTGCAGAAGCTGAGTTTCGAGCATTAACACTTGGGATTTATGAAGGAATTTGGATACAAAGACTCTTGACCGAATTACAAATGAATCATAGTGAACAGTTCAAACATCAATGTGATAGCCAATCAGCAATCACCATTCCAAAGAATCCAATTCACCATGACAGGACCAAACACTTGGAACTAGACCATCAATTCATCTCTAAAAAGGTTATTAATGGAACAGTTAAGCTCAACTTTGTTCTAACTCACAAACAGCTAGCTGATGTAATCACCAAGGCACTTCCAAGAACCACCTTTGATGAGCTTACATCCAAGCTGGGACGATACAACATATACTCACCAGCTTGAGGGGTGTATATTGTAAATATATTTCTATGTATTTTAGTCCACAAATTTGCTTCTAATTTTATAGGCCCTTCACAGTTTTGTTTAAGGTTGGCTTGGTTGCGTCCTGACTCGAATTGCCATCTGACTATAAGCATCATTATGTGTTCCATGTCTTTTTACTTAAGCCATTTCATGGAGAACAACCTAGTATTGTGGTTGTTCCACCAATTATTATTGATGGTCAAGTTCTACATGTTCCCCTTGGTAGTTCATCGTGCACGGCCAAATCTTGGGTTCAACATTCATGAGTTGACTCGTCTCAATAAACCTAATTGGAGGGAGAATTGAGCCGAATTATGTGTAAAAGGGGGTACACTCCATTGCTTTGTAGGAGAACCTGGTGGGTGATTAGTATTACCCTTTTGTAGAAAAAAGGTAGCGCACCTGGTAATTATTCTTGTCTTTTCGTGGAAATTGTTGTCAAATAGCTAAATGCTCAACTAATTATTCTTCCCCATAAGTCAATCTTCATCTTTCGCTCAACTTTCCTTTTATTTCCATAGCTTTCCAGGCTTGAAGTTTGTTCTAAATATTGAAACTTTTTTAAGCTTTACCACTCATCCAAGCACTCGAAGGTGATGAGGGTTTAAGAAAGGAAAAGTTTTTCCATTTTTTCTAAATATTGAAATTGTATGGAAGTCCTCATCTTCCCCATTCCTTGGCCGTTTAAAAACACTCAAAAGCTCTAAAATGTTATCTTGACCAAATACGAGTTTAATGAAGGTTTAGGAAAGGAAAAGCTTTACCATTCTTTGTTCATTTTCCTATGAACATCCAAGTTTATTTCAACATTATAGCATGAAAACATTTTAAGCCACTTTCTTGTTTGGTTTGAGAAGCCAAAGAAGTAGAAGAATCCTTCAAAGAGAAGGTGGTGGAGTTGTAATTAAATGCTCTTTTTGTTGTGAAACAATGATGTCAAGAGTTTGTAACCCAGATTCCAACACTTTGATTTATAAAGATTTAAGTAGATTACTTGCTACACCAGTTTCATTTGTAATCAAGTTAGTTATCTTATAAATATGTGATGTGCCTTAGGTTAAGTATGTCCCAAACTAGTTTAGACACACGAACTCATCATCTTGTAATTGTTTCGACATCATAGCTTCTACTTGTTTTTCCCAAAAGGATTTTCTACATAAAATCTTGATGTTTTTTTCTTTATTGTGCGATTGTTATTATTTGTAATTATCATCTTGTATAATATAACATAAGGTAATACACACCTGACTTGATGTGCTTAATAATTGCATGTAATGTGTTGATTGTTAAATCTTGTATTACGAAACCCACATAAAATCTTGATGGCTTTTTCTACATAAAATCTTGATGTCTTTTTCTACATAAGGTACTAATTAGTCTGGGGTGAGGCCAAATTTATTCTCTTATGTGTGTTCTGATTCATGTTATATGTCATAGACATTTCATGTCATATTTACGCTTAACTTGCTTGCATTACATGTATCATGTAGAATCTGTCAAGTAATTGTGTATCACTGAGCTTTGTAAGGTCAGCAATTCGAATTATTTACTCGTGCGAAGATTGTTAAATCTTGTTCGGTTCAAGTCAGGACATCGCCATCATTTTTGGAGCTTTAGTGTCATTTGTATCAGAGTACAATACTACATCACTCTAATTAGACATGTATTATTCGTAGGACTCTTATTTTGTGATTTAGTTAGTAAACTCATTTTTACTTATTATCGATCTATTGTATAACTATTTTATTCGGGGAGATCCAATTTTCTAAACTCATTTGTTTTATCAATTATTGATTTTGGATATTTTAAATTGTTTAATTTTAAGCATTCATTGGTTTTGGAGAAATTTTGTTGAACCACTCTGGTAACTAGAATGTGAAACTCTTGGATCTGTCAGATACTTCGAGTCGGGTTTAGAGTTTTACACATGGAAGATTTTGGTTCATTGGTATATCTTGCCGATGCCTATGTGACTTGGGAAGAACAAGAGGACTTTCAAAAAGCCTATCATAGTTATGAGCTTGCGGACAAGCTCTTTTTTTCAGGAAAGGGATAATGTTGCGGGTGCATTTGTTGGGAAAACTTATGCTCAAAACAGACATGCACGAGCTGCGATGGTGTAGAAATCAGAGCTTTATTAGAATTACTCTGTTAATTTCGATGTACAACAGAAAGTCCTTTTAAAGACTTTTTACAAGGAGTTTTATCCTTAGTAATTAACTACAAGGATAGGACTTTTATCTCTTTACAAAGTTTAAATAAAACTAAACTACTTGTTCGGATAAGATTACATCTCCTAATAGAATTATAACTTTACTAGGATAAGATTACAACTCCTAATAGAATTATAACTCTATTTTACTCGTGCTAACCAACACTCCCCTCAAACTGGCGTGTATATGTTGTATGCACCCAGTTTGGATGAAAACACATCAAAGGTTGCTCTTGGTAGTGCCTTGGTGAAGATATCTGCAAGCTGGTCTTTGGTAGGAATGTAGTTCAGCCTTACAATCCCATTGTTGACCTTCTCATAGATAAAATGTCTATCTATTTCAATATGTTTGGTCCTGTCATGTTGCACAGGATTCCTTGCAATGCTCATTGCCGATTGGCTGTCACTATAAATTTCAAACTGTGAACTTCCATCCAACTCTAGTTCAGTCAGAAGCTTCTTAATCCACATTCCTTCACATATCCCAAGGGCCATTGCCCTAAACTCTGCCTCAGCACTGCTCCTAGAGACAACCGATTGTTTTTTACTTCTCCAAGTAACCAGATTACCCCATACAAAGGTGCAATAACCACTTACGGATCTCCTATCTGTTAATTCACCTGCCCAACTTGAGTCTGTATACACTTTCACTGTTCTATCCTGGTGTTTCTTGAAAATAAGCCCAGATCCTGGTGTGAACTTCAAGTACCTTAGGATCCTATTAACAGCCTCTAAGTGCTCTTCTCGGGGGTCACTCATGTGCTGGCTAACTATGCCCACTGAGTATGCAATATTTGGTCTAGTGAGTGAAAGATAAATCAACTTTCCAACCAGCCTTTGGTAGGATTCCTTGTTCACAGGATTCCCCATAGCTTATTTACCAAATTTCAAACCTGGGTCCATTGGAGTGTCAACTGGTCTACACCCAAACTTTCCATTCTCTGTGTGTAGATCAAGGATATACTTCCTTTGATTGATAACCAAACCTTTCTTTGATCTTGCAACTTCCATTCGCAAGAAGTACCTAAGACTTCCCAAGTCATTGGTTTCGAACTCCTTTGCTAAAACAGATTTGAGCTTCTCTATTCCTTCTATGTCATCCCCAGTGATAATCATATCATCAACATAGACAATTAAGAGAGTCATCTTACCATTGAATGCCACCTTTCTAAACAAAGTATGGTCTGCTTGGCTTTGCTTGAAACCATTTTGAACCATAGCCTTCGCAAATCTCTCAAACCATGCTCTAGGGGACTACTTCAACCCATAGAGTGATTTATTTAGCTTGCATACTGTCTCTTTTGTCACCTTTCCTCCCAAGCCTGGTGGAATTTCCATGTACACTTTTTCCTCAAGTCTTCCATTTAGGAATGCATTTTTGATATCCAATTGATGCAACTTCCAGTCTCTATTCACTGCCATAGAAAACAACACTCTGATGGTGTTTAGCTTGGCTACTGGTGCAAAAGTTTCTTGATAGTCCACTCCATATGATTGAGTGAACCCTTTAGCAACTAGTCTTGCCTTGTGTCTTTCAATGCTCCCATCGGATTTGTACTTTACAGTAAAAACCCATTTGCACCCAACAGCCCTTTTCCCTTTCGGCAGATTAGTCAAACTCCAAGTATTATTCTTCTGCAATGCTTTAACCTCCTCTTCAACAGCTTTTCTCCATTCAGGACTTTCAAAAGCTTCTTCTACTATCTTGGGAATCTTCACACTGTCAATACTAGCAATAAAGGTTTTAAAACCAGACAATAAGTTTCCATAAGCAACGAATCTGTTAATAGGATGAACAGTGCATTTCCTTACCTATTTTCTAATAGCAATAGGAAAGTCATCTAAATCAACAGTGGAAGAGTCTTGTGGGATAATGTTACCTCTTATTTCCTCGGCAGCAGGACCCAAAACAAGCTCTTGGCAAATGTTAGGTTGTTCTTCAGTTACAGGTCCTTTCCTTCTTGTATACACCTTGAGTGGAGTTTTTGAGGTGGTTTTAAGTGTGGGTTAGGTGTTGTATAAGGACTGGTAATTTTTGACTGAGGAGAAGGTATTTCAATAGGATTACTAGGTGTAGCAGTCATAGGTTCATCATAGGTAGGCAAAGAAGGCAAGGAGGACACAAACTGTTGAGTATTGAGATTTTCATCAAGGATAGGCAACGAGATGATAGGCTGTAGGTTAAGTAAGGGCTGAAATTCCCTGTATTTCTCCCCCTGAATTTCAGTACCTGCAAAATAAGGCTGATTTTCAAAGAAGGTGACGTCAAAGGATATGTAGGTTTTTCCTTGGGATGGGGAGTAACATTTGTAGCCCTTCTGACTCGAGGAGTATCCTAAAAACACACATCTTAGTGACCTAGGATCAAGTTTACCCTGATTACTGTTATGCACATGAACAAAGGCTGTGCATCTAAAGACTCGAAGAGGAAGAACAAAGGATAATGGTTTGAAATTTGGAAAGTGAGACAAAAGTGTTTCAGTAGGTACCTTGAATCCTAGTGTCTTGCTAGGCATCCGATTAATAAGGTATGTGGCAGTAAGAAGAGCTTCCCCCCAAAGATATTTAGGAGCTTTAGCCGAAAATAAGAGGGACCTAGTGACCTCTAGAAGAAGATGTCTATTTTTTCGCTCAGCCACTCCATTTTGTTGAGGGTTATTAACACAGGAAGTTAAATGCAAAATTCCTTTTCCTTTAAAAAAAGACCCAAGAGACCTGCTAAGATACTCACAACCATTATCACTCCTCACCATTTTAATTTGTTTTTCAAACTGGGTTTCAATCATCTGATAGAAATTTCTAAAGATTGTGTCTACATCAGATTTATCTCTCATCAAGAATATCCAAGTGACTCTAGAATAGTCATCAATAAAAGACACAAACCATCTAAACCCAGGATGCCTTTTACTTTAGAAGAGCCCCAAATGTCACTATGAATAATAGAAAATGGGGAAGTAGGTTTAAATTTAGAGGAAACGTATGGTTTTCGTGTATGTTTGGTCATTTGACACACTTCACAGTTAAAAGACGATGGACTTTTATTTATAAATAAATTGGGAAACAACTTTGCAAGATAGAAAAAATTGGGATGTCCTAACCTATAATGCCATAGCATTATTTCACTAGAAATCGAATTGGTGGAAGAAATTGAAGTCTGAAGGCAAGTGGAAAAAGTTGAATTCTGAGAGGGGAGTCCATCAAGTTAGTATAAGCCATTGCACAACCTAGCACTGCCAATCACCCTCTTTGAGTCCCGTGCCTGAAAAACACAACCAACAACCCCAAAATTAACATCACAATTAACATCCATAACCAATTTACTCACAGATAGCAGGTTGCAAGCAAGATTGGGAACATATAGAACATCAAATAACACTAGCTGATCATTTAACTGAATTGAACCACTCCCTTTAACTGTGGATAGAGAACCATCTGCTATTCTGATTGAGGAAGAAGACTTGTGACTGCTAAATGTAGAAAAAAGGCTTCGATTTCCTGTCATATGGTCAGAAGCCCCAGAATCTACTATCCAAAACAAAGAATTATTGGTGGCCAAACAAGAGATGCTACCTTCAGTGGTCATGAGGGCATTAGGAGAAGATTTAGATGACAATTGGCTGAAAAGTTGTTGAAGCTCTTCAATTTGCTGCTTGCTAAAACTGCTGGAGGAGCTGCTGGTAGAGTTGGCAGGAGAGATGGCAGGAGATGCAAGGTGAGCCTCCTTCTTGAATATGGATTGAGGAGGCTTCCACTCGGCTGGTTTCCCATGCAGTTTCCAACACTGTTCCATGACATGACCAACCTTTTTGCAGTGTTCACACCAAGGTCTCCCCCTCCTTTGTTTATTTCCAGAGGTGGAGTGTGTAAGGAGTGCAAAAGAATCTGCCTGCTGGACAGTTGGTGCCATCAAGGAATGCCTGCTTTCCTCTCTTCTTATTTCAGAGAAGGCTTCACGAACTTGGGGAAGAATCTCCCCCTCCTTCTTGATCATGGTATTTTCACTTAACCAATTGCTGTAAGTAGGATCAGTTTTTTCTGGAATTTTCAGAGAATCAAAAAGATAGGATTCTTTGCTTCTACCAATGATATAAAGCCTCACAGATTGAGACCAGGGAAGGTAGTTGCTCCCATTAAGTTTGTAGGAGGTAATGGGAGAAAGAGAGGCATCGGATAATGAAAAATCAGCCTGTCGAGTGGTCACAGGAGTGCTAACATCAGAGGAATAATCTGATCCAGCCATGGAGAAAGGAGATATCGACAGAGAAGAAAAATAATTTTAATGGAAAAGAGGATCGGTCTAGACTGATACCATGTAGAAATCAGAGCTTTATTAGAATTACTCTGTTAATTTCGATGTACAGCATAAAGTCCTTTTAAAGACTTTTTACAAGGAGTTTTATCCTTAGTAATTAACTACAAGGATAGGACTTTTATCTCTTTACAAAGTTTAAATAAAACTAAACTATTTGTTAGGATAAGATTACATCTCCTAATAGAATTATAACTTTGCTAGGATAAGATTACAACTCCTAACAGAATTATAACTCTATTTTACTCGTGCTAACAAACAAAGATGTTGCTTAATGGCGTCATTTGCTCCAATTATCAGTTTATTATTATTATTGAGTCAGACTTCATTATAAGACTTATTTGGAATAAGTTTATTATCTTTATGAGACTTTATTAATATCTTGCATTCTTATGAGTCTTTCTATAGTTGCATTGCTTGTTTAGTAAGAATTTTGTTAAACATATGTAATCTCTATTTAAAGGGATTATATCCAATAATAAAAATTAAAGTCAGATTTTATTAAAAAAATATTAGGAGGTTTATGACTCTCGAAACGAGTCTAAAGTTTGAAATTTCCTAAAGCAAGTTCCATCTAATAATCATAGATCATAATCAAGGAAGAAGTAAGAATTTATAAAGAAACTATGAAGCATCATCCGTCGAGTTGAACCATTAATCAGTACCATAATATACACCCTGTGACTCGAGGGGGAACTACTAGATCTTACCCAATTTGTAAAACAATCCTACCCTATTCTAAATCAAGCAAAAAGTTTGTGCTTAAACTAGTGTGTTGTTGCCAAAGTATTGCTTTATAAACATCAAAGCAATGGGATAATGTAGGGTAATTCTAGGGTGAGGAATCCTAGAAAAAGATAAATTTAAGATAAAGTTACACAAAATGTTATTAAATGGCACAAATTGTTATAAGTTTTGCTAACATTTTGTGTAAACTTTGCTAATATTATGTGTAATTGAAACAAAATGTTATTAAACTAAACAAATTGTTAGAATTTTGATAATATTTTGTGTAATACTCAGATTTTTTGTACGTACACAAAATGTTACCCAAATAATAATATTTTGTGTAATTACGCAATGCTATCAAAGTTGTAATAATTTGTGTAATTTGATTACATTTTGTGTGAAATTTACCTTTCTGTAAATTATTTACTCTCCAATAACACTGCCCAAAAAAAGATATACGTTGCAAATATGCCTATTAGAAAGCAAAAGGAACAAAAGAATGATGGGTAAACTACCCAAGGTCACTTAACTATGTTTTTAGTAATAAAAAGGTCAGTCAATTAGCATATTGATACAAACATGTCACTCAATTAGCATATTGATACAAACATGTCACTCAATTAACATATTGTTACAAGCATGTTACTCCTCTTTGTGTTAATTGAGTCACCTGCTTGTAATAATATGTTAATTAAAGGTAAAATGACAAAAGATGCCCCCAACGTTTGCATGTTTTGTCATTTGGCCCCCTATTCTTTTTTTGGAGCAAGCAACCCCAACGTTTTAATTTGGTCCAAATATGCCTCTGTTGGATGGAAACTGAACGGTTGATTCTAACTAGACTTGCCACGCGTTAAGATCTACTGAAGTGGCACATGCCACGTCAGATTTTTTAAAAAAATATTATTTGTTATACCTTTTTATAGTGACACGTGGCTGACTATCATGCTAACACATGGCCAAAACAGATAGTGACACGTGGCGAATATGATGTTGACACGTGGCAAATATGATGTTGACACGTCAGTAGGTCTTAACACATGGCAAGTCCAGTCAACATCAGCCGTTGATCGTTAGTTGATTGGCAGTTTCCATCCAACAGGGGTATATTTGGACCAAATTGAAACGTGGGGTTGTTTGCTCCAAAAAAAAAGAATAGGGGCCAAATGACAAAACCTGCAAACGTTGGGGGCATCTTTTGCCATTTTGCCTTAATTAAATGACATGTTTGTAAGCAGAGTGACGTGTTTGTAACTTTTAAAAGAAAAGTGAAATGTTTGTTACTAAACCTATAATTAAGTAACCTTGGTTGTAGTTTACCCAAGAATAATCCAAGATACAACTGCTACATTACCAGCAAGATAATGAGTGTTAACCAGTGTGTGAGTGCATGTTTTTGACTTGAATCACTTGTGCAAGCATATGATCAAGGAGAAACGACGAGCTGAAGCAACCAAAATCATGCTTCCTAATACATAATTTCATTCATGAAACCAAAAATAGGATCCATTACCTTAGACTTGCATTTGTTCATGATATCAATAAATTCGTTTCTCCCAATTCCAGTAAGTCTCAAGGCATCAGCGGCACTGAAATTTGGGATACTGTCATAAGGTTGCTCTGTCAACAATAAGAAATGCCTAGGAATGGTCAGTACCTAAATATGGAGGCAATACTGATTCATAAAGAAGCAATGATTGGTGAAAGATCACTTCTGCCTAGGAAATGCATTCATATGTATCCTGATCAGTCACACACCATTACATAAAAAGGAAGTTGCAGGAGAAAACCAATAGATCGTTGCAATTACCATTTCTCATAAGATCGAATATCATATCACAGTAATATCGGAAAGGAGACACCCTCATCACACGGCAAACATACTGAGCAAGGTAGTAAGGGAATAACTGCAATCAAGAAATTAAAGTTAACTGCAAAGAACCACTAGAAATATATCAGGGGGAAAATAAAAAGCAGAGTCATTTAACATCTACTACAAACTGCGGCTAACAGGAATAGTTTTTACTATGTATTTGGGCAGTTAAACTATGAAAGCAATTCTTTATGTTCAGTTCCAAACTCCAAAAGTTTTTCTAACAACATACCATATGATAGAACAGATCATTACCATAAGAACTAAATTAGGAAAAAGATTAAAAGAACTTTCTTTAACACGCACCGCTAGACTCTTTCGCAAGAAGCGCATCATCTCGTCATAATATTCATTTTCTTTACATAATTTGCGAGCGAAAGAAGTGTTCCATTGGAGCCTTTTCTTGATACAATGGTCAATAATACTAAATAAAAAAAAAGAAGGGATAAGATCATGAAATAGAAATGAGAACTGATCCAAGAGCACATAAAAAATGAGCATTATTAATTTTAATGACTAATCAGGATAGATAAGGATGCATTTCAGTTTAACCTGGGACCAAAATTAAGAGTGTTTTCAGAAACAATCTAAATCTATAATGTTCATAATTAACAGAGAAAATGAAATGTACGTTGCAATAGCAAGGGAAAACTGGTAAAACAACAATATACCAAGAAAGAAACATATGCAAAACATAATGACTACTAACACCAAACCATACACGAATTCTTATTTGGGGAAGACCAACCTCAATTCTTAATAGGAGCACCTAAATGCCGGTTCTAATTTCTAATTAGTTTCAGGAACTATTTCACAGAACTCCCTTACAATAAGGTTAACCAATCCATCAATCATATATATACTAATGGGCATGACAAACGTATTTCCAAGTTCAGCGAATTGATCCAAAATTTCTCTCTAGATCAAAACAATGGAGTGGCTCAAAGATAAACTAAACGATCCTTAATCCTTATGAATGCAATTTAGGAAGTAAAACAAAGAGTAAGCAGCACGGACCAAACTAACCTTCTGTGCCATTCATCTTTAGAATTAAAAATGGCATGAAGCCGTTTGGGCAAATTCTCCCACGGGCATTCGTCCTTAACCGCTTTCAAAAACAACTGTTCCTCGACAGTCGTCGGAATGTGCTGCATTTTTAAAGATCATTCAATCTCCTCCCCCTCCGAAAATCTATCGATCTATCAAACAATCAGCCGGCGTAACAAATCATTGGCAAAACAACTCCCGATCCATAAATGAGCATTACGCGGTGGATGGAACCTGAAAGAGAGATAATAAAAGGGAGCTTTGATCTCAGTGGAGATGGGGGATCGAGCTACAGTTTTAATTTTATTTTTTCTTAAAAAATCTCTGGAAGGGAAGAACCAAATCTAAACAACTGAAAATTCAGAAAATGCGAAACGTTAGAATTGCCACCGCTACGTGCATGCCAGTGTTATGGCATGGATGCGGGTGTGGCCCTTTGCACGGACTTGGATTTACCCAATCCACTGTAATAACTTTCCAAATTCTATAGCCTTTTTTTGGCCCAAACGTGGTTATTGGGTATTCAGTTGCAAATAGCATCTGACAAAATTAATCAAACGTTAGGCCGATTTTGATCTGACAAATATTGATTCAAATCTGAATTAAAAAATCCGAATCCGAAAAAAAGGTCCGAGTCCTAATAGGAGATGAATTTGATATGGATTAAGCAAGGATCAGATCCGAATTCAATCCAAATTCATATTCGATCTGAATCCGTATCTGATCCATATCTTACTCCAAATCTAACCATTTAAAATTTATAAGTCTTAAAATAAATTATAAGTCCAAAAGGCCCAATAACTCATTAAAAATTCAAAAGTGAAAACCGTAGTCCTAACCCTCACTTTCTCCACTTTTCTTTGCCGAGCCTCTTTCAAATTTTTCTCATCGATTGGCGACTGGTGTGCTATGAGTGTGGTTGATGCAGTGTTGAGTGCTCTGACTCTTAAGGTTTGTTTTAATTTTTTTTATTTATTTCAAACAATTACAAGCTCGAAAAATTTATACATTTTTTTTTAATTATAGTTGATTTTAACTTTGTTCAGATTTAAACAAATATCTCTTCGAATCGATTGGGTAATATGATTCACTTCTGTTGAAGAGTTTGTATGACTCGTTGAAGAACAACATTTGCCATGTAACCGAACAAAATATATTATGTTTCCCTTGTTTTAGTTTTCTTTTGATTATTAATAAAAGGTTTATGTTTGCATTAAATGAAATTTAGTTTTTAGTTCAACTTGTTAATTTAGTGCAAAATTTATGCTTTTGATTGATTTAATCATTAACACTGAAACTATATTAGAAGTAATTAAATTAAGTTGAAATATTTTTTGTCATTAAAATTACAAAGATACATTTAAATTTGTATTCGTTTATAAGAGTATAATTGTTATGTATTATTTTTTATATTATTATTTTTTTACTTTTTCAGGTTTGATTTGAATTCGAAATCAACTCTTATCATTTAACATCAATGGCTACTCCTAAAAATATTGGTATGTTACCTCTTTACTTACATTAATTTTCAGTTTAATGTAAACTCTTGTTATTTATATTTTTATGTATTTTTTATTAAAGTTTTGTATGAAAAAAAGCATAATTTATTTATTTTATTAAACTTTATATACAATCAATATTTTTAGATTATTAATATTTTCTACAACTTTATTTATATTTTTCACTTTATTTTATAGGCTTTTGTTGAGCATTAGTGAAACAATGGAAATTTGATGGTTGGAAGTTTTTTCTCTACGAGGAACATTGATGGTTGAACATGTTGGTTCTATTCTAAGTTTGTTTCCTTTTGGGTTGTAATATGTGATAGACATTTATCTTCAATTATGGTTTAGAAAGACTTTGGTTGTAGTTATGTAAGAATTAGTAAGACAATTGTAGTAGTTTTTGTAAGAATAATTTATTTTACATTGGGTTGTACTTTAAGTTGAAGCTTTTTAAAAGACTAGTAAGACTTTTATTTTAATTTTTTTTGAAGTTAAAGTTTGAGTTGTTACTTTAATTTGTTCATTAAGTTCTAATATTTTTTGAGATTTATTTTTGTTACTAATTAAAATATTTGTTTGATGAAAGCTACTTATTGTCTTCAAAGACATTTGTTTGAGCTTTCACTTAAAAATATATAAAAAAAGTAATTGTATGCGAATTTTCGAATTTGGACTCGGATTTTGGACATTTTATTTGGATCGGACTCTGATATGGTGTATTCAGACATGGATTAATCTGGAGGTCTGATTATTAATCGGATCGGGTTCAGACTTTGTACAGTCCGATCCAAGTCTGATCCATTGTCATCCTTAGAGCTAAGCATGCCAAACCAAAAACCGATTCAAATCAAGGCATTTGGATGATTTATAGTTCATAAGCTTAATAACTGTGGCTATCCAAATCAAACCGGACGGATTTTGAAATTTTATTTAATTTATAATTAATTTTAAATATTTTATAATATAAAAGTAAGCATTTGTTCAATTATACTTTAAATAGTGAAATGGTTATATTTTGACTCAAATTCGAATTGATAATTAAGTTGGATTTTATTGTAATTCTAGTAGTTGAATATTACTTGGTAATTAGGGTTTACATTAATAAGGAAATTTCTATATTAGGAAAGAGATCTTATTGAATAAGGTTTTTTAGTGACCAAGTATTTGAGTCTATAAATATAGACTAGGTTTAACTTTAGAATTATGAGAAATAATTATTTTAGAGAGATGTAACTACTTTTAAGGATCTCTACAACTATTGTGACTACTTTACAGGGTTTTGGGATATATACACCGGGTTTTGGGATACATGAGATATCGTGTATTTGTACTCTTCGTGTTCTCTACATTGATAGTGGATTGTATGTTTCTCTCGTCTGCGGAGGTAGACTATGTTGAACTACGTTAAATCTTGTCACGAAAAAATAGATTAAAATTTTACTAAAAAATGTTTAAAAATCATCATTTAAATATCAAAATTTAAGGTTAATGTGGAAAAATCAATAATCAAGATTAATCAAACTAAAAATCGAAGGATCATTAAATTTTGGGATAATGGCACGAATGCCCCCTATACTTTGTATTTTTTGTCAATTTGGGGCCGATACTTTCTAAGCGTTCAATATGCCCCCATACTTTACTTTTGTGTTCGATTGTGTCCCCTAACACTAACAGCGTTAAATAATGACGTGGCAGGGACACGTGTCACTATCATATGCTGCCACGTGAATTTTTTCAGAAAAAATTAAATCAAGGGACTTTGAAATAATTTGACCTTTTTTAGATTAAATATGACTTAAAATAAAGGGTATAAGAACAATTTTACCCTTTTCTCTTTAGACTAAATATTAGGGGTGTAAATGAACAGAGCGTTTGACAAACCGTTCGTGAACCGTTTGTATAACGTTCATTTATGTTCGTTTATTAAGCTAAATAAACGAGTATGAACAAAATTTTTATGTCCGTTTAATAAAGGAATGAACACGAACAGAGGTGTGTTCGATTCGTTTATGTTCACGAACAAGCTCGTATAGGCTCGTTCATAAACTCGTTTATAGGATGAAAAATGCTTGTGGATGTATCAAAATACTATTTTTGGTTGTTGCTAAGGATGTTATATAAGTTCATGTCGAAATGTAAGTTTTATTTTGTTACTTTTGTTTTATTTATTTATTTATTGTTAACTTAGTTAACATTTTAGAACATATGAACGAAGATGTTCGCGAACGAATAAATGAACACGTTTATGAACACTTAAACGAACACGTTCGCGAACACTTAATTGAACAAGTTTGTGAACACTTAAACGAACACGTTCGCGAACGCTTAAATGAACATGTTCGTGAACACTTAAATGAACACGTTCGTGAACACTAAACAAAAGAACACGAACACCTTCAAAAATAAATAAATGAACACGAACCCAATATTAAAATTTTAAACGAACACGAACCGAACATGAAAACCTTTAAAAATAAACAAACGAACACGAACATAGTCTTGTTTGTTCAAGCTCGGTTCATTTACACCCTACTAAATATCACATCTTCTTCCACTTTCATTATCGTTGCTTCGCCGGTTTCTCCCACCAGTGACATTCTCTGACTAAAATAACCCCGACTAACCTCCCTTAATGTCTTAAACTCGATTGATTCATTTGACTGTCGAAGAATGCCAAGGTAAATACATTCAAAAGTGTACTCATAGCATCAAAACGTATCGTCCTTATGCAACCTAAAGTCAAAACCAGAGAAAGAAGAGGGTTCTTGAGAATTTTTGAAATGAATGCTTATCACTTGAATAAGATTGTTGTTGCTTCTGGTTCTTAACTTCCTAACGACAACATCTATAGGTAACCAGGCAATTACCCTATTCTTCTCTTATCCCAACAAGCATCTGAGCCACGTCCTCTGAACTTCCATAGAGCCATGCCATTTCGCATGACATTATCTTTAGAGTGGGCCTAAACCCATCTAACAGATGGGAAGCCGTGTAGCCGTTAGGACTCTGCTCACCAAGGCCAACCATGAACACTCGTTGTAGAGTGATATCCCTCTTAAAATCAAGCCATCCTTCTTTCTTTGGGATGGCAAATTAACTCAACTCATCCTCGTCCTTCTCCGGCACAAACCTCCACGTAGACTCTCCGGGAACTCTCCACTTCAAAGGAAAACCAAAACCCCCGAGGAGCTTCCGCTCCACTCTTATGCACTTGAAACAGTCTAAACCAAGATTCTTGGAGCCACTCCACACCACAACGGCTTCCTCCACGTTACACACCTTGGTACGCCTCCTCATAAAGCTCACCAAGTCTGACGAGGATAACAAAGCCATTGGACTAAGGGTAAAGAGGCTCCGCAACATCACCACAGATGGCTACCACTTCTTCTCCGAGCACCTCAGCAGGTAACCGATGATGATCCACCATGCCACACCGGTCAACTGTCTCGGAGCAGCATCGTACTCCTCAACACAACACAGACAAGGGAATGAAGAAGCAATAGAACCTGGCGTCCAGCAAGTAGAGATTTAGATAGAACCACGCATGCGAGCTGCCTGTCCCATCATTGTGATCACTTAGGCAGAATCTTCCCTTTGAAATGCTGAAGGAAAACTCAAAATTGGACCAATACAGACCGCAACACTCCAACAATTTCGTCGTCTCGTTCTTCCCCACCTTGGACTCCACTTCTAACCCAACAACATATACGACGTGATCTTCCTCGACTTTCTTCACCATAACCTTCTCACCTTTAGACATCTTCAACCAACGTCAGACGAATAGAGAATTTGAAAGAAAACGAAAACCACAAGGAAACTCTTCTTTGACGCAAGAGAAAATGAAAACAGAACCAACAACCTAGCCGTTTTCTATTATTTATAGCGCAACAATGAAGCCATCACCAAAGCTAGAATTCATGCCCAAAGCCTCAAACTACTCACAAGATGCCACGAATACAACATTTGAAACCCAAACCGTCACACAAATTCCCAAGAAGCGTTTTTGCTCTATAGAAAAATAGAAACGTCAAATTAGGTCTTAGTTGAGTGACACTTTATGACACTCCTTCGACTAAGGGGGACTGCTTTTGTACCTCCGCCAAACACCTCTAAAAAACTCTTCTCTAAAGAAAGTGCCTCTATCCCTACGCCACGCCTCTAAACCTATCAGCTTCGGGGCCATCACTAGGTATGGCACGACCTCATCAAACATCAATCCGTCTACAACAACAAGGGGATATAAATACCCCCAAGACCAAAGACAAAAATGATGACTCTTCGTGATCAACCACCCTCTCTCTACTCTCTCACATAGCTCTGATCACCATTTCTACATTGTCTGCAACTCTCAACCCTAAGTGAACCAGGGGTGAACTGCCCGATTCTACAATCAACCACTGTCCATTGTGGTGGTCTGCCTGTCCTAGGACGAGTGAACCACCAAGCCTTGTCCCCAAATATTTCTGTGGATGCTGTCTCCACTTTCTTATCTGGTGTCACACAAAGTCGGCATCAACAACTTTAAAACTCGTTTTTCAACATTTGTATATAGTGAAAGAGGTTGGAGAGGAAGAAAGTGAATGGAAGTTTTAATCATGTTTCTTGTTGGTAAATCATTCCCTTATCATCTTACTCGTTCTAGCAATATTGTGACCCGTTTTTACAACGTTTTGTATGTAGTGAAAGAGGTTGGAGAACATTCCAAGGAGCAAGGAAAGACGAAGGCTTGAGCTCGAGAAAGAGGCTGTTTTTCCAGCTTTAAAAGAATGTTAGTACACTTTCAACTCCTTTGCTTCATGCACATATTAAGGATGATGCCTTGTATGCTTGTTTTGATGATTTGGGTGTTTGAATGCTTGAAATAGTTGTTAATGGCAAATCCGAGATTAAGTGTTAAAGACTTGTAAAATTAGTAGCAAAGCACCTTAAATAACTTCCATAATATGTAGGATCAATTTAAAGGGGTTCTTGGATGTAATTTGGGGGCTTTAGGGATGATTCTCGAATCTAGGAAGCCATTTTTGGGCTTTGGTATTGGTATGGGGGGAGGCAGTATCGATACCCAGTGTCTTAGGTTTAAAGAACATTGTTCATTAATATGAACTTTAAAGGGGGTATCAGTACGGTGTTTAACATGTACTAGTTCACCATTCAAGAAGGTATCGGTACGGGTCGACCCGTATCGGTTCGCTAAGGCTTTGAGAAATTCTAGTGAGTTAATTTCGTATCAGTACGCTACGAGTACCGGTACCCTAGGGGTACCATATCGGTACTCAAAGACTAGTACCGGTACCCATTGGGCAATCTGCCCGAAAAGCTGGAAAATTATATCAATCATTCCAAAAACCCCTAATAGCCCAAAATGAGTTGTAAAATTGAGAAATTGAGGAATCATCTTATACTCGAGCATAAAACTTAAGAACTCGGTAAATGCCTTGTGTGACTTATATGTTGATAGCAACCATAAGATGTTACGGTGATGTTGTATGCCATGTGAGCACTTGTTTGGTGGGATCTGAATACCTAGTGAGAGTGTTGCGACACCATGGTAAGATGTATTCCCGAATGTACGTTCTCGATATTGTGTGGTCTAGGGTCTCATTCGAAGATACTCGATGGGGGATTCTGAGTATAAAGCGTACGTTCCCGATGCTGTGTGACCCCGAGTCTCGCTTGAGTTTAAGTTCCCAATGTTGTGTGGCCTCGGGTCTTACTCCAGGTTTGCGGATATGATTGTTAGGAGATGTTTGATGACATGCTATATATGTATGAATTGTGGTAATGTCATACTTGTTTACAATGTCATGTCATCTTTTCTTGCTACATGCTTGTGCTTATGATTTGCATGAAGCATGGTAGAGTAGAAGTGTATCCACTGAGCTTTATGAGCTCAGCGCTCAGAATCATTGTTTCCGTTCGTAGGCCTTTAGGTTGCAGCGTTGCATTGAAAGAGCTCATCGGAGTAGGATTTTAGCTCATTGATGTAATCAAGAGTACAGTACTTAGACTTATCTGGCTAAATCTAGTTGAAAATTTCACTTATGAGTTGGGCTTGAGGCCCAAATGTGACGTCGGGTTTAGGGCGTTACATAGTGTTTGGTCATTGCATGTGCAATTGTTGTGCCTTTGAAGAAGATATCTTATTTGGGGCTTGTATGCATTGTATGGTAATGACTTGGAGTTGGGGCCTTGGTTGATGTTAGGTGAAGATGAGTAGTATAGCTGGTTGGATGAGTCTGGGAGTGGACTTTGATTGCTTGGTTTTTAGAGGTCGTGTCGTTTCATTACTGTGTTATTTCGCTTTGAATTTGATTATCTTGTGTACTTTTTCCCTTTGACCATGTTTATGGAGTTTTTTAATGAGGCACATGCTAATTGTGCACATGTATGATTTTTTAGTAGATTATAAAATTATACTTATTGAAAAAAAAAACTATGAAACTAAATGATTTGACAAATAATTCAAATTTTAAATGATTTGACAAATAATTCAAATTTTAAATGATTTAAACTGATATTAACAGTATAAATAATCTGAAACGATCCAAACTTAAAGTTGACCTTAAACCCAAAATTGATTGGGGATAGAAAATTGGCCCAAATTAAAATAATTGAAATTTTTTAAATCCAAATTAATGCAATTAAAATTAACTTTTGACTCGAAATCAATTTAATTTATCCAACTAACCGATGTTGTTACCAACTCTAATATCTCATTCCTTTAATTTCATGTAATTAACGGTGTAAATTAGTAGTGTACAAGAGTTTGAAGCTGCTAAACAACATGACAACAAATTATTAATCAAGAATGAGTTGTGGTAGAACACGACTGCTTACTAATGGAAAGTTGCTTCCTGCATCCGGACCTCCCAAACTCTTTGTGAAAAAGAAGAATATTTTTTTTCTTTAATTAAAGGAAAGATGGCAACAATGAAAATCCTATTGAAAACGTGCTTTGGGAAACAGTGTAGGTAAGAAACTGCAAAACATGTTCACAAACTCAAGAAGCCGCATTCTTTGACCGTGCAAAATTAGTGCAAAATTAATTTTTTTAAAATTCTTGAAACAAAAGAACGTATATCATTAATAATACAATTAATTAAAGAGAATTTTGGAGACTATGTCAACTAAAAATTTAAACATAAAATAAAAAGAAAAAAAAATCCAAATGTACAATGATAGACCGATAGTTGAAGCTTTCTTTTGAATTACACGTCTATTATTAATAGTAATTTAGAAATCGTCAACAATGCTCCTTTATCTCTATCCAACTAGACGCTTTAGAGACGATGATGGAGTGACGAGCAAACCAAACTAAATTTACAGGATGCTTCGCAAAACATATATGAATACATTGACAAACAACCACAAAGAGATCTAGCCAATGAAAGACCACCAAGAATCGTAAATCAGATACGAGCAGCATGAGAATTTCTACAATATCGCAGATATAAAATAGAGATAGACGAATAACGTGCCATGAGGTAGAGGAAACTTACCCAAAAACAGAGTAAAGTATATCACAAGAGCAGAGTTAAAACGTGCCACAGATGCATATGAACATGCACAAATTAGAATAAAAACAGAAGAAAAATAACAAAATAAAACAAAATATGAGAAAATAGCGATAATGATAAATATCAACAGTCGACAACCAACACTAAAATTAATGTCACCGTCAATAAAATCAAAAGAAAAGAAAAGAGATATTTACTGCTGAAAAAGAGGAAAAAATCAGTGCACCATTACTCTTTACATATATTGACTTCAATTGAAATTTTTGTTGCTCGATTACAATATGTGCTTAATATGTATTAATGAGTTGATGTTTATAAGTCATATTCATATAAATTCAGATGAAAAATAATAAAATCTGGTTTCATAAATGATAATTAATATTAATAGAAAGATTTATTTATTTAATTATATTTTTAAATAAAAAAGAATAATTTAAGAATCAAACGTGTAACTAATTAATTTATATACATTTTCCCACGGTTATTTGTTAAGTAATTTTTTTTAAAGATAGTGTTGTATATAAAATGATTTTTTTTCGGACAACATTTATTCATTGGAGAAATATTTCTGAAAACATACTTTTAGGTAACGTTTGATTCACGAAATATAGAATTATCTTTGAAAATATGATTTTTGAAATGTAACATTACCTGACATATCACTGGAATGCTACATTATCTTACTTGGTTTGTTTGACAAGATTATAAGATTACAATGTTTGGTTGGAGGAATATAAAATTACTTGAATGCATATTTTACTAAATTGTCTTGGTGGTATATCTTATTTTTAACAAGTTTTTTTGAACAATTTCTACCAAGGGGAGGGGAAGGGGGAATTGCTCATACTAGGACTAGAATCCAAGACCTAAGGAAGGGATTAGATATCAACAGGAACTTTAACCACTTACTCCAAGTTGTGTTGACTATTTTTAACAAGTCAAACATTCAATGTTAAATTGAAAATATTTGTATGAAAATTCATAGAACTATTTCCATTACACTATTTAAATTTTTTAAAAAATATATTTATCATATTATTAATATAATCAGTAAATTGTGTCTCTTGTTGTAATATATTACCATGTATACTCTTTTCCTCCATTTAGCTTTAGGAATATTTTTAATGAGGCACATAGTAATACCTCTTTTTCATCGAAAAAATATATAATTAGTATATTAGATAATATTCAAATACACCACTATATAATATATATATATATAACTTTAAATGTATGTATTATATTTATATTTTTCTACCTAGCATACAAAATTTATGCATACAGAATTTAGTTTGGGTATCAAAATTTATATTTTTTATGAAGGAAGTTTTTTTAAGTACATGGTAACAAATAATGGGTGTCATTTTTCTTTTAAGTGGTGTCAATTTTGTTTTAAGGGCTATCAATATTCATTTAAAGTTGTTAATTTTATTTTTAACATTATTTTATATTAAATTTACAGGGAATTTTTTTCCCTAAAATCTTTGGGGTGTCATGTGACACACCATTTACCTTGGTGGCTTCGCCTTTGCACTCTGAGGTCTTTTTTATGTCCTCTAATCAATTTCTAGTTGTTTAGATTCATTGGAAGAGGTTTGGAGACGTTGGAAGTCATAAAATCGTGTATTTAATGCACTGTTTATATATCATAGGCGCTCGGCGTGAAATCGAACAGTCAAAGGGTCGATCCGATATCACTTGTCATAGGATATTTACCCTCTTCTCAAAAGACATATATAATAGGATGTGCAACGCCGCCGCTTATATATCCCAAGACTTTCTTTTTTCTTTCCTATGTGAGATTAATGTTCCCGCCTCTTCCGAGACGTGACAATAAGTTCTGAAACTACTCAAAGAGTATCGAAACTCTTTGAGCGGGAATGAAAATTTGGTCATTGGGGTATAAGAGTTTTAAAACTTAAACATGAGTTTCAAAACTCTTGTATAGGTATTAAAACCATTAACAATGTTTTGAAACCCAAAAGTACATTGTCTCAACTGATTTTCGAAGCTTTACAAGGAGTTTCTAGAATTTAGTGAAGTTTCGAAACTTTGCTCTAGGATTTTCTGTTTAGAGTGGTTTTTGACTTTTTATAGATGTTTTAAGTGTAAAAACAAAACCAAAATTCCTTAGTATTATTTTTCACATGAAAATGCTTTGAAGAATTGTTTTAAAGCCAACAATTTTTATATTATATTGTGTTATATCAAAATTAATCATAAAGATATCAGATAAGATCGAAGGCAAGCAAAATTTCTTGGCATAAAGTCTTTGGTGTCCAGTGTACATTCTTAGGCATTTATGTATAGCTTAGTTGGGAAATTTGAGTAAATTACATACCATTGACGAATTAAAGGCTTGCGGAATGGATGTCAATGATTATTGTAGTTTGTGTTGGGCAGATAGATACTCAAGAACCCATTTGTTTATGGCATGTTTTTACTCTAAAGGGGTTTGGAGGAAGATTTTACAATTGTGTGGTTTGAGAATAGAACTAACTAATTGAAGTAATGAATTGGATAATTATAAAATTTTGTGTCCGTCTCTAAATACACATGTATATATTTGTTAGTTTTAAAAGTGGACCCATTTTCAACTAAAATATCGGCATCCATCTGGTGTTGAAATTCATTTATATTGTAAATGTCGATCATTTTAATGATAAACTATGTATTACAAATAAAAGGGCCATAGCTCAGTTGGTAGAACACCTCGTTTACACGCACGCCAATGTGTTTCAGGGAAGTCTATCATGCAATTAAAATGATTGATCCTAGGATGTGAAATCAGGTAATCATTCAGGTTTCAAGTCCAGATCAGGTCAAATCAGATACGAGTTATGTTAGGTCAATTTAATAGTTCAACTCGGATCAGGTCGGGTCGGGTCGACTCAGATTCGGGTCATTGTCAGGTTAATTTCAAATCAGATTGAATTCGGGTCGGGTAAGTTTCAGTTAATTAACGAGTTAATTCAGGTTGGGTCACGTTCAGGTCAAGTGACGCCGTTGACAGATAAAATTTAGGTCGGGTACTATTGGTTTCGGTTGAATTTCAAGTCGGGTCTTATCGTGTACAAATAGACTTCGATATGATAATTGTGGGTAAATTTCGGATAAAAATAAATTTTTAAGGATTAATATCATAATATGAACCAAAATATCCCTTAGGATGCCGAAATATGTTACAGTTTATGATATATATATAATTGTGACTAAATTGAACTAAACTAAAATTTAAAAGTAAATATTAGGACTAAAATGAAAAATTTTAAACAAGTGGGGACCTAAAGAGTAATTAATCACTAAGCAAAAAAACTGAGCGGCAAATGCGAAATGGGCAATTAAGTATTGGATAAAATTTAAAAATGATTCCATTTGAATTTTGGAGGGAAAGAAGTAAAGGACCCGCTAATTCATTCTTTTAGGTGAGGGGAAATTTAATTTTTAGTCCTTATAACTTTAGATGTTTTTCATTTAAGTCCAGAATTTTAACTTTTAGCTTTTAATTTAATTCAACCGAGTCCCAAATTTTAACCTTTAGTAGTTTAGTTTATGATATATGTCGCAACCCCTTTTTCTTTCAAAAGTGGTATCGACGTTTAAAAACAAAACAACGGAGTCGCCACCAATCTTTAATGAAGGTGTGATTGGATCACCTAAAACGGGTTATTTTAATAAAAACCATTTATTTTATTAAAACAACATTTTTGGTCTGCAAAAACACAAAAAAAGGGTTCGGAAGTCGATTATGCGTGGGGAAGGGTTAGCACCCCCACAACGCCCAAAATTGGTACCTAGCCAATTACAAAATGTTTTGATGTCGGATTTTGCGAATTCACGTAAAGTTAAAATTATTGTCCGTTTATGAATTTAATTCCAATTTAACAGCTTTACCATTCGAAAATGAACTCCAATCACCGCCAACACTTCTAGCGCTAACCCGTCATTTTCGTTAAGTAAGGCACCACATTTAATAAGATTCAGATTATTAAACATTACACTAAGAAACAAATTTAATTAAATTAACCTAAAGATATAAAGAAAAAATGTATAAAAAAAAGAAAAAAAAAGAAAACTCAGTTACTTAAAAAGGTATCCCTTCCGGATTATGTTAACAAATTTTATTTACGAGTGTTTTATAAAAAAATTGGAAATTGTTTTAAAATGTGAAAATAAGTTATTTAAAAAAAATGATAATAAAAACCAAAAAAAGTTCAATTAAAACAATTAAAGAACACAATTGAAACATGGTGACCAAATTGAAACAATTGAAAGCTGGGTGTTTCACGGAATAAAAAAATGGGAAATGAGGTTTTAATGAAGGGGATAAGCCCACTTTATTTTTGGTATAAAGCCCAACTAAAAAATCACCTCTTTTTTGTTTTTTTTAAACCATTGGATCAAATTCACCTTTTTAAAATCCTCTCAAGTATTCATCCATGTTCTTCATGGATTGAAGAACCGATAAACTACCATTGCACCGACCACCATACATGGCGTTAGCCACCATTGCCGACGGCGGAAATTTATTTTTTTTTGAAAAATAAAAACAAAAAGGTTTAGACTTTAACGAGGAGAATCTGACCACAACAACTTTTTAAAACGGATCAAGGTAAGCTTTTTATCACTTTATGCATGTTATACTCGAAATAAAAAATAGAGAACAAAAGAACAAAATAAAGAAGAAAATTATACCGAAAGAAACTTCGATTGCTTCTTATTCCAACGAATCTGAATACAAGCTGCGAATTCGATGTGCTTTCTAGTGGATTTTTTAGTGTATTTCGGTGTGTAAAATACAAAGGGGGTGGGGGGTTATAGTGTTCAAGAACCTAAAAAAAGAAATTTGGGAGACATAACCCACAATCACATCCATAATTCGAATCTGATCATTACCTCTCCAACATGATTGAAATCAACCCGATTTTGGTCTGATTTTGAGCAATTTGGGAAGATTTTTCCCTAATTTTCGAACTAGGGTTTGAACTCTTTCTCCTTTTGTTTGCAGGTGACCAACGGCGGCGAAGGAACGACGAAGGGGCGGCGAGTCTCATGGCACCACTAGTAACGGCCACCGCGGTGCAGGTGATGGTGGAAAGGGCAGCAGCAATTCCTGCCGTTCTAACAGGGGAGGGTTTGGGAGGAACCACCCCGTGCGCGTACAGCACACGCGCCAGGCATGTGGCGGCGTGGGTTGTTCTCCTTCCACCCCTTTTTTGCTGATTCGGTCCTAGCCTTAGATCCTCTTGCGCTAGATCCAAAGGCTCCTATTAAACCTGTACGTAAAAGGATAAATAAGGGGTTAATTGGGTTTGTTGGGCCAAAAATGGGTTTTTATTGTATCATATATTTAAAATAAGTGGGCTCATTATTAATGGACACCTTATTTAAATCAAATGGACCTTTTTATTTTTTTGTATTTTTGAGTTTTAGTTCTAACAATTATATAAAATATATATACATAATAATAATATAATTATATAAAAAGGTAAAAACCATAAAAAGTGAAAATTTAGTGCCAAATATTATTTTAAATTTAAATAGTCATTTTATATTATTTTTAAAATTATTATTTTTTGTTTTCAAAACTAATACTACAAATATTATAAAATTAATATATACATATATACAAGATAAAGAAAAGGAAAAATAAAAGGCTCGGGTGAAAAATCAGTGACAACAACTGCCTCTTCTTTGCTTATTTCAGTGAAACAGAGATATAGCAAAAAACATGAGGCACTGATTTTCACCAATCAACGATTTGCTGCTCGACTCCATTCTCTTGATGCCTGAACGGTTGGGTGGGTTCTATTCTCCTAATGCTCGAATAGATAAGCGTGATCCATTCTTCTTATGCCCGAACGGAGAGGCAGGTTCTATTCTCCTTGTGCCCGAATAGATGATCGGGTTCCATTCTCTTTACATCTGAACGGATAGACGAGTTCTATTCTCTATGTGCCCGAATAGATGAGCAAGGTTCCATTCTCTTTACATCCGAAATGGATAGACTGATTCTATTCTCCGAATGCTCGAATAGATGAGCGGGTTCCAATCTCCTTACGCCTAAAAGAATAGGCGGGTTCCATTCTCCATGTGCCCGAATAGGTGAGCATGGTTGCATTCTCTTTACGTTTGAAAGGATAGACGAGTTCTATTCTCCATGTGCCCGAATAGATAAGCAGGGTTTCATTCTTCTTACGTCCGAACAGATAGACGAATTCTATTCTCTGAATGCTCGAATAGATGAGCGGGTTCCAATCTCCTTATGTCTGAACGGATAGATGGGTTCTATTCTCCATGTGCCCAAATAGATGAGCAGGGTTCCATTCTCCTTACGTCCAAACAGATAGATGAATTATATTCTTCGAATGCTCGAATAGATGAGCGGGTTCCAATCTCCTTACGCCTGAAAGGATAGACGGGCTCTATTCTCCTTATGCCTGAAGGAATAGGTAGGTTCTTTTGTTGAAGAGTTTTTGCATACTTGCAAAAACCTGATATACGATGCAATTATAGTGGGCATGCCCCTAAGGATGTCTAAAACATGAATGCATGGCAAGTTTTATAGTATTTTTTAACTCGTTTTAACCAAGATAAGCGGCAATTTCCGCTGTCTTTTCTTTGCCATCCATATTATTTGTATCTCTTTGCTTCATTAAATGGTCATCTTCCGCTTCACCATTCTCATTCCTAGTATTTGCTTCATAGAAAATTTTCGATATTTTGCACATTTGCTCGTTCAATCCGATTAACTTGTACTCTTGGTTGGAAGGATTGACTTTATCCTCATATTCTTCAATACTCTTTTAGCCTTTGTCCAGTCATAGGAATGTGGACTTCTTGCCCCCTAATTAGCTAGTAGAATAACTCAACTATCAAACCAAGTTGAATTATCATTGTAGTTGATACATCAATATCCAGTGACAAGCCTCCTTGAGTGACTCTAAAAGCTTCAAGTCTTCATGTGCCCCTTAAAATAACATTAAGCACCTTTAGCACTTTTTTTGAATTCTCAAATTCTTGCCCCTACCGGATATCTTGAAGCATTTGCATGCAAAACCTTCTACTAGAGCTTATTTCCACCTTGAATGTCTTTGCATGATGTTGGCGCTTTAATCTCTTCCTCTTATACCTATCAAAGTCAATGATCTTGAACCCTTGGTCGGCATAACTTGCCCCAATCTGATGGCACAGTTTTCCCACTAGGCATGGCTCTATGCCTTTTTATGCTTTAGGGATCTTACATCTTATGTGTGGATCTTGCTTGACAACACAGTCCACTTAAAACTCTTCAACACATGTGCTGCTTCTTCTTTTCTTTTTTACCTTCTCTGCAAGGCGATGCCCCCGTTGAAACTGAGGTTCAATTGTTTCCTGAAGTGATGAAAACATTCGTTCTTGGTTCCCTATGGTTAGGATCAATACCAAGAAACCTTTTATTTTTCATCAATCTACGTCAACCTACTTGTAAGATGCAAGAAAAGGCTAGAAATGAGATCTTTTTTTTAAAAAAAGAAAGAAGTCATGGCAAACATGGAGAAGAGCAAAGTCGGATGCCCCAAAATTCATAGTATGAATGATTCATGAATCCATCAACCAGATAGTGCCTCACTTTTAGGTGGCTCTCTTTAACTCACTCACTCCATAAATTTCAATTTTCCCACTTTTCTAATCTCAATCAAACATTAGAAGTTTGAGGTCCCTGGAGAAAGGTTAACTCAATAAGGTGGAAGGTGTTCTGAAGACAAACTTCTTTTCTCAAATATTCATGTGTGATCCAAATGGTCTTTTAAGGCTTGTAATGTAGGCTAGGCTCAGGTTACCAAGAAAAGGGTATATAGGCTCAAATACATGTTTAAGGGTGATTAAACCAAGGATCAATTCTTTCTTGATGAAATCTTTGTTCTTCTTTTATTCTTTGGATCACTCTAGACTGCCTATCTTGGGTTTTCACCCTAGAGTTCATTTCCCTTTCTGGTATATGTCTCATTTGAAGGATTTGTTTCAAAATTTCCTTCGCACTCCAGCTTTCAATTCTTCTTTTTTCCTTCTTTTTTCTTTTTTTCCTTTCTTTTTTTTTCTTTTTCCCTTTTTTCGTGTCCTTTTTCACTTTTAGTTTAGGACATTCAACTTGACCTGACATGTTTTTTCCTTTGTTTGCAAATATATTTTCATCACATTTGCCCCTCGGTGTGGGGTGATCCTTGGTTAAGGTTTATTCACAAGAAAAAATAATATCAAGCTCAAAAGAGGGACATCAATGGATTTTTATTTTCTTATTCATGAAGGGAAATGAAGGAATGCCAATTGTCATTTCACACACAAATACCATCGAAGAGAAACAGTCTTCAGTTGGTAGATGTTTTAGAGTTATTACTTCATTCAAATACCTTAACAACAATGTCTGGGAGGAAAATTCACTCAAAATATGTGCATGTGATCTTCCCATTAATCTTGAACACACTTTATTGCCCTTCTATCTCGGGATTAGATTCAAGAATCATTCATACAATCAATTGTAGGAACTCTGCAAAGAAGATGGATGAACAATGAAAAGAAATGAAAAAAAGAAATGTTTGCCACTTGAGAAAACAAATGGAATGCATCTTTAAGTAGATTAACATAGAGTCTCTTACAAAAGATCCATGATGCTCGTAGGCAAAAGTAAAAGGGTTGATTCTAGGTATGACCCCAATTGTCTAACATTATTCCATGAAGGCAAAGATGAACTCTAGCCAAGCTCGATTTGTCTTCTTTGCGACAGGATTCTATTGTCAGAGTAACCCAAGCTATAGATGCTCGGCATGTTCTTCTTCCCTAAGTTTTCCATTTTTGATGGCTGCCAATATCAACTCTCCGTTCCATGTCTGCAAAACCTTCAACGACATGGTTTAATATATGGTCATAGAATGGACCATTTAAAGTCTCCACAAAAATTGGACTAACCTCATTTTCCAACAGTGGAGGTTGTACTTAGACTGCCACGTCTCGCCACCTCTGAGCATACTGAAGAAAGCTCTCATTAGGCCTTTGTTCAATATCCTGCAGAACGATCCTACTCGGGGCCATATCTATTACATGTTTATACTGTTCAAAGAAGGCTCTTGACAGAACCTTCCAAGTTCGTATGTTGACCCGACTCAATTGGGTATACCATCGGGTAGCAGACCCCGATAGACTGTCTTGTAAACAAAAGATGAACAGCTTCTCATTTTCCAAGTGTAGTGACATTTTTTTGCAATACATGGTGAAGTGCTTCAAAGGGCAAGTGGTCCCGTCGTACTTTTCAAAGTCAGGAGCTTTGAATTTTGGAGGAACCACCAAGTCAGACACTAGGCTTAGATCCCTAGCGTTTATGCCACTATGAACGTTTCCTCATTGTTTGGCTCTGATGATCTCTTCGAGCTTATTACAGTGGATTTCTAGCTCCTTATTTATTCTAGCTCTGTTGACTGGCTTATTGAGAACCTCAATGCCTTGGTTCTCCCCATGATTCATCTCGAACTCTCCTGGAATACTGGCTGAGCTTCATGTTATGTGGATCTTGGACCTCCCAATTGGTGGAAATGTCTATGTGGTCATCCCGGGCTGGGGCGACGAAACGTCAACGACTTCAACTGTATTTCCTCTTCTTGGTTCTATAAATTCCAACATTACCGCTATCTGGCTGATGATGTTTTTCTGAGCTTGTGCAATTTATTCCTTCAAGTCATTTTCTAACTTATCGATCCGATCTTGAGTACTCTTGTGATTTGTTTCTAGAGTTCTCATTTTCCAATGGAATATGCCATAATTAATCTTTTTATTAGGTGTGTATGTATGCAATGATCAAAACATAAACTAATGCAAACACAAAAACTAATGCAGACAAACAACAAACCAAAAGATACAAATGTATGAATGCAGACGAAGGGCTATTGATTCTATTGAGGTATTGCCCTAGAAGTAGTTTTTCATTAGATTCCCAAGTTCCAAAAGACTCCGAATTATATCACGAGTATATCTCAGCTCGTGCACCCCGCTCTTTCATCTCTTCGATTAGCCACGTGAGTCTCGGGCCTGTTTCCTTAGTTAGCCTAGCATGCTAGCGCATGGCTGAAGCTTCTTTGATCAAGATCATTACATGCCTGGATACATCCTGGACTTGAGTCATGACACTCTTGTCATGCTCCTAGAATCTCATGGCATTGTCTCTAAGACAGGTAAACCAATAGTCATTGCCCCTTTTATTGGTATCTTCGAGGACCAAGATCTTTTTCTCTCATTCTTGAACAATGTTCTCCATGTGTCCGCTTGTTGACCTTGGACCAGTGATGTGTATGTTGGACTATTCCCAAAGAATAATCATGAGATGGTTGTAAAAGACATACTTATTTTATCTTGTTTATTAAAATAAAGCCATTAGTATTATTTCAGTCTTATTCTGTGTATCTATAAATAAACTAAATTATAATAAAGTCCTTATAATAATATAGTTATTCTTGAATGTCCTTAGTCAAGAATTATTGTGGGTTTGGACAACAATAATGTATTAAGACTAATATGTAGTTGATTGATGACAAAGTGTTGTCATTGACATGAAGATGTCAAAATCAATACATAAGTATGTGTTAGGGAACAACATACTGGACTGACCCACTATGAGCATGTTTCTTGGATTATTATGTGACAGTCACAACATTGCTTATGGTGATAACTACATGTATGATCCTCAGACTTGAGATCATTATTATTTCAACATCGTGAGTGACATATTTTGATACGGTCAAACGTGTGTCGTAACTGACTACACTATAAAGACTGATATTGGATATGTCATAATCCATGTAGCGAAATATGGTTGATCAAGATAGGATTTGTCCTTCCTACATAATAGGAGTAATATCATAGGCCATTTGATTGAGTGAGACTAGAAAATGCATGGCCATGCTCGAATAAATTGATATGGGATATCATAATTATTCGTTTATAATAGTCTACTCAAGATATCAAGAAACATTAGATGGACTATACAAGTGTGACTAATCCATGACTTGTGTCTGATCTAGATATGAGGACAAAATGATGAAATACATAAAAGAAGTTAATAATGGAAAAAAGGTTAAATCGAACCACGATATCATGTAACTTAGGTAGCAATGATGTATTGCTAGATGCCACTCGTTGCTTGTAATATTAGAATTGTTCTGGATATTACTACTAACATTACATGAACCTACAAGAGTCACACCCTATGATTGAAATGAACAAATATCGATTAGATAGGATGTGTACAAACTTGTTGTACACGTAATTAGTGAGAAACCGAAATTGTTATAATTATTGTAATTATGGATAATTTTGTATATATATATATGTTAATATTTGATAAGTTATTGTAATTATTAAATATTATTAAAGTATATATATATATCTAAAAGAAACCTAATTAAAGTAGAATCAGATTCTACATATTTAATTATATTCGGTTAAATATATTGTATATTTAAGAATCCGAATTTCATTAGAATTAGGTTTTTAAATACTATATAAAGGCATAAGGTCTAGCAGCCATTTATTCCTATTTTTTTGAAAAACCTCTCTAATAGTTAGAGAAGAGAAAATATTGTTCGTTTCTTTCAGGTGGACTGCATAGAGGTTGGAACGCTATTGTGACGACTCAGATTCGATTTGGTTATTCCGAATTCCCTACGGATTTCCAAATTCTAGATTTATTAAGGTAACGTTTCATCCTTCATCACCCCAAATTCATCCCTTGTACATGGATCACTGGTGAATTATGTCGAATAATTTTTCTGCTGCGCCATGGGGTGTACCGGCGTTTCCCAATAGTGGTATTAGAGCCACTTGTACGATACGAATTCAGACTTAAATACTTGGATGATGTTTTTTTATGAGATGCATGTTTTACTTTTTTCTGTTTTAACGAGTATGTGATGTTTGTGCGAAACGTAGAAATTAAATCTAGTCGCGATTAATATGTTAATTTGTTTTAACAAGTTTTTACGATCGATGGTTAAGTGTTAATCATGTGTTTGTTGCGGTAAGCTTTTGATAATCATATATTAATAGTTGACATGATGAACATGCGGTTAAGATAGCAAATCATATTTGGCAGAGGAATAATGGTTGTTCCAGAGTGAAAAACCTTAGGGATTGAAAAATCCCAAAAACACGAATCCATTGATAAAAGTTATCAAATTGTGAGGTTTTTCCATAGTAATCGAAGTGCCAAAATTAAATTTTTTTTCGGAATACGGGCAGACCAGACGGCCCCGGATCTGCTAGACCGCGTAGGCAACAAAGGTCGTAGGAACTATTTAGGTAATCTTAATTAACAAGATAAAACATGTGTATGTTTTGGATGATATGCACGGTGTTTAAAATGCATGGTTATAGCCCAAATAGCTTATTTACTTTGGTTTTATATAAATACGGCCTGCGTGTCGTGCCTTTCTTTCTTCTATTGTAATTCTCTTCTCATCTTATTCCTTCGTATGTAAAACGAGTTTCTGAAAAATTGTAATATTTATGGAGAAAGCATGGACCAAAAGAGCAGACTGATGGGTCGATCAAAGGTGGATTAGGTGCTTGAAAAGTAAGTTCTATCTTTAGTAATTTTGGTTCTCCCATTGGCTTGGGATAGGCCAGCTTAGTTTTAAGGGCTATAACCATTGCATTTATATTTACTGCTTTACATGCATGTGATACAATGAATATTTTTTTGCGTGATGGTAACTGATTAGATCACAATAGAATGGTGAGATTAATATAACAAAAAAATCCCTCCATATTTAATTAAAATTAGTCATCCAATATTAGCCCTCGTTAAAACCTCGATCGGTACTATGTATATTTTGCCAAAGCAAAATACTTAGATCTATCATAGTTAAATGCGAAGAATAAGCAAGTGATATTCACTGGTAGTAATATTGGTTAAACTAGGTTGTTCTAATAAGATTAGAAACCTAAAGACTAATGATTGTTCAAGAACTTTGGTGATTGAAAAACAATACGAAAGTGCATGTCTAGGATTGGTTCTTTGAAAGACTTGGTATTTAAGCGTGCTCAGTACACCACCTCTCTTACATAAGTTACCTACCTGGTGCACCGTTCATTATTGTTCTTTCTATTAGACCATATGAACTTTGTTTTGGACAAATAGTTGTTCATCAAATATAGGAATTACATGAGATGTAATTAGCAAGTGCTGCTTACCTAAATAATTGAATTTTAAGAGTAAAGCCAAACCTGACTTAGAATAAAATGAAATATGGATCCTTACCCACTAGAAATACTTTTAGCAAGTTTTTCGATTTTGAGGGTTTTTAATAGTGGGAATGTTATTACTTTATAAACATGATAAATAGGTACTTATAAAACATATTTTATCGTTGTAGATTTATGGCAAACACATTATCATTGCGATCCGTCCTTGAGAAGGACAAATTAAATGGCTTGAACTTCCTTGACTGGTTCCGCAATTTGAAGATTGTCCTCAAACAAGAACGGAAACTAACAGTCATGGAAGAACCTATCCCTAAAAAGCCAGCAGATGATGCCTCTAAAGATGAATTGGAAGCCTTTGAAAAATACTCAAGTGCCATGGTAGATGTCGGTTGTTTGATGCTAGCGACCATGACCCTTGAGCTTCAAAAGCAAAATGAGGACATGGTTCTCTATGAGATGGTTAAAAATCTCAAGGAGTTATATGAGGGGCAAGCTCGTCAAGAGAGGTATGAGACCTTTAAGGTTTTGTTTCGATGCAAGATGGTTGAGGGAACTCCAGTGGGAAATCATGTTCTCAAAATGATAGGGTATATTCAGACCCTGGAAAAGTTGGGCTTCCCTCTAAGTGTTGAATTGTCTACTGATATTATCCTGCAATCGTTGCCAGATAGTTTTAATCAGTTTGTTCTTAATTTCGATATGAATGAAATTAAAAAATCGTTGCCCCAGTTGCTTGGTTTGTTAAGAACAACATGAAAAAGGTTGGTTGCAAACCTATTTTGATGGTCCGAAAAGATAACAGAAAAGGAAAGCCCAACACCAAGGCAAAGCCAAAGCCCAACAAAGGAAATGCAGCATTGAAACCCAAAGGAGGAGTTGCAAAAGAAGGAAAGTGTTTCCATTGCAACAATGTTGGACATTGGAAGAGAATATGTCATGTCTATCTTGAGGATATCAAGAAGGTAAGAGAAAATGGACAGTCTGAATCAGGTATTTATGTTATTGATATTAATATATCAACATCTACTTCTTGGGTATTAGATACCTGTTGTAGTTCTCACATTTGTACTTCTGTACAAGGACTAAAAAGGAGTAGAAAATTGGCAAAAGGAGATGTGGACCTACGAGTTTGAAATGGAGCAAGAGTTGCTGCATTAGCCATAGGAACATATACTTTGTCATTACCTAGTGGACTTGTTTTAGATTTAGAGGATTGTTATTTCATACCTAGTTTGACTAAGAACATTATTTCAATTTCTTGTTTGGACAAGATTGGTTTTGAGATTATTATTAAGAATAATACTTGTTCTTTTTGCCTCAATAATGTTTTTTATGGTATGACTCAATTAATCAATGGCCTCTATATCTTAGATCAAGATAATTCCATATATAACATAAATACGAAAAGATCAAAAACAAATGACTTTAATCAAACTTATCTCTGGCATTGTCGCTTGGGTCATATAAGTGAGAAACACATATCAAAACTTCATAAAGATGGATTTTTGGATTCTTTTGTTTTCGAACAATTAGATATTTGTGAACCTTTCTTAATGGGAAAAATGACCAAATCACCGTTTGATGGTAAAAACGAACGAGCAAGTGATTTATTAGGTCTAATACATAGTGATGTATGTGGATCGATGAATACACAAGCTAGAGGGGGTTTCAATACTTCATTACTTTCACTGACGACTTCAGTAGATATGGGTACGTTTACCTAATGCATCATAAATCTGAAGCCCTTGAAAAGTTCAAGGAATTTAAGAATGAAGTACAAAACCAATTAGGAAAGAGTATCAAAGCTCTTCGATCAGATCGAGGAGGAGAATACTTAAGCCTAGAGTTTGATGAACTTCTTAAAGAATGTGGGATTGTCTCACAACTTACACCTTCAGGTACTCCACAACACAATGGAGTCTCTAAAAGGAGAAATCGAACATTGTTAGACATGGTTCGGCCAATGATGAGTCATGCTGATCTTCCAACTTTTTTTGGGGACATGCGCTAGAAACAACTGCTTGCACACTAAATCATGTTCCATCTGAATCGGTTCAAAAGACACCATATGAGACGTGGACTGGTAAACGTCCTAGTATGTCTTTTATGAGAATTTGGGGATGCGAAGTTTATGTTAAACATCAGATGTCTACAAAATTCGAACCTAAATCTTATAAGTGTAATTTTGTAGGGTATCCTAAAGAAACAAAAGGATACTATTTCTTCAATCCATATGAGAACAAAGTGTTTGTTGCTCGAACGGGAGTCTTCCTCGAAAGAGAATTTATTTTCAGGAAAGAAAGAGGGAGAAATATTGAACTTGAGGAAATTCAAGATCAACCACAGATCACTGAACCAGAGATTGAACAACAACAAGTTCCACAAATAGTTGAGGAACATCCAATCATTCTTGAAGCACAACCACTGCGAAGGTCTATGAGAGAACGTAATGCGCATGAGAGATATGAATTTCTTGTCACATTGCATGGAGATGTTCTTCTCATGGACCAAGATGAGCCTAGGACTTACCGAGAAGCAGTATAGAGCCTAGACTCTGAGAAATGGCTAGAAGGCATGAAATCCGAGATGGATTCCATTTATGGGTTGAAGCAAGCTTCTCAAAGTTGGAATCTTCGTTTTAATGAGGCAATCAAAGAGTTTGGTTTCATTAAAAATGATGATGAGCCATGTGTTTTCAAGAAAACTAGTGGGAGCACTGTTACATTATTGGTATTGTATGTGGATGACATACTAATAATAGGAAATGACATACCTACCTTACAGTCTGTAAAGACTTGGTTAGGAAAATGTTTTTCTATGAAAGACTTGGGTGAAGCAACCTACATATTAGGAGTCAAGATTTATAGAGATAGATCAAGGCGACTTCTAGGACTAAGTCAAAATACATACATAGATAAAGTACTGAAAAGATTCAGTATGGAAGAATCTAAAAAAGGATTCTTACCTATGAGACATGGTATTTCTCTCTCGAAGGAAATGTGTCCTTCAACACCTCAAGAGAGAGCGTATGAGTAAGATTCCATATGCTTCAGCCATTGGATCTATCATGTATGCCATGCTATGTACACGTCCAGATGTATCATATGCACTAAGTATGACAAGTCGATACCAAGTAGATCCCGGTGAAGGTCATTGGGTTGCAGTAAAAAATATCCTTAAGTACTTAAGAAGAACTAAGAATACATTCCTTATGTATGGAGGTGAGGAAGAGCTAAGTATAAAAGGTTATACTGACGCAAGCTTCCAAACTAATAAGGATGATTCTCGATCGCAATCAAGTTTTGTGTTTTGCCTTAATGGAGGTGCTGTAAGCTGGAAAAGTTCAAAGCAAGACACAATAGCAGATTCTAAAACAGAAGCCGAGTATATTGTAGCAAGCGATGCCGCAAAAAAGGCTGTTTGGATAAAAAAATGTTCATATCTGAACTAGGGGTCGTGTCTAGCATATCAAATGCCATAAATCTACGTTGTGACAACAACAGAGCCATCGCACAAGCAAAAGAACCCAAATCTCACCAGCGATCCAAACACATACTTAGGCGTTACCATCTCATTTGTGAAATCATTGATCGAGGAGATGTAGATATATGCAGAGTACCAACAGATGACAATATTGCCGATCCACTAACAAAGCCTCAGACACAACAGAAGCATGAACGTTAAACTAAGTCTCTTGGTATTAGATACATGAGTGATTGGCCTTAGTGCTAGTGAGAGATTGTTAGAGTATGCCCAAAGAACAATCATGAGATGGTTGTAAAAGACATACTTATTTTATCTTGTTTATTAAAATAAAGACATTATTATTATTTCAGTCTTATTCTGTGTATCTATAAATAAACTGAATTATAATAAAGTCCTTAGAATAATAGAGTTATTCTTGAATGTCCTTAGTCAAGAATTATTGTGGGTTTGGACAACAATAATGTATTAAGACTAATATGTAGTTGATTGATGACAAAGTGTTGTCATTGACATGAAGATGTCAAAATCAATACATAAGTATGTGTTAGGGAACAACATACTGGACTGACCCACTATGAGCATGTTTCTTGGATTATTATGTGACAGTCACAACATTGCTTATGGTGATAACTACATGTATGATCCTCAGACTTGAGATCATCATTATTTCAACATCGTGAGTGACATATTTTGATATGGTCAAATGTGTGTCGTAACTGACTACACTATAAAGACTGATATTAGATATGTCATAATCCATGTAGCAAAATATGGTTGATCAAGATAGGATTTTTCCCTCCTACATAATAGGAGTAATATCATAGGCCACTTGATTGAGTGAGACTAGAAAATGCATGGCCATGCTCAAATAAATTGTATGGGATATCATAATTATTCGTTTATAATAGTCTACTCAAGATATCAAGAAACATTAGATGGACTATACAAGTGTGACTAATCCATGACTTGTGTCCGATCTAGATATGAGGACAAAAGGTTGAAATACATAAAAGAAGTTAATCACAGAAAAAGGTTAAATCGAACCACGATTTCATGAAACTTAGGTAGCAATGATGTATTACTAGATGCCACTCGTTGCTTGTAATATTAGAATTGTTCTAGATATTACTGCTAACGTTACATCAACCTACAAGGGTCACACCCTATGATTGAAACGAACAAATATCGATTAGATAGCATGTGTACAAACTTGTTGTACATGTAATTAGTGAGAAACCGAAATTGTTATAATTATTGTAATTATGGATAATTTCGTATATATATATATGTTAATATTTGATAAGTTATTGTAATTATCAAATATTATTAAAGTATATATATATATATATCTAAAAGAAACCTAATTAAAATAGAATCAGATTCTACATGTTTAATTATATTCAGTTAAATATATTGTATATTTAAGAATCTGAATTTAATTAGAAATAGGTTTTTAAATGTTATATAAAGGCATAAGGTTTAGCAACCATTTATTCCTATTTTTTGAAAAACCTCTCTAATAGTTAGAGAAGAGAAAATATTGTTCATTTCATTTAGGTGGACTGCGTAGAGGTTGGAACGCTATTGTGACGTCTCGGATTCGATTTGGTTATTCTGAATTCCCTACAGATTTACATATTCCATATTTATTAAGGTAACGTTTCATCATTCATCACCCCAAATTCGTCTCTAGTACATGGATCACTGGTGAATTATGCCGAATAATTTTTCCGCTGTGCCATGGGGTGTACCAGCGTTTCCCAACAATGTACTCATATCATTCTCTTTTTTTCCGAAGGATTCTTCTATCCTTTGCGAAAAACTGTTTTCTACTTGAGTAACATGCTTTAGAATCGACCCCTTCTAGATATGTGATGCATGCAACAAACGAATATACAAAACAACAAAACAAGAAAGAAAGGATTCAAAAGAAAAGAAATAAACCCGAAAGGTCCAAAATAATTTCATTGTACGAATAGTAACTGGGCAGCGCATTCCAGCACTTTTGGACATGTCTCCACAGACTATTCATACGAAATAATTTTGACCAGACTCTAAAACCTAGGTTTTCCCGCATGGCTCTAATGGGGGTGGGCTTCTAGATTCTCATATAGGTTTCGTTCTAAAAGGGTTCCCGAATTGTCCTCGCTGTCCCCTACTAAGAGTAGCAAGGCCCTTGATTCTCACCCATTATAGCCTTCAAACGAATCAGGTTCAACTCAGGGGGACTCACTCCTATGCCCATACGGAGGATCATTATCCACACGAAGACATAGAGCGTGAGTCCCGGAGGTACTTACTAGGCCCATATGGAGAATCAGTATTTCCACGAGAGCAATAGCGTTTTCCCCCACTTAAACGAACGGGACGAAGCTCGGATTTAGAGCTTGGAATTAAGCTTTAAATGTGTAAAATGGAATTAAATTTATAGGCGGACAATTAAGTTAAGCTTTACGCGAGTTCGCAAATTCTGACATTAAAACAAGGTGTAATCGACTTGTGGCCTGACTCTTTTTTTTGTAAAAACAAAAAGTTTCCCCAGTAGAGTCGCCAAGCTGTCGTACCCCTTTTTTCTTTCAAAAGTGTCGACGTTTAAAAACAAAACAACAGAGTCGCCACCAATCTTTAATGAAGGTGTGATTGGATCACCTAAAACGGGTTATTTTAATAAAAATCATTTATTTTATTAAAGCAATATTTTTGGTATGTAAAAACACAAAAAAATGGGTTCGGGAGTCGATTACGTGTGGGGAAAGGTTAGCACCCCTAAAACGCCCAAAAATTGGTACCCAGCCGATTACAAAATGTTTTGATGTCGGATTTTGTGAATTCACGTAAAGTTAAAATTATTGTTCGTTTATGAATTTAATTCTAATTTAACGGCTTTCCCATTCAAAAATGAACTCTAATTACTGCCAACACTTTTGGCGCTAACCAGTCATTTTCGTTAAGTAAGGCACCGCATTTAATAAGATTCAGATTATTAAACATTACACTAAGAAACATATTTAATTAAATTAACCTAATGATATAAAGAAAAAATGTATAAATGAACAATAAAAGAAAAAAAAGGAAACTCGGTTGCTTAAAAAGGTACCCCTTCCGGATTATGTTAACAAATTTTATTTACGAGTGTTTTATAAAAAAAATTGGAAATTGTTTTAAAATGTGAAAATAAGTTGTTTTTTAAAAAATGATAATAAAAACTAAAAAAATTCAATTAAAACAATTAAAGAACACAATTGAAACATGGTGACCAAATTGAAACAATTGAAAGCTGGGTGTTTCGCTGAATAAAAACAAATGGGAAATGAGGTTCTAATGAAGGGGATTAGCCCACTTTATTTTTGGTATAAAGCCCAACTAAAAAATACCTCTTCTTTTGTTTTTTTTAAACCATTGGATCAAATTCACCTTTTTAAAATCCTCTCAAGTATTCATCTATGTTCTTTATGGATTGAAGAACCGATGAACTACCACTGCGCCGACCACCACACATGGCGCCGACCACCGTTGCCGACGACAAAATTTTATTTTTTTGAAAAATAACAACAAAAAAGGTTTAGACTTTAACGAGGAGAATCTGACCACAACAACAACTTTTTAAAACATATCAAGGTAAGCTTTTTACCACTTTATGCATATTAGATTCAAAATAAAAAATAGAGGTCAAAAGAACAAAATAAAGAAGAAAATTATACCGAAAGAAACTTCGATTGCTTCTTATTCCAACGAATCTGAATACAAGCTGCGAATTCGATGTGCTTTCTAGTGGATTTTTAGTGTATTTCGGTGTGTAAAATACAAAGGGGTGGGGGTTTTATAGTGTTCAAGAACCAAGAAAACAAGGAAATTTAGGAGACATAATCCCACAATCACATCCATAATTCGAATCTGATCATTGACCTCTCCAACATGATTGAAATCAACCCGATTTTGGTCTGATTTTGAGTAATTTGGGATGATTTTCCCCTAATTTTCGAACTAGGGTTTGAACTCTTTCTCCTTTTGTTTGCAGGCGACCGACAGCTGCGAAGGGCGGAGACGATAGAGACGGAACGACGAGGGGGCGGCGAGTTTGCTGGCACCCCTAGCAACGGCCGTCGCGGGCAGGCAACGATGGAAAGGACAGCAGCAGTTGCTGCCGTTCGAATAGGGGAGGGTTTGGGAGGAACCACCCCGTGCGCGTGCAATACGCGCGCCAGGCGCGTGGCGGCGCAGGTGGTTCTCCCTCCCCTTTTTTGCTAATTCGATCCTAGCCTTAGATCCCCTTGCCCTAGATCCAAAGGCTCCTATTAAACATGCACATAAAAGGATAAATAAGGGGTTAATTGAGTTTGTTGGGCCAAAAATGGGTTTTTATTGTATCATATATTTAAAATAAGTGGGCTCATTATTAATGGACACCTTATTTAAATCAAATGGACCTTTTATTTTATTTTTTGTATTTTTGAGTTTTAGTTCTAACAATTATATAAAATATATATACATAATAATATAATTATATAAAAAGGTAAAAACCATAAAAAGTGAAAATTTAGTGCCAAATATTATTTTGAATTTAAATGGTCATTTTATTATTATTTTTAAAATTCAAAACTAATACTACAAATATTATAAAAGTAATATATACATATATATACAAGAGAAAGAAAAGGAAAAATAAAAGGCTCGGGTGAAAACAGTGACAACAATATAATTTACACGGTTTGTGTCTTGTAAACAAAAGTTTATAGGATTTAGAGTTTATAATATAATTTAATTTATATGGTGTGGACTAAAGTACAAAAATATTACCATATTAAAATTATTAGACTAAATTAGAAAAATTAGAAATAAATATGGGTCAATATCAATTAAAAGTAAATGTTTAGTGACTAAAATGAACAAAAACCAAATTAATATCATAAATTGTTAATACTAAACCCATAAACCATGAACCTTAAGACATACAAATTAATATCCGTAACGTCCAAGATTTTAATTAGAGAAAATGTCTCATTACATTTATGATAGTAATTAAACTAAGTAATCAAACATATGTCTTAAGGGATCAAACCGAAGCAAAAAGAAAATGTTAAGCTCCTATTGAAATGACTAAAATGAACATTTGTAATCTATAAGGATTGCATGGTAAGCCGAAACTTGGGAGATGATTGAATGAGGGATTTGGGGAGTTTATACGTGGGAAATGTTTTTACATGGAAGAAAAGCTTAAAACAAAACACTCATCATCTTCTTTGCTACTTCTTGGGCCGAAAGAATTTGCTTAGTGAGAGAGAGTAAGAAATTGCAATCTTCATAGGAGCTATTAAGAAGTTGGGTGCTTAAGTTACATTATTGTGCTAAACATGTTAGTGATCTTTTGTGATTCTTTCATTTTGAAATCTAGGACTTGATTAGAGTAATTGTTTCGAATAAGTTGCATGTTTAAATTTGTTAATAGAATTGAGAGGATTGGATTAATAGATTGTTGATGAAGGAAATGAAATGTTTTGGGTAGTTTCTTGAATTGAAATCGATATGATATCAAGGTTATAATGAGACCCTTATATGAATTTTTATATGCTGGAAATGTTACCTTAAGTTGATGAGAATTTTAGACTTGAGATAGTTAACAATTATAAGAATGTTGTTGCTCGGTATTGGCTTATTAGGGGCTGTTTAAATCTTTGGAAAATTCAAGGATTGTTATAGCTCGTTTTGAAAAAATTGCATGGTATTAATGTATCCTAAGAATGAAATTATTGTAAGGACTAAGGAGTGGCTGGTTGGAATATCATTAATTGTTATGAAAAACAGAATTTTTAGAGCTTGAGAACTGTCCTGTTTCAGACAGTGTGTTAGGGGACTGTTTTGGGGAGATATTAGTTCCATAAGGTTACTTTAGCCTATACAAATGATGGGGAATGCTTAGGACCTTAATAAAGGGTTTGAATATCATTTTTTAGGCTTATAAGTTGATAAGAGTGTGGCTAACATTGAATAAACATGTGGCTGAAATAGGGAGGCAGTTTCGAAATTACCCTGGACTAAGAGGAATTGTTTTGTTATAATGCTAAGTATATATATTCTTAAAGTTGCTTGATATGAGGATTGTTGTTAAGGATTGATAAGTATAAGATAATTTTGGAGAAAAGATACTATTTTGAAAGATAATTGTTTTTGTATGCAACTATTTTGATAAGAGACAAGTGAGTATGGATTTTGCTAATATATTACTATGTTGTTGTATACTAGACATGAAAGGGACTGACCAAGGAGAGGAAAAGCAAAAGGAAGTCGTTATTCGTGATCAGGACTAACTCAGCTTATAAGTGAGTATAATTCATATTTGAATAGGCATAAGATTGTCTTAAGATTTAATATGTTTCAAATTTTCTTTGAGGCATGAATGCTTATTCCGATTTGGCTTAATTGATTCTTGGTAAGGTAAGTACCAGGGTGAGCCTTATGTTAATCTAGTTAAACCAAGCATAATTGTGAATTGATAATGAACATCAAGTATGCATGTTTGGGTCTAATTCTTGAAGGTTAAATAGATAGTGTTCCTAGATATGGAAATAAAGTTATACATAGTAAGTAAAATGAGATATAAAGATATATAATTGAAAGCCTTGATTAGTATTTGTCCTGGCTTGTTTGGCGTGCCAATGTTTCTAAGCTCAGCTTGTTTTGGACTACGGTCCCTTGTCGGTACTAAGGTACCCTTGCATAGATTTTAAATGATGTTATATCAATGGTAACACTCACCATTGCTTGTTGTTATCTCTACATGAGATGATAATTCTAGGCTTGTTACTAGTCAAGGCTATTGTTTTACAACCAATGGGTTGCTTGAACTTTAAGATATTAAAGTGAACATTTCTTGATCTAATGTATAGTTATTGAACACTTCATGAATGTTCACCTGCTTCTAGGAGCTAGATCTAAGCTGAGTTATAAAAGAATGAGACCATAAAAAGGATTTACTTTCTGGACAAATTGTGAGCACAGTTGGATTAATGAGCCGAATTAATTATGGTAACCTTGCTAATGGATATTTCTGTACCTATCGAAGTTGTAGAGAAGTGATAAATCTAATTGTTTTATACTCACATTGTTCGTGTTAGCAAGGCCATTTAATTGATAGCTCACTTTGTTGTTACAAGTCACTTTGAGACTTAATAAAGCTTGGGGATACATCAAGGTCACGATAGCCATAATACGTATGTTTTGTACTTTTATATTGGACTCCTAGAAGGTGGCACTAGCATGTAAACGTTTTGTGTATGTATTTTGATATTTTGCAATAGTTCTGTAAATATTAACCTAAGCCTTGAATGTTGCTTATGGTATCGATGCTATGCTTGAATGGTTTACATCTTAGTTTGATATTAATTCTAGTAACTTAATATTGATGCATTAAGTAACAAGGAAAGTAGGAATATTTATATTCACAGAGATAACACATTGAAATCAAATCGTAAATTTGTTAGGTATGGAAGTTCTTGACTCGTACTATAATTATGTTTTGAATCATTGATGAGAATGTATAAGTTGGTTAATGAAATTGTTGTATATATATATATATCGATTGCTTTATGAATTTTAGAGATGTTTGATCTTTAGAAAGGTTTCGAACAAAACCTTTTTCCTTAGGTTGCGAGTACTAATTTGAATATCAAATTAGTCTATCTTTTTCTAGATAGTTAATACTTCTTTGTGGTATTTTGGGGTATTACAATATCATAAACCAATAACCTTAAACTACACCATAAACCCTAAGGCCGAAGCCAAACCATTGATATTAGCTACTAAACCCTAAACCTTAAGTCATACAAATTAATCTCATAAACCAATAATCCTAAACTAACCCCTAAACCATTAATACTAAACACATAAAGTCATAAACCATAAACCTTAAGCCATACAAATTAATATCATAAACCAATAACCCTAAACTAAACCTTAAACCCTAAAACCAAAACCATTGATATTAACTATTAATCTCTAAACCATAAACCTTAAGCCATACAAATCAATCTCATAGACCAATAATCCTAAACTAACCCCTAAAACGTTAATACTAACCCATAAACCTTAAGCCATACAAATTAATCACATAAACTAATAACCCTAAACTACACCATAAACCCTAATTCATTAAGAGTAAACCTTAAATGCTAAATATTAAATCATACAAATTATAAAATTAATCTCTTAAGCTAATAACCTTAAACAACATCATAAACCCTAATCCCTTAAGACTAAACCTTAAATCCTAAATCATGCAAATTATTAAATTAATCTAATTTAGGAATAAATTGAACACTATTCAAAAAATAAAAAGGACTAAATTGGAAAATATAAAATTACAAGATGAAATTTTAAAAAAATGGAAGAATTTTCCACCGGGGACTCGGGGGGAGCCTGGAGGCTCGAATTTGAAAAATATATAAAGGGGTTATTGGGCAATTTTGAAAGAATTTTTTTTATTTTCTAGTTTTTTACTCTCTACAATTTTTTGCTCTGAAAATCCTCTCCCTTCTCTCTATATTTCCTGGACAAAAACACTTTAAACCTAGAAACTCAAAAAATTTCAATCAAAAACCCAAAATTTATCCGTGTTCATTGATTAGTGTGAAAACGTCACACTATTAGTGTAAGCTACACTATCAATGCAAGAATAGAAACAAGGAAATCTTGTTTAAATATTTATTCCACGAGGATGGTGTACTACATTTAAACTTATGTGACTACAATATAGTACTGTGAAAGTAGTAGTTGTGGGTGCAATGGAGGTTGCAGTAGCAGTATAAAAATGAGAGTAAATGATTCAATATGGTAGCAATAACAAAGAGTAATAAGAGATAGTGAATTATGAGAATAAATCATGAATCTCATTCGTTCGACTCGGTAGAAAGATCAAGTATGCATTGAGGTGAAATGATGGTTCAATCAACGATGTATTGTTCAGCTTGAGTATTAGTTTCCATTTAACCTTTAACCATTGACTCAGAAATATAGATCGGCCTCAACTTTCTTTACTATAGCCTTTAGAACAAGTGGACCAACTTTCGTTGCATCCAATCAACTTTTGTTGTAAGTCAATCAACTTTCGTTGTAAAAACTCGTTAATCCGACTCGCCACTGCATCCATCAACGTCAGTGGATGGTTTAACACTTTCATGCAAAACGTAAATCAGATCCAACAATTAAAGCTTAATAAAAAGCTAACACTGATATATATTAAACTAAAAAAATATTTTAAACAAGTTCATGGAGCTCTTGAAAATTTAACCATCATCAAAATAGCACAAATACAAAGTAAATCTCCAATAAACATTCAAAATAAAGAGAAATTTAAGAAGATAACAATATATTTCCCCAATTCAGCACTTGACTCCTCATTTCCTTGGATAGATCTGCCTTACTTCACATCGGATCTCTAGAAAATAAGCTTAAGCTGCCATGGGAGGAGGATAAAAGCTCAGAGGTTGAAGATGATATGAAAAATAAGAATGGTGTGACTCTCTCTCCTCCAAAATAATCCTTTTATAGGCCACCCGAGGAGGGACACCTATCATATAGGTTATTTGCATGCCCAGCGTCGTACAAAATTTGTTATAACATATTGGACAACTGGTATATTTGTCCTTATCCTCAAGCAGACTAGACGATTGCAGATGCAATGTTGAACTGGCTGTAGTGGTGAAAACTTCCTCTGCAGGGACATTAGTAATGTAGTGACAACAAGAAAAAATAAGCAAAAATATACAAAGCACGAGCCATTGGAACTAAGTTAGAAAAATGCAGAAATAGACATGAAAATGGAGAAATGGATGCAATGAACTTTAATGTGGGGACAATAAAACCTATAAATCGAGGGAAAAACCATGCTCTTTAAAGAGCTATCATTCATCTTTGTTCATCCAAAAACCCTTATTTGATCCGTACAAACACCTTTTTCTACTTTCCCAACATGTTTTTTAAGATCAAAACTCGAAAAAATTTCATCTTTCTTTAGATCCAAACGCCCAAAAATTTTAAAAACCCTAAATCTACCCAATCAAAACCCTAAATCTCTATTTATCTAACTTTTCAGCCAAAAATCCAAACACCTAATTTTTTGTTTTTCCATTCTTCAGTTCTACATTTAATCCAAATAAATTCAAAAAACCTTAAAACTATCTTTGACTTTTCAACTTCTTCTCTCCCTCTTCTGTAACTGAAACCTAAATCTAGAAATCCTAAATCTACCCAATCCAAACAAAAGCAAACCCTTAAATCTCTATCTCCTCTAACATTTTAGGTAAAATATACGTTCTTCCTCTTTTCCTATTTTTGATCCAAACTAACTCAAAACCTTAAATCTATGTATTTTCTGATTTGTTTTTAGGGTTCAATGGATAGTCAGTCTTATGAGTTGAACTTTTCAGGTAAAAAAGCTTTCATATTTGTATTTATGCTTCTGTTTTATTTTCTCACTGAAACTATGATTGTTGTAGTGTTGTTTACGGTAGTTTTAATTTATCTATAAACGCTTGTTGATATGTAACTGTTGACTATTGTAGTGTTCTTTCAATCTGTAACTATGATTGTTGTAGTGTTTTTTTAATCTATAACTATTGATTGTTGTAGTTTTAATGATGTGATCTGCTGGAGGTAATTAATTGTTGTTTTTTTAATTGTGTAGGACACATGGAAAGAGGCCAGAATGATCAACATTCTGAAAGAGGTAAATAATGCATGTTTTCATGTTTTGGTTTCTATTTCAGTGTTTCTGTTTTGATTTCTGTTTCAGTGATTATGTTTCAATGTTTCTGTTTTATATATGTACTAATATATATTTATTTTTTCAAGGGGATGTAAATGATCAGCTTTTCGAAGTAGTTGATGGCATTATTTCCTCTAAGAGGAAGGCTGTAAGTTCAACAGAGTTCAGGAGAAGAACATTTCCTGTTTGGGACCATTATACCTTCATCAAGGCCCCCGAAGGTGGTTTTTATGCCCAATGTAAGTATTGTAAAACTAAAAAGTATAAAACAGACTCTTATATTGGTATATCTAACCCTAAAAGACATACTAATAAATGTCAAACTTATAAAAATTATCTTGCCGAAAATCCTAGTACGGTAGCTACTTTTGATCAAAATAAATACTGTGAATTATTTGTTGATGCTATTTTGTGGCATGGTTATGTTTTGAGTATGGTTGAGCATGAAAAAATGAGGGTTTTGCATCATTACCTTAATGGTAGTGTGAAGGATATTTTGAGGTATACTATTATTAAATATTGCATGATTGAGCATGACAATCATAAAAAATATCTACTTGATTCAATGCATTCTATTTCAATTAGGATTTGCTTTATATGTGATGGTTGGTCTGCTTGCACTTCACGTTCTTATTTTGCTCTCTCTGCACATTATGTCGATAATAACTGGAAATTTCAGTATAAAATACTATTTTTTTGTCATTTTTCTTCACCCCATGATGGTGAGTCAATTTATAAGTTTGTTAAAAAGATGTTATGCGAGTGGGGTCTTGAAAAAAAGCTTTTAATATGACCCTTGGCAATACTTCTGCAAATGATATAATGGTCAAGCGACTTAGATTATTTGCATGACATTTCTCCTCTTCCATGCAATGGAAAGTATTTTCATATAAGGTGTGTTGCCCACGTTTTAAACTTGATAGTTCAAAAAGGTTTGAAGGTAATTGATTCTTCTGTTATTAAATTGTGTGAAATTGTGAAGTTTATTGATTCTTCTGATTCTTGACTTTGTGCCTTTGAATTAGCTTTTAAAGAATGTGATTCTTCTTTTCGTGGTAAGTTGTTATTGGATGTTTGTACTCAATGGAACTCTACCTATTCAATGATTCATAGGGCACTTTATGCTAAATTAGCCATTAACGTATTTGTTAATAGGGAAAATGACTTGGATATGATTAGTAATTCTGAGTGGGAAACTATTTAGATGGTTTGTGATTTTCTTGAGCCATTTTATGAAATTACTATTATGTTCTCTAGATCTAAGTATCCAACAGCTAACTTGTACTTGACTAATGTTGTTGCAATTGAAAATTTGTTGTGTGATGCTCACAATGATCTTTTTCAAGGTATTTCTGCAATGGCATGACCCATGCTTGAATTATATGAAAAATATTGGTCAAATCACTCAATGATTCTGTCTTTTGGTGTTTTGTTTGATCCTCGATATAAATTACTACTTTTGAAGGAGTTGTACGATGTTATTTAAGTAGACAACAAGGCTCAACGAAGAGTAACTACCATTTATAATGAGTTTGTTAATATATATATTATTTAAAATCTGCACCTTGTGGTTCTTCTTCTTCTTTTGTCCAAAGTAACACATCTCAAGAGACAAGTGGGTCAAGTTTTGATCGACCTCGAACATTTAAAAAATCTGCTCTATTTTAGGTTTCATATTTTCTTTTGTTTTAATTACTTGTATTTCGTTTCTATAATATTGAATTTGTTTATATTTTTCTCTTTTCAGAGTTTTGATGCCAATTTAGCTGCTTCGAGGAATGGAAATTTAGATGTTGAGTCTTACATTGATTTGCCCCTGTTCCTCGTAATGAAGATTCTGAGTTTGATATTTTGGAGTATTAGAAAACACAAAGTGTTTCTTATCCAGTACTTTCTCGCATGGTCAGATATATTATGGTTATTCCAATTACTTCAATTACTTCAGAATCTCCCCTTAGCACGGGGGTTCGAATCTTAAACAAGTTGAGAGCTAAAATCTTACCTAAAAATGTTGAGATTTTTGTAATAACTCGTAATTGGTTGTATGGTTTTGAACCAAAAGAAAGGGATTAGAAACATCTTACTGTAGTTAATGATTCTTCCCTTTAAAGGTAAATATATGGTTTTCTTTATTTTTATTATCTTTATTTCATTAATATTTCAAATTGTTTATTGTTAGTAATGATTTTATTTCTTCTTTTGTAGGGTGCCTTTGAGGCTTTAACTGTTTTACATCAAGTACATTTGAAAGCTGAATTGATGCTTGCTGCCTACTGCCTACACTGGTATGAAATGTTTACCATTGGATTGACTATTTTATTATCTTTATTTCATTAATATTTCAAATTGGTCTGAAATGGTTATGACTGTTTTACAACAAGTATTACTTATTAGAGGTTTGGCACTTTTGTAAGGGTTTGGTGAAGTTGAAAATGTTTGGCGCTGTTGGCCATTGTATTCCCCTTTTCTTTACCACTGAATGTTGAATTCATGCTTGCTACCTAGATTGGTCTGAATGCTGGATTGTTGGTTGCTGTCTACACTAGACTAAAATATGAATGCTGAATTGATGCTACTGGCTACCTGGATTGATCTGGATACTGAATTTACAATGTAAATGGTTATCTAAGTAGTTGCTCATGATTGAATTAGGTTGGTGGCATTTCAGCTTTTTAAAGCTGAAAAGTTGCCCATAATTTAATCATGTTGGAAACATTTAGATCACTTAAGATAAATAAAATCTCAATGAAGAAAATTCTGGTAGTAAAGTTGGGTTTTTAGTGTAACCCCCTCGACTTGGCCTAGACGTTAAACCGAACCGATCGAGCTACATTGGGTTTGCCAAAACAAACTCAAAAATATTAAACCCGAATCACTTTCATTTTTTTCTTTTTATCTTATCTAGATGCAACATATTAACCTATGGTATGCATACCGGCGGCGGGTGAAAACTCAACTCAATCGGGCATCAAATTGACATTCGATTGCACTCAATCGCAATTTAGGGGCCAAATTGCAATTCTGTAAAATTACAAGGGCTTAACTCATTTTGAAGTTACCAATCCTTAACTAGTCAAATTATATGCTCATAGGTCAAGTACCAGCTTAGAACAACCTTCCCAACTCATCTAATTCCATATATATCAATCAAGGACTAAAACGAAAGAATCAGAACCTTCAAACACCACTTTAACTGAAATAACTGCTACCCGTATCGGTACAAGAGAAAGTGTATTGGTACGGTTATGCATTTCCAAAAAGTTAAATTTTAGTAGCTTAAACCCGTACCGAAACTCCTAGCAAATTGCACAGGCCTGTACCGAAACAGCAATCCGCATATCGAAACAGACCCCTTAAAAACACTTAGCGGTTTCGGTATTGGGTCAAGCGTACCAAACTGCCTAAACCTAAAATGTCCAAAAAGGCGGGTTTAACATGCTTTCAAGGATTCAATCACATTCCAACATGCTTCACACATATACGCCACTAATTCAAGGATTAAGCCCTACAATAACATCACAAAATTATGATCAAAACATGGCATCCCACTTCAAATGGAAGTCTAGAGGCATGCTTCCTAAGATCAAGCCATCCGAAGCATGAATCACAAATCCAACGCAATACCAAACATTCAAGACCATTTACAATCTCAAAACAACATAACAACCTTATTATAATAGGTTGTTTAACAAAACATCTCCCAAAACAACAATGAACCCCATTGCCTTTCTTACTACAAGTCTAGATCAAAACCATACTTTCAATATTCGAAGTCCTTGGTAATCCCTTGTCCACAGGCTACCTTGCAAACTTTAGTTCTCTGCATTGATGGACAAAAAGAGCGTAAGCACACAAGGCTTAGTGAAGAGGGCTCAAACAACACACCGTCAACGCATTTTAAAACCATTTTCCAAAACCACATTGAAATCACCATTTCAATCATCATTTAAAATATCATGCCTTGAAAACCATACACTTAACACTTTCAAAAACCAACATATTAAACCATATGCAACATGTATCATGGATCAACAGCAAATCTGATGGCTAACCCTCAACTTAAGCCTTCCCATGCATAACAACCCATATGCAAAGCTTAAAGAGAAAACATGTATAAACCAACATTATACAAAAGCATCCATCAACATGATACATCAACAAATATATTGGCTTTCAAGTGATCATTAAACAAATCCACTTTCCAAAATATTACATTGGATACACGGATTCAACAAGTGTCATTTCAACACTTCATGATATCTCAACCGGAATTATGGTACCATTTACAACCCAGGGACACCAACCCCAATCATCGGTTAGATGCATAATCCACTAATAGGAGTTTTTGGTACCATATAACCTGTCAACCGTTAGGGTACTTGGATGGAGTATTCGGTACACTGTATAAACCCCTCGACATCCAATATGACTTTTTATATTGCACTATCAATCTTATGGTTGGCCAACTATATCTGATAACATTTTAAACCACATAACTTGCCAATATAATTCATTATTAACCATGTACCTCACTATTTTTATATGCATCAAATCAAAACTATTTCTAAACCATTAAACCATGCTTAACAAGTATTCCACATACTTACATGGATCATTTACCAAATGCATCTATCATCATTATATGATCAAAAATAGTATAAAACATACTTTAAATCATGCTCAACAGTAGGTACCATATAATTCAAAACAAGTGCATAAAAACCATTTCATTAAAGCACGACTGAGGGAGAGATCTCTTTATACTTACTTCCGAATTTAAACCAGTGTTTCAAGCTAAGTTTAAACTCCCATTATAACCTTTAAACTATTTCAAAGCTGAAATCCACGTTCTCACTCATAGACAATGCAAAGCTTTATTCGTTGATGCGAAAACAAGTGTCCGAAGCCTCTAAAGCTTCACCAACAACCTTAGGATCACTCTCCCATTTTTTAATCATATAAAAGTAGAGGATTAATGCGTCATCAATCATTCATAATCCCAGCCACACTACTCCTCAACTTCGCCTCAGTAAAACCATCAATCGCTACCGGAAACAACTAAAACCACCATCACATATCATCAAACTTTACCCAGCCAAAACCTTAAGGTTTAATCCCTCAATTAACTTCAATTGACATTCAAAAGCAATCCAAAACAATCCTTATATCTCCAGCATACATTAAACCTCCACAACTCCTCAAAAACACATAATTAGCAACCTAGAAAATTAGAGATTCACATAGCTCCGGGATTCCAATGTTAAAATCAATCTATTAAAATTATAGAACATCAAAAATTTGATTAAAATCAATCAAGAACTCAGCAAAATAGATCCAATTCGAAAAATCATATAATCATATCACTTAAAGCTTGATTTAACCAAAATTCCATAATTAAATCATTAAAACTCATTAGAAAACATTTATAAGGAGTCAAGAACTTGAGAATTTCAATAAATAAACTTTGATTAGAGGAGAGAAACAAAGATCACCTCTAAAACTTGACTTTCCCCTTAATTGACAAGATTTGAATGAAATCCCCAAGGCTTGATGTAGAAATTAAGAGTAGTAATGGAGGAATCAAAAAGAGAAATCAAGAGAATCAATCTCTATTCATTTAGGAGTATAAAATGTAGTTTGGATGCTAAGAAAATGGAGAGAAAATTGAGAGCACAAGTAGTTACGTAAGAAAAATGATTTTAACCAATTAAACTCCTTTTTATTAAATCCCTTTTATTTCCCATTAATTTCCAAATAAAAATTATTTTAAAATAGCCTTAATTAAGGAAAAAATCTGATTAAAGCTTTTAGTTAAATTAGCTCTTTAAAGATTCAAAGTTTTGACTCTTTCACAAAACAGTCACCAAAAACAGATTTTAAACTTTACATTTTGATCACTAGCCAAAATGTCGCATTTCCAAACCTCGTTTTCCAAAATTGATTTTACCAAAAATATCCATATAATAAATAATTGTTTTAGATATTTTTCTCACTCGAAAATATTTAATCTGATTTAAATCCTGAATCCGACTCGAATCTCTAACCTGGTCCATCAGAGCGTCTAATCAGCCTATAAACCTCTAGGCCCAAAATCGGGGCATTAAATATAGCCTTGTAAAACTTTTTCTATAAGATCTAAGAGCTTATATTTTAACATAAATTTATTTAGTTAATTTAATTGTAATTTTAGTGTACTGAATTGTAATAAATTTAATTTGTACATTTACAAAGTTTCTTAGTTTCAGAAATTGTGAAGTTTCTATCACATTTATAAAGTTTCTCATGTTTTGATATTAATAAGGTGCAATCTTTTAGTGTCTTGCTTGACCATATTATCACAAGTAAAATAACATTTAACTATATATACGTTAAAATTATGAATTAAACTTATTGATATTTAAAGTCATTTTATATAATCTATTTTTAATCTAATAAAGTTAATAATCATGAATTAAACTTATTAATTTAATGGTTATAACTTATATTAAAATTTTTAATATAATGATCATAATTTGTCTAGGAAACAAGTTTATAATTTAATGATCATAACTAATAATTTCAATAACAAATAATTTAATGATCCTAAACAAGTTTATTAATTTAATGATCACATGCCTTAAATTGTGAAGATATATTTTCTCACACTTTAATATAGTAAATTCATAATCTTACAACTTCATCAATTGTAAATTTGTAACTTACAACTTATAAGTCAGGTAAATGTCATATTAGTTTAATAACAAGATGGATCAGTTACAGGTTGAGTCAATTACAGATTAGGTTCATAACAGGCCAGGTTGATAACAGATCGGGTAATATCAGTTATTTACTAGGTTAATCTCGAGTTCGGGTTCATATCAGTTTGGATGCAGGTCAGGTTTGGTTATCAGGTTAAATTCAGGTTCAGATCGGGTTTAGATCCATAATTTCTAGGTCCAACTCAGGTTTAGGCCAACACCAGTTCAAACTTGAATCAGTTTCGGATCACCAACCCTTCAGGTCACAAGCAGTTCTGACTCAAGTCGATTTCAGTCAGTTTTGCAGGTTGGGTCACCATTACATCCCTAATTGATCCTTTTGAGAAATCAATGTCTTAATCTATTACTTTGAAAGAGCAAAACAAGAGAAAAATATCCTGACAAATAGTTCGGTCTGATTCAAGTTCCGTTTAGTTTAGGGAGTATCCGAATCGAAGGCAATCTAAAACCTTTTTTAATGATATTCAAGAAAAGAGTATTCTAGAATAATTCATAGAAGTAGATGAACTCTTCTTGTTGGAAGAAATGATAAAAAATACCCAAAAACACATATACAAATATTACGTATAGAAATCCACAAAGAAACGATACAGTTGATCAAGATGCACAATGAGGATCGTATCCATACGATTTTGCACTTCTTAACAAATCTAATCTATTTTGTTATTCTAAGTGGTTATTCTATTTTAGGGAATGAAGAACTTCTTATTCTTGACTTGGTCTTATCAATACAAAAATGTATAACTCCCCAAGAATTTTAATTAAGCTTATATTCATCACCGTAAGAATTGGGTTCAAGGTTTCCCCAGCCCCTTCTCATCAATGGACTCCTGACATATACGAAGGAGTGTGGTTCGTTCGATAAATTCCTACCTCTCTATCTATCTCTGAGATGTTTGGATTTTTCAAAACTCCATGGACATGCAAAAGAGAAATGCTATCCCCACTCAGACCAAGACATAATTTTGACTTGTTCAAATAACAATTAAGGTGAAAAAGGGTTAGGAACAACGATTCTCTTTATGATAAGCAGATCCATTTTGCAAGTTCGTTATTACGTGTAGTTTCTAGCCCCTCGAAATTATTTTTAATTTTTAACTATGATTTTTATACATGCGTTACATAAGTACATATACGTTGAATATTAAATGTGTTTTAAAGTAACATGAAAAAAAAACAATTTATTCCTTTATTGTATATAGAAAATGGTAAAATGATTGATTAAGTATAGTTCGATTGACATTGTCATTGGGATAATATACAGAAGGACGTAAGATCAAACATATTTAAGCACTCAATATCTTCCAATTTATGGATGGGAAAGATTTGGATGATATATACATTGTACACATTGAAGGTTAAAAAAGTGTTAAAACTTTTGATTCTTTCCATGTTATTTTAAAAAATGACAAGTTAGAGACTCACATATTGGTCGAGTAGGGGTGGCAATGGGGTGGGTCGGGGACGGTTTTGTATTCCCCGCTCTATCCCCAACACTTGCGGGTACGGTTTCGGGGAATCCCCATTAAATATTTCAGAAATTTTTTCCTCCTCATACCCATCTTTTACGGATCTCCACGATTTTCGGTTAATCATCGTACCCAAAAAAATAAATAAAACTTAACACATTAAAACATATACTCAGCATTAAATCTCTAAAATTATAAACATAAATGATAAATTTAATTTTACCAATGACAAACAAATTATTTCAAAACTATAAAACATGACTAAAATATTAACTATTGAAACATGGCCATCTGCATTACCTTTAAAAGAAAATATGTAACTGGTAATCTATAGTTCCAAATCATGATATGTTTGTTCTAGAAGGAACTAGATTCGATAATCTTGGGACCATGTAAATTATTTCTTCTAATTTTACTCGAATGATTTATGACAAATTTCTAAAGTCACTGCGATTGTTGTTTTTGGAAGCGGTCTTTTCTTCTAACATTTGCTCACTCAAAAAGTAATAACTCCTAATATATAACTCGAAATCAAGAATCGTCTATTTTAAACGAATCTAGACGTTCGTATAGTTATAGAAATATAAGGCTCACTCCCTAATTTATCTTGTAGAATTTTTGGTGATTTTTTAAAGTCATTTCTAAAACTATTTTCTAAGAATTCTGCTGCCAAATTTTTATGATCTTTCAACATTCAAATATTCATATTTTTTTAAAATACATGTCAAAATTGATCATCGTGTATTTTAAATAGAATTAGACCGAGTCACGTTTACAATAATGTAAAGACTATTTTCTAAATATTTTTTATAGAATTTTGTAGAAAATTTCCAAACTTACTACCGCCGGCCATACTCAGATTATGAGAGATTAGATTTTTGTTGAAAAATGGGTAAATTGCCCTTATGGCCATCCAATTTTGTAAAATATTGGGGGTTCCTTGCGAATATTTTTCGGGGATCCCAACAGTGATTTATACGGGTACGGTTCGGTTATCCTTACGGTTCAGATATAGCAATCCCTATCCCCATTCCCATTTGAGCTCGGTGATAGAATTTCCCCATCCACGTCCCCATGGGTGAAAATTTTGGTTATTCCTCATACCTATCGTTTCGGATCTCCACGGTTTTCGATTATTCCCTACCCGATTGCCACCCCTATGGTCGAGTGATCAAGGATGCTAATGTTGTCCCATCTCGTATGAATTTAAATCTCGACATTGCCTTTGGAATGTAATCTCTCTATTTAATAAAAAAAAAGTGGCAAGTCAACATTTTTTAACGTTCAAGGTTTGTTTCGAAATTAAACGTGCAAGAACTAAGTTGCTCACTTTTATAGTAGAGTGACAGATTTGCTCTTGAGCCTATAGTTTAGGGACCTGCCAAGGAATTTAACCAATTTGAGTAAACTCATTCTTGCCACTCTTGTCAGCTTTAAGTAGCACAAGATATAGTGTTCTTTGTAGTTATCACCTATCCAAACAAAAAAGATCCAAACAGCAAACCTACAAAATAAAATGGAGAGGCTCATTTCTTCAAGTTCCCTGGATGCTCTGATTTCCATCTGTCAACCCAAAGGTACCGTAAATTCGTTTACCATTCCACAATATAACCAATTCAGAAACATCTCTTTCTTTACATCAATTTAAACCCCATTTTTTCTTGGGTCTTACCATGTTTTTTTCCTTTTACTCAAGAAATCTTGATGTTTGTTTAGCCCATTTTCATGATTCAAATCTGTTATTGATATAGAGGAGAAGAGTTCAAAGAGCAAGCAAGTTTACAGCAGAGAATTCCAGGCGATGTTAGATTGCTTAGAAGAGGAAGATAGGTTAGACGAAGCTGGTCAAGCAGCAGAGAAGAAAAGGCGGTTAACCATGGATCAAGTCAAGGCATTGGAGAAGAATTTCGATGTGGGAAACAAGCTAGAGCCGGAGAGAAAGGTTCAATTGGCCGAAGCATTAGGGTTGCAGCCGAGGCAAGTGGCTATTTGGTTCCAGAATTGACGTGCCCGTTGCAAGACTAAGCTGTTGGAGAAAGAGTATGCAATTCTTGAAGCTGATTACGATGCCCTCAAGCCTGATTATGGCAATCTTGAAATAGAGAAACAAGGTTTAGTGCAAAGGTAGGGCTTATATTTCGAAACCCCAGTTTTTTATTGCTGTAGTTTGAAGGTTGATATGAGTTTTGGATGCTAAACTGTGCAGCTGAGAGACCTGAAATATAAGTTGAAAGAAGATTCTCCACGTTTTTCAGAGCAGAACAAAGAGCAAGGTTGCTGTCATAACAATGGAAGTAGTGATTTTAATGGAGTTTTCAAAGAAGAAAGCAATGTGAATGTTTCTTCTTGTTGTCGTTTTCAGTTCAATGGATCTTCTTCATCTTCAGATTCATCAAATGGTCACCGGTTTCAACTATTTCATTCGTATAATCAACCCCAGTTAGTGAAAATGGAAGAAAAATGTGTTTACAGCATAGGAAGGTTGCGAATTCTTGTCTGTGGATCAAGCTCCAAATCTTCATTGGTACTTCACGGGGCAGTAAAAGAACCACAAAAGCTTTTGAAATTCTTGCATAAAGGAATCAAAAAGCCTTAAAAGTTTTGTAATTTAGTTTTGGGTTCTGTTATCACCTGCAGACACATACCACCACGTGTCGAGACCAGGATGAGTAAGACTACAGACAGTGTAACATGAGGGATGTCCAGCGATAAGTGTAACAATGCACGCGGATCGCAATGTACAAGACCACCCACAAACTGTGCGATACCCTTCGCAATCTGTGGCGAACAGGTAAGACCTTGAGCAATATTGCATCTCATCCGACGACCACGTGGCTATAACACGTGCCCTCTACGGATGACGAAGAAAACCTAGGGCGTCAAATCATAGCCGGTCCAATCAACATGTCATAACAACCCGATCGTGACACCTGCCCGAGTAGTATAAAACGAGACATGCAACAAGAACAAGGCAGGATCTTCGATTCCAAACACTGTTACCCACAAAAACTAAGAGCAGTATACGAACTCCAACCCGGAATGGCTGCCTCGACATGCATGGGCCACCATCTCTGGTCCCTATCCATTTTGATAATAAACAATTGGTGCGATGAGCATGGATCGAACACGTTTTCAGTTCGACTCCTAAGAAGAGACAGAGAGCGATCCCTGGCGAGAAATTATGGAGGAAGTGAAAGAGGAAATTTGACTTCTCCCAAGCTGGAAACAACCAACTAGCCGACATGCAAAGTAGGCTAGAATAATGGAGGAATATACTCGTACCACGTTAAAGAACCTTCGACAGCGGCAAGAGTATATCAAAAAATAGATGCAGCATTCAATAACAGTGCATGGCAACAAAGGGGAATGCATGCATGCAACAAGAATCAACCGAGATGCCCCAACGGTAAGTCCTTTAAGAGTTTCAGTTGAGGATACGTAGAACCCAACACCCCAAACTCTGATAGAGAGAAGAAGGCCTACCATTTTGTAAGAACTGAAGAGAATCACGAAAATAGGCTAAAATAGCAGCATTGGAAATCCTAGAGAAAGGTTCACCAGTATGAGAGAGAAAGATTTCAAACATATCACCCTTTAACAGAATGGTCGTCACGTATCCTGCATCAAGTAAAGCTTCTGGGAAGCCTGGAGCCCCCACCGCGAATGAGGCCAAATGAAGTTAGAGAAAAATCACATAAAGGGTGTGAATTTCATAGGGCGCAGGGGCATGATACAGATGAGTGTATCCACTTAAAGGATGGAACAAAGCCCGCAATTAGAAGGGGACAATTAGAAAAAATTATTAATGACAGAAAAGAAAGTTGTTCGGCGAATACAAGGGTGGAGAATATAGGAAGTTTGGATGAGAGATGTAAAAGCCAGAAGGTCCTACGTAGTGCGAGAGAGATGTTGGGAACGAGAAGTGGGAAGTTCAGATGAAGGATGTAAAGAGCCATTGTGTTCTCCTTGTCATAAGAGAAAAAGTAATTCCTATTGATGAAATTCGAAGCACAAAAGTTGATAAGTAGAGTCGTTTCCCCATAACCTCCTTGGTAGCCGGGACCAATATATGCGGGTTGGCGCCCAATGTAAAGCTGTAGACCATTTAGCAGCTAAATATGGTAACAAGGACGTGAGAAAATACTGACCTGCCCTCGAGTAAAATAACAGGCACACTGAAACATCATATATTCATATTCCATAGTCTCACACGTTGTGAATGGAATACACGAAGCTAATTTCTTAAGTAAAAACTCAAAAGAGGACTGGACAACCAGGATACAAAAGGATAAGCAAAGTTGTTGTGGGACAATGAAGCAAGTAAAGAATCTTCAGAATTGGAGGATTCTTGGACCTTGCGATACCTGTCGCTTCCCAAAAGGTCCATTTCTTCACCTACTCCTTTTATTTTCTTTTTGTTTCTCCCATGCACATTGAAATATCATATATTCATATTCTATAGTCCCACATGTTTTGTACATGGTGAACTCAACAAATGCAGATTTGTAACAAGTCTCTCATCTATGTGAAACTACCACCGTAAGTTCTTTACTACTACCCCAATTTTGTACACTTCCTCTTATACGACAATAGCTCACGAGCTTTCTAAATTTAGTTAATCGCTTCCAAAGCAAGTGAGTATAAATAACCAAAGGATCGTTTGAGCTTCTGCCACTTTCAAGAAGTATGCATAAAGGAATTAGTTAAATGATCGCCGCTTCCAAAGAAAGCAAGCAGAAATAACCAAAGGATCGTCTGAGTGTTCGCCACTTTCAAGAAGTGTGCATAAAGGAATCAGCTCAACGATTGCCGCTTCCAAAGCAAGCGAGAAGAAATAAACAAAGGATTGTCTGAGTGCCTGCCACTTTGAAGAAGTGTGCATAAAGGAATCAGCTCAACGATTGCCACTTCCAAAGCAAGCGAGCAGAAATAAACATATGATCGTCTGAGCATCCGCCTCTTTCAAGAAGTATGCGTAAAGGAATCATCTCAATGATCAACAATTCCAAAGGAAGCGAGCAGAAATAAACAAAATATCGTCTGAGCGTCCGCCACTTTCAAGAAGTGTGCGTAAAGTAATCAACTCAACGATCGCAGCTTCTAAAGCAAGCGAGCAGAAATAAATAAAGGATCGTCTAAACGTCTGCCACTTTCAAGAAGTGTGCGTAAAAGAATCAGCACAACTATCACCTCTTCCAAATTAAGCGAGCAAAAATAAGCAAAGGATTGTCTGAGCATCTGCCACTTTCAAGAAATGTGCATAAAAGAATCAGCTCAACAACTGCCGCTTCCAAAGCAAGCAAACATAAATAAGCAAAGGATCATCTGAGCGTACGCCACTTTCAAGAAGTGTGCATAAAGGAATCAGCTCAACGATCGCCTCTTCCAAAGCACGCAAGCAGAAATAAACAAAGGGTCGTCTGAGCGTCCGCCACTTTCAAAAAGTGTGCAAAAGGAGTCGCTTTAACGGTCTCCATTCCCGAAGAAAGACAAGAAAAAAATAATTCTTCTCAAGGTACGGTCCTTAGTAGATGTTGGCAACCACAAGCGTACCAAAAGAAAACAGAAGCCCTCAATCGAAAGGACCAAAAAAGTAAGGTACGAAATCATGGTATTTTTATTAAGAACGAGCTCTATTTATAACCATTACTAAACTAGGTCTTAAATGAATGAATTAATTCAAGTGCAAGATGCTTCTCGTAGAGACTTCTTTTTGTTGAGCAACAGAAAACCAATACAATTAACCCACTCCGTTTGTCAATTTGTGATAAATATAAATCTTTAATGCTTGCAATTTTGCAAAATAAGCAAGAGACAAACCCTTGCCCCTCCTTTTTGAAGATAATTCGTAGGAGAGCTCGTTTTTGGATCATTTGTCATAGAATGACATGTCCTTTTGAGGGCTGATTATATAGTTATCTTAAGTTGGGAGAGTTCTTGCCCCCTGGGCAAGACAATTTTGATTGTTACAGAACTGTTCGCATATAGTTGTTTGAAGACGATATATTTAGTTTAATTGGTTGTCTTGCTTTTTTGATCATATGATCCCAACTATTAGGCAATTAAAGTTTAGGTTTTATGACATTTACAATATTATAGTAAAAGGTGTCTTAGTTAAAAATCATAGACTATTGGTATATTTAGTATAGAAAGGAATGCGGATGGTGAAGCCTTTAGGGTCCTAATACTATAGTTGAGTGGTGTGATAAATCACTTAGGGGAAACAACTCACCCTAAAGAAAAGGCAACACCTCCTTATGACAGGAAATTATGACATAGATACGCCGCCACCAAATCAAGCGAGAAAGCGCGACCGCCGGTACGCAATGTGTGATTCCATGAAAAGGACCATTTGTATAATCTACTTTAAGAAGACAATCATATATTTTAATATAGATATGCAAATAGGAGCACCATAATTAAGAATCATATATCCGCATAAGAATAAACCAAGAAAAGCCAAGTGACCATAACAGTTCAAATGCCCACAAAAAACTTTTCTCATACAAACAGAATAAACAAAATATTGCAACCAAAATTACATATAAGGGGAATAAGGGCAATCATAAAAATTTTACTAAGCGAACTCGGCTCGGAGAGACTCATGAATCAGCAGCAACTCCCACAGATTGAGATAAAAGTGGGCTCCCTAATATAGTCGGCAGAGTACATAGAGACAACATGCATCTCCCCCAATTTCACTTCAAACTCGCCTCAACAAATCCTCTGGCACAAACTGTTTAGCATCACAGTTATCGATATCACAAGCAGTCACCCTGACCTTATATATGCAAAGAGAGCGGCAAATCCTATCACATTCACATGTACAACAATATGACATGCATTTACCGCATCCCAATATAGTTCCAAACACCAACAAATAGTAGAAGTTAGACAAATGTTGAGAGCAATGTTTCCCAAATACTCTATTTGTTGGTGTTCATCCCTACAAATGGCTAATGGCCTTCCGAAAACTATTATCTGTCGATAGAATACCACGAGTGCCAAACAATCCCTTCCCCCAGGATCTATAAAGCACAATTTCTACATGTCGTCCATCATTACAAACATGCTTGCTTCCCCTCTTCTCAGGATGGAATAAACAAAGTTGTACAAAAGAAGACAACAAAAAAAGTAAGACACTCATAAAACTAACTTACTAAAATACAAACCTAAGGGACTCCTATTTATAGTAAGAAATGAGAATACCAAGCCCTGACATTTCAAATTTGAATTATGGAAAACTATCGAGATCAACATTCAATTCCTGGATCCTCAAATCTCAAACAAGTAGCCAAAATCACATAACCTTCAAACTTCTAACCAATAAGCGCACATGTAGGCATACGCGCCTATCACCGCTAGTAAAAAACTTCCTCTTTCATCTTAGCTTGCTTTGAATTGTCTAAATCAATGCAAAGAACCAGTAGATATCAAGCACAAAAAACCAATTTAGCAAGGAATAAACAAATAAACATTACACAGTATCCCACTTTTCATAGTAATAAACATCTATCTTATCTCACCCAACTATCCACAACCCCGTCCGCTTAAACCAATATCAAAACTCTTCATATACACCAGAATCCAAAGAGCGCACGAATAACAAGATTCTTATTCCTACTAGTTAGATGCATTATTATTAAACATAATATTATGGGAACGCTAATAGTATCACCCAGATCTCCCAAATAGCATGGATTAGGTTGTTGGGTGAACAAAGTCAACAATAGAAAAACTTTATAACAAAAAGGGGAAGATTAGTAATTTCAAACATGTCTAATTGGACCACAACAAGATGCGAAGAAATTGAATGCACAAACAATCTTCAAGTTATTCGGATGATCATAATCCTTTTAGCAATATGAATCCCCGCAAAAGTTTGTGACGCAGAAGAAAATTAACGCGAAACAAACTAAAGTAAAATCAAGAATTGCGTAATACAAAGACCATGCAAAACTCATTACTCATACCATGTCCAAAAGCATTAATCACTAGGATAACATAAATACGGTGCTTAAGGACCCAACAACAGCAACAAAAAACAACATCAAAATGTATACTGACATGGGCAGAAAAATAACATAAAATAACAAAGTAATCAAAATAACCCCCAAAACAAGTTTTTCATCAATTAATAGAGCAAAAAAATAAATAATAACAATAATTATACATCCCTATTATAATAGCCCAAAACACCGATACCATCTATTATAGCCGCAGCATCGCTACGCTCATTCAGGGAGGAGGACGCGTTTGAGTCAAAAGTAGAAGAAACCACAATATTTCTATACTTCACAGCAAAGTCTTCCCAGGAGGGCTCGTAAGGAATTCTCACGTCGAAATCTGGGGCTACCTCACAAAGGGTGCAAAAATTCACACCTCTAACATCAAAAGGGCCCCGCACTAACTGAAAGTTAAGAATGGTAGCATCTCGAGACTTCTCCATCCTCTCAACCATAAAAGCGGAGGTTGTATATGTAGCTGCCTTAACCTTCTCCGCTACATCAACATCATGGTTAGCCTCCAACACCATAATCTTATTCTTGTGCAATTACTTAAGCTATGTTAATCTCTTTATGAAATTTGCAAAGCTTTCATCTACGACATTCTTTGCCTAATCCAATTTTTCTTTACGACTTTGAATCTCAGTCTTAAAGCTCTCTTATGTGGCCTCAAGCAGCTTATTATTAATCTTAAGATCACGATTAGTGTTCTCCTCTTTCTCAGTAATTACCTCTACATGCTTTCTGTGCAAATCTCCTACCAGCGCCCAAACATCTGCCTCGTGTTTTTCCTACAGCCCCCTTAATCGAGCAATATAACTTTCCACCTGCAAACTTAGCTTCGCATTTTCCTCAAGAATGACCTTTACGTTCCTTTCCATATTAAGTTGAATACAACCTAATTTCTGAAGGATACCCCAACTCCCTCAACAGTCCTCCTAATACTAGTACAAGGTGGGGAAACGCCTAGATTATTTGAATACAGCTCAAACAACCTCTTGGAAACAGATTCAAGACGAAACCAACTCTCTGATTTTGACACCCCCTCAAAAGATAAAATGTGCTCCACGAAAAGAACGGTTCGCTCTCTTTGCAATCAGAAAAAATGTGTCAAAGGAGTCACCAGAACATCTGCAAATGGCGTAGGCTCAACAGGTGCAACCGTAAGGGGTATATCTTTGGCGGAACAATGAAAAATAATAGAATTGGTAGTTGTTGCTCTTGCAAACAAACCCAATAAACAAAACCGTCACAAACTAAATAGCAAAGGTACTAAACTAAAAATAAAAACAACACATTACTAAAAACACCTGAAGGAACACAAACAGTAGGCAGACCAACACCCAAGCTGGCAGGAACATCTCTTCCAATAGTGCCAGTCATAACCACATAAGAAGAACTGTGAAGTTTGAGCGAAATAGGTGGAGCATCACAATGCAACTCAGGAAAAATTTTAGTAATCCCAACATCAAACATTGGCCTCTTTCCCAGCATTTTTCTTTCGACACTCAAAGGACGTCTCTTTATGCCATAAGCCCTCATTCGCCTTGCCATATTTTCCCGTGGTGTGAATTTACTTCTTCACTATTAAAAGCATATGAGGGCGTCATTCTTATTAGCCATTGCGAACCCAACGAATCACTGCTAGTCACAAAAAGTGGAGTATCCAACACCGTAATCTGGTCCACCATTTTGTCATCAACGACCCGCAAAGGGGAAACTACAACCCCTGTAAAAAAATGAGCGAGAAAAGATTAATGGACCACAACACGCATATAAGCAGAAAAAGTTCATTCTCCTTCAAGGCATTAGCAAACTATTACCAGTATCCATTCGCCTCGTCGACCTGCGCTCCAAACACAAACAACTTCCATCATCTTCCAGCTACACACAACAGGTAAACTCAAAAACACCATTTTCTTTCCACCCTTGCTACGATTAGAGCCAAATGGACTCACATTAACGCAACCCCTTGGAGCAACAAGAGCAGCTTCCCTACTAACCCCTCTTAGGGGGCATCTTCTTCATGATATCTATAGGGGCGAGTATGAAATCCAGTATATTCTGAAAAGAAGTTGTCTGGTTTATCCTCGTCACCTAGAAGAACCCTCGCAAATCATTCATCGCCCCCTTCACTAATGGGCCAAGCCTCAACATGAATAGGCACATTCGCCAGAGAGCCATTTGGAAACACATTAAAATCTTCTTCGTCCCAACCATTAGGACTTTTTCCCTCCAAGTAGTGTACCCAAACATTTCTAAGGGAGCATACCTCATCAAAACGACATGATAGATCGCTTTTAGCCTCCTAATAAGCTTTAGTTCAGCAGGTGACATTTTCTCAACATTAGGCGGCACAACCCTATCCTTCGCCAGCCGATGCCATACAACAAGAAACGAAAAAATTCCAACAATACATTCCACTTTGATATACTTTATCCTGTCCAAATAAAGATTATCAGTACGATTACTCATTAACGGCCCTTTCCCTCAACGGTGACAAATGGTTATGAAACCCTTCACATTCTTGTCATGGCCAACAATCACATTGTAAAAGTAACGGAACACATAGATAGAAGGTTCATCCCCATGAATATTACAATTCAAGAAATAAGTCACCAAAGTCTACCAAATAGTTCCGCTTAATTGACCTGGCGGTACATGAAACCAATTTAGCCACTCCACGAAGGAGATGCAGCGGTAAATGGAACCTAGCTTCAAAAGTAAACAGAGGAACCAAAAACCACGACCTTCCCTCATCAAAACATGTACTTAGGTGAAATATCCCAACTGGCACGCTGAGCCAATAACGAAAAGGGTTAATAGCTAGAAGACCCCGAGAATGCCAACTAAAGTTTATTTATAACTAAACACCGTGTCTTTCTCGACATACTTCACCAATAAAGAGTTTCATCATGTGACATTTCATATACAACGGTTTGTTCCCAAAGAAAATAGATTAGTTCGTCAATAAATTCTATTACGTGACGTTTCGTAAAATATTCATGACTCTCATATAAGCAGTATACCCTCAAAATTTCACAAACTATAAATGCAGATAACTCCCACCTGTCGAGCCCCCTTTAGAGTTATCAGGTTCACCAAGGTCACTTTATAACCTTCCCTCACTTGGGGGCAATTGTTAGCACCTACAAACACATACCACCACGTGTCGAGACCAGGATGAGTAAGATTACGGACAATGTAACATGAGGGAAGTCCAATGGTAAGTGTAACAACGTACGCGGATCGCAATATACAAGACCACCCACAAACTGTGCGATACCCTTCGCAATATGTGGCGAACAGGTAAGACCGTGATCAATATTTCATCTTATCCGGCGATCACGTGACTATAACACGTGCCCGCTACGGATGACGAAGCAAACCTAGGGCGTCAAGTTATAGCTGGTCCAATCAACATGTCATGAAAACCCGATCATGACACCTGTCCGAATAGTATAAAACGAGACATGCAACAAGAACAAGGCAGAATCTTCTATTCCAGACACCGTTGCCCACAAAAACTAAGAGCAGTATACAAACTCTGACCCGAAACGGCTGCCTTAACCTGCATGGGCCACCATCTCTGGTGCCTGTCCATTTTGACAATCAACAGGTTATGTTCTATTGTTCTAAAAAATGGTAATTAGTAAATGCTTCAAAACCAAAATCTGTAGTAAATTTTTATATAATATAAAAAGCAAGTGAGTTTGTGAGAGATACTACTACTCCCTGCCCCAAATAAATATATCATTCTACAATAAAATATGATACAAACGACGTGAAGCCTAGTAGTTGGAACGGAACCACATGGAGGGTGACCATGGATCTTTCCTCATCTAATAAATATTTTTTTAATATAAGAAGATAGGGAAGGAGGAAGACTTGCCTAGGAATAGGATTGAACCCAAAAATTTAATAACTTCCTCAACCTAATCAACATTTCTTTTAAGTTGGGGATTTCCGTTTCTGATATGGGCGCCCATCACCCCATGTGGTCGCTGACTTGAATACATCAATGTGAACTACAACTAACTAAAAGTCAAAACAGAGTTTTACTCCCTCTATCCAGGGGTGTTCATACTTCGATTTTAAACTGAATTAACGGACCGAACTTAAGGTTTTTCGGTTAATCGGTCAATTAATTTTAGGTATAATCACAGTTAATTTTTTTCAAACTTCGGTTATCGGTTAATTCGGTTTGAAATCAGTCGTTTAATCGAACTAACCGAAATTATCGTATATTAAATCTTATATGTATTGCATATATTTATTTTTGGTCACTAGACTTTTAAAAGTTATAAAATGATCATTAAATTTTTTGATATATTATAAACTGATCATCAAACTTTATTAAATTAGTACAAAATGATCATAAAATTTATTGAATTATTACAAAATGGTCACTAAACTTTTCAAAATTTATCAATAATTTATAACGTGCAACGATTCATTGACCATTTTGTAATAATTTCATAAGTTTAATTGTTGTCTTTAACTTCTAAAAATTCAGTGACAAAAATTATTTTAGCATAGTTTAGTCACTATTTGTGTAATTTACCCAAAATTTTATAATAAATTTCAGTTAATTTTAAACCAACTGAATTAACCAAACTTTTTTTCAGTTCGGTTAAAAAATTTGGTTCGTTTAACAATTAAAAGGAAACTAATTTCAGTTAATGAATTTTGGATAGTTCGGTCGGTTAACCGAACTAACCGATTGAACACCCATGCCTCTATGGCTTTCAAATTTAAGATTAATCCGTACATATTTAATTTAACATAACTTGAGATTTAACTTTTATGATGTTATTAAATAATTCAAATACTAGCATGGTTAATTATTCCGGTTAAAAATACCGCTTCATCGTAAAAAAAATTATATCTTAATATTTAGACTAATAATAATATATTAATTGTATAGAGGTCAAATTATATTAAATCAAAATACAAAGAATAAATCCTAAATTCTTAGCATAATAGAGGGATCAAAACCATAAACAACAAGAGTTATTTCCTTTTATATCCTAGGTGTGAAATTCCTTATAACAGCTAACATGGAGTTTTTGTACGGGTTAAACCAAATAGGCTTAACACCCAATTTCTCTTTAATAAAAATGTTTACAGTCTAGAATCCAATGCACAAAATGTGAAAGCAGCCAACCTACACTAGGGGGTAAACCCTAAGTTCTTAGGTTTCTAGGTTATTCTCTCAGCAATTGCGGTCTAAGTTTTTTTTTCATCTTTATTTTAGTCGGCGGTGGCATGATGCTAGTCGTCACTGTCGATATTTTTTATTTCTTTTTTACTTTTTTATCTCTTATATTTTCTCTTTTATTTTTAAGTTTTAATAAAATTAACTCTAAATTTATGGCACATTTCAATTTATATTTACGACACATTTTTTTTTACTTTTATGACTCGTTTTCAGTCCTTTTTGTTGATCATTTCATTTTTTTTCTCAGAGTTTGATTTAACATTGCCTCGACTGATCTAGATTGCTCTTATTTGTTATCATGTTGACCATCCCTGCTCTGGACCCTTAAATTGAATTTGTGTAACACCCCCTACCCGGGTTAGTAGTAACTCGGTTTGGGAGCGTTACTTAGCAAGCAAGCAAGACAAGACAAGGCGTGGCATTCGAACAATACTAGAACATAGACAAGGCAAAGACAATACATGCATTACACATTCAAACTTGATTCAATAATCAAGCATTACATTCGGCAATCAACAACCAAGAAGAAACAATCATTCATACTTGTTTACTTAGCTAACAAGAAAGCTCACACTTGACTCCTAAATCATCCTAACATTCGAACTAAACGAGCAAGAAGGAAGCATGCATTCGAACAAGGCATAAGTAACCATTCAAGCATTTCTTTTCATGCAAGTAATCTCAAATGTATCTTCAAATTTCATTCTAAGCATTTGGATATACTTAGTATACCATTAGATTAAGTTCATTCTTGCTTACAATTCAAGTTACTACTTTCATGATTCATTTTACAACACATATACATTGTTTCCTATCCTTTTTAATCTACTTAGTATTACAGGCTTCCTATTCAGTTTGGTGATTCTTATCTAGTATACAATTAGTCATTTGACTCCTTCACTTACTAAGCAAAATTATATAACCTTCACTAGCTTGTAACTAGTTCCTTTCAAGCCTAATTCAATAGACTACCATTCGGCCAATTACACAAAACATATACAAACATAAAGCTAGATCATACCAACCTTATCCTACTACCATGCATTCGGCAACCTCAAAACCATCATACAACAATTCTTTCAACATTGAAATATTCATACAATACATGAAGCATTCAAATGGTTGGTCATACAACATGGTTCATCTTAATCTACATTCATTTCAAGCATACACTAAAGCATAACAAGGTTATCATATCTATCATAGTCAATTAGATCATCATGTGATCATTCCATATCATCCAAATATGCGCAGCAAAACATTCAACCATTATAAGTTAATTAAGTTCATTACAAACCTTAAACTATATACATAACATAGATAGGCCATCAAGCATTATATACAATCTTTCAAAATGCATGTTCAAGCTACTTAGATACATCTAGTGCCACCATTCTAGGAGAATACAAAACAAGTATGGAATCATACTTTAACAAAGCTTGTGTAGGATGCTTCTTGCTCAAGGAATCAAGCTTCAAGATCAAGCAATGTTGAATCCTTTAATCTGTAGGTTGGGAAGAATGAAACAAGAGTGATAAGTACAAAAATGTACTTAGTGAGGTAGTAACTAGTCAATCCATTTTGTTATTTCATGATTCATGTCTTTTAGATCAAGTGTAAACCTAACTAAGGCTTCCAAGCATTAGGGTAGACTTAGCTAGTCTTTCAAGTATCAAGAGTGACCTTATCTAGTCTTTCAAACATCAAGAATATCCTATCTAGGATAGCATGCATTCGGCCAACAAGATTAGGCATCAAGAAATCATAATTCATAAATCAAGCAACATGCTTGCAAAACAAGAAACCAAGGAGTCATGCTTTCAAATCAAGCAACATACATTTCATGGCATACAAGACAAGTATCATGTATAATTGAATCTTATTTCATTTTTTATTTCATTAAACAACCCCCTTGGTACTTAGTTTGTATAGGTAATCGAGTCTCCAACCAACTGTCGCCACAATATGCACTATAGTGCTGGTCAACCCTCCTACTGTCGCCAAAGACCACATACGTACCCTCCGTCTGTCGCCAAATATGGGCCTTAGCCCTGGACCGTAGTCCACCCGTACACAATGAGCTCTAGACTCTAAGGCATGCCTTTCTACCTAATCCAACTAGCTACCAAGGTCGTTCGAATTACTATTTATTCAAGTTATCAAGTTCAAGATCATATTCATGTCAATCAAGATCATTTCATTTTAATCCCTTAGGCTATTGAGCCTTAGCTCACAAGTCAATTGGATTCAAGATCCATTTCATCAAATTGAGATATCAATCATATCTCAACCAAGTCATTAGCATTCAATCATGTTGCATCATAGCACATACAAGCAACCAAGCTATCATCAATCATGCTTAGCAATTCGAAATAGACATGTACATAAGACTAGGATCATGTTTCATGTGTTTCTTTAATCATCCTTCCCTTATTAAGAAAAGTTCAATATTAGATTCATTTACATGTCAAGATTGAAACAAGAATGCATTGGTTAGGACCTAGTCCTAACCCTAGAAATAACTACACTCACTATACAATCCAAGCAAGCTAGCAATTGTCTTGTATGGCTATCCCCTTGTTCTTAGCCCTTGAGTGATTTCCTTTTTCTTCCTCCAACAAGTTCAAAGCTGGTTCTAAAACATTATACAAGCAGATGCATATTAAAACAAGTCTTACATGACCATTCAAGAAAGACAATATTGCTAGTATTTATCATACACAATTCTAGCAGCAAGATTATGCTCATATAAGTAAAATTCAATCAATGTTTCATTAAACAAAGCTAGGCATAATTCATTTATCCCAAACCGTTACAAAACAGTCCAATAAAAATGTGCACAAAACAGTTTCCAACTAGCTTAAGTGTTGCTGCCTGGCAGCTTGCACACTACATGCTTAAACAGACATATCTTTCAATTCCTACGTCGGAATTTCGATTAATTTATATCGTTGGAAAGCTAACAAAATTTTATTTAAAACCAAAATAGGACTGAATTTTATTTATTATCCAATTAATACAGTTTATTGTTCAAAGACAGGCATTTTACACTGCTTAGACAGTTTGCATTGTCCAGCTATTTCCATTTATAGTTTCCAGTATAGGACCCCATTTTCAGTTGTGTTTTCACCTAATGAAAGTATAAATGCTAAGGGTCATATCATTAAAATTTCAGCCCTGAATTTGATCTCTACAATTTTTGGTGAATTTTCAAAGTGACTGCCCAGAACAGAGCAATTCTGGCAGCTTACTCTAGGTTGCAAATCTAGTTCTTTATTTCATTCTAGCAAGGTCCTATCATGAAAATTTCATTCATAAACATGTTCATACATATTTAGGCCATCATAATTCACCTAAAAATATTCTCAAAACAGGGCATAGTCATTTTGAACCTAGTTTAATCCATTTGATCACAATTACACATCAATTCATCAACTAGGCAGTCCATTACCTAATTTACTATTTCAATTAGGTGTAGTCATTTTTCCAGCAAGTTACCAATTCAATTAAATCTCCATTTTACCTATCAACATGTTCAAAACAGAGTTTTAAGCTTATTTAGCATGCTCACACAATTTTTCAATCAAACAGTCCCCTAATCTAAACTGTTTTGAATCATGTTCATGTTTCTAAATTTTCCAGCAATTACACATGAGTTTCACTAGCCATTTGATTTCTAGCAATCAATTTCCAGATTCTAATTGCACATAGCATGACCTTAACACATAAATAAGTCATCTAATTCATCAATACAACCAAGAACATCATCAAACAATCATTCAATCAATCTATAGCATGTTCATCACATTTTCCAGCATCTACCACTTCAATTCACATTTCCATTTCAATTCAAACAATTCAAACATGAAATTTACAAAGGAAACAAGTAATTACCTTAATCACTAAGCTATCTAGATTTAATTTGGAGCTAATTCAAGATTGTAGAGCATGAATCCAAGCTTTCTCCCTCAAGCTTTCTTTCTCTTTTTTTCTCTAGTGATTTTCGGCTATTTGGTATAATGGAGAAGATGACAACATCTAATCCATGTTATTGGATTTGTGCAAAGTCTAAAATGTCCCTTAACTAATCCTTAATATTAACTTAATCAAGGGCATTTAAGAGATAAAGAAATTTTAGCATGCATTCCTTGGAATTGTTGGAGTTTACAAGTTGGTCATCTTAATTTGGTCACTTGTTCTTTTATTCATTCAATTAGACCCTTGTCTAATCAATTTAGCTTAATTTCTAGATTCAATTAAGCTACCAACTTAAGCATTTAATTTTAATACTTCTAGGCTAGGATTTAGGGTGTTACAATTCTCTCCCCCTTAAAATAAATTCGTCCTCAAATTTACCTGAATCAAATAGATGGGGATATTGCTTTTTCATAATTTCTTCAGATTCCCAAGTACCTTCTTCTATCTTGTGGTTTCTCCACAAAACTTTGACAAGATGAACAATCTTGTTCCTAAGTTTTCTTACTTCCTGATCAAGAATCTGAATAGGCTCTTCTTCATAGGATAAGTCAGGGTTCAACTCAACTTCTTCCGGTTCAAGAATATGGGATGGATCTGATCTGTATTTTCTGAGCATAGATACATGGAATACATTGTGGATTCTATCGAATTTTTCAGGGAGAGCTAATCGATAGGCCACAGGTCTAATTCTTTCAGTGATTTCAAATGGACCAATGAATCAGGGATTGAGTTTCCCTTTTCTTCCCAATCGAAGGACTTTCTTCCAAGGTGAGACCTTTAGGAAGACTTTGTCTCCAATAGCATACTGGATATCTCTCCTTTTCAAGTCAGCATATGCTTTCTGTCTATCGAAAGCTGCCTTCAATCAATCAGGGATGATCTTCACTTGTTCTTCGGTTTCCCGAAGTAATTGAGGCCCTAGCACTTTGTTTTCCCCCAATTTAGACCAGCACAAGGGAGTTCTACACTTCCTCCCTTATAGAGCTTTGAATGGTGCCATTTGAATAGATGCTTGATAGCTATGGTTGTAAGCAAACTCTACAAAGGGTAGAGATTTCTCCCAGTTCTTCCCGAACTCTATAACACAAGCACAAAGCATGTCTTCTAGTACTTGAATAATCCTTTCAGATTGTCCATCAGACTGAGGATGGAAGGTTGTACTTAGATTTACTTTGGTCCCTAGAGCTTTCTGTAGAGACTTCCAAAACTGCGAAGCAAATCTGAGGTCTCGATCGAAGATAATAGCTGTAGGTACACCGTGTAATCGAATCACTTCATAGATGTACAGCTTGGCTAAGGTTTCCAAGCTCATGTTCATTCGAACAGGGATGACGTGAGTAGACTTTGTGAATCTATCAACAATCACCCATACAACATCGTTCTTTCTTGGAGTTGAAGGAAGACCAGTAACAAAATCCATTGTAATACGATCCCATTTCCACTGAGGAAATTCTATTGGCTGAAGTAATCCAGTAGGCACTCGATGTTCAAATTTAACTCTTTGGCAAGTCAGGCACTTCGATACGAAGTCTGTGATAGCCGATTTCATACCCGGCCACCATTATAGTTGCTTTAGATCCTTGTACATCTTGACAGATCCTGGGTGAATCGAGAATGAGCTTTGGTGAGCTTCTTGTAACATTTCTTGTCTTAGTTCCTCATTGTTAGGAACACACACTCTATCCTTGAAATAGAGGAGTCCATTTGACTTAAGGGAGAAGTCAGAATTAGGCTCAGAAGCAAGCTTGGATATGATCTTCTGAAGATCTAGATCAATTTGTTAGAGTTCTTTGATTCTCGAGATTAAGCTAGATTGAACTTGAAGTTCAGACAAGAATTTTCGTCCTTTGGATAAACGAAAATGAACATTGATAGCCGGAGTAGCTACAAAGAATACACAGGATCATTAAGGAAAATTTTGAGTAGTTACTTGCAAAATAAGTAAGGTGTTCGAATGGTTACTTGCGATTCAAGTAAGTTCAAATTTGATTGAATTATACTAGAATTTCGGTTTAGGAGTTTACCCGAGTATGGTCTGGGACTAAGGGCGTCAGTAACTGTGTTTGCTTTCCCCGGATGGTAGTCGATTACCAAATCGTAGTCTTTAAGCAATTCAAGCCATCTTCTTTGTCTCAGATTCAAATCTTTCTGAGTCAGGAGATATTTGAGACTCTTGTGGTCTGTGAACAGGTTATATTTCTCCTCGTACAAGAATGTCTTCATATTTTGAGAGCAAACACGATAGCTGCCAATTCTAGATTGTGTGTTGGATAGTTTGACTCGTGTAGTTTCAGTTGCCTTGAAGCATAAGCTACCACTTTTCCATCTTGCATTATGACACATCTGAGTCCTAAATGAGATGCATCACTATAGACAGTGAATTCTTTACCCGATTCTGGTTGGATAAGAACCGGTGCATGAGTTAGGGCTTGTTTAAGTTGGTCGAAGCTTCGTTGTTGGCTTTCCGACCAAACAAAATGTGTATCCTTTCGGGTTAACTTTGTCAAACTTACGGCAATAGATGAGAATCCTTTGACAAATCGCCGATAATATCCGGCTAAACCGAGAAAGCTTCTGATTTCACTAACATTCCTTGGAGGTCTCAAATCTAGGATGGATTGAATTTTCTTTGGGTCTACTTTAATACCTTCTGCCGAGATGACATGGCCAAGGAACGAGACGCCCGATAGCCAAAATTCACACTTAGAGAACTTTGCGAACAATTGACGTTCTCGAAGAGTTTGCAATACAATTCTGAGATGTTCGGAGTGTTCTTCCTTGTTCTATGAGTAAACTACGATGTCATCAATGAAGACGACCACGAACTTGTTGAGATAAGGCTTGAACACTCGATTCATGAGATCCATGAAAGCAGCCAGAGCATTTGTTAGCCCGAATGGCATTACAAGAAATTTATAGTGGCCATATCGAGTACGAAAGGCTGTCTTGGGCACATCTTTTTCTTTTACCCTCATTTGATAGTATCTCGATCGAAGATCGATCTTTGAGAATACCGAAGCATTATTGAGTTGATCGAAGAGATCTTCTATCCTTGGGACAGGATACCAATTCTTAATCGTAAGCTTGTTCAACTGTCTGTAATCAATACAGAGTCCCATAGTCCCATCTTTCTTCTTCACGAACAAGACTAGAGTACCCCAAGGAGATGAACTAGGCCGTATGAAGCCTTTATCTTGCAACTCCTGAAGTTGCTTCTTTAATTCTTTCAACTCAACAGGTGCCATTCGATAAGGTGTGATGGACACCGGAGTTGTTCCGGGTTGAACTTCAATCCTGAACTCTACTTCTCTGGTCGGAGGGACACTAGGGAGTTCCTCAAGAAAAACATCAGTGAATTTAGAAACAACAAGCATGCTAGGCAAACCGAATTCAATTTTATCTTGGAGAATCATCTTAGCAAACATTGAAGTTGGTTTCTTGTCTATTAAGAGAATGGATTATTTCCCTAAGCCCCGGAGATATAGTCTCTGATTTTGGCAATCTACCCAGGCTTCGTGTTTACTTAACCAGTCTAACCCCAAAATCAAGTCAAATTCACAATATGGTAAGACATAAAGATCAATGGGAAAAGGTATGCTTCGAATGGTCAAGGAAGCTTGCTTGTGGCGCAAGTTAATGGGTGTTTTTCCCCCTAATGGATTCGAAACTACAAGATTAGATTCAATAATTTCTGGTTTCAATTTTAACTTGTTGGTCAAGGCAAAACAAATCCTTGTACATCTTGACAGATCCCGGGTGAATCGAGAATGAGCTTTGGTGAGCTTCTTGTAACATTTCTTGTCTTAGTTCCTCATTGTTAGGAACATACACTCTATCCTTGAAATAGAGGAGTCCATTTGACTTAAGGGAGAAGTCAGAATTAGGCTCAGAAGCAAGCTTGGATATGATCTTCTGAAGATCTGGATCAATTTGTTGGAGTTCTTTGATTCTCGAGATTAAGCTAGATTGAACTTGAAGTTCATACAAGAATTTTTGTCCTTTGGATAAACGAAAATGAGCATTGATAGCCAGAGCAGCTACAAAGAATACACAAGATCATTAAGGAAAATTTCAAGTAGTTATTTGCAAAATAAGTAAGGTGTTCGAATGGTTACTTGTGATTCAAGTAAGTTCAAATTCTATTGAATTATACTAGAATTTAGGTTTAGGAGTTTACCCGAGTATGGTCTGCGACTAAGGGTGTTAGCAACTATGTTTGATTTCCCTGAATGGTAGTCGATAACCAAATCGTAGTCTTTAAGCAATTCAAGCCATCTTCTTTGTCTCATATTCAAATCTTTCTGAGTCAAGAGATATTTGAGACTCTTGTGGTATGTGAACAGGTTATATTTCTCCCCGTACAAGTAGTGTCTCCATATTTTGAGAGCAAACACGATATCTGCCAATTCTAGATTGTGTGTTGGATAGTTTGACTCGTGTGGTTTCAGTTGCCTTGAAGCATAAGCTACCACTTTTCCATCTTGTATTAGGACACATCCGAGTCCTAAATGAGATGCATCACTATAGACAGTGAATTCTTTACCCGATTCTGGTTGGATAAGAACCGGTGCATGAGTCAGGGCTTGTAATACGAAAGCTCACACTTGTTTCTTGTCTATTAATCAAGCATTACATTCGGCAATCAACAACCAAGAAGAAACAATCATTCATACTTGTTTACTTAGCTAACAAGAAAGCTCACACTTGACTCCTAAATCATCCTAACATTCGAACTAAACAAGCAAGGAGGAAGCATGCATTCAAACAAGGCATAAGCAACCATTCAAGCATTTCTTTTCATGCAAGTAATCTCAAATGTATCTTCAAATTTCATTCTAAGCATTTGGCTATACTTAGTATACCATTAGATTAAGTTCATTCTTGCTTACAATTCAAGTTACTACTTTCATGATTCATTTTACAACACATATACATTGTTTCCTATCCTATTTGATCTACTTAGTATTACAGGCTTTCTATTCAATTTGGTGATTCTTATCTAGTATACAATTAGTCATTTGACTCCTTCACTTACTAAGCAAAATTATCTAATCTATAATAGCTTGTAACTAGTTCCTTTCAAGCCTAACTCAATAGACTACCATTCGGCCAATTACACAAAACATATACAAACATAAAGCTAGATCATACCAACCTTATCCCACTACCATGCATTAGGCAACCTCAAAACCATCACACAACAATTCTTTCAACATGGAAATTTTCATACAAGACATGAAGCATTCAAATGGTTGGTCATACAACATGGTTCATCTTAATCTACATTCATTTCAAGCATACACTAAAGCATAACAAGGTTATCATATCTATCATAGTCAATTAGATCATCATGTGATCATTCCATATCATCCAAATATGCGCAGCAAAACATTCAACCATTATAAGTTAATCAAGTTCATTACAAACCTTAAACTATATACATAACATAGATAGGCCATCAAACATTATATACAATCTTTCAAAATGCATGTTCAAGCTACTTAGATACATCTAGTGCCACCATTCTAGGAGAATACAAAATAAGTATGGAATCATAGGAGTTTACAAGTTGGTCATCTTAATTTGGACACTTGTTCTTTCATTCACTCAATTAGACCCTTGTCTAATCAATTTAGCTTAATTTCTAGATTCAATTAATCTATCAACTTAAGCATTTGATTTCAATACTTCTAGGCTAGGATTTAGGGTGTTACAATTTGGATGCGTGGTTTACGTTCGAGGATATTTTTCTCAAGGTTCTCGGCTCTGACTTGCGGTTCTTGATGGTCTTTAATAGCTTGATCCCTTTTGTGGTTCGTTTGCCGATACAACCAAATTTGTTTGTATTTATATTTCGTTCGAGTCTTTTAATTGGATTTTTAACATTTTCGATATATAGTCCTTGTGTGATGTAAAGTGGCTAGAATATTATATCAACGTTGTAAGAGAATGTTTAAATTATATATTTAATTTGCAATAATAATTATAAACTTTTATCATAATTTTAAATATTTTCTCTTTTTAGCAATACTCTTATATAAATGTGAAAAGCAGGGATTTGTCTAAAATTATGCACCTTAAAATTAGGCTAAAATTAGGCGCATTTATTGTAGCTACAAGATTTCTTACTATTTTGGTAAGGATTTGTGTAGGATAGATAAGAAATTGTGTAACTACATAATTATTGTGTAGCTACAAAATTTATTACCATTTGTGTAACTACATAATTATTGTGTAACTACCTAATCATTGTGTAACTACACAATTCTTATATGATAACCTAAATTCTTACTATTTTTATAAAAAAATTGTGTAACTCGCGCCATTGTAAAGAATTGTATAGCTACTTAAATTCTTACCATTTCTATAAGAAATTGTGTAACTCGCACCTAATTTCAGCCTAATAAAGGTACCTAACCCTAGAAACTCCCGAAAAGCAGCCTAGTGAGTCTCATCTTTGATGGCATACGCATCATGCAACAGTGGATCACATGAATAGAACCACAGGGACAAGGCCTACAACATGTGGAGGAGGATACAAGGGTCGTCCCTTTCAACTTTTCTCAGTTTAGGAGCCGGAAACAGACACACCAAAAAGTTGTTGCTCTGTTGACACTCTTGCCTCTCTCCCCTACTCCATCCATCTCTCACTCTTTACTCTTCTATTCCAGCTAGTATCATAATTTGTCACCATACTCCATCCATTCTCACATATTTCTGTTTGTTTGATTTTATTTTAATTAAAATAAAAAATATTAATTAAGCCATTGAACTTTTAATTTGATTCTAATTTTAATAAAAATAATTTAATATAATTATTTTTGGTGAAATTAAGAAAGACGCAGTTTGGATGGGAAAATTAAAAAAAAAGATAAGAATTTGGTATTAAGGTGTGTAACCCCTAAACCCGGCCTAGAAGAAATGTGTCAAATCTAAAAAGTCACGATTGAAATCTTTATCCTCAAAAAAACCAATTCAATTTATAATACAGTAAAATAATTGTAAAATAATTTAATACTTAGTAATTCGTCAAAACCAAAGCGTTGAAATAATAATTGAAAAGTTAATAATTTAATCCAAATAAAATTAATTAATGCATGCAAAAAAATAAATACATATTTATAAATTCTGAATCTGAAATTACATTAAAATCCAAAAATGATAATAATGTTGAAATATTCTAGTAAACATATTAAATTCATACTGAACAATGAGAGGAAAATCCAAGATATCTGTAAGCGGAAATTATGTGGGAGTAAGCTAAAAAGCTTAGTGTGTCTCCAAAATATCTGTACGATATCCAAGCGTGATGCAATGTTTCCAACTACAACCACCAAGAGGAAGGTTCTCATAACTCCTCACTATAACAGCCATCCGAAGTGGAATTCAGCCCGAAGGGTGAAACCACTGAACTTTCCCGTACAAATCTCAACCTATGCTCATACATATATGATGTTTAAAACTCAAATTCATAAACACAATTTCATAAATCCAATATTCCATACAACATACTTCATAAATCATAGTCCATAAATATTTAAATCATAGTTAAAAACAAATTATGAAAATATATACATATGATGACAAACATATAGTACCGGAAGAAACATTAAGCTATACTCAACCTACTGAGTAACGTGATTTTTCATGATCAAAAGTATTGGAGCCACATGTATCAATACCGGATTAAGCTTAGGTTGAAGGGATTAGCGAACAATACGGGGTACAGAGCGGTGGAGATTAAAACATAGGAATTTAACAAATCAATATGGGGTTTTGGCGGCCGGAAACTGTATAAAAATAGGGTTTTTGGGGTGGTCTATTTGAAGAAGAACTATGTAATAATATAAATAAGAAAAAAAACTTTTAATAAGAAAGAGATAAACCTGGTAGAAGACCACTGTTTCGGCGGTGGGTTAAGGGAATAGGAATTCAATTTGAAGTTAAAGGGTTAGTCACACAATATCTCCCTAAAGTTTTATAAAATTAAAGGATAGACCCTAAACTTTTAAATATTATGACTTTGCCCTTAAAAGTTTAAAAATTTTGCATATTGATCTAGAAATTCAATTATCAAATTTTGAAAAAATATTTCAAAATCCCTAAAAGTTAGAATTTCAAGAACATAAAATTCTAAGATTAGGATTTTTAATTTAGGGCAAAAATTCGAGGTGTTACAAGGTGTGTCAAAAATAACCGTAGAGTTATTTTTTACTAACAACAAGTTGGTTTGAGAGGATGAGGCCCTAAATCCCTTAAGCGAGATCAATGTTCTAATCCTAACATTGTTCGGACGATCGCCCCCATATTAGGCCTATGCACAACCTGGGTAAACGAAAAAAGGTCCATTTTTGTTTATTTTAGAAAAAAAATTATTTTTAACTTCAATTATAGTTGGTAGTAATATTTTTTTTAAAAAAATTAAGCTTAAGAGGTAAGAAACCCTGAACTTTTGAAGAAGAAAAATTAAGTTTGTTAAACTTTTGGTACCTCCGTACTCAAAGACTCTAGAAGTGGCCTCCATTGCCTCCACGCTTAGCAACTTCGGAGGTGACCCCATGGCAGTAGCTCTTCCGAAGGCGAGCAATACCGTAGACAAGGATATCGAAGGCCTGCACGATCTTGCGAAACAGGCCCTTACTAGGAGCTACAGTGCCTTGAAGGACAATTGTCTGACCCACATGATCGAACTACAAAGCCTATTGTTTGGGAACTGGACCTAACCCTATCGACCTATCAATAGCTGTCACTAGGTCTGACTCTATCACATCAAACAATATCAGAGGCTATAAATACTCTTTCCAGCTTTCTCTTTTCCTCCATCTCTTTTTTTTTCTTCGAACATCATACTAACCGAGGCTCTCCGCCCAATCTACCGGGTGAACTGCCTAAAACCACCACAACCACCTTGGTTTCCTTCTCCACCTCATTTGTTCGGTGCCCATCAACTTTAGGCATCAACAAAGTCCATGAACTTTTTTTTGCACCCTATTAAGCTCTTGAATAAATTAAGTCTTTTGACTAGTTTTGATCATTAAATCTTGAGAAATCGTTTCATTAAATATTACTGTCACATGATAAACTGCACCTCTATCATGTGACATTTACAGTTTTTTTAATTTTTTATAATTTTATAAAATTTTTAGAATTATTAGGACTTTTCAAGAATTTTTGCTAACTTTATTTATATATATATTTTAGTCATATATTTATGTTACTTATAGTTAAGCATGCATATCTTCATTTAATCATCTATGTAGCTTATATAAATGCTAAGGATATGTGTATTTTCATGCATCATACATTTGATAATTACTATGTATTTTCACACCTTGTACTATATACTTTACATATTAAGTAACTATATGCATGCTTTAGTTTAAGTTAGCCACATCTTTACTTAGTATATTTTCTGTTGCTTAAATTGTATTCTGTTTGTTATTAAATGCTTCTACTAATGTTATTTTGCATTGCTTGGTATGACATCACAGCTTATATGGACAAGGGATAGATTGAAGGGCAGCTCACCTTAGCTCAGAATAGCTCATACAAGCTTATTCAATTCAGACAAGAGAATGCTAGCTTCTAACAGCCCCAAAACAACTCCTAAATGCTCAAGAAAGCTCAAGAACACTTCAAGACAAGCTCACCTAGCTAAGGGTAGCTTGTAGCAGCTCAATTTAGCTAGGACACTAAGTGAAGCTCAACCAGCTAGCTAGCTTAGCTCAAGTCAGCTCACACCTAGCTCAAGCAGCTCATCTCTGCTCACTTTACAATAGTCAGTTCAACTTCGGAAGGGCATGTCCCCTCCCATGAGACATGACCGACCACCTTGGAGGGAATACAAGATTGGGCGCCAAGAATTTGGAGGGAAACACATGGAGAGAGGCACCACTCGGCCTAAACATTACAAGGTATTTTAGAGGGAGACTCAACCGACCATTGGAGGGAGACTTCTCTCTTAGTCGGATAGTTACATCCCCTTGTTCACTATAAATAGGGCTACTCGACCACTTTTGTAAACACAACTCATATCAATACATTTCTTTTACTTTGTGAGATTTTCTCTCAAACTTTATTCTTTTTAAGAACTTTATTGACTTATCAAGTACTTGTACTTGTGGTGTCCCTCTTTCCATCTTATACTTCGGTTTTTGGTTCATATAACTAAAGGGTCCAAGTCCTTTGACCACCCTCAAAGATATTCTTTTAAGAAATGAGATTATACTTTATAGTATAGTTTTTTTCTTTGAATCCTTGAATACCATCACCACTTTTCCTTCACTTCCATATCTGAACCATCATATTCCCTTTCTTCCATTTCCTTTCCTTACATTACCCGAGCCTTCACTTACCCCACACCATTCCTTCCATCCCTTGCATCCATTTCCTTCAAACACCACCCTAAACACTTCCGCACCCTTAAATATCTTCACCATTCATTTTCCGGAGCACAATGCTTGCTTGCATTCACGGTCGGGACAATAAAAGCTTCTCTCAACAACAACAATTGGAAAGTTGGAGCGTATCATTATGAATAGCTTCAAAAATAAATAAACGAACACAAATAAAATCTCATTCATTCAAACTCGGTTCATTTACACCTAAATACAAACCATATTACGACTGTTTTATTCATGATAATTTCTCTTATTATTTCTTTCACATTGAACTGTGGCTCGGTCATTAATTAATGATTCAAGAGAACTTGGGCTTGTTATGTTCAAACTGCAACTTTCTTGAAACCCAAAAAGTAAAGGCCGAAACTTTATGGGCCTACTGAACCGCCCTCGTTTCTTATGACCATGAAGACGACAATAAATGGTTCAAGAAACCTCCTTTGATCTGCTAAACCCTCAAACCAGTAAGTTTGCTGTTGCTTCTACTTGTTCCCCTAATGCTTGATTGTTTTCTTAAATCTCTAACAATAATGGTTAATTCTGGTTTTCAGGTTTAATACTTTGGTTAAACGAGGAAAAAATGCCGCTGGGATTGATATTAGGGATAGGAAGGGCGTTTCGAAGGAAGCGAACCTCATCGCTCGATATCCTCTCCTCGAAAAGAGCCCCAAGAGATTACTACAAGGGGAAGAATTGCAAGTCTACTGGTTTCCACACTCGCAAAGGTTCCATTCACTTCTTTACTTATTTTATTTTGGGGGAGTTTTCTGTGAAATGTTCTGGTTTAACAAGCATAAGAATCTTTACTAGTAATGTGGATTTAGGTTTATGATATTTGATTCATTTGATTTTAGGTTTGGTATTAAGGGAACGGTTATTTACTTGTTTGTGTATGTTAAGTAATTAGGGGTTCAGTATTTTACAACTAAAGCACAATGGACTTTGAAAATCTTCATTTTCGTTTTCTTGATTGGGTTCAGTCATTTGCGAATGCTTCTGGCGAATCATGAGATAGAATTTCCTCATCCCGAATTGAGTGCTGCATATTATACTCTAATACCTCGACAATACTGCTTTTCTATTAAGATTTTAAGCTATTATGGATTATCTTATGGGCGTGAATATAGCCCTCTAAAATTGCTAAGGCTCTGTTTGATTGCTGCATTGGCTTTTTGTTATTTGTTCCTTTTTTGAGTTTGTTTTTGTGCTCTCCACGTTTCAAAAGTAAACATTAATCGAATGGAGCCTAAGAAACGTAAATCTGATGTGGGGGCTTTTGTGAATGTGGATAAAATCCTCTTAATACTCCATTGAGAAGGCTGATTCTGATTGTGAATATGTGAAAACTCGAGCTATTAGGCTTTATCGTTATGATTGCAAGTTCAAAAATCCAGTAGTTTTTGTGCATGTTAAGTTATTATCAATATTAGAGCCATGTGATGAAAATTTGTGAAAACATGTTCGTATTGACTTTGTGGAGTATAATCCAATGGTTTTCAGACTGTTGTGTGAAGCGATGCAATTCTAATTGCTTGAACTGTGTATCCGATTTTTGTTAGTAGTATAACTGAAAAATACACTGCAGGGGGATATGTTGTGATGCAGGAGAAGTTGCCAAACTATGTGGTTCCTGATTTGACCGACTTCAAGGTAATTTTGTTCCTTGCTTTCATTTTTGTGCTTCCATTTATGAATTTTTGGACAAATAATTCTAAATTAGGCGCAAACACCTGCTTGTGCCAGAAATTTATTAGCCTCCCCTCCCAAACTTCATGGGGCAGTTTCAGGGATTTTAAGGCATCATGACTGATGACACTAGAAATTTGATTTTAAGTGGACTTGTACATAATGAGGCCTGTAGGTGTTATAGAAACATTGTTGTTGAATGTACAAGAATCGAGTCTGCTGTCTGCTTGGACTGAAATTAGAGCATTCTGCCTACGATAACAGAACATTTATGCTATCTTCCCAACCCAATGCCATTTCTCATTTCCTTTTGTACTATAATGATTTTAAACTGTTGATTCTTGAATTGTATGTTAGGGTTCAGTTTAAAAAGATAATGTAGTTCTGAACTGATAAATCAAACCCATTCATAATAGAATTGCAGTTTTGGGGACTGTTGGATTATTATTTTGGATTTCTGATCTCGGTATTGATAAAGCCAAATTATCACATCAATTGTGTCTGAAAGAGGTATACATCTTGTCCAACACGCCTTGTATTCAGTTAGCATGTTCTTTGTATCCCTGACCTTAGTGTATATTTTAGCTGCGAGGGGGCATTTTTTTTCTGATCTCCACACTCAAGTCATTCACTGTATAGGTCATCAAAGGAGATTTGCATAAAGGAAACCAGTGGCTTGATGTCCCTGTTCTGTTTCATCAATAGTTCCAAGTCTTTGCTTTGTAATTTTATCGCATCAGCGAGAAAGTATCTGCATCTATTGCTGTTGATCTGGGTTGTCCTTTTCATTCTTGCAGCTCAAACCGTATGTATCCCAGTGCCCAACAGAAGTTAAAACTACCGAGGCTGCTGCGTCAGCTAAATAATCAGCGGAGTGAGTATCGTTGTTTGATCTTGTCTTTCATCATCTAACTGCGGCCATGTTAAATTACTTCATGTGCTTGTGGTGGTCACTGCCTTTGAGGTCGTGGCGGTTCTTTATTTTGGGTCTAGGTTCTAAACTTTGAACAATTGCCTGTAAGTTGAGGTCTGATTGCTTAAAATGTACGACATTTGTATGTGATTTGGTTGATACCCATCAATAAGAAAATATTACTGTCTTCAACAGTTGAACTAATCAGTATCGAAGATTTCAATTGCCCTATATTTAGATCTTACTGGTCAAATTTGAATTTCTTTTCAGTGAACAGTTACTGCTATGCTTCTTCAGAATTCGCTGCAAGTTCTTACATCAAAATTTCTGTTTAAGCACTAGGCCCTTTTGGTTTCAAGTGTGTTCTTCCTGCATGTACTGTACACACATATGATATGCTATGTACATATACGGTATCTTTAGAACATGATTGCTTATTATGGTACTTATATAGTCAAAAGTTCATATTGAAATGACAAAATCGTACCTAACTTGTTGGCTGTTGTGATTGAAGCTAACTCACAATTTTGATTTGAAAAAACAAAGGTTGAGACGAGTTTTTAAGCCTTTATTACAACATTACAGTTGTATATGGGGCTTTAATGGCGTGGAAGAATGGTATCCCACTCTTGTTTTGAAGTGCCATTTTTTCGCCAGGCACTTCTCCGCGTTCTAATAAATATTGTACCCCTACACCGGCTATTTTTATTAAAAAAGAATCCATTCAGAAATGTATTTATAGAAGTGGCGATATTTTATGGACGAAAGTAGTATGTTGTATTTGAGCTGAAAAGAATCAAACCGAGTTATGGGGGATGCGTTTTACCTGGATTTATCAGGGTATGATATTTGACGATCAGCTTTGCTTATTTTTAGGCCTCGATAAAAGTTTTAACTTTTTGATAATTGGAACGTTGGAGGCAGTTACATCGATGTAACATGACATATTAGGAAAAAAATGTTAATTATTAATCTGACCTCAAAGTTTAAATAAAATATTAATTTGCCTTTTAAAGTTTAGATAAATATTAATTTGACCCCTAAATTTTAGATAAAATATAAAATTAACCTCTGAACCTGACCAAAATTATTGTTTGTTGACTACAGTTCACCAATGTCGTTGGCCACCTCGAATATTAGTGTTGATGATCGTTGGACCCCCTGAATTTCTAAAATTGCTATTTGTCTAATTTGTAGATTTTGAAAGTTTGAGGTCAGTACAAAAAACACTAGAGAATCGAAAGGAACCTAGCAATTTTCCTATTGTCTTTTTTATATCTTCTTTCTCCTCTCTCAGTCGCCTCTTCTCCCCTTTGCTTAGCCCGAAACCTTAGACCCTTCACCAGCTCTTTCCCATGCTTCATCGCACAATACGGTCGCCCTTGCAAGCACCTCCTTTTGGCCCTTCCATCCGACCACTAGATGCCTCTATAGGTTCGTTCATACCCTTAGGCGCGACCTTGCGCGCCCACTCTCACACTCCCTGTTGCGTCTCTTTGTGCACAGTGCCCTCGTGTCATGCACTCAGGCTTCACGCCTTCGCACCACAACCCAATCGTTACCATGCAATGATCCACTGCGGTTTGCGCTACAAAGTTGTGTTTGGAGTTTAGACAAAGAGCAAGTTTAGAAAATAAAAACACTTTCTTTCAAGATTGAAGAAAACAAATATACTTTTTTTCTAGTTTAGAAAATAAAAATACTCATTTTAAAATTCTGGGTTTAAAGGTCATCAATGTCGTTTGACGGTGATCAATGATATTGGTGAGTAGTGGCTGACGTAAAGAAAATTTAGTCAGATTCAAAGGTCAAATTGATATTTTATCTAAAGTTTAGGGGTCAAGTTAATATTTATCTACAATTTAGAGGTCAAATTAGTATTTAATTTAACCTTTATGGGTCAAATTAAAAATTAACCATTTTTACTGAAGTAACACATCATCAATTTAACGACCTCTAACATCCCAATAATCAAAACTTTATAAACCGATAACGTAAGTGACCAAAATATTATTTTTTTAAACTTTTGTGAGAAAAAGTGAACACTTATAGGTGACAAAACGTGTAGTTTGGATGCATGCAAAACCACAGAATAAACAAATGAAAAGTTCCCCATAATGTCCTCGTAAATGACAACACAAAGCTGGTTATAAAGGAATCACTTTTGTTTTTATCATTAGCTTTAAAAAAGTTATGTTTTCCTCAATTATGTTATTGATTTATTATATTTTGGTCACTTATTGTTAATTTCCGTTAATTTAATGACGTGATATGCTAACAAAAAAGTTATTTACATTTGACTCAAACTTTTAAGAGTTCATTTTCACTTCTTTAAAAACCCTAAAAACCTTTTACTTCCAAAAAAACTTCTATTCCCTAACCTTAAGCTTGCTACCACCGCTATTGGTAGTTTAAAAAATTTAAATATGGGGTCCAAAGTAAATATTGTACTATTTATTAAAAAATTACATAACTCAAAAATATAAAATAAAAATTCATTCAAACAATTGTTTCAACGAGTTCCATTCCTTGAAACCGTTTCATGATTTCTTCATTATCAATTTGGAGAAAAATTTCTCTTTCTACGTAAGTGATCTAACAGTCATTCAAAAATTGGTACCCATGCTATTTCACAACATATTCTTCATGATGTTTAGTTTAGAAAATGATGTTTTTACATTTGTGGTTGCTATGGAAAGAATCAACACCAATTTTATGAGCAAATAGACTTATTGGTACGCTTGATATTTCTTTTTCTCGAGTAGTTTTACGAAAAGTTCACCCATATCCTTCCATGCCCAAAATCCATCATCCTTATGCAAATTGGAAATATAATTATCAAGTTGATCATCAAGGCCTAGTCTATCAACACTTGTAAACTCATCAAGATATGATTCAACAAGTCTAAGTATCTTTTGCTTGTCAAAACAAGAAAACATATCATGTGGACATAATAAAGAGGCCATACAGGTAAATAACTCCATACTAATCTTGTCAAATATATTGTTTAACTCTTGAAGTTGAAGATGAATAACTCTAAAGAGCACTTCAATTCGAAAAGGATGAATATTTGTAGTATCCAAATGACCACATTTCTTTCTTCCTAAAGGAGTATACACAACCATTCATATCAAGGATACCAATGCCATTCTTGTTACAAATGAAGTGGTTGTAGTAAAGAAAGACTCTCACCCGTTTTCCTTCATGTTTTGCAATCTTTCCTTTGTTAAAGTGACAAAAGACATAACATTGATAATATCTTGATATTTTCTCTGTAAAACTTTGTTTAATTCATTCTCAGTTCTAAATATTTTTTTCATCAAGTGAATCATGAAAATAAAATCAAAGGACTCCATTGTAAAGCTCACATTATCAGCTTTTCAAGCATCACCATTATTTCAAGCATCATTGCCAATCAATTCAAGCACCTCATGTATTATATAATACAAATCAATCACATTCAAAATCGATTTATAATGAGACCCCTAACATGCATCACCTGGCCTACATAAACCAAGCTCAAACCTTTTTCATTCACAATTTTACCATTTTCAAAAGCTTTTGCAACTTTTCAGTTTGTTTTCCTTTAAGTAAATCTTTGCACATGTAAGATGTTCCAACAACATTCAACAAATCTCCAAGTGTATCAAAAAGCCAACCACAATCTTTGTTTTTTTAGAAACAACAACAAGAGTTGATTAAAGTTGGTGAGCAAAACAATATATGTAGTATGCATATTGTGTTTCTCTCATGATTAGAGTTTTAAGACCATTAAGTTCACCCTTAATATTGATAGCCCAATCATATCCTTGCCCATGAAATCTTGACAAACTCAAAGAATGCCCATTAAGAAAAGAACATATAGCTTATTTAAGAGACAAAGTTGTGGTAACTCCAACATGAACAATTCCAAAAAACCGTACCATTACCATTCATTTTTTATCAACATAAAACACACACACAAAACCATTTGTTCTTTTTGAGATACATTGTTAACTCTGTAAAAAAGGTTTATTTCATGTCCTTTTACTTGGATAACTACTTGACTTTGAGTTCATTTAGTATTATTTTATGTGCATATTTGGATTTTACCTTTGTGCTTAAAAGAATTATCAAATGATGCTATAATGTATGAGAAATGATATGTTTTTGTTGGTGATGTGTAGATTTTTAAAGTTGGCCTAACTAGGAGATGAAGATTGCCGAGGCAAAACAATGATCGAGCAAATGTCGTGGCAATATGAGAGCAAGTACACTCAACAATAGTGGTCTCCTCTCATCCTATTAACACAAAACACGTGAAGACTATTTCATGGTTAACTATAGTACATTTCCAACGGATGAGGGCAGTAAACCCTAGGTGGGATCCTTAATATAAAATGATAGATAAAGACACTTAAAAGAGAGAACTTTTTGGCACAAAATGAGTCTCATTTCTCTTGCTTTTGGCATCTATTTTGGAGGAAATAAATTTTCTTCATTGACTTGAGCTCTCGGAAGAAGTCAAGGAAGAAGAAGAAGCTCACCATCCAGCTTGGGATTCGTAAAAGGGCTTCATTCATTTCGTTCTTTCTTTGATATTTTAAGATGTCTTTTGAATTTTTGAATTTGGATGTTTATTGCCTAGCCATGAACTAAACTTATTTTGTCTTGGATTGCTTTGATGGATGATATTTCTTCTAATGGTTAATGTAACACCTCGATCCCACTAGATCTGAGACGTTACATTTGGGTACCTCTAACTTGAACCATAATTTTTTTGTTCAATTTAAAACCTTAAGTTTATACATAATCAAAATGAAATCAATTTGTAAATAAAAGTTTTTATAGATTAATTCAAATCCAAAATAAATGGAGCTTTGTATGAATTAAAACATCGTATTTCAAAGTAAAGTGATTTAGAGTTATAGACCAACTATAATAAGTTTCTATGGTATATAGCCCAACTACTATAATCAAGGTACTGTATTAGAGTTGCATCGATGTTGGGAAATCCCCGTCGACGTTCTCCTCCAACTTGTCAACCTACACACGAAAACAACAAATCCGCACGCTGAGCTAACGAAGCTCGGTAGTACATGTCTACTCTACTATACTTCATAAAAGCAAGCATGCAATATAAGCAATGAGTATATGGTATGTAATAATCAATACAACGATAGTCGAACCTGTTTAGCCTAGAACCACCTAGACATCAGGCTAGCTAAACATGTACTTGAGACCACATAGACATCGAGTAATTTACATGGGTATTTGGAATCACATAGCCATCGAATATCATATCATGCCACCTTCTCGAGACTACAAAGACATCGGTTGGTGAGTGTCATATATTCGAGACCACAAAGAGATCAGGTAGTGTATGCCACTCGGGACCACCTAGACATCGAGTGCATTGCGAACACGTGTACTATAGTACCATACTTGGGTATTCAGATCCTATACCATTCAATCATAGAATCAACCCAAGGCTCACAAGTTCCATTACAATATAAGGCAAGGAAAAGTCATACATTAATGACATCCAAGGTCATAGTTATACCAAAGGCTCGTCATCAGAATTCATCATATTCAATCATATTTAAATATAACATCTTTCCTAAACCACATTAAACCCTTATTAAGAATCCATCGAATTGGGCAGTGGCTTTAGTGGGTACCAGTATAACCCAGTGCATACCAATACACAACCCACGAGTATCGGTACTCAGTTGCCCGTAACGATACCAAAACTTGCTACTAGAATTTAACCAAGCCATCCTGTACCTGTACTAAATCGATTGTATTGAGACTCGAGACTCGGGTTTTGGTACACTCCCATCATACCTATACCAAAACTTGTTACTGGAAATTTATAAAACCTTCGAGTATCGGTACGGGTTGACCTGTAACGATACTGCTTGAGTGACGTACCGATAGCTCATCCTTATTCTTCAAATTTAATAAGGGGTACCAGTACTGCCTTCTCGCGTACCGATACTAAAGCCTAAAAATAGCTTCCCAAGCTACGAGATTCAACTTAAAACCCCCAAATTTGACCCATAAGAGTAGTTACATGCTTCCTAAAGTATATTAGGATTATTATTAGCATATTATGACCATTTAAACACTCTCTTAACCGCAAGGACAATAAATCCAAGAGCAACCATGGCCAACATTCTAAACACCCAACAACTCATCATGCTTAAACATGCAAAGCAATTAATATTATGAAAAACATGAAGCATTTCAAAGTTTGAGACGTACAAACCTTAACAAAAGCCTAGAAATTCCTCCAACAAGCTTCCCTTTCACTTCTTTTCATTGTCTTTGGTATGGGATGGCTCTCCCACATCTTTCACTAATCAATAAGTGTAAAAATAAAATGTTACACTTCTAGATGATTAGAAAGAACTTTTAAAACAAATTTACAACTCCACATTTTTCCTAAGACACCTCTCAACATATAAAACCCATTTTTCCTACTCACTGCCATTTCCTATCATACTTACCTCAAAATATAGATCGTGATGAGAAGATGAACATATCTAAAACTTGAGTTGAAAGATGGGAGTGGGAGAGATAAAGTTTGAACCTTTACTTACCAATGTTTATGGCTTTAGGGGAGGGAGAATAAGAGTGTTGAGAGAAACAAGAAGAGAGTTGTGAGAGTGACGCCATCATGGGCAGCTTTCTTACGTGAAAACAAGAGGATTGGCTGCCACTTTTCCACCAATGGTGGAATTACCACATAGTCCTTCTATTTCTTCCTCTTCTTACTCCAAGAACATTCTAACCCCCATGGCTTTAAAGGCCCAAACTTAGCTTTTTAATCATCACAAAAGGCTCACCCGAGATCACACTTGGCCCAAGGTCTAAAATCCAATATTCGGGTCAATGTTAATCTATTGACTCAAAAATTTGGGTCGTTATAGTTAAACTTACCTTTATTCTTAATCTCTTGATTATCCATTTCGTGCTTTATGTTATGCTTGTAAGAGCTATCAGAAGTTAGCCTTAACTACGCTTTGCATTTATGCTTGGAATATTGAGATGTTATATTAGAAATGGATATGAGGTCTTAATTGGAAGATATAGATCTTAATCCACCTTAGGAATAAGTAAGGATTTCGTACAACTAAAAGAGAGAAGACTTGATTAATGTGGGTGTGTTTAGGTAGTTACATGAATGGATTGCTTTAGAATTCTCCCATTTGATTGTTAGCTAGGAATAACAAGAATGCCTTTAGCAAATCTTGTTGGGTAAGTGACATGCATATGGTAGTTTATCCATTTAATTGATATTAGTATCCTTAACTCTTAGAAACCTGGGCCTTTGCATCTTTATTGACTACAAATTTTCTTGTTGTTTGTGTCTCTAATACTGCCAAAACATTTCCTTATTTGCTTATTTTACTTCACTTACATTACTCATCTAATTCTCGTTTTATTCACCTCGCCATTTAATTATTATTAGTGCAATTTCTTAAATATGAATCCTATCCAATCCCTAAGGAAACGATACTCGATTCTCTTCACTTTATTACCCTTGACATGTATTCTTGCATATTTACGCATCAATATAATTCGCAACAAGTTTTTGAGAGTTGTGGTAAGTCCAACATGAATAATTCCAAAAAACCCATACCATTACCATTCCTTTTTTTTATCAACATAACACACACAAACAATCCATTTGTTCTTTTTGAGATATATCACTAGACTCGTCTAAGTATTCCAAAATAATTCTTATCAAGATCTTTCACAATTGCCTTGGTAATTTATTTTTCACAACAATTGATAAGCTCTTTTATAAATTGAAGCTGCAATCATTTGATTAGTTTTAGGTAAAATTTTCAAAACAATATTTCCTACGTCATCATTATTTTTCGCAAATCAATTTAAAAGTTTGAGAAAGTTTTTCTTGTTATTGGGTTCAACACATTCATCATAATCAAGAAACGACAATCCTTGAAGCAAAAGGAATCTCAAACAATGAAGAGAAATAGTCAAATAGATTCGATAGTCACTTTTAGCTTGCTTAGTTTTTTAGATTAAAGAAGCTCCGACAAATGACTTTAAATTTTTTAAATTCGCAAACTTTTGTAAAGCTTAATTATGAGAACTATTAACCCCACTAATAGGTTTTCTAAACCTAATTGGCCTACTCAAACTTCCAAATCCATCATCAACAACCCCATTCCCCCATGCAACTTTGGTAGTTTCATTCTTAAATAACAAACAAAGCAAAATGTAACATCTTTTGAAACACTATTGTTAACTCCTCAAAAGTAATACTTTTCATGCATATATGACCATGATATTGCTTGACTTTAGGTACATATTAGTACATTTTGCTAGTAGTTTTATGCATTTGCATATAGGAGTTGATGAATGTATATTTTCAGAGTGAATAGGTGTTTTTCTAGTTGTGGTGTAAAGAATCAAGTGGATGTAGGACGGAAATGCCAAGCACGGAAGCAAAAGAATGCATGATGAAAATGCCAAGAACGGATGTAAAAAGACTGGAGGAGGATAATGCCACGTGTGGTTGAAATACCAGGAAGAAAAATGCCAAGCTTTGTTGGCAAAAGAAAGATGCTTGAAAAAGTCACACAACATCAAAACCACGTTAGCCCTAGTTGCAATAACGTGTAGATGCCGCGTCCGACGATGACTTCAGCCCTAGTTACTATAACGCGTGGATGCCATGTCTAAAGAGTGTAGCACCGAAAAACACTAATTAGGGCTTCGCCAGCGCCTATATAAAGGAGTTCAAGAATGAGCAAATGGAGAGCTACAACCATGAGGAGAAGAAAAGGCTAGAAGCAACCTTGGTAGATTTGCCAAGAGCTCTGGATCCATGGAAGGGCTACATCGAAAAAACTCATTCTTTGTTTCTTATGTCTAGTTTTTATGATGATGAATCAAAACGATGATTTGTTGTTGGTTTCCCCAGCCATGAACTAATCTTTTACATTGGCTAGGGGTGTTTACGATGAACACTTAGTATTTTCAGTTTTTAATAATTTTGTGCTTTAGCATTATTGTCTATTTCGCATGTGCTTAAGTTTCATATATTTATTTCCATTGATAGTTGACATTGAATGCTCATTATCCCTTGATATCTTAACAGACTTAAGAGATAACGATTAATTGCCAAATACTAAGGAGAGAAACTTCGACAGAAGATATTCAAGTAGATGAACTTACACCTGAAGTGATTCTACCCCTTAGGAGTAAAGATTGAGTCTTCACCAAGTTAATTGTTTGAAAACTCGCTATAGACATATAGGTGTTAAAAGTAATTAACTTAGGGTATTGCAATCGACAGAGGCAATACTAACTTAAAATCTACTTGGCATTAAAACCAAAGTTTAGTGTTATTAGTTGCTGCCTTTGCTAGCGTGAAATCCAAACATCCCTTGCCAAGCCTTCCAATCATCATTGCACTAGTTGTTTGCCAATCTACCTGGATCTTTACTTAAGTTTCTTTATCATTTTAATTTCTTTAGTTATTTTATTTTTACACGCTACCTCAATCAATTGCCATCACCTTTATTTTTCAGTTCACAAGTATTAACCGTAACAATTAATTATTGGACAATCCCTATGGAGACGATACTCAACTCACTAATATATTACTTGCTGACCGTGTATACTTGCATGCAAAAAGATGAATTCTTTGCATTATTTACTTGCATATTTATATTGAATCCTCATTCTTTTGCCATGCAATATTTTGTCGACAAGATTTTGGCGCCGTTGCTGGGGATTGCAACGAGATTAATTGTTTTGATTTTTACTTGTTTTCGTTTATTTTATTTTATTTCATTTGGTATATGTACATGAGCATCACTACGAAGGAAGATTTACAATATGAACCGAAAATTGAGAGAACCCTACGCAGGTTAAGAAGAGAACATCGAGAAAAAGCTCGTAATGAGAATGGTGAACTAGGAGATGTCTTAAATAATGCCAATAACTAGGAGATATCGACAATACCTACAGTTATTCCACCCACTCCCTCTATTTCTGCTCAGATACCTGAAGAATGATATATTAGAGAACACCTAGCATCCACCATAGATGATTTGAAGCCAGGACTGATCGGTCTAGAGGTAAATATGGCTAACTTTGAGCTTAAACCGATAATGATTCAAACGCTAATGAGTGTAGGTAAATTTGATAGATCATCTACTAGAGACCCAAGGTAGCATTTGAAGCAATTCATGGAGGTTTGCCAACTATTCCATCAGCCTGATGTGACTGAAGAGACAGTAAAGCTAAAGCTCTTTTCATTTTCTTTGCAAGATAGGGCAAAATTGTGGTTCAATTCCTTGCCACCAGGTTTTGTCACTACGTGGTCAGATTTATGCTAGAAATTCCTACTAAGATTCCAATTTCCTACATTTAATGCCAAGTTGTAGATTGAAATTGCTACCTTCAGGCAAACTGATGATGAAACTTTCTACAATACTTAGGAGCGATTTAAGGATTTGTTGAGAAGATATCCTATGCATGGATTCCCTACTTGGACCCAGATGGAAATTTTTTACACCAAACTCAATGCTCATGCCAAGACCATTGTAGACACCTTGGCAAATAGTTCGTTGCTAAACAAGAATTACACGGATGTCTATGATATCCTTGAAATAATTGCCACCAATGATCTTCAATACCCTACGGCTAGATTTGGAACCGAAACGAAGGTTGCTGGAAAATTAGAGCTTGACTCACTCTCATCTATTAATGCTCAAATTTCCAACCTCACTAACATAGTGAAAACGATGCAAAAGCCTATTGAAGTCCGAGAAGTAAAGGCACTATAACCATTCAACACTATTTGTGGAGAGGATCATAATGTGGATGAATGCTCACCAAACACAGAATTGGTAAATTTTTTGGTAATCCAGTCGTAATTTTAACCCATATTTCAATACTTACAATGCAGGTTAGAAGCAACATCCCAACTTTTCTTTGGCAAACCAAGGCGGTAATCAATTTAATGCCCAACGGCAAAACACAAATGCACCGCTAGGTTTCAACCAAAATATGATGCCACCGAGAGCAAAAAATAATTTTCATCAAGGACAAAGGTCTAGCCAGGGGAATTTATTAACTAATTATATGGAGTGAAATGATGCAATCGTCCAGAGTCTAGCCGAATCCATGAGGAACTTGGAAGTTTAGATAGGACAGATTGCCAGCTAGGGGTGGGAATCGAGTGAGGTTAGGACGGTTTTGCATTCCCTACTTCATCCCTAAAACTTGCGATTATGGTTTAGAGGAGTTCCCATTAAAAGCTTCAGGGATTTTTTTCATCCCCATACCCTCCCCGCTCGGATCCTTGCAGTTTTCGGGGAATCATCATTCCCAAAAAAATAAAAAAGTTACTATTTTACAAACTAAAATAAATGGTCAATTTAGTTTAAAATATAAAGTTTGGATACTTTGATTGGAAGCAATTACGAAATGATAAAGATTGAAAGGGTGTTGTGTTGGGAAAGATTTAGACGAGTGTTTTGGCTTATATCTGAAAAGTAAGATAGAAACGTGTTGAGAAACTTGAGTGTGGCTAGGTTTGAGAGAAAGCTAAAGTGATAATAATATAATTATGATCCTTTTATTAAGATATGTATAAGGGATATATAGATAAATAAGTATATATTTTTTAAAAATCTTGTAAAATATCAGGAACCTTACGGATATTTGTTGGGGATCCTGTTATCACTGATTTTTCACCTTTGTTTTTTTATATATCTTGCTATTGTATTATTGTTTGTTACTTTGTATACTTCTTTAAATTGTTTTAGATTTAGTTGTCATAAAACCCAAAAAAATTTTATTAAAAGAAATAGGACCATTGAGTCCAATACATAAACAATAAAGGCATGTTCGGCCCGTTTTTCTAACAAAATTAAGACAAAAGAATAATAAGGAAGACTATTTGTATTAAAATAAATTTCCATTTACAAAGGAGGCTTGTTCGTCCTTATCTTATCCAAACAAAACCCTAACAACCGTTTCTTTGCTATGTGCTCAGCCAAAAGAAGACCGTTGGATTGAAGGACTGATCCAACGGTGCAGATCATGCCCAGATGGAGAAGTTTAAGCGCCGCAATTCCCAACCATTAGATCAAGGAGTGATTTAACGGTCCAAATCGCTCCAAAGCATGGCACGCGGATCGCCACTTGCACGTGGCAGCCACGCGCTCATCGCTTCACCTTCCAATTGTCGATTCATCTTTTTCGACGAACTCTTGAGCCGATTCAGTCACCGTTTGCTTCTTGCCAGCGTCCTTCTTGTTGTTTGTAGTCACCGGAAACATGCAAAAAGGGAAACAAAAAAGGTTAAATCCCTAAAATGGACCATAGTCAACAAAATCAACAGAAGACCTAATCCTTAAATAGAAGTCGTGGCTAAGATTAAGCAAAATCCGAATCAAATTGGAAGTAATTCTGGGTAGAAAATCAGGGATTCATTCGTGTAATTCAAAAAAAATATGTAACTATATAAACCCCTGTAAATTTCACACACGATACACACAATAGACAAGAGATACAGTACATGCAAATACTCATAAAAAGCATTCGGATTCAAGTGTAGCAAGCAAAAGGTTGTAAGCAATTCTTAAAGAAATAAAGCAAGAATTCTTCTGGTAATCTCTTTTTTCATGTTTATATTTCAAAAAATAAGAAAAAGGATAAGTTTTACCTTTGTTTTTTTGAAACACCGCCGCTAAAAGTATTCGGATTTAAGTTCAGATGATGGATGCATGCTTGGTTGCATACCAGATTCTGGAAAATCAATATGAGATGGACGTTTTTTTTGAAATCTGATTCCAAAAGAGGGTTGGTGGATCTAACACTTGGTTTCTTTTTAAAAAGGATAGAAAGGATTTGAAACAATTGGGGATTTTAAAACTAGAAAAAGGTTTTTTTGAAGTTTTCCTCACCGGCAACGGTGGCCGGTGCCAATTGATGGTAGCTGATGTGGCGGACGTTCATCATAATCTCCATATTCAAGGAGAAAATGATGAACAATTTAAAGGATTCATTTGGAGAAGGATTTGATCGAATAAGGGAATGAGACCAAATTTTTTGTTTGTTTTTTGTTTGAGTCTTAATACGATCTCGACGACCTGACCCGAAACCGTTTACAACTCGCGCCCTACTCTTACGGGCTTTTTACCGAAGCACCTCGACTTTAAATCTTTACACTTTTGTAATTTTCCTTGTAATTTGTCCATTACATTTTAATTTCCTTTCAATCTGGTCACCAGTTTTTTAAAAATATATAAAATAAAAAGGGTTTAATTTATTCCTTTTCTTTATTTAAAATTCCATATTTATTTAATTTCTATTAGACCAAAGTAATTTAATTTCATTACTTCCTTGCTTTAATTGCTTGTTGAAAAAGATTAGTTTTGATCCTTAGGAATAGGATCTTGAAAACCTAGTTAGAGCCTTTGTATGATGGAAAACTTTCTTCTTATATTAAAATAAAACACACTTAATTACACTTGAACTTTAATAGATAAAATAAAATATAGACATTTTTAGGGTTATTAATCACTAATTAGGTTTTAATTAAAAGGCTACAACTCATTTAATTATTTATGTGGGTTTGTTTTAAAAGTGAAAACTAACTAATGCGGTGTCTTACCAAATAGAAATGACGGGTTATCGCCAGGAGTGTTGGCGGTGATTAGAGTTCATTTTCCAGACGGTAAGGCCGTTAAAATAGATTTATATTCATAAAACTAACGAATAAATCGAACTCTTATGAACTTTGCAAATTCCAATTTTGAAAACTTTCTTTGAAATCAATAAGGTACCAATTTTTAGGCATTGTGGGGTGCTAACCCTTCCCACACGTAACCGACCCCGAACTCATTTTTTGGTTTTCGCAAACCAAAAATGTTGTTTTAATAAATAAAACATTTTATTAAAATAACCTCGTTTTAAAAGACTTTTTTTTAAAAAGATTGGTGGCGACTTCGTTTTTTAGTTTTCAAAATGTCGGGCCTCCTAAAAGAGGGTTGCGACAGCTTGGCGACTCCACTGGGGAGAAGTGTTTTTGTTTTTCTAAAAAATAAAAACAATAGAGGGTCAGGCCACAAATTGGTTTCAAAATGTTTTTTTAAAAAAATGGAATTTGCAAGTTCACAAAATTTTCAATTTATTTGTCCGTTTAATGAATATAATTCTATTTTACGCATTCCAAAATTTTTCAAAAGCTCTATTCTCGAGCTTGTCCCGTTCGTTTAAGTGAGGGGAAAATGCTTTGCTCATGTGAGAATACTGATTCTCCGTATGAGCCTAGCAAGTACCTTCGAGACTTAAATCCCTTTGTCTTCGTAAGGATACTGATCCTTCGTGAAGACATAGGAAGTGAGTCATTTTGAGTTGAACTTGGTTCGTTTGAAGCCTATAATGGGTGAGAACCAGGGGCCTTGCTACCCTTAGTAAGGGACAACAAGGACAGCTCAAGTACCCTTTTTAGAACCAAAACATGTTTGAGAATCTAGTGCCTACCCCAATAGAGCCATGTGAAAAACTTAGGGTCTTTGTGTCTCGTCAAAATTATTTCACAAGAATAATCCGTGGAGCCATGTCCTAGAGTGTTGGAATGGCTGCCCAGATTTATTTATGAAATGAAATTATTTTGGACTCTTCTTGTTTTCTTATCTCTAATCCTTTCCCTTTGTTCTGTTGTTTTGCATGTTTAATCTTACATCATCATTCCATATCAAAGAAGTGATTGGTTCTTAAAAATATTTGCCTAACTAGAAAAGCTGTTATCATGGATGGAAGGATCTTGAAGTTTGAGGATGAAAATGCAAAGGTTCGTCATTGGTCTGAAGTCAATCAGCGAGCGTCTAGGGATAGTCTGACAGCTGATCATGAGACAAAGACATCAGAATATGCCCATATTAGTGTCAAGCAGAATGATGTGCAGGAGTTGTGGAAAATATGGGAACACATTAACTATGAGACCAAGAAGCTGTTATATAAAACTTACGAAGACATAACATATTTAATGTATGTGAAGGTCGATGAGCAATTCTTGAAGGCTTTGGTCCAGTTCTGGAATCCAGGGTATTGCTGCTTCACCTTCAATGGAGAAGATATGATACCCACGTTCGAAGAATACTTGGCTCTGTTCAACCTACGCAAGGTGAAGAATAATTGGGTTTATGCCAAGCCTCCTAAGAATAAAAATCTACACTTGAGGCTCACATATTTCGCCGGTATGAGTGATGGTTGGGTCAAAGGGTTGATACGGAAAAGAGGTGGCAGTTTCTCCTTTCCCTGGTCAAGTATCAGAAACATAATTCCAGTTCACCCAGACAAAGAAAAGAGAGTAGATCTCCTGGAAAATTGTAGTCTACAGATTGGTTATTTTCCCAAGGGTCTTAGGAAACATTGCTATAGCTTTGCTTGACTTCTTTGAACAGTTGAAGAGGGAAGTCAATCCAATACCTATTGTGTTAGCTGAAACTTTCATCTCACTGAATGCATGCCGAAAGGTGGAAGGTGTGCGCTTTGAAGGGTGTGCTCCTTTACTTCAGGTTTGGACCCTTAGCCATTTCTAGAAATGCCCAACTCTGACTCTATCTAATGTGTTCCCCTCAAACTTTTCTCCTCCCCGGGATTTATTGGCAAAAGATTAGCCAATTGCCAAGAAAAGCAAATGGGTTTACATTTTCAAAGATCGTCGTGTTGAAGACATCAGATGGAGAGTTCCGTGGATGGGCTATGCCAAGATCTTGTACAAATATGGAGATTTCAATTATTTGATACTGTTAGGTTTATGGAGTAGAATCGAGTGTGCTCCTTTGTTAGTGTCTCGATAGTATGGTTCTCGTCAGTTCATCCCATTCACCACCAGTCTTAGCTTGTGAGAGTTTGAGTTCTAGGGTGAATTTAGGCATAAGGTAGAAAAAATTAGCGACTCGTGGAACAATTGCTATTATATGAAGCTAGAGTTTGATAGTCACTAGATGTTTACCCCTGATTATGATGTTTGGAGGCATACAAGAATGAATGACAAGGTCATACTACCTACACCTGGACAGGCCAAGTCATTGGAAGATCACTTGAAAGTGGTCCCTTCTGAAATTTACATTCTAAGAGAGGATATAAGAAGAGCCAAGTTGGAAATAGAAGCCTTGCAAGAGAAGAACTAGCGGGACAAGTTCGAGTCAAGCCTTGAAGTAGAAAAGTATAAAGGGGAGACGGATCGAGTAACGAAGCTGTACATGGACCTAAAAGGAATGTATGAGATTCAGAGGGTTCACTTCCTCAAATTTCAGACCACTGTTTGAAATGCAGACTTGCGAAAGAGTCTAGAGCAATGTAAGAAAGAAATAGAGCAGGCTGTGGGCAAGGAAAAAGAGCGCAGCAAACGAGAAATTGAGAAATACAAATGGGAACTCGAAGAAGAAAGGAATAAAGGTAAACAAGTGGTAGAAAATGAGAGGGGCAAATGAACCCTTGAAAAAGAGAAGGAAAATGTAGCTACTTGGAAAAGAAAGGCTCAAAAAACAAAATCCGATTGCTCGAGCTGCAGGCAGTGTATGATAAGACATGTGAGAAGTTGAAACAAAGCTAGGCTTTTTGTTGTTGAATTGCAAGACAAGTTAGATGACCTGAAGCAAACTTTCCATAAGTTTTAGAACGATCACACTTATATGGAGCTCTAGGCTAGCTTGAATGAGAATGAATACTTGAGGGAGCAAGTGGAAGAAATGGACAATATCATCCAATAATACAAAACAAAGATCATGGTTCTTGAAGATATTGCTATCGGAGGTAATGACTACTGGTTCACTCACCTCAGAGATAATGCTAGAAGATTTCAGGAACAAGATGAGCTCGATAAGACTGTCATGGCCCAAGTTCAAGATGTGGCAAGGCATGTGATGATGTTAGCAACTAAAGCTGCCGCCCTTCGTCAATACATCAAACTAGTAAGAGAAGTGAGACAAAGGCTTATGTGGTTAATTGAAGAAATCAAAGAATTAGAAGTTCGAGATGAGATGTATTCATAGAGAAATGTTGAAACTTGTTGTAATAAGGACCTTTTGACATTCAATAAAGCTATTTCTAAACGCGGATATTTTATGGAACCAACTTTCTGACATTTGCATTCATGCATTTGCATTTTTCTTTTATTTGCTTGGTTGTTCTCTTTTTGTTTTTTATTGCATGCATGCCCTCATAACATAATCAGACACTAACTTAAATAAAAATGATAGAAATGCTAAAATAGCCAAAACAACCCACAAGTACGGTACCCATTCAAGAACGAAGGCGATGGAAGATAGAGTGGCAGCTTTGAAAATCAACCACAAAAGCACCCAGGATCGATTAGATAAGATAGAAACTGACCTGAAGCAAGAAATTGAGACAGGTCATAGGAAAATAGTAAGCTCGATCGTGGCCATGATAGGGTTCAGAGACCCAGATGCAATAGAAGCTGGTGAAGAAACTAGTGCGCTGCCCCGGTTCCAAGGAATAACTTTCATCCATCCTAGAATGAAAAAGGAAGTTGCTTCACCCAAAGTTAAAATTTCTCCCCACTTTGCTAAATCCTCCACCCGGAATGAGTTGAAGGACAATTCTGAAGGAGCTCACAACTACGAGGTGCCTGGCCTCGATGAAATTGCTGACAAGGCCAAGGCCGGGAAAAGTAGGAAGATCGATATGAGAAGCTGTAGGGGATGATCAAATCCTTCCAGGAGGGAAGTATCCACGGTGGAATGGATGCCAAGGATTTGAGTTTGGTGACAGATTTGATGGTGCCCCCAAAATTCAAGATCCCAGATTTTGAGAAGTACAATGGAACCACATGCCCTTCAGCACATCTGACTCTGTATTGCAGGAAAATGTCAATATACCCAGACAATGAGAAACTACTCATTCACTACTTCCAGGATAATTTAGTAGGGTTAGTATCCCGTTGGTACACTCAGTTGAGCCGGGCCAACATCCGGTCATGGAAAGATTTATCTTGAGCTTTCAGTGAACAATAAAAACATGTCACTGACATGACTCCTAACTGCAAGGGATGGAACAAAAGCATCATGAGAGTTTTTGCCAGTACGCACAAAGGTGGAGGGATGTGGCTGCTCAGGTACAACTACCACTATTGGAGAATGAGATTACCCTATTGTTTGTGGAGACCTTGAAAGGTTCTTTCTATGACCGCATGATAAATCATGCAACGAAGAGTTTCACAGACATACTGATGAATGGGGAACTAATCTTGGTGGCTATCAAAAGTGGGAAGTTAGATGAGGGAGAGACGAAGAAACCCTACAAGAAGAGGGAAAATGAAGTTAACGCAACCAATGTCTACAACCCTAACTATGCGAAAGAGGTAGTTTTCAATAAGTCCAGCATCCCAGCTATGGAACCTGCTGCCACAAATGCCCCAAAAGAAGAACGAAGATACCAAGGGGGCTCTAAACTATACTTCCCTCCTATCCCAATGACATATGCAGAATTGTTCGCTGAACTAGTCAAATCCCAGATGATGCTACCACGTCATGTTCCTCCTTTCTTGCCTCTATACCCCACATGGTATGATGAGAAGGCACAGTGCGAATACCATGCAGGCATTAGAGGGCATACTATTGAAAACTGCACTGCATTTAAAAGAGTGGTGGATGATTTGAGAAAGTTAGGCATGTTATCTTTTGACACGTCTAAAGAAGAAAGGAACCCTCTTCCAAATCATCAGAAGGCTGGAGTGAATGCAATCATTGAGGAAGAAGACAAGATGATTAAGGAACATATTGCTGAAGTTAGGGCACCCATGAAGTGGGTGTTGGCCCAAGTGGTTGCAGCTGGGATGTTGGAAGGGGAAACCTAGAAGATAAAGGTTGAAGAAGAATCATACTGTGAGTACCACAGAGCATAAGGACATGAGATTGAATGTTTCCTGGAATTTAAACAGTTGGTCCAAGTTAAAATGGATAAAATAGAACTTGTATTCTTTGAGAAAGGAAGCAAGGAGCACATGATGGATGTATGTGCATTAGAGGAGTCATCATCCAGGAGAAATTACACAGGGATGAAGCCTTTGGTTATCAATGCTAAAACAAGAACTAGTGAATCTACAAGGGACGTGACCCCGTGATTAATAATCAAGACATCGACCCCATTTCCATACAAGGACAGCAAGTAGGTCCCTTGGAACTACGCTTGCACGATAGTGGCCCTAGGAGAATCATGTGTTGGAGAAAGGACAAAGAAAGAACCAGTTAATGAAGTAAGCCACTTTACAAGGAGTGGAAGATTGTATTCCCCACCGACGATTGAAGATAGAGATGCAACACAAAGAAAGGACGCTATTAAATAACTGGAGAAAGAAAATGAAAAGGATTTCTTCCAGGAAAAGCCACCAATATATCATGAGCCCGTGAAGGAGTCAGAGGCTCAATAATTTCTGAAGATACTCAAACACAATGAGTATAACATGATAGAACAGCTCCCAGCTCGAATCTCTATGTTATCTCTTTTACTGAGTTCTGAAGGTCACCGCGATGCCTTGCTAAAGATTCTAAACTGAACGTTTGTGCTGAAGGAGATCCCCATCGACAAGATGGACAAGTTAGTCGGTAACATAGCTGTTAACAACTTTATTTATTTTAATGATGAGGAAATACCAGAAGGAGGGAGGGAAGTATGCAAAGCTCTATACATCTCCACAAGATGCAAAAGATAAATGTTACTAGGTGTCCTTATTGATAATGGTTTAGCCCTGAATGTTCTCCCGTTAACAACGCTAAAGAAGTTACCAATAGATAGCTCGCATATGAGAGCTTATCAAAACACTATGAGAGCATTTGACGGAACGTATAGAGACTTATTGGGAAAGATTAAAGTATCTTTGCAGATCGAACCATCAATTTTTGACATGGAGTTTGTGGTCATGGATATAAAGCCCAGTTACAACTGCTTGCTTGGGCGCCCATGGATCCACACAGCAGGAGCAGTCCTTTCAACCCTTCACCATAAGTTAAAATTTGTGATTGATGGACAACTAGTAACAATAGGTGTAGAGGAGGAAATCATTGTATCAGTAGCTACTAATGCACCTTACATCAAGGTAGATGAGGGTGAGCTCGAGTGTCACTTCAGGACATTAGAGCTAGTTAATGCAACCTTTGTCACCGAGGGAAGTAAAGTACTAGAGCCAAAACTATCCAACTGCGCAAAGATGTAAGTGAAGCAAACACTCGGAAAGAGAGCTGAAGTTGGAAAAGGATTCGGGAAGAGACACCAAGGGAGGCTGTATCCTGTGGTCATTCTGGAAAAGGAAGATCAGTTTGGGTTGGGCTTTAAACCCAACAATTGGCAGAGAAAGGCAGAAATCAGGAAGCCCTGGGAAAGAAGGAGGGTAAGATTGAAAGGGGAAGAAATTGAGTGGGAGCCTATGACATTTCTACCCCTAAGCCATAATTTCAGATCTAGAGGCCTTCTGGACCCAAATACCCAAGTTAATGAAGAAGAGAGAGGAAAGAATGACCTGTGTGAAGCATTTGAGAAGCTGAGCATCAACGCTATAAGGAACGAGGAATGAGAGAACAAGTACTTGTCCATGATTCGCCCATGCTCTAAACTTGACAACTGGACTGCTAAAGAAATTCATGTAGTCTTTGAAACAGTTACATAGTAATTCTCAAAACAACCCTTTTGCCTTAGGCCCGAAGGCAATTAGGGATCTTATGTAAAGGGACTATGTCAAACTCTTAGTTTGAAATTCAATAAAGATGCATTTTTCTTTCAGAAAACCTTATGTGGCAAATTACTATGTAACAAACCCCAAAGCAAAACTAAAAATAAATTATTCCATTCATCTGTTCATCTCTTTCTTTTGATATATTCCTTGCCCTTTTCTTTACAAGTCTTCAAATATCAGTGAATTAAATGATTCCAAGTCTAACCCTGAGGTTGATTTTGAACTACCTTTATGCTAAGAAGAAGTCGATGATGTTGACGATGAAGAAGAATATGACTTGCCTAGTGATCTGCTCAGAATGGTATAAAGAGAGGAAAAATAGATTCTACCCTATAAAGAAGAGTTGGAAATTCTAAAACTTGGCACAAAACTCGACAAAGCCAAATTGAGCTCTTAAAGGAATTCAAAGATATTTTTTCCTGGTCATACCAAGACATGCATGGTCTTGATATTGTTGTACATCGGTTTCCTATAAGGGTAGGATGCGAGCCTATGAAGCAGAAGCTTAGAAGGATGAAAGCTGAGATGCTCTTAAAGATTAAAGATAAGGTAGGAAAACAATTTGATGCAGGGTTTCTCGAAGTGGCCAAATATACTAAATGGGTGGCTAACATTGTCCCAGTTCCTAAAAAAGATGGAAAAGTATGCATGTGCGTTAACTACAGGGACCTCAATAGAGCAAGCCCTAAAGACAATTTCCCGTTGCCACACATCGACACATTAGTGGACAACACAGCTAGACACTCCCTTTTCTCTTCCATGGATGGATTTTCTGGGTATAACCAGATTAAAATGTGCCCAGAAGATATGGAAAAGACCACTATCATAACACTTCGGGGAAATTTTTGCTATAAAGTAATGCCCTTTGGTCTGAAGAATGCATGGGCAACCTACCAAAGAACCATGGTCACTCTTTTTATGATATGATGCACTGGGAAATAGAAGTGTATGTTGATGATATGATTGCTAAATCCCAATCTGAAGAGGAACATCTGGTGAACTTAGAAAAACTTTTTCGAAGGTTAAGGAAATTCAAATTGAAACTTAACCCTGACAAGTGTACATTTGGGGTTACATCTAGAAAGTTGTTAGGCTTTGTAGTGAGCAAGAGAGGAATTAAGATCGATCCTGACAAGATAAAGGCCATATAAGAGCTTCCACCACCTCAAACACAGAAGGAGGTTCAAGGTTTCCTAGGGAGGTTAAACTACATTGCCCGTTTCATCTCCCATTTAACTGATAAATGCAATCCAATTTTCAGGCTACTCAAGAAGAATAACCCAGGCATATGGAATGAAGAATGTCAGGCAGCCTTCGAAAAGATTAAAGAGCAGTTAACTAATCATTCTGTGCTAGTACCGCCATTTTTCGGGAAACCATTGATTCTATACCTAACGGTGTATGAAAACTCTATGGGTTGTGTGCTGGGGCAACATGATAAAACTGAAAAGAAAGAAAAGGCAATATATTACCTGAGCAAGAAGTTCACCGACTGCGAGACCAGATATTCCTCAATAGAAAAGCTATGTTGCGCTTTGGTATGGGCAACTAAGAGGCTAAGGCAATATATGTTATATCACACTACGTGGCTAATTTCGAAATTGGATCCATTAAAGTTCTTGCTAGAAGCTCCAGCCTTGTCAGGAAGATTAGCGCGTTGGCAAATGCTACTGTCAGAATTTGACATCCAATATGTAAGCCAGAAAGTAGTAAAGGGGAGTGTCATAGCTGACTTTTTGGCAAGTCGTACCTGTGATGACTATGAGGCGTTAAATTTTAATTTCCCTGATGAAGAGCTGACGTGTATTGCGGAATATGTTGAGGCTCCAACGAAATCATGGATCTTGAAATTCGATGGTGCTGCAAATGCTTTAGGACGTGATATTAGGGTAGTTTTGGTTTCACCAGAAGGAGATTATTACCCCTTCACTAGCCGTTTAAAGTTCTTCTTCACCAATAATATGGTAGAATATGAGGCTTGCATATTAGGGCTAAGAGAGGCCATTAAAAGGAAAATATGTAATCTGAAGGTTTTTGGAGACTGCATTGGTTATCTACCAAATACGTGGTGAATGGGAGACAAAAGATGCAAAGTTGGTAGAATACCACAAGTTGGTTCTCGAATTAACTAAAGAATTTGATGAGATCACCTTTAAGTACCTCCCCAGAGAAGAAAATCAGATGACAAATGCATTGGTCACCTTAGCTGCTATGTTTAAAGCAAGTGAAGGCTCAAAGATGATGCCTATCAAACTAAAAATGTTGGACTCTCCAGCTCATTTCTATGATGTGGAAGAAGAAGCAGATGGCCAACCGTGGTACTATGAGATTGTGCAGTATATAAAGTTTCAGCAATACCCACCTTAGGTAACTGAGAATGAAAAGAAAATGATAAGGAAATTGTCATCAGGGTATGTTCTTGATAGAGAAATTTTGTACAAGAGAAGTCTAGATCAGCTGCTTCTGAGATGTGTGGATGCAAAAGAAGCTCAGTTGATTTTAGAAGAGGTTCATGAAGGAGTTTGTGGAACCCACCCTAGTAGTTTCACCATGGCCAAAAGAATCATGCGCTTTGGATATTATTGGTCAACTATGGAAGGAGATTGCATCAATTATTCTCGTAAATGCCACAAGTGTTAGATTTATGCTGATATGGTTTATACCCCTCTTCAGTCACTCTATGTCATGTCATCTTCTTGGCCATTTTCCATGTGGGGCATAGATGTCATTGGTTAGATTCATCCAAAGGCGTTAAATGGAAATCGATTTATTCTGGTAGCCATCGACTACTTCACAAAGTGGGTTGAAGTAGCCTCGTATGCAAACGTTACTAGATCTACGATTTGCAAATTCTTGAAAAAAGAAATCATTTTCGATATGGCTTGCCTGAAAGTATCATTATCGATAATGCCTCCAATCTGAATAACAAGATAGAAGGAGTCTGTGAGCAGTTCAATGTCAAACATCATAAGTGATATACCACCCAAAGATGAATGGGGCAGTAGAGGCTACAAATAAGAATATTAAGAATATAGTCGCAAAAATGGTGGATACATATAAAGACTAGCATGAGAAGTTACAGTTTGCCTTATATGCATACCGAACTGCAGTACGAACGTCCACCGGGGCAACACTATTTTTTTTGGTTTACGGAGTAGAAGTAGTATTGCCAATAGAGGTAGAGATACCATCACTCCGTGTCTTAATGGAGGCAAAATTGGAGGAGGCAGAATGGATCCAGGCGAGATACGAACAGCTGAATCTAATTGATGAAAAGAGGTTAAAGGCATTATGTCATGGGAAGATGTACCAAAGAAGGATGATACGGGCTCATGACAAGAAAGTTCACCTGAGAGAATTCCAAGAAGGTGATTTGGTGTTAAAGAAGAAGTTACCAATCCAAAGTGATTCCCGAGGAAAATGGGCACCAAATTGGGAGGGACCTTACATTGTAACAAAGGTTTTCTTAGGTGGGGCATTAATTTTGGCTGAAATGGATAGAAAATAACTTCAGAGCTCGATAAATTCAGATTCTGTCGAAAAGTATTATGTCTGAAGAAGAAAAAGAAAAAAGAAAAAGAAAGAAAAAAAGAAAAAGAAGAAAAAAAGAAAAAAAAGAAAAAAGAAAAAAGGAAAAAGAACAAAAAAGAAAAAGAAAAATAAAAAAGAAGAAAGAAAATGGGGGTTCAAAATGAAAACCCGTAAAGGGCGTTTTGAAACTGAAGGAGAACTTGAGTTGAAAACCCATGAAGGGCGGCTCAGGTAGAGGTGATAAGTGATTCTCTTGAGGATATGACATAGATGAATTATATATCTTCTCGCATTGTCACCAATTTTGAAGTCAGCTCGGCATGGGTAGCATTCAGGGCGTTTTGACATGAGGAGTTTTGGTCATTGATATCTGAATATTTGTAATTTCTTTTCTGTTTGCCACAGTATTGCTAAAATTTTGTTTCTTGGGCTTTCTTTTCTTTTCTTGGACCCTTTTCCTTTTTCACATAAGCATCTTGCATGGAAGTTAGAATTAAAAATGTTTGACATCATTTAAAGCATGCAAAAGATTTTTTAGCATTACTTTGAAATTTGTTTAAAAGGGTACTTGAACTATGAGGCGTTCCGTGGTTAAGATTTGAATCTGGGGCATGAAGAGCCAACATATAAAAACTTTCAAGAAGGAAATAAGTTTTGCGGCAAAGATTCCCATGCAAGAAATTCAAAGTACACAGTAAAGACAAGAACTTGAGAACTCTCAAGAAACTTTGAAGGTTTTTGATGTTACTTTAAGGCAACATGTTGCAAAACAGAGATACCTATACAAGATAGCTTGTCTTCCACAACAATGACATTGAAGGAGATATCCAAAGATGAGAGGTTTTCATTCGAGTTTCAGAGCCACTCAAGGAGGCTCGTCACTAAATATTGATGATAGTTCGATCTGGTTTGATGGATGATTCAGTCATTCTTCCACAACAATGAGAATAATTTTACAGACATTGGAAGAGATGTAAGGGTTTTCATTAAAATTTCAGTGTCGCTCACGAAGGCTTGTTACTGAATATTGATGTATCAACTACAATGATAGTTCAACTTGATTCGGTGGTTGGCGTATCTCACTTGCTAATCAAAATGCTAGGAGCCTATGCTCCCTTAACTAGACAAAGGCTACAAGAGTGTTCAAGAATCTCAGGATAAAGTCAGTCCTTCCAACCAGGAGTACAAGATAACTGGATTGAGTGAACAAATATGCAAGATTCAAACGAACTGAGGAAATACAGAAAAAAATGACCATTCAAATGAAAAGTAAAAGAAGCATGCATACATTTGATAGGCATCCTCAAGGGCATGCACATCATAATCATAGCATCCATTCTTTTTTTTGAAAGGTTTGGAGCATTGCTTATCCATCCGAGCATAAGGAGGATGGAAGCTTTTTCAGTTTCCTTATCTATCCGAGCATGAAGAGGATAGAACCTGCCTATCTATTCAGGCTTGAGTGGAGTAGAACCCTCTTATCCATCTGAGCATAAGGAGGATGGAACCTTTTTGAGTCTGCTTATCTATCCGAGCATGAGAAGGATAGAACCTGCCTATCTATTCGGGCTTCAAGAGTATAGAACCCGTTTATCTATTTGAGCATAAGGAGGATAAAACTTGCTTATCTATCCGAGCACGAGGAGGATAAAACCTGCTTATCCGTTTGAGCATGAGGAGAGCAGAACCCTTTAGTCTATTTAGGCATCGAGTTTTGACAGGTTTGGTAATGGGTGAAAATCGGTGTCTTTTATTCTTTGCTCTATTCTTGTTTCACTGGAATGGCCAAAGAGGGGCAGTTGTTGTCCCTGATTTTTCACCTTTGTTTTTTTATATATCTTGTTGTTGTATTATTGTCTGTTACTTTGTATACTTCTTTAAATTGTTTTAGAATTAGTTGTCATAAAACCCAAAAAATGTTTATTAAAAGAAATAGGACCATTGAGTCCAATACATAAACAATAAAGGCATGTTCGGCCCGTTTTGCTAACAAAATTAAGTCAAAAGAATAATAAGGGAGACCATTTGTATTAAAATAAATGTGCATTTACAAAGGAGGCCTGTTTAGCCCAATCTTATCCAAACAAAACCCTAACAACCATTTCTTTTCTATGTGCGCAGCTAAATTAAGACCGTTGGATCGAGGGACTAATCCAACGGTGCAGGTCACACCCAGTTGGAGAAGTTTAAGCGCCACAATTCCCAACCATTAAATCAATGAGTAATCTAACGGTCTAGATCGCTCTAAAGCAGGTCACATGGATCGCCACTCGCTCGTCGCTTCACCTTCCAGTTGTTGATTCATCTTTTCTAAAGAACGCTTGAGCTGATTCTGTCACCGTTTGCTCCTTTTCGGCATCCTCCTCGCTGTTCGTAGTCACTAGAAACATGCAAAAAGGGAAACAAAAAGGGTTAAATCCCTAAAATAGAGCACAGTCAACAAAACCAATAGAAGACCTAATCCCTAAATTGAAGCCATGGCTGAGATTAAGCAAAATCCGAATCAAATCGAAAGTAATTTAGGGTAGAAAATTAGGGATTCATTTGTGTAATTCAAGCAAATATGTAACTATATAAACCCCTGTAAATTTCACACACGATACACACAATAGACAAGAGATACAATGCATGCAAATACTCATAAAAAGCATTCAGATTCAAGTGTAGCAAGCAAAAGGTTGTAAGCAATTCTTAGAGAAATAAAGCAAGAATTCTTCTGGTATTCTCTTTTTCATGTTTATATTTCAAAAAAATAAGAAAAAGGGATAAGTTTTACCTTTGCTTTTTTGAAACACCACCGCTAAAAGTATTCAGAGTTAAGTTCAGATGATGGATGCATGCTTGGTTGCATACTGGATTCTGGAAAATCAATATGAGATGGAGGTTTTTTTTTGAAATTTGATTTCAAAAGATGGTTGGTGGATATAACACTTGGTTTCTTTTTGAAAAGGATCAAAAGGATTCGAAATAATTGGGGATTTTAAAACTGGAAAAACGTTTTTCTGAAGTTTTCATCGCCGACAATGATGGCTGGTGCCAATTGATGGTACCCGGCACGACGGACGTTCATCATAATCTCCAGATTCATGGAGAAAATGATGAACAATTTAGAGGATTCATTTGGAGGAGGATTTGATCAAATAAAGGAATGAGACCAATTTTTTTTTTGTTTTTGATTTGAGTCTTAAATACGGACCCGACGACCCGACCCGAAACAGTTTACGACCCGCGCCCCTACACTTTTGTCATTTTCCTTGTAATTTGTCCATTGCATTTTAATTTCCTTTCAATTTGGTCACCAGTTTTTTAAAAATATATAAAATAAAAAGGTTTTAATTTATCCCTTTTCTTTATTTAAAATTCCATACTTATTTAATTTCTGTTAGACCAAAGTAATTTAATTTCATTACTTCCTTGCTTTAATTGCTTGTTGAAAAAGATTAGTTTTGATCCTTAGGAATAGGATCTTGAAAACCTAGTTAGAGCCTTTGTGTGATGGAAAACTTTCTTCTTATATTAAAATAAAACAGACTTAATTACACTTGAACTTTAATAGATAAAATAAAATGTAGACATTTTTAGGGTTATTGATCACTAATTAGGTTTTAATTAAAAGGCTACAACTCATTTAATTATTTCCATAGGTTTGTTTTAAAAGTGAAAACTAACTGATGCGGTGTCTTACAAAACAGAAATGATGGGTTAGCACCAGGAGTGTTTGCGGTGATTGGAGTTCATTTTCCAGGCGGTAAGGCCGTTAAAATAGACTTATATTCATAAAACAAAAGAATAAATCGAAATCTTGAGAAATTTACAAAGTCCAATTTTGAAAACTTTATTTGAAATCAACAAGGTACCAATTTTTGGGTGTTGTGGTGGTGTTAACCCTTCCCCACACGTAATTGACCCCCAAACTCATTTTCTAGTTTTCGCAGACCAAAAATGTTGTTTTAATAAATAAAACGTTTTATTAAAATAACATCATTTTAAAAGTGATCAAATTACACTTTTTTTTTAAAAAAATTGGTGGCGACTCTATTTTTTTAGTTTTCAAAATGTCGGGCCTCCTAAAAGAGGGTTGCGACAGATCCCTCCAGTTAATTATACGGTTACGGTTCTGATATAGCAATCCCTATCCCCATCCTCATTTAAGCTTCGGTGATAAAACTTCGTCCGTCCCCGTCTCTGTGGGTGAAGATTTTGGTTATTCCCTATCCCCATCGATTTGAATCCCCACGATTTCCAGATACTTCCCACCCAATTCCCACCCTTATACTAGACCTCCAGGAACTTTACCAAGTGATATGGAGGATACTCGGCAAAAAAGGAGAGAACGATGCAAAGTTGTCACTCCTCGAAGTGGCAAACAAGTTGAGAATTCAACACTAGCAAAAGAGCCAACTGTCTACCATGAGAATACATTGCAAACAATTGAACCTTAGGAACCTGAGAAAGATGAGGAAAAAACTGATGATGCCAGACCGTAATCTGATGCCAAATCTCAATCTGATACCAGGCTGCTACCTGATGCCAGACTTCAATCTGATGTTAGCACTACTTTGGCAAATCCAGTGGAGCCAACATTTATTTATTCGCCACCTTTTCCACAAAAACTCCAGAAACACAAGCAGGATCAATAGTTTAAGCGTTTCTTGGAAGTACTTAAAAAACTATAGATCAACATTCCATTAGTGGAAGCTCTCGAACAAATGCCCAAATACATTAAATTCATGAAGAACATCTTGTCCAAAAAGAAGAAGATGGGTGATTCCGAGACTATCACACTTACTGAGTAGTACAGTGCAATGATAACCAAAAGATTACCACCAGAACTAAAAGATCCTGGGAGTTTCACTATTCCCTGCACGATTGACAATAAATTCATGGGAATGGCACTGTGACTTGGGAGCCAACATCAATCTAATGCCAATGTTAGTTTTCAAAAAACTTGGCATTGAAGCAAGACCTACTATGGTAACACTTCAGCTAACAAATCGATCTTTTGCACATCCCAAGGGTAAGGATGAGGATGTGTTGGTAAAGGTAGATCAATTTATATTTCCTATTGATTTCATTATTTTAGAATATGAGGCTAATGTTGATGTCCCAATAATATTGGGAAGACCATTTTTCCATGAGTAGGACTTTAATTGATGTTCCAAAAGATAAGCTTACTATGCGTATGAATGACCAGTAGGTTACATTTAACGTTTTTCAAGCTCTTAAGTGTGTAGATGATCTTGAGGAATGCCAAGTTGTTGAGCTGATGGAGTCCATTCTTAATGTGGACATAGCATAATTTTTCCAGGGCACAAATGTTGATGCCATGGAGCAGGATGATGAAGATATGATGAGTGAAAAATCTGAGGAACTAACCATGCTGAGTGATGTCGTAAGTTATTACAGGAGATCTAAGCCACTTGAGTTGGCCGACAGAGAGATCAGAGCACCAAAGCCATCTAGTGAGGAGCCACCAAACTTGGAACTGAAACAATTGCCAAGTCACCTCAAACATACCTCGACATCAAAAGGAGAAAGGAGCATCAAAGCCTAAGCACTACTGGGGTGCTGAGTTTGATCAAAGGTTCTCGAGACCTACAATAAAGAGATACTTTGGTTTTCTAAGGTGGTTGTTTAAAACCACCATGGCAAAATATTCTCTTTCATTGTGAAACTGGAAGTTTGGAATACTCAAAGGAAAGCAATCCTTCGACTTTCTACATTGGTTATTCAAATAAAAGATTGCTACAACCTACCAACCAAGGGCTAAAGACTAAAGCACTATTGGGAAGGAAGTCAGATTAATGCCAATGAGACCATTCTCCTTGTGGACATTCAGTAAATTTTTTCCAACCCAGTCTGATCATTGTAAATATGTTTAGGAGAGTTATTTTCTTTCCAGTACTTAGGATATCTCGGTTTTAAATTTTAGTTTTTCGTTTTATTTTTTTTATTTTGAAAGGTCTTTGATTATTAGCACAATAAATTTTTCCGAGAGACAGTTTTGTTCCCGAGTCACCCAAGGTTGAATCGACCACTCAATTGCTAGCTGCTGTTGTGTTATGCTCCCTCTTCTCATGCCAAACAACATTATAACGCAAACCTAAATTTAATGCTAGAAGAAAAGAAAAGAAAAAAGAAGAAGAAACCCTTGGTGAAAAAAATTGAGTTTGGAAAGTAAAATTGACTAAAGAAGTTAAAAGATACTTGATGCAAACCACCAGCACTTCATGCACACTTGATGCAAAAAACATTATGATGCAAACCTAAATTTCAACACTTGAAATTGCTTTGAGTTCTACTGGCATTACTATTGTGAGATGTTGAGAACAAAACTAGGGACAGATTTTGCTTGCTAGCTTGTGTTGTTAATCAGGTAAATTTTTTCGAGGTATATTATTTTAGTTTTTTGTTTTTATAGTTTTTGCATTACTTGAGGACAAGCAATGAGCTACGTTTGGGGGTGTGTTAAGTCCTTAAAAGTACTACTTTTCATGCATATATGACCATGATATTGCTTGACTTTAGGTACATATTAGTACGTTTTACTAGTAGTTTCATGCATTTGCATCTAGGAGTTGAGGAATGTGTATTTTCATAATGAATATGTGTTTTTCTAGTTGTGGTTTGCAGAATCAGGTGGATATAGGATGGAAATGCCAAGCACGGACGCAAAAGAATGCATGACGGAAATGTCGAGCACGAATGGCAAAAGACTGCAAGAGGATAACACCACGTGTGGTTGAAATACCATGGAGAAAAATGGCAAGCTTGGTTGGCAAAAGAATAATGCCCAAAAAAATCACACCACGTCAAAACCACGTCACCCCTAGTTGCAATAACGTGTAGATGATGCGTCTGATGATGATGTCAGCCCTAGTTACTATAATGCATGGTGCCGCGTCCAAAGAGTGCGACATCGAAAAAACCCTAATTAGGGCTTCGCTAGCGCCTATATAAAGAAGTTCAAGAATGAGAAAATGGAGAGCTAGAGCTGCAAGGAGAAGATAAGGGTAGAAGCAACCTGGGCAGATTTTCCAAGAGCTCTAGATCCATGGAAGGGCTGTATTGAAAGAACTCCTTTGTTTCTTATCTCTTGAATTTATTTTTGGTTTTTTGTGATGATGAATCAAAATGATGATTTTTTGTTGGTTTCCCTGACCATGACCTAATATTTTACATTGGCTAGGGGTGTTTGTGATGAACAAATAGTATTTTCAGTTTTTAATAATTTCATGCTTTGGCATTATTGTCTATTTCGCATGTGTTTAAATTTCATATATTTATTGCCATCGACAATTGGCATTGAATGCTCATTATCCTTTGATATCTTAATAGACTTAGGAGATAACAATCAATTGCCAAATATTAAGGAGAGAAACTTCAATAGAAGATATTCAAGTAGATGAACTTACACTTGAAGTGATTCTACCCCTTATGAATAAAGATTGAATCTTCACCAAGTTAATTGTTTGAAAACTCGCTATGGACATATTGGTGTTAAAATTAATTAACTTAGGGTATTGTCATCGATAGAGGCAATACTAACTTAAAATCTGCTCGGCATTAAAACTAAAGTTTAATGTTATTAGTTGCTGCTTTTGTTAGTGTGAAATCCAAACATCCTTTGCCAAGCATTCTAATCATCATTACACTAGTTGTTTGCCAATCTACTTGGATCTTTACTTAAGTTTCTTTATCATTTTAATTTCTTTATTTCTTTTAATTTTACACGATACCTCAATCAATTGTCATCACATTTATTTTCCAGTTCACAAGTATTAATCGTGGCAATTAATTCCTGGACAATCCCTGTGGAGACGATACTCAACTCACTACTATATTACTTGCTGATCGTGTATACTTGCACGTAAAAAGACGTATTCTTGGCATTATTTGATTGCATATTTTCACTGAATCCTCAATCTTTTGCCATGAAATATTCCGTCACATTATACTCAAACCAATATTTATTAAAGCGACACAATGTACCTCCTCCGAAGTTCGTTTGAGAAAATTTATGGTTCTTTGGTTGGCAATCACCTCTTTGCATCTATTCTTTGTACTACCATGTACAGTACGAGTTGATCCCATGTTGATTTCTTGTGTCCAGGGCTAGGGTTGGCAAACAGGTACAATTTTGAGGATTCCATGTTGTACCTGCCCATTTGAGGATGGAAGTTTGGTGGGTAGTGTGCGGGTATGGATGTAAAAAAATCATACCCACCGTAGGTAGTGGGTAGGTTTGAGACCTTACCTGTCCCGTATTTGCACACTTAGCATCCCTCCACCCACTAAATACCCATCATAAGAATTTCGAACCCTTATAGATTGAGGAATAAATTCATAAACTGTTTTATAAACCCTAAGATTTTATAAGACATGCCTTGTAATTTAACCAATTTTTAGGGTATAAACATTCTTTGCAATTGTCTGTCTCAACTTCTAAATATCAATTTTTTAGAATCAGTTTCTTCTCTCTATTCCCTATATGGCTACTTTCTGTTCTAGCTCCCTTCGCCGAATTTTGTGTCTTCGATGTATTTCCTTACACTGCGGACCTCCATGGTAAGTGTTTCTTCGACCCTTTTTTCTCCGTTTCTCTGTTGTGCCATATTAGCTCACCTTTGTTTCATATTAACTCTATCATAACTCATGAAATTTGAAAAAAATCTATAAACATCTTCTTTATCCAAAACCACTAGGCTCTACTTTAATTAAGAGAAATGATGAAATATGAACCAAGAAAAAAATGAGCTTTGTTTGATAGACTGCAACTAAACGTTTCCGAAGTTCAAGACTGGTGATTCTTGTTTTGATGAGTTCTTTCATTGCATGCCAATTCAAGACTAGATTATTTTTAATTAAAGTAATAGTTCGAAATGATAAAATCTAATGTTTGTTTGAGGTCGTCTATATCATGAATGAAAAGTGTATATGAAAATTTTTGGGCTTTCGTTCCATTTCGTTTTGAATTTTTTTGTAGTTTTCAACTAAGTTAATGTCAGTTCTAACTTCTAAGCATTAGATACCCTTTATTGATTTCACGATCAATTGGCAATTATTTTTTAATTAGAAGATATTATAATTATAAATTCCAAGAATATATATATTATAAATTCTTATAGTTAATAAAGCTGAAATTATAACCCTAAACTACATTTGAATTTGACATGTAAGCTTTAGTTGTAAATTTCTTAAAAGTAGAAAATTTCTCTGTAATTTTATTTTAAAAACAAACGAAAAGAAAGTTTAACTTCTTTTCAATTAATTCAAAGTATAATATTTTTATAACAATTTGGGTATTTCTTTTAAGAAAATAAATGACTTTTCACGTTAATGAATATTATGTTTTGCTAGGCACAATGCGAAATTTTTTTCTTGATGTTGAATATAATAGCTAATATGATTTTCTTAATCGTGAAAACGAAAGTCCTATATATATATTGTTGCATCCTTTATATTTGAAATATTTTTATATGAATTTGAAAAATTATAATTTTATTATAATTGTAATTGTAGAATGCATAATTACATACAAAGGTGAACACAATAGCACTACCACCTCATTACATCAATCTCAAAACCATCCACTACGCCAAGTTATACCCCAATTTCTTTAGGTGATAACAAAAGCCCAAAGCAATCTAATACTGCAAACTCTGTGATTCTTCCTATACCTACAAGGCATACATCAACAACTTGAACTCATTTTACAAGAAAACGAGCTGGGGAGGAAATAAAAGCTGAATATAACTACTGTAATAAGCAACTTGATGGGATCAAGAGCAGGGACAAGTCACTTAACCGAACATACGAAGAAATATGTCAAAAATCCTTAGATATTTGACAAATAAGGTTATATGAGACATAAGCTAGAGATGGTGGTTTGACTGACAATCTTTCCTTGGCACTATATGAATTCCACCAAGGCCATGAGAGAAAAGACTTGACAGAAAAGATCATTTTGCATGAATATCCCTTTAGTATGGTTGAGCATTATAGCTTTAGGAAGTACTCTAAGATACTTCAACTGAACTTTAAAGTTTTTTGTCGCAATACAACCAAGAAAGATATCATGCAAAGATGCGAGGCTGAAAAAGAGAACATAACTGCATTGTTGAGGGAAATTAATAGTAGTATCGCTTTGACTATCGACATGTGGACCTAAAGCAATCAAAGAAATAGATACATGGCTGTCACGACACACTTTATTGACAATGGATAAAAACTCCGAAGTCGAATACTTAGTTAATATTATTTAATTTACTTATATTTCTTTTTTCCTGTTCATTTTACTCTCCTTTATTTTATGTGTCCATGCATGTCACATTAATGTGATAGATTTTTGTACGTCCCGACACCTCACACAATTGAGATTCTTGTTGAATAATTGAAAGAATGCATCCGCTCTTGGAATAATGATATTAGATCATCTTCTTTAATTGTGGATAATTGCACAATTAATGATGCTATGATTGATATTTTGCTTCAAGAGTTTCCTTATGGATCATTTATGTTGCATGAACGTTTTCTTTATATGTGTTTAATATAATGGCACAATCGTGGATTTGGAAACCTTTAATCAAGTTGTTACAAAAACTAGATGCTCTAGACTCAATCAATGAAAATTGGCTGAGTGTCAAAAATTGAATTTCTTCAAACTTTGAATTTTGACAATAATATGAATAATATTGTTAGATAATATGTAATAAAAAAAGAATGAACGAAAATGGAGTTGAAACGAAAATGGAGTTGAAACAAAAGAGTTATTCAAACATGAATTTTCATGGGGTAATATGAAGCAAGAAAAATCCCTTGGCAAATATGGAGGACGAAATTGATATGGTTGAATAGAGATGGCATGATGGTTGTTGAAGGATATTTTTCCTCGGGCACCCTCTTAATCGTAATTGAATAGGCAAATACCCTCAAGTGGCTCTAACCCACCCTCATAGATGCAATTACCTAGGCAAGCAAGAATGTGAAGATAATCACCCTCACAAGAACTTGAAGAACTTATGTTGAAGAATACTTCGAAGGAACAAGCTATCAACACTTATAAAAACGAACTCACTAAGTATTTCATATATCAAAGAAATTCTGAATTACAATAGTGGAGGCATTTTCCTTTTATAGGTGAAGGATGATCCAAAGAATATAACTTATACTATGACAAGGAAAGACTAAATAATTAAAAATAACAAAGAAAATCAACACATAAACTCCTTGTGTTGGGTGGATTTGATGGAGGCCCTTGGATGAAATTTAATCCAATGATTGAGCTTGATTCAAGGGAGATAATGACATGACAGATCTGGTCTCTTGATTTATGGTGATCGATGGCTTGGATGAAGTCCTTCATGTCTTGGGAGGCAAGGTTTTAAGGAGGGAAGATAAGGCTGATTACATTTGTTTACTTATTCTAAGGCCTAATAAAATAAAAAATAACTTAAAATACTATGTGAAATAACTCATGAATTAGACCTAAAATGAAAAAATAAACCAAAAGATAAGGATATGTGATTAATCACGTATGTGATTTTCTAGCATGCACAGTCTTCACTAAAATGGTCGTTTCTTGAGCTCCCGATGTTAGATTGATGCATTTCAAAGTGAGTTAGAAAGATAAGAGAATGCTCAAAAAAGTTGAAAAGAGACCTTATGGTCTAAATATGCTCGGATCCCAATCAAAAGGTTGAAATAAATCGACTGAATTTATGGACTTGCAATTAGACCTCTTCAAACATGTATTAGCGTTGTTGTGCTCACATACTTAATTTGATTGTTCAAGATATTTTGAGTGTTGTGATAAAAAATGGTCCTGATAGAATTAGTGATAGTGTTGCCTTTGGACTACTTCAGATAAAATAAATAAATTTTTTTGAGCAAGTAGATAAGCAAGTAGTTCCTGGATGTACAAAAAAAGTTGTAACTTGATTACTAGACTAGTTTGAATTTGACGTATGATATGCTTGTGGTTTCTTTAAAGTATAAGGAGGTATTTGTTGTCTTGAGTGGCCATAAAAATTTGTTTAAGAATCTGCCACTCAATGAGGAATGAGATAAGGTGGAAAAAATTTGTTAATTATTGGAAGTGTTTAATGATATTACACTTATATTTTCTGCCTCAAAATATCCCACAACAAACAATTATTTTCCATGTATTTGTGGGCTTAGAATAACTATTTTGAATTGACTTTCATCATCTTATGATTATATAAGAAAGATGGTGCAAGTAATGTTGGAAAAGTACAAGTATTGGGCTAATGTTAATTATCTTGTGGAAGTGGCGACTATACTTGATTCTAGGTTCAAGATGAAACTGATTTGTTTATATTTTGCTAAAATTTATGATGAGTTTAGTGTCCAAACTGAGATTGATAGAATTCATGGTCTTCTACGTGAATTGGTGGATGAGTATGGATATAAGAATGATAAAAGCCAAGCTAGTAAAAGCAAAACAAAATATTTTGGTTTTTTACTGCCAATAAGAAAAAGCCGATATTGAATGAGTTTGTAGAATATGTAGAGCAAGATATTGATAAAATTCTAGAAAAACTTGATTTTGACAAGTACTTGGAAGCTGTAAACATACTACTTGTTGATGATTTTGATTCTTAATTGGTGGAAAACAAATAGAAATAGCTATCCAACTCCCTAACAAGTAGCAAGGGATATTTTGAGCATTCTTGTCTCCATTGTACCATCAAAATCTGCATTCAACACAAGTGGTCGAGTAATTGGTCCATATCGTAGTCGGCTACTTTCAGAGATGATTGAAGCATTAATGTGCGTTCAAAAAAGGTCATGAAAAAGGTTACAACCTAAATTCTTATCCTGTTCACTAAAATCCAAACCCTTAACACTCATGGTAGGAATTTGGGTTCCAACCTAAAATCCTACCCAACAACCTGATTGCTTATGGAAACCATAAGATTTTAGGTTCTATGTCGATCCTAAATTATTACCGAAAAGGTAAGAAAAATAGTTACAACCTAAATTCTTACCCTAGTTCACACTCTTAGCACTCATGGTAAGAATTTATGTTCCAACCTAAAATCTTACCCAACAACTTGATGCCTTATGAAACCTCTAAAATTTTAGGTTTCAACCTAAATTCTTACCTTGTCCAACCTAAATTATTATCAAAAAAGGAAAGAAAAATGGTTAAAACTTAAATTCTTACCCTATTCACCAAAACGCAAACCCTTAACACTTATGGTATGAATTTAAGTTCTAACTAAAAATTTTACTCATCAACCTGATTTCTTATGAAACTCGTAATATTTTAGGTTCCAACCTAAATTCTTAACGCTTTCAACCTAAATTGTTACTAAAAAGGTAAGAAAATGGTTACAACCTAAATTCTTACACTAGTCTTAACACTCATGGTAAGAATTTAGGTTCCAACATAAAACATTACCCAAGAACCTGATTTCTTATGAAACTCGTAAGATTTTAGGTTGCAACCTAAATTCTTACCGTGTCTACCCTAAATTGTTGTCGAAAGGGTTAGATAAAAGGTTACAACCTAAATTCTTACCCTAGTTCACCAAAACCCAAGCCCCTAACACTCATGGTAAGAATTTAGGTGGCAACCTAAAATCTTACCCAACAACATGATTGCTTAATAAACCCCTAAGAATTTATGTTACAACCTAAATTCTAACTGTGGCCAACCTAAATTGTTATTAAAAAGATAAAAAAATAAGGTTACAACTTAAGTTCTCACCCTAGTTCACAAAAACCCAATCCCTTGACACTCATGGTAAGAATTTAGGTTCTAACCTAAAAAATCTTACCCAATAACTTGATTTCTTATGAAACCCCTAAAATTTTAGGTTCCATCTTAAATTCTTATCGCATCCGGCCTAAATTGATAGCGAAAAGTTAAGAAAAAAAATATGCTAAAACATAAAATTTTACCCTAGTTGACCAAAACCAAAACCATTGACACCCATGGTAAGAATTTAGGTTGCAACCTAAAATCTTACCCATCCAACTTAATTTCTTATGAAACACATAAGGTTGTAGGTATAACCTAAATTCTTACCGTGACAGAGTTAAATTGTTATCTAAAGGTAAGAAAAAAGGTTGTAACCTAAATATTTACTCTAGTTAATCAAAACCAAATTGTTGGGTTGAACAATCAATGGAAATGGCCAAGAGGGGGTGAATTGACAAATAAAAATTTGGTGGAAGCAAATTTCAAAAGCAATAAAAAATGAGACAAGTGATTTATAGTGGTTCAACCTTCTCAATAAGGTTTACATCCACTACCTTAGCTATCCACACAAAGAATTTTCACAAATTCACTAAATTTGTCTTTCCTTTTCGGTTAAAGGAGATAACCTCACAAACCTAGACTTATACCCTAAAGTCTAGTGATCCATTTCCCTAAAGGATGAATACAAATAAGCAAACTATGAAAAACCTCACAAGGTAGTTTGTTTGCACAAATAAAGTTCAATAAAACCCCACACACTTGAATAAAAAGACTACAATAAATAACACTCAAGTGGGTTTACAATAATTTGACAAATTGAGCTCAAGGGTGTTGGATATGTGCTTGAATGCTTTACAGTTGTTGTCTTGTTGAAGAAGCTTTAGAGACTTGATTTTATACTCCCTCATTGGTTTCTAGTCGTTTGGGTAGTTGAGATATTGAATAGAGCTGTTGGGATGTAAATCTCCCACAATAAATGTTGTCTCACAACACTGGGCATCGATACATGAGCTACCATATCGGTGCCTACCAAAAATTGAAATAGCCATTGCAACAAAGGGGTACCGGTACGCGAGAAGGTGTATTTGTACAGAGTGAAAAGTTTACAAAGGGTATTGGTACAAGCTGTACCATATCAGTACTCATTTTGCTCACCGGAATCCTTGGAACATTTTGCTAAAACACCATATCGGTACACGTATAGTTGTACCAATACACATATCAAAAAGTTTAAATTTTGGATCCAAGCAACTGACAAGTCTTAACGCTCAAAAACCAAATTTAAAATTATTAAACCCCCGTACTAGTATGCCATAGACCGACCGGTACTCGAAGAACAATTTGGTTATAGTTTCAAAAAGTCGTACCAGTACATGTAAAGTCGTACTGGTACACGTAAGCCATTAAGCATAAGTTTGGTTTCCAGTAACGAAAACCCGTACTGGTACCCAGTTACCGAATTGGCTAGTTGAGTACCAAAGTACTTAAAAAATATTTGAGGATTCAAAATTTGACTTAGAAAATAGTTTAAGTTCAAATGTTTATCAATTTTGTGAGTAAATTAAGTACCTTAAAAATTTATTTGTTTTACAATTAAGTCCTTGTTGATATAACAAAACCAAATTAAGTACCTCAAATATAGGTTTAATAATCTCTACCTTTTTGTTATAACAAAACCAAAATAAATTTTTAGTTCACTCCCTATTACTTTAAGACCAAAAAGCTATTTGTTTCTGAAAAACCTTTGAAAAAAATTATATCTCACACTTCTCCCCCTTTTGTTAAATCAATAGGGAAAAATAAAACAAACATAAAGCAATATAGTTCAAAATAACTCCAAAGATAATATAAAAACCATAATATTATAAAGTCCAAAGCATAAAAATTCAAGATATAAAATATCCAACAAAATTAAAGACATAAACCAAAATAAATAGTCATAGGAAATATCAAATAAAACATAAGTGCATAAACTCAAAACCTAATAGATATGATATGATATGCAAAGCTCTAAGCCTAAGGAGCATCTTCATCGTCTTCCTTTTCCTCATCGTTATCTCCATGAACATGTCCAAGCCACTCCTAATGAAAAGCGGTAAGGGAGATGTCCATAGAAGACAAATAGTGCTTAATGGTAGTCAATCTTCCATCTATGGAAGTCAAACGGGTGTTGATAGAGTTGTGTCCATGGTGGAAAACTTCCCATCAAGGTAGGTCATGAGAGCATTAAGGAAGGTGGAGTAACCGGAGCCTTGAGAATATCCTCAACTTGTTCAACATCTACGGGGACTTCACCGTGAAGATTGGCATTGCGAATCCATTCACCATTGATAAAGGTAAACTTGGCCTTCTGAAGGGATCATGCATCAATAAGCTCGGTAAGGGTAACCCCAAGGTCAAAACAGAAATCGATGTCGAGCTTCTGAAAAATGAAGCTAAGGATGGTTCTATAGGAGGAAGACTTCAAAAGTGCTGTATGGCGAGTGTTGACGATGTGGACTATCTCGGCAAATATGATTTGGGTGAGGTTAGGGCATTTTCTCTCACGAAAGCAATAAAGCCAAAAGTCATCTACCATGCGAATAGTGGACCACTTGCCACCTGATGGTCGAAACCACTAAGTGATGAGGGGGTGAAGGAAATGATCACGGGCTTCGAGAACAGTCACTAAGCCACTATAGGTTGTAGGAAAAGAGTTTTCATCATCAATACCCACATTTTCCAAACCCAAATAATCAGTTATTTTTTGATAATCAAGAGTAAATTTTTTCCCATGACAAAGGATTCAATGGCAATAGTTTCGGTTTTCTCTCGATTTAAAACACATAAGGCATTGAAGTAAAAAATACATAAAAAGTTTTTGTAAACAATACCGAGGATGTTTAAAAAGTTCATAAATTTTCATTCCCTCATTAAATCAAGGTATTTAAAACCAAACTCATCGGAGCACATATAAGAGTAATCAACAATGCACTCATGTAGGACCATAAAGTTTGAAAATTGTTTGAAATAATACGTCGCTTCGAGATAATCTAGTTCATTAAAATAATGGACATAAAGCTGGGCAAGGTTAGGTTTGGTACCATTGTTAACGATATTAGAAGAGTTGGCCGTGGGATCGTCTCTAGAACGTTTCCTTGGAGGCATGATTAAATGGTTTTGATAAAACCTGCAAAATTCAAACCACAAAAACATATGTATACAAGCACATCAAATTCAATCCAATAATTCAACCAACAATCAAGGTAGTGTAAAAATCTATAATGTATAGTTTAGAAACACATACAATTATAAAGAAATTTTTTGATAAATTTAAAACTTGAAAACAATAAAGAAAAATATACAAGTATAAATATATATATTCGAATAAGGGGTCTTGAGCATATCTTTGATGTACTTTGCTTGATTAATGAAGATGACATCCTTCCTTTGTTTGATTTAGAGTCCCAAGAAGAATGAGAGCTCCCCCATCATGCTCGTTTCCAACTCGCCTTGCATTAACTTAGCAAAATCTTAGCAAAGAGATTCATTAGTAGAACCGAAAATAATGCCATCAACATAAATTTGAACTACTAAGATATCATTGCCTTTTCTTTTTACAAAAAGTGTAGTATCAACCTTCCCTTTGTCAAAATGTTTTTCAACTAGAAAATTTGACAATTTTCATACCAAGCTCTAGGAGCTTGTTTCAAACCGTATAAAGGTTTTGGAAGTTTGAAAACATGGTTTGGATATTTTGGATTTTCAAAACCGGGTGGTTGTTCTACATATACTTCTTCATTTATAAAACCATTTAGAAAAACACTTTTAACTTCCATTTGAAAAATCTTAAATTCATGATAACATGAAAATGCAAGCAACATCCTAATACCTTCCATTCTAGCTACGAGTTCATAGGTTTCATCAAAATCATCTCCTTCTTCTTGAGTGTAACCTTGAGCAACAAGTCTAGCATTGTTTCTCACTATGTTACTACTCTCATTTAGTTTGTTTTTAAAAACCCATTTAGTACCTATAGTAGATTTGTTACTAAGCTTATCAACTAATGTTTAACACTTCTTGCATAGCCAGTATCTAATAATCATCATTTAATGCTTCTTTGATATTTTCAGGCTCTTTGCATGAGATAAATGCAACATAATTACATGTATTTCTAAGAGAGGATCTAGTGGTTACCCTTTTGGATAGATCATCCAAAATCTCACCACCTTTGACATAGTTAAACTCCCTTGGGTAGGTGACCTCCCTTTCCTCCAGAGACATGTCTTTCAAGGCTTCTAGAGGTGGGTCTTGTAGTTCTTCTTTCGATGGAACTTCATCTACCTTTGATGATTGTCCTTCACCATAATTGACATCCAAAATTCCCACAATATCATCATTACAAGTATCTTTCCTCGGAAAGAAGTTATCATTGAAAACAACATGAATAGACTCTTTAACCACTAAATTTTTTTTGTTAAATACACGATAGGCTTTAGAGTTTAAAGAGTAACCAAGAAAAATAGCTTTATCACTTTTTGAATCAAACTTGCCTAAATTGTCTTTTCTATTGGTTAAAATAAAACATTTACATCCAAATACATGAAAATAGCTTAGACTTCTTATTTTTGGAAAGCTCATAATGTGTTTTCTTTAAAAGTGGCCTAATCATTACACGGTTAACACCTTCTGCCCAAATATATTTTGGCAAATTATTTTCACAAAGCATGGTTCTAGCCATTTCTTCTAAAATTCTATTTTTCCTCTCAACAACCCTATTTTTTTGAGGTGTGAGAGAAGCCGAAAAGTTATGGCTAATTCCATTTGAGTTACAAAACTCTTCAAAACCAAGATTTTGAAATTCGGTTCAATGGTCACTCCTAACATGAGAAATAGAGTAACCATCATTTTGGTTGCTTTTGAAAATATGATGAATTTTTCTAAAGTCTCATTTTTGGTACTTAAAAATAGAACCCCAAGTAAATCTAGAGTAATCATCAACAAGCACAAATGCATATTATTTTCCACCCTAGCTCATAGTTCTGATAGGGCCAAAAAGATATATATGGGTCGATTGTAAAATTCTACTTGTTGATACATAATTAATGGATTTAAAAGGAACTGTTTTATGTTTGTCTTTAGCACATGCATTACAAATTTTATCAAGAGAAAACTTAATTTTAGGCAAACCTATTATTAGATCATTAGAAACTAATTTTTCAAAAACACTCATGCTAGCATGTCCTAGTTTTCTATGCCACAACCAAGAATCATGCTCATCTTTTGCAACAAAACATGCATTCGAAATATGAATGTCATCTAGATGCACCATGTATATATTTCCTATATTGTGACCAACAAGAACAATTTTATAAGATACAATGTCAATGATTTTGCAACCATTTAAATCAAACGTGACTTTGAAACTTTTATCACACAATTGGCTTATGTTTAACAAATTATGCTTAACATTGTCACTGAAAGTCATTACTCCTCAACTCTTTGGTTTTAGCTCCAAAAATTGACTCTTGTCAGCAGTCATGTGTCTCAAACACCTACTATCAAGGTACCATGAATTTGCACTTGATGTTTAGGCATTGTAGCAATGCCCCCTACAAACATAAAACCAAATCTTGATTTTTGGTACCCAAATTCTTTTGGGTCTATGAGTATTAGCTCCCCAAATCTTGGTTCCATTGGAATCCAAGAAGCAATAACATCAATATTGTTAGAAGTTACAAGTTCCTTAGGAACTCAAACACTTCTAACTCTCTTACCATTAGAGGGCCTTTGGAAGCTTTTATGTTTGTATCCATTAAAGTTTCATTTAACATAGTTGGGTTTTGAATTACTTCCTTTTTCAAAATGAGGTTCCCCAACTTTGTTTAAAGAAGTTTTAAGATCACCCACTTCTTTTTGGTGATCATCATGGACTCTTGAAAGTAAGTTATGCAAGTCTTGATTTTTTTTTCAAAATCTTTTTATTTTGCTTGCATATCCTCAACTTTCCTTTAAAGTTCAACATTAATTTTGAATAAAGAATCATTTTGGTTTTTCAAATCCGAAATAATTTTTTTGTTTTTCAAAATTGATTCTTTATAATTCAAAACTAATACATCATAAGCCTCTTGTAATTCATCATAAGCTTCTTGAATTTCATCAATAGTAAAATCAAATGTAGATAAATTTGAGGTTACCTTAGGATCCCCCACGAATGTCATGAGACATAGGTTAGTTACCTTTTTCTCCTCCTCAAATGACGAGTCTTCATCGCTCCAAGTAGCTATATGTGCCTTGAGCTTCTTCTTCTTTACGAAGCTTTTCTTTTTTTTAATTAGGGACAATTGAACTTGATGTGTCCTGGATTTTTTCTCTCATAGCAAATGATTTGGTCCTTCTCTTCTTCCTTTGGCTTGTTATTGAAACCCTCTCTTCGTTGGAACTTCCTTCCATGGTTGGATTTCATGAACCTTGTGGATCTCTTAGCTAGCATAGTCATCTCTTCATATTGTTCTTCACTAGAATCGCTCTCTTATTGTAAAACTTTGAGAGCAATTCCAACTTTCTTCTTCTCCACTTCATTGTTCTCCTCATCTTCTTTCCTTCATTGCTTCATAAGATCATGAGTGAGAAGTGATCCCATGAGAGCATCAAGCTTCAAGGTCTTGAGATCCTTGGCTTCTATGATGGCAGTCTTATTTGAATCCCATGATTCGGGAAGAAAATAGACAATCTTCCAAACAAGCTTGCCTTTCAGAATGACATCTCCATAGCCCTTAAACCATTGACGATGACAGAGAAATGATCGAACATCTTGGTGATGTCTTCATCTGGTTCCATTTTGAAGTTCTCATAACTAAGATTGAGCAGTCTAATCTTGGTCTCCTTCACTTCATTAGTACCTCATGAGTAACTTCTAGCTTATCCTAAATCTCCTTGGCACTTAAGCAAGAAGATATCTTGGCGTACTCATCCGATCCAAGGGCACAAAACAAGATGTGCATGACTTTGTCATTGAGTTGCAACTTCTTCTAATCATCATCGGTCCATTCTTGCCTTTCCCAAGGAACGAGTCGATCTCTCACTCTCTTTATAGGAATAGTCGGTCCATCCACCGCTACATTCCAAAGGAGTTAGTCATTTGACTTGATGAAAAGCCTCATTTTATCCTTCCAATAAGTTTAGTTCACCTTATTGAAATATGGTGGTTTAGAGATGGATTGTGATTCCTCGAAGTAGTTGCTAGAAGTAAGGGCCATGGCTTGACTAGTGGATTGATTGAGAAACCTTTGGATCTACTCAAGAGGATGTGAAGCCTTCAAATGAGTGTAGCTCTGATACCAATTGTTGGGTTGAATAATCAATGGAAATGGCCAAGAGGGGGTGAATTGATAAATAAAAATTTGGTGGAAGCAAATTGAAAAAGCAATAAAAATGAGACAAGTGATTTATAGTGGCTGAATCTTCTCAACAAGGTTTACATCCAATACCTTAGCTATCCACACTAATAATTTTCACAAATTCACTAAATTTGTCTTTCATTTTCGGCTAAAGAAGATAACCTTACAAACCTAGATGTATACCCCAAAGTCTAGTGATCTCTTTCCCTAAAGGATGGATACAAATAAGCAAACTATGAAAAACCTCACAAAGTAGTTTGTTTGTACAAATAAATTTCACTAAAACCCCACACACTTGAATAAAAAGATTACAATAAAGAACACTCAAGTGGGTTTACAAGAATTTGACAAATTGAGATCAAGGATGTTGGATATGTGCTTGAATGCTTTAGAATTGTTGTCTTGTTTTTGAAGAAGCTTTGGAGACTTGATTTTATACCCCTCATTAATTTCTAGTCATTTGGGTAGTTGGGATATTGAATAGAGTCGTTGGGATACAAATCTCCCACAATAAATGATGTCTGACAACACTGGTATCGGTACACGAGTAACCATATCGGTACCTGCCCAAAATAAAAATAGTTGTTGCAAAAAAGGGGTACTGATACACGAGAAGGCATATCGATACGGAGTGAAGAATTTACAAAGGGTATCGGCATAGGCCATAACGTACCAGTACTCATTTTGTTCACTGGAATCATTGGAACATTTTGCTAAAACACTGTAGCGGTACACGTATAGCTGTACCGGTATGCATATCAAAAAGTTTAAATTTTGGTTCCAAGCAACTAACAAGTCTTAACGGTTAAAAACCAAACTTGACTATGGGGAAATAACCTCATTTGAATTGATGTTTTGGTTGTGGTCAAAGCTTAAAATGCTAGATATTAGATTAGACTTGAATGTTTGTAAGTTTACCGATTGGGTATGTTGTTGTAATGAGCAGAATTTTTCAAAGTTAATGTTATCTATGATTGATGTTATTTTGGTATGTATAAATGTTAGGAGAACCGTAGGAAAATTTATGCTAAAATTTCCTAATGGGCTAATCTTGACAGGTTGAATTGCTCAATGATGTTAGTATGTGAAAATGATAAATTAGATTGATTGAAGCAAATACCATTTTTGGGCAAAATTGATAATTGTAACATGGGAAGGAAAAGTAATTAGGAGCTGTCAAAATGCTATTAGAGTGAATATGGTTGAATGAAATTGATTGGTCCAAAATTTGGTGTTTGCTAAACCATTCTGTATAAGAGTAAATAAAAAAACTTGTTTGTTAAGTCAAGTGCTTAAAGGATTAGTTAAGAACCTTGCATGATTAAAAAAAGAAAGAAGATAAGATACATATCTTGTGGACTACCGAACTTATTCAATGGAATAGGTATTATGAAAGTGTGGTAAAATAGGATTAAATGTTAATATATGTGAACATATTGATAATGTGTGTATTATTTTATGATAGACCAAGAGGATATTGAAGAGAAAGGGGCTAAAGTAGATCGGAATACCGAAAAATTAAAAGGGATTGTCATTCGGGATCAACAGTAGCTTGGAGACAAATTGTAAGTGTGGTTTTAGAGTCTCAGAAAAAGCGTAGTAGCCTTTCTGAGCATAATTCTTTTTAATTGTTTAAGTTTAAAGATTAGCCTTGTATGTGCATGTTCATGTTTGGCTGCGATTGCTTGGTAATCTAGGTAAGTATCCTATTATGGACTACTTGAAATTTATGGTTTGATTTGGTAGTATGACTATTTTTGAATGAATACCCTATTGTGAATGCTTGGCCTAATGATAAAACAAGTCATGATTTGTGACAACTTTTCATTGTGAATGAATATTGTAAATAGAAAGTATACATGTTGAAATATGATGGGTTAAGACTCATTGAATGAAGTCAAGCATGATTGATAAATGTTCTGCCATGAGCCTACTGATAACTCTACAAAATGCATATATTTCATACCTTTTTAAATTGTTAATTGCTTGTTTTTAGGCTCATTTCATGGCATTTAGGTTGAATTTAGCTCATATAGCTGCATGTTGTTTCAGAGCTTTGGTTATTCTGGGTTAATTGTGAAATGGGTGCTGCTTGAGAAGGGTTTTGTCTGGTTTCGTGATGTGCAGATGAGCAGGGAAGAGTAGCTGAAAATGCCATAGCATTTGGACTGAAAGGGCTGGGTCCAGAAAAAGTAAAACACGAAGAAGATATTTTCCAGCCCACATGTGAGAACCCCCATTTGTCTCTTGTGCCAAGCATGTGCCAGGGAATATTCCTTAGGTCACAAGGGGAATGTTTAAGGCACAATACCCTAGGAGCCTCCACTATATAAAAGACAAGAAGCCTTCATTTAAGGGCGTGCTGAAAATGTGACCTAAAAAGCTAAGAAAGAGAAAGGAGAAAGACGGCTCTTTTCTTCATCTTCTTCCTCAACCGAGTGTCCTCCATTGTTGAAGCTCTAAAGGGAAGATCTTGTTGGATCGCGAGATAAGCTACAAACCTAGGGCGGTTTGTGGTAGTCCAAGGCGGAACGGGAGTTTACCTTTCCTTCAGCTTCTGCTGTGACATTTCATATTTTTCTAGATATGGGTTGTATGAGATGCATGATGATGGATGTTTATTACCTAGCCATGAACTGATTTTAGGTAGCTTGGGTTTGTTTGGATGATTATGTTTGTTTATTTTAATGAATGCTTGTATGTTTTCCACCTTTATCTATGCTTTGACTATAGTTTATTTCCACAGGGTTGTAAGAGCCTTCGAGAGTTGGCCTTTCCTTGAGTGTTTGAGTAGCTTAATGGTCGAGAGAGTTAGGCTTAGATCCACGTAGGCAGTGGAGTTGGATGTTGATAGGCACAACTCTAACCCACCTTAGACATAAGGGAAGGGTTTCAACGGCTAAAAAGGCTAGTACTTTATGGATAGATGAGTGTTAGGGTTTACACTGAGAGGTATTGCCATAGCATTTCTGACTCCCAGACTCCTTACTAGAGATAGCTTAGGAGCACTCTTAGTAAACCCTGCCGAGCTTAAGATAAGTTGGAAGGTTGAAGCATTCATGAGGACCAGACATAGGTTATCTAGGAAAACCCAGCCAATCATTCCCATAGTGAGTTTAGCACACGTGTGACGACAGTTTAAGTCTGTTGGTTCAGCCCAGTTTTTATTCCAGTTAATTGCCATAGTATTTACATCTTTGCTTCTGTTTGCCACAGCAACTACATTTCCAGTCTGTGTTTGCATTGCCTAAACTCGACCTGAAATACCTCCAATCCCTATGGAGACAATTACTACTTGTTTGACGTGTATACTTGCACTATTTGCATATCATTTATAGTACATCACAACACGCAACAAGTTTTTGGCACCGTTGCTGGGGATTGGTAATTGGTTATTAACGGTTTAGTTTTTGTATTGTTTTATTTATTTTATGTTTTTGTACAGTTTTACTAGTTGTCTTTGTTTGTCTTTTCAGGTGTTCTACTAGTGTATGACCAAAACAAGACCTAGTGTACCCTTACGACTTATCATTCCTGAAGTTGAACATCTTTTTCAGCAAAGAAGGCGTATACAAGAAGCTTTGAGAATCATGAATAGACATCAGAATCAAGGATTACCGGTTGATAATCAAGGAAATCTTGATGCTGCAGCAAATCCTAGAGCAATAGTTCGACCTCGAGCTATTAGGGATCATTTGAACCTTATCTTGGATGATCTAAATCCAGGAATTGTGGCTCCCGAGATCCAAGCAGCTCACTGTGATCTCAAGCCAGTCAAGTTCAACATGTTGAATTCCATTGGGCAGTCTGGTGGATCACCTCATGAAGATGCAAGGCAACATATCCGTGCATTCTTGGAAGTTTACGATTCATTTAGGCTGCAAGGGGTGCATGAAGATGTGTTAAAGTTGAAGTTGTTCCCTTATTCCTTGCGTGATCGGGCGAGAGCTTGGTTGAGTGGAGTACCTGATGGTTCGATGGAGACATGGACATACCTATGCAAAAGTTTATTGATGCGGTACAACCCACCCAATAGGAATACCCAATTAAGGAGCGACATTGCTTCATTTCTTCAAACTGATGACGAATCGATGTACGAGTGTTGGGATAGATTCAAGGGACTGTTGCGCAAGTGCACGAATCATGGTTTCCATTATTGGACACAAGTGGTGATGTTCTACAATGGTGTTAATGCCCCTACAAGAATGATGTTGGATGCTTCAGCAAATGGAACCCTGTTGGACAAGTCACCCGAAGAAGCGTTTGATATCCTTGATAGGATAGCAAACAATGACTACCAATTCCCTACCTCAAGGCTCGGAGCGGGGAGAAAGACTCAAGGAATGCGAGAATATGATGCTGATGACTCAGTTTTAGCTCAATTATCAACCATTACCAGCATGTTAAAGAATCTCTAACGTCCAAACGAGGTAAAAGAAGTGAAGGTTATATCAGCATGTCTTCGATGTGAGGGAAACCATCATTTGAGTGAGTGCCCAGAAAACCGGGAATCTACCAATTATATGTGGAACTAAAATAGGAACAACAACCCATGCTCAAATACCTACAATCCAGGATGACGTTAGTACCCTAACCTTTCTTGGGGGAACCAGGGGAACAATAATTCTGGTAGTTCAAATTAGCAACAAAATCTGATCGAATCCCCAGGTCACTAGTAGAATATGCCATGGCAAAGCAACAGAGGTTCGACGTTTTCATCAAATAACAATTTTTTGGAAGCTACTTTCAAAGACTTCATGTTAACCATGAAAGACTTTATGGCTACTACGAAGGTTCTGCTTCAAGACCATGCTGCGTCCATCAAGAACCAATGAGCATTGCTATAAAGTTATAGTTCATCCTTAAGAGCTTTGGAAACACAAGTAGGGCAAATTGCACAAGCCTTGCATGTGCGACCCCAAGGGAGTTTGCCTAGTGACACTGTAGTCACTAAACCTCATGGAAAGGAACATTGTAGTGCACTCACTTTGAGAAGTGGTACGCAACTCAATAAAGGAGATAAGTTTGGGGGACAAACAAAAGAAGACTCCAACCCCAAGTCCGGGCAAGAGGATGCTACTATACCAGACGATACACGTTTTGAGGAGGGCAAGAATGAGGGCCCAACTAAAGAATATACGAAGGAAGGACCAACTTTTGCTGCGGCAAAAGACAAACCCCTACTAGTAGAGGAAGAGATCAGACCCCCACCTCATTTCCCTTAAAGAATAAAGAAGCACAAAGACAATCTCCAGTTCAAGAAATTCATGGATATCCTTGATCAGCTGCATATCAATGTCCCATTTCTAGAGGCCATTGATTAAATGCCCACTTATGCTAAATTTCTCAAGGATATAATTACCAAGAAGAGGAAGGTGAAAAAATATGAGACTGTTGCCATAACAAAAAAGTGTTATTCAGTGTGGAGCAAGTTGACACCTAAACGGTAAGATCCGGGTAGTTTCATCATTCCATGCTCCATTGGTGACAACTATGTAGGAAAAGCTTTATGTGACCTTGGGTCTAGTGTCAACCTAATGCCCAAGTTTGTTTTTATGAAGCTTGTAATGGGAGAAACAAGGCCTACAACAATCATTTTGCAGCTAGTTGATCATTCTCATGTCCGGCTAGAAGGAAGGATTAAAGATGTTGTGGTAAAAGTTGAAAGATTTGTCTTTCTAGTCGACTTTCTCATTCTTGATTGTGAGGCGGATGACAATGCACCCATAATCTTAGGGCGGACATTCTTAGCCATCGACCGTATCTTGATTGACTATGAGAAGGTTGAGTTTACAATGTAGGTGGCTGATCAAAGGGTAAACATCAACGTCTTCAACACTCTCAAATATGTGAACGACAATGAGGAATATCAGTACATAGATGCTACATCAGAAGGAAATGATGGAAAATTATGCTGCATCAATTTTGTGCAAATTGAAGATTATGTGGAGTTCAAAGAGGATAATGATCAGGAGCTCAATGACTACCCATTGGAGGTGGAACAATCTAGCTTGCTCGAAGCTAGACCAGGTACGCAGTTGAACCCATTGACTTTTCTGAATTTACTCCTCCTAAACCCTCTCTTGAGCATGCACCCACATTAGAACTAAAGCCTTTGCCATCACACCTTAAATATGCTTATTTAGGTAGTAATGATACTTTGCCGGTGATAATTTCATCTAGCCTTTCACCTAAGCAGGAATCTAGCTTGATAAATATGTTATCTCAACATAAAAAAGCTTTAGGTTGGACTATGGCTAATTTGAAGGGTATAAGCCTCACTATTTGTATGGACAAAATTCTGCTTGATGGTTGTCACATCAATTCTGTTGAACCCCAAAGAAGGCTTAATCCAATCATGAAGAAGGTGGTGATGAAGGAGATAATCAAGTGGCTCGATGCTGGTGTTATCTACCCAATATCCAACAGTTCATGGGTCAGCCTGGTACAATGTGTACCTAAGAAAGGAGGCATGACCGTGGTGAGCAACGAGGACAATGAAGTGCTACCAACAAGGACCGTCACGGGGTGGAGGATATGTATGGACTATCGGAAGCTTAATAAGGCAACCAAGAAGGACCATTTTCCCCTTCCCTTCATCGACCAAATACTAGATCGATTGGTGGGCAAAGCCTTCTATTGTTTCCTTGATGGATACTCGGGGTACAACCAGATTTTTATAACACCAGAAGACCAAGAGAAGACCACATTCACCTATCCCTATGGCACCTATGCTTTTAGAAGAATGCCCTTTGGCCTTTGCAATGCTCCAGCAACTTTTTAGAGATTTATGCTAGCCATTTTTTCAGACATGGTTGAAGAGTTCTTGGAAATATTCATGGATGACTTTTTAGTCTCCGGAGATGATTTTGAGGCATGCTTGGGCAACTTGGCGAAAGTGCTAAAGCATTTTGAAGAAGCTGACTTGGTTCTCAATTGGGAGAAATGCCATTTTATGGTAACTGAAGGAACTATTTTGGGTCATAAGATCTCGAAGAGAGGAATTGAGGTAGACAAGGCAAAAGTCGAAGTGGTCAAGAAGTTACTTCCTCCCACCACTGTCAAGAGTATACGGAGTTTCCTTGGCCATGCAGGCTTCTATCAAAGATTCATCAAGGACTTCTCCAAGATCTCAAAGCCACTTTGCAGTTTGCTATAGCAAAATCATTCATTTGTGTTTGATGAGGATTGCCATAGCGCATTTAAGGAGCTGAAGGACAGGCTTATCTCAGCCCCCATTGTTGTCCCACTAGACTGGAATGAGCACTTCGAGCTGATGTGCGATGCAAGTGACTATGCAGTAAGAACAGCACTTGGGCAACATCGAGGTAAGCTTTTTCATGTTGTCTATTATGCTAGCCGTACTTTAAATGATGCACAAATCAATTATACTACAATTGAAAAAGAATTGCTAGCTGTTGTGTTTGCCTTTGATAAGTTTAGGTCATACTTGATAGGCACTAAGGTCATTGTTCACACCGATCACTCAGCTATCAAATACTTAGTGACTAAAAAGGATGCTAAACCTAGGCTTATTAGATGGATACTTATCTTGCAAGAATTTGACTTGGAAGTTAGAGATAGGAAAGGATGTGAAAACCAAGTAGCCAACCATCACTCTAGATTAGAGAACAAGGATGAAAATAGCATTGAACAAGAAATCAAGGAGGAATTCCCTGATGAGAAAATTCTATATTCTACAACAATTCTGTGGTATGTTGATATTGTTAACTAACTTGTTAGTGGTATTTTGTCTCCTAATTTGAATAGCCAGGGTCGAAAGAAATTCAAGCACGATGTGAGGTTCTATTTTTGGGATGAACCTTATTTGTTTAAGCAATGTGCTGATCAAATGATAAGGAGGTATGTTACCGAAGAGGAGCAAAAGGACATCATATTCCATTGCCACTCATCGTTGTGTGGGGGCCATTTTGGTGGAACAAGGACTGCTATAAAGGTCTTACAATCCGAGTTCTATTGGCCAACACTTTTCAAGAATGCACACGAATTTTACAAGACTTGTGACCAGTGTCAAAGAATAGGGAACATTTCTCGAAGAAATGAAATGCCATTGCAAGGCATCTTGGAGGTAGAGTTTTTTGATATTTGGGGAATTGACTTCATTGGACCATTCCCTTCATCTTTTGGAGATCTATACATCTTATTGGCGGTATATTATGTGTCAAAATGGGTAGAAGTTGTGGCTACACCGAAGAATAACTCCAAAATAGTTCTCAAGTTTCTTCATAATAACATATTCACCAGATTTGAAGCACCAAAAGCCATTATTAGCGATGAAGGAACTCAATTTGACAACAAGATTATTGCCAAAGCATTGTACAGATATGGGGTAAGGCACAAAATTGCCACGGCATATCACCCCCAGACCAAAGGACAAGCTGAGGTCTCCAACCAGAAGATTAAACAAATACTTGAGAAGGACATCAACCCCAAGAGAAAGGACTGGTCCCCAAAGCTTGATGAGGCCTTATGGGCCTATCGAACAACCTTTAAGACACCCTTAGGGATGTCCCCCTTCAAGCTAGTCTATGGAAAAGCATGTCACCTCCCCATCGAGCTTGAACAAAAGGCTTATTGGGCCATCAAAAAGCTCAACATGGATGCCCAACTGGCTGGTGAGAAAAGGATGCTAGAGCTTAATGAGATGGAAGAATTCAGAGCCCATGCGTATGAGAATGCGCGGTTATATAAGGAAAAAATGAAGAAGTGGCATGACAAGATCATTTTGCCATGACATTTTTCAGAAGGACAAAAAGTGCTTCTTTACAACTCGAGGCTCAAGCTCTTTCTTGGGAAGCTCAAGTCTCGGTGGTCAGGGCCTTTCCAAGTTTACAAGGTGTATCCTTATGGTGATGTCTAAATCAAAAATCTTGACGATGACTCGATCTTTAAGGTTAATGGCCAACGTTTGAAGGTATACAATAGAGCCCCAATCTTGTGAGACAAATGTCTTTGCCCCTCAATGATCCTTAAGAGTTCTTATTTCCCTTCCTATCCTCTTTATGTTATAGCATTTTTCTGCCTTTATGTCCATCAATAACTTAGTTTTTTTAGTTACCTTTTTTATTGTTTTTAGTGTGTTCTTGTCTTTCTTTTATGTTTGTTTTTATTAACCCCATGTCAGTTATACATACAGGTTGCAGGTGGCACGCCAAGGCAAAAATTAAGGTTGGAAGGTTTTTCTTATTAAGGGTAGGTTTTGTCTCTATCCTAATAAGGGAAGTTAAAAAAGCAAAAGGAATTTCCAAAGTTTGGGGGTAGTGGTATTTAAAAAGAAAAAAGGGGAAGTTATTCCTTATTTAATTCCTTCAAAACCCTAACCAATTAATACCCTACTTTCTCTCTCCCACTCTCCCATTTTTCATTAAATAGCCATCATCTCTCTCCTCTTACACACGCCGTAAAACTGTCCCTTTCACCCTCTTTCCCCATCAACGTGTGAAAGTTCCCGACCACATCAACTTCCCTCTTTTCTCCCTTGTCCTTTTTTCTTAATCTTTTCTTCTCAACTTCATCTTCTTCATCTGACTTCCTCTTAACTCTATTGAAGCCAAAACTTCACTTTCTTTACTACCCCCAAAAATTTTCTCCACCCAACATCATCATCTCTCCCTACCGTTACAATGGTCCGATGCAAGAATGTCTCTGCTGCATCCACTAGTGCCCAAGCACCACCCGTTGTCGAGATCAAGAAATTCTCAAACCCCACTACCAAAGAACGATGGCAACAGTTGAAGGATCGGAAGTCGTTTTCCGAGCAAGGTTTCAACTTCCCTACTAAGGGGGAACAAGGTTTTGATCAATAGGTGATGGACGTAATCACGACGCATAACTGGGAAAATTTTGTGCGACACCTTGACGATATTTGCGTTCCCTTAGTGAGAGAATTATATGCTCATCTCACTAGCCCCACTTAGTCTGGTGTATATGTCCGAGGGGAGCAAATAAAATTCACTGCAGCAGTAATTAACAAGTATTATGGGCTGAAAAATGTGGTGGACCACCATACTTCTTTTGCTACCGATGTGGATGATCGGACACAAAAATAAGTCATTGAGGACTTATGCTTTAGCGGAATTGAACTCGATGCGACAACAAGATCTGTAGAACGAGAAAGGCATAAGCCTAAAGCCAAAGTTTGGAATCACTTTTTCAAAATTTGTATTATGCCCACATCTCACTCTGCCCTTGTCCACATCAACCGATTGCTTCTTATCCATTCCATCTTGAATGATCGGTCCATCGACGTTGGGAAGTTGATTGTTGATGGAGTCTATGCATGTCTAAAGAGAAGAAAGAGCTCACTAATTTTTCCAAATCTTATCACTGCTCTCTGCCGCAAGAAACATGTATTCGAAGACCCTCAGGAAGACGAGAACATTACTAGAAAGAATGTGATCACACCAGACCAAATCCCCGGTCTGCAAGGATTTGATGAAGATGCCCCAGCTAAAACTGTTGAATGCGGGGCCAAAACTTTTGCTGCAGCAAGAATTGCATCCTTGGTGGCCACCACCAACCGCCTACGGTCCAACATGGATCACATGCGTGGCAACCTCACAACCTATTTCAGGTATATGAAAGCAAGGGATGTTGTTCTCAACGCATACTTTCGAGAAATGCTACCCCACATGACTGTTGATTTTCCCCTTCCCTGAGGAACTGTTTGCTACCCCGATAGACCCTCCCACTACGACCAAAGCAAGTACTTCTCATCCCACCCCGACTGCAAAGAAACCTGCACCTACTAGGCCTACCGCAACGACGAGTAAGACGCGTAAGAGAAAGGCCATAACTCTAGCCTCTGCCCCATAACCTGAAGAGCCTGCTACCGACCCCTATTCCTATACCAGACCTATGGTGGACCAGACTCCAGATGTCACGACAAGAACACAGTGCCGTCAGAAATGCACAGCTAGACGAGTTTGGACCACCCCTGCTGAAGAATCTGAGCTTGAAGATAAGGAGGAAGATGACCAGCATGAGCAATCTAGCTAGGATGAACTAGCCCCACTACCAGAACAGGAAGAGGACGACCCACCAATTGCCTCGCTTAAAAAATTAAGCATCAAGCATATGGCATCCAAAACTGTGAAACGAAAGCAACCATGAGGTACCTCCCTTACATTGCATTTAGTTTAGTTTCATGCATCTCATTTTAATGCATTGCAGATACTGCATTTTCCAAGTTTAGGGGTGTTAGTGTTACTATTTAGTAATTTGCATTTGTAGTTAGGAACATAATTTATGCTATGGCATTTTGTTTAGTTCAAATATAGTTTTGTGAATAAATTCATGATGTCCGATGATGAGCATTTAATTTGTATGGCTTGGAATTAATTGAATTATTATGACTGTTGAGATTGGTAGAATTGACTTTAGGGTTTGGTGTTTTATGAATTAAACTGTTACACAATTGCATGCTTTCTATGCTTAACATTGTTAGAAAAGTCTTTAGGAAAATACTATTGCATGCCTTAGTATAAATAATCTTAATAAACTTGAATGATAATTATAAGCATTAAAGGCTTTGTTAAACTCCCCTGTGCTTAAATATGTGTTGATCTGTGAATAAATGCTTCGGCATAGCTGTAGAGGGACACTCTTCTTTGTGTTGTTTGCCTGGATACTGCGTTTAAATAAATGGCAGCAACAACAAATGAGTGAATGAAAGTAGTCACGGGATTACTTTACTTACTGGATAGGGAATGGGGTGTTTGCTCCACTTCATTTTCAAGTCTAGGAAGGTATTTGTGATGAGCTGACTCCCTTCGTAGAAGCATATATAAAAAAGGGGGGAAAGAAAGAAGCTACAATTGCGGGAGTAAAAATTGTGCTTAACTCGCTTAGAAATATTAAGGTGCATTAGATAGCTTTCTTAAAAACTTTCTTAGCTAGATTAAGCATAGGTTGGATGCAATCGCGCACACACATGCAAAGGACCTTGCCCTAAAGAGTCTATAGAGCTCAGAGTCGGGGTGGACTGCAGTCCAGGACAGTGGTCCCTAATGGGCGACAGTAGGAGGGATGTATATTGGTCACTTGGCGACAATAGGAGGGTTTGACCGGTACTATAGGTACCTATTGTGTTACGTGCGATAGTTGGTTGGTGACTCGTGTATTTAGACTGGGTTATCGAATCTCAGGGCTATGATAAATGGTTCCTCTAAAAGAAATAATTGATATGGTTAAAGAATTAAAATTTATTGTTAATTGACTGTTGATTAATTGGCTAAAGCAAATGTATTAAGAGAAATAGAGAAGATAATGTGAACTATATGAATTGCCAAATCCTATTGTTTGATTAAATGTGATAGTGTAATTGCTTATGATGTTATTGATAATTTTAAACCAAGCATTCATTCGAATGACTTTTGAACCTTGATGTCTCAAACTTGTTTATACTTGAGCCATAGAAGTAGTGTTAGAGATCTTATTTGTATGTTTTAAAGACCCACTCACTAAGCCTTTGCTTAATAAATCTCTTTCGCTACTCTTTTAGGTAACTTTTTGGACAAAAATATTGGTGAAGAAGCTTGATCAAGTCACAAATTTTTCTAAGAGTACGTTTTGTAACTTATCTGATGACTCATAGGATGGTGGCACTATAGGGAATGTATAAAATTTGATAATGATAGTAATTTCGGTCTGTAAAGCTTATTTATGTTATGATTATATATATTTATCGTGGGCTATGATGATGGATGCATGTCGAAATTGAATGGATGCTAGATATGTCACATGCATATGTTGATTAACGGGCATGATGCTCAAATTTAGGTAGCTTAAAATGAGCTTTAGGTGTGTAGTTTGTATTTGAGATTTTATGTAAGTTGTATGGCATAATGTGGACCTTATGATCTAAAATATCCATGAAGTCATCTTAATTAGTATAAAAAATTGGTAACTCGGTCTTAAATAGAAGTAATTAGTGAATTTAATCATGAGGTTTTCGAGTTTGTTGTTTTAATTATATATATATACATACATAATTGTCGAATGGTTGCTTCTTGGCCAAGAAATCCCTTTTTTTTATATGAAACCTTAATATGTTTCTTTAAAGCTTCTAATGTATTTGGCCTTCCTTTGATAATATGTTTGATTGTTTGGGGAATGTCTTATGCGCATAAATATTGAATCTTAAGAAATGCATCTAGTTCGAAAGTTAATCAAGTTGGATATTGTATTTAATAGAATGTTTTAGTAACTTATAACACCCTAGACCTAGAATCCTTCCAAGCCCGGTTTAGGATGTTACAATTTGGTATCAGAGCTTTAGGTTGCTTGATCTTAAGGCCAAGTTAAGAGCTTATATTGTTGTGAATTGTTTTAGTACCACCTGGGAGTTAGTGAATAACTGTTGTGACTTGTATTGATCAAGTTCTCTTCTTTTTCTAATAGAATGTCATAAACGAGGTTGGGAAAAGATAACGAAAGCCCAACTAGGTCCTCCAACGAAGGAGGAAGTGTGAGGATGAATCAAGATCCTCAAAAAGTTGCTGAACCTCAACAAGTTCAGCAAGAAGTCCCTGTAATTCATCCCATTCAACGAAAGTGTTTTTCAAGTTTAAAGGAGTTGTTTGACCAGTTGATTGTTTCTATAAGACACAATCCTCCAACCCCTCATAATCCTACAGTTGTGGTGCCTGTAAGAGCCCCGATTGACAAGTTGGCTCAACACCGAGCCTATACTTTCACTAGAGCTAATAAAGAGAAGCCAGAAGAAGTTGAATTCTGGTTGGAAGCTACGATAAGGATTCTAACTAAGCAACTGCAGTGCTCAGATGAGCATAAATTAGATTGTGTTGTAGCCCTTTTGGATGAAGAAGCTCTCAGTTGGTGGGAAACTACAATCCTTGCAGCCTCGACAGAATTAATCACATGGGAATTCTTCTTAAAAGAGTTTCAGAAAAAGTATATTAGTGAGCAATATCTAGCTGAAATGAGGAAGCGTTTCTTGTATTTGAAACAATGTGGTAAGCTGGTGGAGCAATATGTTAGTGAATTTTGCAAATATTGCAAATATGGGTCTGAATTTATCAAGGAGGAGGAAAATGTCGAATGTTCATCGACGGACTTAACGAAGAACTAGGTTCAATGTTCACTGCTCTTGGGATCACCGATTTCCAAGACTTGGTTAATCAGGTAATTGCTACTGAAGCTAAAATGAAAACTTTGGAAAAGAAGAAATGGAATCAAACCAAGAATGAAAAGAGACCAAGGGATGATCATAAGCCTTATTGCCACAAGAAGAAGCAAAAGCATCATAGAGGCAACTCATCTAATTATGGTAATTCATCCAAGGGCAATTTCATACCCAAACCGCAATCGGTGGGCAAGAATTTCACACCTTCTGTCTCAGTTAAGAATACTGGAAATAATGGAAGAGAAATTCAAGTACCTGCTTGCAATATTTGTCAAAAGCATCACTCGGGCATATGTAGGAAGCAATCAAAGGCTTGTTACTTATGTGGAGAGATAACTCATTTTATCAAGGACTACCCTCAAAACCTGAACATGCTTCCTTTTTATGTGTCCAATGGATCAAATCAAAATCAAGTTTTGAAGGGTAAAGGATCTAAACAAGCTCATTCGGGGAATTATGGGAAAAATAGAGGTCAAGGTTTGAATTCCACCTATCAGGAATCCTGGGCACCTGCTCGAGTCTATCATGTTAGTGGTAGAGAAGATGAGGATTCTCCTGATATCGTTGCAGGTACAATTTATTTTGATGTACACCCTGTCTATGCTTTGATTGATTCGGGTTCAACCCATTCATTTATATGTTCATCTTTAGTTGAAAATTTTCAATTGAAACCTAAACTCACCAACAGTAAATTAGTTTCTACAAACCCTTTAGGTGATAGGGTGATTGTGAGCCAAAAATGTAGAAATTGCCCCTTATATATTCAAGGAATACCTTTTCCTGCTAACCTTTTTGTCCTACCATTTTTTGAATTTGACCTTATTTTGGGCCTTGATTGGTTGGGAAAACATAAAGCATGGATAGATTGTGCCAAGAAAAGATTGTTTCTTCTTGGGTTAGGAAAGGAATCAATTACCTTAGTGGGAAAGGAACCATTCGAACTATTCCTCATCTTTGATCCTATATCGAGTTTAAATGAAAATAAGCTCCCTCTCGAATCTTTTGTAACTGTTGTGATTTTCCTGATGTGTTTCCTGAGGAATTGTCTGGACTATCGCCAACAAGGGAGGTCAAATTTGGAATCGAAGTTCAATCGGGATCAGCTCCAGTTTCTATCACTCCTTATCATATGGCCCAATTGAACTCAAGGAGCTTAAGAAAAAATTGAAAGAATTGCAAGACAAGGGCTTTTTAGGCCTAGTTCTTCTTTGTGGGGAGCTCCATTCTTGTTCATAAAGAAGAAGGATGGATCCATGAGGCTCTGCATTGATTATCAGCAGTTAAATCAGTTAACTATCAAGAACAAATACCTGTTACCAAGGATCGAAGATCTATTTCACCAACTAAAGTATGCCACAGTATTTTCCAAAATTGATCTTCGGTCAGGTTATTATTAGATGAAAGTGAAAGAGGCTGATGTACGAAAAACAGCTTTCAGAACTTGATATGGTCACTATGTATTTCTAGTTATGCCCTTCAGTTTAACGAACGCTCCGGCAGCTTTCATGGACCTTATGAACCGAGTATTCAAACCTTACATGGATTAATTTGTTGTGGTATTTATTGATGACATCCTTGTTTACTCCAAAAACAAGGAATATCATATCAACTATTTACGAATTGTGTTACAAACCCTTCGGGATAAGAAGTTGTATGCCAAATTTAGAAAATGTGAATTTTGGCTTTCAGAGGTGACCTTTCTTGGCCATGTTATCTCGGCTGAAGGCATAAGGGTGGATCCAAAGAAGATTCAATCAATAATTGATTAGAGACCTCCTAAAAACTTGTGTCTCCTAGGATGAACATCATCCGCTTTTCCACTGAACACTTGATGGGTTCAAATCATGTCGATAATCAGATTTAATTCTTGATAATATCATGTATCAATAAATAATATTAAAAAATATTATTCCTTTAACATCCCGAAGCTTAAATATTGTATCGATGTTGATTTAGGACCCCTTTCACTGATGTAGGATTTGGTTAAGTCCAAACCATTGATTTAGAACCTTTTATGAGTGCCTAAAACATTAAATCTGAATCAAGGGTATTGATACGGTAAATGTGTCGATCGATATGGTCTAACAGTTTTTAACTAACTTACTTGTCTTAGCGTGGGTGTATCGATACGGCTATGAGAGTATCGATACGGGCCCCCTTATTTTGAATAAGTTTAGTCTCAAAATTGAAGGGTAACGAAAGGAAGGAGTTGAGTCACCTCTTAGCTTGCCTCCCCCACGTGAATTACCTCAGAAGATGAGATTGATAGTCATCAATTACCTTGAGATGATAAAAAGCATGAGTTGATATAAATTATTGTTTAAGCAAACCCTTTGCTTAGGGTAAACTTTCTATTGGCTCATGAATGGGTGGGGAAATGATTAGAGTCTTAAACTTTTTAAAATGAATTGAAGAAAACCCTCATCTTTTCTTTGCTTAACCGAGACTAATTACATCTTTTGCTCACTTCATCTCCTACCTAAGCACACACCTCCATTGTTGTCTTCTCCACCAAGCTCAAGTACACACCTCTTTTTTGAACCCTTAAAGCTTAAGATTTCTTTTTGTTGGAAGCTTCAATCCATAGCTATCGGTTGGGTAAGTAAAAGCCCTAAATCAATCGATGATTTCATAGAGTATTGGATGTCCAATTTCAAGTTAAAATTCCTAAGCTAAGCCTTGTTCTTCAAGTCTTAATCTATTGAATAGCTAATGGATACTCTAAGCTTTAATTATAGATATCAATTGTAACATCCTCTTATTGTTGTTCTTAGCTCAAGGTTTGGAAGAAGCTAGGCCATCGTCTTCAAGACAAGTTAGGAATAAAAGAATCGTTATCCGAGAGCCTTAACATCAAGGTGAGTGTAGTCGTGTCAAGGGATTGACACGGAGTCATCCGTTGCATTTATTTTGTGTTATGATTGCATTTGTGTTTAAGGGCTCAATTTGAGCATGCATAGGTGGACTCTAATGGTAAACATGGTAAGCTTCAATAATGCTTGATATATTTGTGAATTCATATGTGATGTCCGATTCATTCTTGTATATGAATTTTGATATGATTATACTATGATATGAATATGGAGCTAAGGCTCAATTTATGATTTGATATGGTATGACCTATGGGCACAATGGTAAGTTTGATGATGATATGTGTAACCTTGGACTCTTATGGACATTGGATACAAATTGGCATGCCATAGGATTATTTGAGCTCGTATAAGTAAGGGATTGGACTATGGTCCGGAGCTACGGCCTATATGTGGGGGAGAAAAAAATGGATTGTGTAAGGGATACTATCCGGAGCTACAGCTCAAGGCTACGGCCTATTTTTCGATATATGTATGATGTAGAGGGGAATCCCCATATCCATTTGTTACATTGTCCAAGGGGAATAATATGTTTATATGATTTGTAATTGTTGTGTAGAAATATGATTTCGGGTTAAATATATATTGTTATGTGACCAAAAGGAAAATAATTGATTATTGCTATTGATTATTGATTCGAAACTATTGATATGCTAATAATTATTGTCATTATGATAATTGTTGATGTTATGTTACATATTGAGCATGATATTATGTTATGTTGATTATATGCCTTATGTTAGCATGGTTAGATTTGTCATTGGAAAATGAAAAGTTGCACATCATGCTCATTCATGGTTTATGGCTACCTCACTTAGACTATATAAGTCTAATGCATTCATCTTCCACATTTTAGGATAAGAAAGTTCTTGGTTCGAGATCGGGATTAGTTGGAAGATCGGCAAGTCACCACAAGCTTAGAGTAATGTGTTTTGTCCTTTTGAACTCCTAGAATGGTGGCAAAGTAGTTAAACTAGTCACGTATGAATCTTTTGATGTATAAATGTTGTCTATGTTTTGTATAAGACTAAGTGGCCCTAAATGAGCTTTAAAAGTGACTAAAAATGGTTAATGTTGCATATTTGGCCCTAAAAGTCGAAAACATAGTAAATGGATTTGGATTAATATGAAATTTGGTATGCTAGTAGTTTATAATGGTTAAAGCTTACTGGTAAGGTTTCATTGCATTTGGATAATTTTTGATAGGCCAAATCGAATAAAAACCAGCAAAAATCTGTCACTACAGGTCAGGGTGTATCGATATGGGTGATGGCGTATCGGTACGGTCCTTGCATTTTAGGCATGGTCAACGTTGGTCAAATAGGACGTATCGATACGGGTTGGGCGTATCGATACGAAAATTGGTCACTGGAATCTGGGGGAAAAATGGTTTCGATACAGTCTTATAGTGTATCGATATGCGGTCAACGAAGTCAACCAGTATCGATACAGGCTTAGCTATATCAGTACGGGCTTGCTATCATTTGAATCTAGAAATCTAAAATTAGGCTTAGTGTATCGATACGGCCCTTAGGGTATCGATACGGTGTTACTTAATTCTGTTATAAAGAATAAAGAAAAGTTTTGGACAGTTTACAAAATGGTCACTAAAATCATATAGTTTAATTGATTAGTTAAATGATATCCGATAGTAACGAAATTTCACAGATCAATAATGGGAAGTTTAATTACAAGTTGGTAATAAAGAATTTGGATTAGAATCGCTAATTTGTAAAGTTTATGATTTAGCCATTTTAGTTTAAAAAGTTTAAATTGACCCAAGTTTCTGAAAAGATTAGTAACGAATAAATTTGTTAAGTCCTAATAATGATTAATAAGATCTTCCGAATGAGTCCTGAATCGAGTTCATCTCTAAAATTCCGAATTTGTTTTTTGATAACACTTTCTGACCCGGTTCTCTACCAGACCGGGAAGGGGGTGTTACATTTGTGGTATCAGAGCTAGAGTTTAGTCGGTTCTGGACTAAACCAAGGTTTGTTTGCATTGATTCTTATGTTACTTTTCCACCTATGAGTTATTTTATTATATATTGTGACTTGTCGACTAATCCGATCTCTTTATGTTTAGATGTCTAACTCTAACCAAGCTAAGAACCAGTCCCTTCCCAGTGCTTATCCTACTGATATCCTTGGTGACTCTAACAAAGAAACAAAGCTGCCAATCTGTGATTTTTACCGTCGTAGGCATCCTGAAGAGCAATGTCGCAAGAAGTCTGGGGCATGTTTTTTCTGTGGTAAAATAGAACATCTTATCCGTGATTGTCCTAAGAACCCTAATTCTATATCAGCTAACCCATTGTATCCTGCTCAATCCTTTCGAAGTAAAGGGGAAAAACAAAGATTTTATGGAAAACCCAGTGGACCATCAAAGGCATCGTACAAACCTAAGCCTAAAGCCCTCGCCCATATGTACCACATAGGAGCCAAAGAATAAGGGAATGGTCCGCATATCAATTCAGGTAAAAATTTGAGGACGCATTTTTTTAAGGGGAATAATTGTAACATCCCAAAAACTGGTCTAGTCAGAATTAGGCTCTAACGATCGAAAATCCTACACTGAACAAGCTTAAATATTGTATCAATGTTGATTTAGGACCCCTTTCACTGATGTAGGACTTTGGTTAATTCCAAACCATTGATTTAGAACCCTTATTTGTGCCTAAAACATTGAATCTGAATCAAGGGTATTGATACAATAAGTGCCGTATCGATACGGTCTAACGGTTTTTAACTAACTTACCTGTCTTAGCGTGGGCATATCGATACGGCTGTGAGAGTATCGATACGGGCCCCCTATTTTGAATAAGTTTAGTCTCAAAATGAAGGGTAACGAAAGGAAGGAGTTGAGTCACCTCTTAGCTTGCCTCCCTCATGTGAATTACCTTAGAAGATGAGATGGATAGCCATCAATTATCTTGAGATGATAAAAAAAACATGAGTTGATAGAAATTATTGTTTAAGCAAACCCTTTGCTTAGGGTAAACTTTCTATTGGCTCATGAATGGGCGGGAAATGATTAGAGCCTTATAGACATTGGATACAATTGGCATGTCATAGGGTTATTTGAGCTCGTATAAGTAAGGGATTAGACTACAGTCCGGGGTTACGACCTATATGTGGGGGAGAAAATGATGGATTGTGTAAGGGATACTATCTGGAGCTACGACTCAAGGTTGCGACCTATTACTGATATATGTATGGTGTAGAGGGGAATCCGTGTATCCACTTGTTATATTGTCCAAGGGGAATGATATGTTTATATGATTTGTAATTGTTGTGTGGAAATATGATTTCGGGTTAAATATATATAATGTTATGTGAGAAAAGGTAAAATAATTGATTATTGATATTGATCATTGATTCAGAACTATTGATATGCTAATAATGATTGCCATTATGATAATTGTTGATGTTATGTTACATGTTGAGCATGATATTATGTTATGTTTATTATATGCCTCATGTTAGCATGGTTAGATTTGTCATTGGAACATGGAAAGTTGCACATCATGCTCATTCATGGTTTACGGCTACCTCACTTAGACTATATAAGTCTAATGCATTCAGCTTCCACATTTCAGGTTAAGAAAGTTATCGGTTCGAGATTGGGATTAGTTGGATGATCGGCAAGTTACCACAAGCTTAGAGTAATGTGTTTTGTCCTTATGAACTCCTAGAATGGTGGTAAAGTAGTTAAACTAGTCAGGTATGACTCTTTTGATGTATAAACGTTGTCTATGTTTTGTATAAGACTAAGTGGCCCTAAATGAGCTTTAAAAGTGACTAAAAATGGTTAATGTTGCATATTTGGCCCTAAAGGGTGAAAACATAGTAAATGGATTCGGATTAACATGAAATTTGGTATGCTAGTAGTTTATAATGGTTAAAGCTTACTAGTAAAGTTTCATTGGATTTGGATAATGTTTGATAAGCCAAATAGAATAAAAACCAGCAAAAATCTGTCATTCTGAGTTAGGCGATCGGGCACGGTCCTTGAAAGAGTACTCATAGAGATATTCTACAAGGAAAGAAATAAAAAGCGCATAGAGTCACAAACAAAACAAAGCCTAGATCGGGCAATTGTCCGCAACCAGCAATGACAAAATTTTCGGTGGGGGATGTCTATGAATCACCTCTTCGAGCGCATGACCCCTACACATCTTAGCTAATCCATCAGCTACCATGTTCCCCCGGTGACTAACATGCAAAACATTCACCTCCCAATCACGAGCAAGAAACTCACGGATACGCAACACAAGAGCACTATCGCTCAACACCAAAGATTCGCCATGCATAATTTGAACAACAGTCATATTATCAAGTTCAATATCAATATGGCGATACCCAATTCCCCAAGCATGAGTGAGTGCATCATGAGCAGCCCAAAGTTCCGCGACAAGTACCAAACAAGAACTAAGACTTCGTGCAAAACCTAGAATCCATCTCTCATCACTATCCCGAATAGTACCCCCTAAAGACACCATATTCCCCGTACCCCCAACAGCTCCATCAGCGTTAATTTTGACACAACCAATGCACGGTTTATACCACGACGCCACCCCCTGCCCAACATTACTTATCGGAGCCAAGGGAATACGAGTCGCAGCCACCTCCCGCCAAGTCCGCCGACAATAACTCACAATGTCACCAAAGACTTCACAGCCATCATTAAAAAGCGCAAAACAACGTCATCGCCAAATTGCCCAACAAGCAATCGCAAAAAGACTCTCCCCATTCATCCCTATTCGACTCAAATGCATAGAACCACATAAATTCTCCAAAAACCAATCTTTAAAGTCACCCGATAAGAACCAACTGTGGTGTTCTTGTCGAACCAAATGAACCCAAACCTCCCTTGCTTTTCAGCAGTCACGTAATATGTGGATCAACGTCTCGTCCCCATGGGCACATATCAGACATTGGCCATCAAGAGAAAAATGCCGTCGATGCCTCTCAGCATTCGTAAGGATTTCTCATACATAACCAACCATGAAAAGGTTCTCATCCTTTGAGGAACTCCCAAATGCCAAGTCCTTCTCTAATCACTCGACTGCCCTGTCGAAACCATACCTCCCAAAGCTCGATAGGCCGAAGCCGTGGAGAAACGACGACTCTCCTCCCATCGCCAGCTTGGACGGTCTCTCCCCAGCGCCACATGAGGCAGCATCAAACAAGCGACTTTCAGAACCATCTCAGAGGGCAGCACCTGAGAAAGCCGAGGCTAGTCCCAACTCCTAAATTAATCAACCATAGCCGCAACCGGTACTCTAGGTGGAGGATTCGACAACAAGCAATACATTGCAAGCGGTTCATTTCCATCCACCCACAAATCCCACCAGAAATTCGTATGCCACCCATCCCAGATCTGCCAACAGATACTCCGTCGAACGTTGTCCCAAATATTGCTCAACCTCTTCCATAACTGTGAGGCCCCAACTCTGTTGATAGTCAAGGGCAACAAATTGTTCCACTTGTATTTTTCTTTAAGAACTCAAACCCAAAGTTTATCCGCATTACAAACGAGTTGAAAACCCACCTTCATTAAGAGAGCATTGTTTTGGCATTGCAAATCCTTAAAGCCAAGACCACCCACCTCTAAAGGCTCCTTAACCGAATCCCATTTGACCAAAGCAAGAGAATTTGACCCATTAGAATAACCCCAAACAAAACGTCAAATTATATTTTCAATTTCATCATAAATTCTTTTAGGCAACCAAGTAGTTTTTGCATCGACGTATGTTCAACATTTCAAGAAGAAAGGTATACACTGTAGGTAATTGTTTCGTACATTGTCAGTAAAATTTATTTTTATCACATATTCTTTTTAGGCATCTTAATACCCCTAAATTTAAAACATGAAATTTATTCGCAAATTTTAAAATATAACTACAAATACAAAAATCCCAACGTGAAAACACTAAAACTAGGCCCATGTAAAAAAATAAACTTACTACAGCGGGTGCATAGTATACTTTTTATAAACAATTAATGGCCAATGAATGAATGTAAGCGTTAAAAATGCCAACAATAATTCGATCCGGCTGAGTGGTGGGAATGGGGTTTAGGGTTTCAAATCTGAAACGGTAATAATAAAAATGTATCTGATCAGATCTTGAGCTCAAAGTCAAAGGGTTGCACTCCAAAAAATTACACTGTGAGGAAAACCATCTCAACCACCGACTCGACAATCAAGTGGACCCATCCATTCCAAACACCCCTCAATGACAGCCATTCTTTTGAGAAGTTATTAAATATGCTCGGTTTCTCACGTATTTATAATTCATCTAATAATATTAATTTATTTTAATGTAATTTTTAAGTAATTATTAATTTTTTAATTATATATAGAGAAAAAGTAAAAATTTGCGTTGAAAAAAATAAAATAAAATAATTTTTTATTAAATAAAATTATAGATGATGTAATAAGCTAAATAACTTAATAATTTAATAATTTTTCCATTTTACTTTATTCCGCACCCAACTTTTCCGAGCCTTGTAATACACGTAATCAAAAAGCCTAAGAAAACGCCAAGGAAACCTCCCATGAAGTCTCTTGGAAACGCACCCACACTTTGCTTCGCTTTCATTATATATATAATAATGTAGCATTTTCAGAGACCGGCGCAGCCAAAACCAAGATCTCTACTACCCAAACAAAAAATGAGAAGACAAATCTGATGGCAAAGTTGAGAAGATCAAAGGGTGTTGCAGGTGGGCAATCCAAGGCGATGGAAGGGTGTTAAACACACCCTAAACACAAGCAATCACCTGGCGTTTGTTCACTTTGTTTACGAGAGAAACTTTCTCAGCTATCATACCATACTATCTCCAGACGTCCTACCATTACTACTGCTACTACTTGTTCTTCGTCTTCTTCATTGTCGTCTTATTATTCTTCCGCCTCAGCTTCTTCTCCTTCCTCTCCCACACATGACCATCATTTTGTTGGAGAAAGAAAGGCTACTTCGTTTCCTTTTTTGTTGTTCAGTGGCAAGACTTCACTCACTAACACCCGTTCAGGGGCTTTTGCTTCCAGAGATAAGAAAAAGAATGGTGGGTTCTTGCGGAAGTTGCTTCATCATCACAGTAATTCCATTTCCACCACCATGGTTCATTAACGGTGGTGTTTGTTGGCTGGATTTTTAATCATTTGTTACCTTCTGTCTTTCGTTTCCGTACGTTTTCATAAGATACAGAATGGTGGGTTGCTTCATCAGTTTTCTTGATAATTTTTTTACTGATCTAAGCAAATCCAGTTCAAGGAGATACGTTAACACTTTAAAATTTGTAAAAGAAAAATGTATGTTTTGATTGATCTAAGAAATCAATCACTTCGGTTGTATCTTTTCTTGTCCCTGCTGAGTGCTGATCATAAATGGTACAATATTGAGAAATTGTTTCTATACGATATTATTTTATTCTCTTCTTTGTAGTTCCTTTTTGTTGCTGTTGTCAGGCGCCTAAGGCTTGTGAAGAGGAAACTTTGTTTAATGCGTGTATGTGTTTTAATTCCATAATATATATTTTATAAACGTATATACGTATATATATTAGAATAAAAAAGTAGGCATAGATTACAGCGAAAACATTCGGGCGAAACCTTAGTTTAATCTGCTTAATAAATCTAATATTAATGAGTGGCATAAGGTGTGGGTTGGCTGATGATGTCCCTGTCTGTCACTGCATGTCATGATATGATGTAGATCAATTCCCGAAATTCAAAGATTAAGCGCTGCTTCAATTCTATAAAGGTTTTTTATGGGTGGGACCTACTGCTTATTAAAATCAAAATCAAAATATACGTCTCCAAGTTCTTAGCAACTTCCCCTCTACTGACATTTTAGCTCCATCGCCTTTTCTTTAAGTTATGGACTGGGGAAGTATTCAGACTTAAGCCTCTCCCTCCAAATCTTATCATTTTTCTTCTCTCTAGAAAAAAATCCTAGTCTTATAATATGTTTTTCTTTTTACGGCCAGCCGTTGTCGTTTGAGGCGATTGGTCTTCTATCTTCATTTGTTTCTCTTTTTTCTGCTTCTTTCCTTTCTTTTCTCTTATCTATTCCGACTTTCTTCATCCTAAGATGTTTGGGTGCTCCAGTGCACCTGTCGACCTGCTCGTTGAGAGTCCTTCTGATTCTGATTTTGGATATGGGAAGAAACTCGAGTCATTAGGCTTTATCGTTATAATTGCAAGTTCAAAAATCCAGTAGTTTGTGTGCATGTTAGGTTATTATCAATATTAGAGCCATGTGAAGAAGAATTATGAAAACAAGTTCATATTAACTTTATGGAATATAATCCAAAGGTTTTGGACTGTTGTGTGAAATGATGTAATTCTAATAGCTTTAACCGTGTATATACTTTTTGTTAGTAATACAACTGAAAAATGCACTGCAAGATGCAGGAGAAGTTGCCAAACTATGTGGTTCCTGATTTGACCGACTTCAAGGTAATTTTATTCCTTGTTTGCATTTCTGTGTTTCCATTTATCAATTTTGGACAAATAATTCTAAATTAGGTGCAAACAACTGCTTATGTCAGAAATTTATTAGCCTTCCCTTCCAAACTTGATGGGGGAGTTTCAGGGACAAGGCACCATGACGCTTGAAATTTGATTTTAAGTGGACTTGTACATAATGAGGCCCGTAGGTGTTATAGAAACATTGTAGTTGAATGTACAGGAACCGAGTCTGCTCTCTGTTTGGACTGAAACTAGAATAGATATCTACGGTCTTTTTCGGTATAATTTTTTATGCTTCACATTAAAAAAAATAGTTTTATAATTTAGGGTTAAGTTTTTAGGTTAGTGTTTAGGGAAATAGAGGTAATGTGTATTTTTTAGAATTTAAGGTTTAGGGTTTATGATTAAGATTTTAAGGTTAGAGCTTAGAATTAAATTTTTTAGTGTTGAAGTATGAAAATGGCACCGAGAATGGGCAAAAGATTTTTGTCCATGAAATTAGAGCATTCTGCGTGTGATAACCGAACATTTACGCTATCTGTCTCAATCCAATGCCATTTCTCGTCTCCTTTTGTACTATAATGGTTTTAAACCGTTTGATTCTTGAACTGTAAGTTAGGATTCACTTTAAAAGGATATAAATATAGTTTTGAATTGACAAACCATACCCCATGTATATAATAGAATTGCAGTTTTGGGGACTGGTGGGTTGATTATTTTGGATTTCTGATATTGGTAGTGATAAAGCCAATTTATAACATAAATTGTGTCTGAAAGAGGTGTACGTCTTGTCCAACATGCCTTGTATTCAGTTGGCATGTTCTTTGAATTACTGACCTTACTATTTTAGCTGAGAGTTTCTCCACACTAAGTCATTCACTGTATAAGTCCTCAAAGGAGATTTTCATAAAGGAAACCAGTGTCTTGATGTTAGGGACATGGAAGTATAAGAACAAAATCTTGTAGAGAAGAAGAAAATATATTAATGCACCTGGAATACATTGCTTTGTTTCATTACTAACAATCCTTTATATAGGTATTGTAAGTGACTATTAGAATAGTCAAAACTATTCATTTCACCTTTTCATCATACATGATCATGTCTATTCATCATGAATAGGCATATCCATTCATGATGAATAGTCACATACATTCACCATAATAGGTTGATGAAAAGTCACACTTATTCATAGGATATTATGTTTAAACTATAATGTTCAACACTCCTTAATTTGAATATTTCTTCGTCACGCCAAGATTCTCACGCATTCTTTGAAAATCTTCAAACCTAAGAGGTTCCATAAAAATGTCCACAACTTGATCTTGAGTCTTTACAAACTTGAGTTCCACTTCTTTCTTGACAATATGTTCTCTAATAAAATGATATCTGGTGTCAATATGTTTGCTTCGATCATGGAACACCAGGTTCTTTGCAAGTGCTTGTGCATACTTCTTATCAATGCAAATTTTAGTAGGTCCATCTTGTGGCAAATAAAGTTCTTTCACTAATATTTTAAGACAAATGAAATGACAAGTACAAGAAGTTGCTACCACATATTCTACCTCACATGTGGAAAGAGTCACAACGAGTTGCATTTTTGAACTCTAAGAGATGCAAAAATCTGTAACACCCCTAAAACCAGGCTAGGAGTTTTACAAGGCAAATACATGCTTGGAGAATGTTATCTTTGGATTATTAAAGTTTCAATTTGAGTCAATTGAATAAGTAAGTCAATGAAATTGAAGATAAAATAGTTAATTGAGCTAAAGATCAATTATCTAATGAGTAAAGTGATTATATTTCAAGGATTATGAAGGAACATATATGAGCATTAAGAGATTAATTTAGATTATAACTTTAATTATTAAGGATTGAATTGTAAGAAGTAAGAATGAAGTTGTGAATAAATTGTAAAATATGTGAAACTAGTCTTGAAGAACCAAAATGAAAGAAGTCTAAAGTTGAGAGCAAGGGAGCAAATTGTAACAAGGGTAAAATAACAATGTTGCATGTGTATTTAGACCACTATGTGTTAGTGAACACATGTGGCAAAATCCTTGAGAAGTGGTCGACCAAGTGGTGGGGAAGGAGAGTCATTTTGCTCTCATGCCATTGTCTTCCTCCTTTGGGTTTTCTCACTTGACCAACTACTCCATTGAAGAATGAGAGGAATTTTTAAGATGGATTCGGGTAAAGAATAAGGAATTCGGTGGGAAATAAAGAAAGAAAGGTCTATGATTCAAGTGATTTCAACAATGAATGGTAAGTTATTTCTTGAGTAATAGGTTAAGCTTAAATTCATAATTTTGATTTGGAAATTTATAAGTTGTTTTTGAATGAAATGCAAGAGCAATGGAAGCTTAAATTGGAACTGAATTTGAAGTCTTTGATATGGGAATGCATGGGAGAATCAAGCACAATGTGAGCTGATTATGGATGAAATGGTGTTTTAATGATTTTAATAATGGACTGATGTTGTTTAAAATATGAAATCTTGTTGTTGACTATGAGAAATTAAGTTAAATGATATTGGAATTTTAAAGTTGAGGAATTTGAATGGTAATTACAATTATTTGAAGTTATATGTTGATTTGAAGTGCTCAGAATAGTTGAAATGAAGGTTAAATGCAATTTGCCCAGAAAAGCTCTGTTCTGGCAGTAAGTTTAGAAATTCATAGAAAATTTAATCTGTCGACTTAAAGAACAAATTTTATATGTGTAGAACCATGCATGAGTCTACTTTTGTCTCCAACAAATGGTGATTGATTTCGAATTCTAAATCAAAAGTTATGAATTTTTATGTGAAGGTAGTGCAGAAAATCTGGAAACAGATTCTTCTCTGTACAGTTCTTGTTTTGAGACCTTTAAGTATTCTCATAATTTATGTGGATCTTGTTAAATTATGAGGCTTATACCATTGAAACCATTGTTGAATCTAGTTTGTAAAGGTGTAAAGAACCTAAATTTCAGTGTATACTATATTCTGGAGAGATAGTTCTTTGATGATTGCTCAAGTTACCAAAAGTTGGAAATATGGATTTAACTTGGAAATGGAATTGATGAATGACGAATATATATATATATAATATATATATATATATATTGATTGTTGTTTAAATGATGAGAATATTTATATGACTACCGAGTAAATGTGTGATAAAGGAGTATATATATTAATGAATATGCTTGTGTTGATTGAATTAAAAGATTGGAGGAGGAAGTAGGAAGCAAGGTTAAAGAAGAAAGAAAATCTAGAATCCAGGGCTCAGGTGAATCAAGTGTAACACCCTCAACCCAGTTTAGAAGAAAACCGAGAAGACATAGACCAAAAATTTTAAAACTTTTCAAAGCTAAACAAGGGAGATTAACAAAATTTCTTTTTATTATCTTTCGACCCGTTATTCCACAAGGGTAATCTGAATTATCAAATCTATAACTGAATCTGACCATAGCGATCTTTATGATTACTTGATTCATACAACCATATCTCGGATACACAAATCATACTCTTCACAAGTTTGTCATATCACCAAATTTAAACTATCTCGGTCATCAAAAGACATATAAACATTTTACTAACCAAGCTTAGTAAACCATCAACCAATCGAATTCTATTTAACATATCTTGTCTAACAGGATTTCATTCTAATCACATGCCTAATACATAAAATTAGGTAAACAAGGCATTAAGGAAGCATGAGCGAGGTCCATTCAGATCTAATTGAATCCATTAGTGAAATTGGATTTCCATTATCTTGACTCATTCAAATTATTAGATAAGCATACTCATTTTATACAATACATGAGCCATATTGATACTCTTAAAACAAAATTAACCATGCGTGGATCTTTAAATCCGTTTTAGGATATAATTTATTTCGGTTTTATTCGAATCAAAGAGTCAGACAAAGATTGTTTATGTAGGACATATAAACTTTTAACAAGACTTGGAACTTATAGAATTTTCCATCAATTCAAGGCCTAAACAGAACAATCAAGTATGATTTCCTTGTCAAGCTAACATGCGAGATTCTTAATCACAATTCCATAAAATTTCGTACAATATATCAATCTACTAAAATGTAGATAACACATTGATCATTACAATAGTTAACTACGAATAACTATGATAATCAATCTAGAACTATTTAACCCATACAAGTTTATGCCAATAAGGTATTCCTATAATTCCCACTTATTTAAGTCATATTGCGTCACATGCCTAGATCATACAAGCAAAACATTTCAAACATTTTCTTAAACCACAAGCTATTACTCAATTTAACATACTAATATAACTTAATATTCAACAAACCATTCGAACTCCTTAACACATGGTTTAACTTACAAACCAATCATTTGGACAACATAACCATATTCAAACAACAAATCACCATTCAACATCATACATACATAACTTAAACTCCAAGGAACCATTCAACTTCTATGTTAACAATATTAAATACAATTAGCATAAGATATTGGTAGGTTATACATGACAGAGGCATCAACCAGAACAATGTGCCACCATTCTAGGAGTATGTTAACTAAGAAAATCTAAACTCTACTTGGATCTTGAATGAAGACTTGCAACCCTTGACTACGATTGAAACACACAAGCTTTAATTATCCTGCAATGCATGATAATGAGTTCATTAGGCTTATATAGCCTAAGTGAGGTAGTAACTTCAAAGTAACAAAGCATAATGACCATGATACTATATGGAAAATCAAAGAATACAAGAATAAGTCATCATTCAATTTTTATGATTTAATCTTAACTTAATCAAAGCTTTGTAAAAATTTATATATATATATATATTTTAAAACTTAACTGAGTTTCATCGAATATTTGTTGATCTTATCAAAGATCATACTTTATCTTTTTGTAGTCTTCTCAAGACTTATTGGAGTACTTATTAAAGCTTTCGGATTCCTTGTTAAATCTTCTCATAATACTTATCAGAGTTTTATTTCAAAGCTTATTGCCTCTCATATTAGGCACATATTCATCTCATGTGAAGTTTTTATCAAAGATGAGCATTGCTCCATATCTTTATTAACAGTATCATCAAGACATATTTCATGGTACATCTTAAGTTCAACTAAGTTCAACTCTTTTATTTCATTTGCCTTGGATCACATTTGGACATAAATAACATTTCTCATGTGAAGTTGTTATCAAAGATGAGCATTGCTCCATATTTTTATTAACAATATCATCAAGACACATTTCATGGTACATCTTACGTTCAACTAAGTTCAACTCTTTTATTTCATTTGCCTTGGATCACATTTGGACATAAATAACATTGGTCTAAGTTATACATAGCTCAAAGCACATAGCAATAGCTAGTGTCTAATCATAAAAATTCTAACTTCTCTTCTCTATCCAGCCAAACTGTCGCCAATCTCCTTATCATCTCCCCCGTTACCTCCTACTGTCGCCAATATATCACATATATAAAGGGGCGTCCCCCGAGCCGTAGCTCATAGACCGTAGTCCCGAAATATACCATGTACTATGCCAAAGTGTCCAAGGGCTTCCATTGAATAGACAATTTATGTATTTTATACTTTAAAGATAGGAGGGTATCTTATGACACAAGTATCTTACTTGTTTTTTTTCTTAGTATCTTATAGCAAAAGATGAGCTTTTAGCTCCTTAGAGTGTGAATTCTTATAACTTTAAAGCTTAATGTTGTTTCTTGTATTTTTATACTTTCAAGGATTGAGGGTCGATACCAATTCAAGTCAAAGCTCATACATAAATATAATTCAATTCTATAATCAATAAACATCATAACAAAGCATACAATGCATTCATGATGCATATGTAATGCATACCTTAACCATGAGACTTCAATGCCATGTATGTAACCCAATCCCAGATGCTCTATGTGAGCCTTATGCAAAATGATCATATGTGATCCGTACTTTAACATTTAAGACAACAATTCAATAGAAGTAAAGAACAGAGTGACTCCGTGTCACCTGAAACAAATACAACTACACTCACCTCTTACCCCGAAGTTACGGGATACTTGAATCCACAAATACTTCTAGCTTCTAACTAACTCTTTTCTTCTACTTTTCCTTATCATGATAGGTACCTCAATTAGATGAGCAATCCATTAAAACCAATTCAAACTATTCACTAAGATGAATATTGTCACCAAGATTATAAACCTAACACATTAACTAGATGATTAATCATTTAATTTACACTCAAATTCAAGCAAAATAGTCCTTAGTTTATATAAATCCATATAAATATCCACTTAACAAACCTTTAACATCCTTGTTACTACAAATCAACCCCCAAATTTCAGATTTACCAAACTAGTTTACTTAATTCTCTTAAAACGGTCCCTATATTGACTTACTTATTCAAAATAGTCTCAAGTAATACATGTATTTACATACGTATGTTTAAGCAGTTCATACTTGTAGCGATGTCCGTTTCGCTAAAAAAGCGGCTTTTCGAAGTGTTTGTGGTTTTTCGGGTATTAAAATATTTATTCCGTGGGGTTTAAAAAACTGTATTTTATTTAAAGAAAGGGAGTCGCCCCTAGCCACTTAGGTAGGTCAGGCACCATAAAACCAGAGAATTGAAAACTGTTGGGTTCGGGAGTCGGTTATGGATGGGGAAGGATTAGCACCCCCACACCGCCCAAAATTGGTACTTTAATAATTATCGCTTTATCAATATTAGATTTTTCCGGATTAAATTGACGATTAATTGAAATTTGGTTATAAGTGCGGGTAGATTTTAAAAGCCCCATTATCCGAGAGTAAACGTCCAACCACCATCACTACGCCAGATACTGGCCCTGTTTACGCTCGGATAAAAGGGCACCGCCTTGACAATAATATATCCGAAATGCAACTTAAAAAACAAAAATAAAGCATACAATTTACATTGACGTGATACTAAAAAGATAAAAAAACAAGAATTTCATAATATTAAACAAAAAGTAACAAAATACATGAACATAGATTTAAATGACATATTCAAGGATCTAGACTAAACATAAATAAAACATATACATACAAACATGGTAAAAGATATGCTTCAAGTACCTAAAAACACAAATGCAATATGCATGACATGATATAAGACATGATACTAAAATGACAAAACCATATTATCACCACGTTACAATAAAACTTTATCACGTGACACAAATTACATACATATGCCAAAACACATCACGATATTTATATGTAACAAAAATCACTCATTTTTAATATGTAACCTAAAATACAAGACAAAAACAAAACATACTATCATGCATAAATTCAAGATAAACAACAAAACTAAACATGATCACTTAATCAAAACACAAGTATGCAACATGCACAAATGAACCACATGATACATTAGCACGATAAAATGCATATTATAAAAACATGAATGAATGCACATCATACATCAACCTAAATAAATAAAAAACATGAAGAACCACATAAACATGATGTACAAACGAAATTAAAACTTAGCGTACAAAATAGACATATATAACACAGACAAAATAAACTAAAACACAAAAAACATAATATGACAACTAAAAACACATGATAAAAACATAAAGGAATGTAATGCAAGAACACCAAGGAGCTTGAGACATAAAATGGAAATGTAATTATACCAAAAACACAAGCATAACAATAAAAAGACAGAGGGACTGAAATAAAATAAACTGAAAACATAATACTTAAATAAACAAATAAAAAACAAACAATTGAAGATCGAATTATAACCCGGGAAGAACTTGCAAGGACTGGAAATGTGATTAAACCAAGGGGGAAGCTCTGAGTGAAAAATCCAAAAACGCGGGATGGCTAAGGAGGTAATTTTACCATTTAAAACCTGAATTTAGTTTAATTCAGTGACTAAATTGAGAGTTTTCTTTAAAAAATGGGGGATTGGGGTTGTAACTAGACCAAGGGGGAAGCCCGTTTTGAAAAATCGAAAAGGAAGGTGGTCCTTAAGAGGTAATTTCCCCATTTTTGAAAAATAAAAGTCTATAAATAGACCTTATCAGGTCTGGTTTTAGATTTTTGCCATTCAAAATTTTGTTTTATAAAACAAAATCCTCTCCCCTCTCTAATATTGAAGTCGACTCTCTTGAAACCCAAATTTCAGCCGCCACTAGCCATCGCCGGCCTCCGCTCGCCGGTTCTGGCAGCCCTCAATCCAGGACCTAAAACACTCCCATTCTCACACTAAACCCACATCCCGCCTTAGATTTTAGGAGAAAGAGATGTATTTCTCTAGATCTAAAAAACAAAACCGAAACTCCTTCTCCCTCATTTTTTAAAAACGTTTTATAAACTAGGACCAAACAACCCCTCCCCTTTACCGGTTCACCGTGTTTGGCTTAAGAGCCCGACAGCTTGTTGCCGATGAAAGGGGCTCAAACGGCAAAGGTAAACCTACATCTCCTATGCGTTTTGTACTATTTTATGTTTGTAAGCATACATGCGAAGCTAAAAAATGATGTATACCTTTTTGGATCTTTTTTTGCGTTAAAAAATAAACGAGTAGATAGGATTTTTCTGTATTTCTGAAAACTGATCTCTTTTACACTTTTATTGGTTTACATATATGCCTGATCTCTGACCGTTTTTGGTAGACAATAACATATAGAAATACATGTTTTTGGCCCAGTCTTGTACTGACAGTCCTTGGTTTCTTGTTTTTGCACGCCCCTGCACGGTGGTTGGAGTCGGTGGTACGACGGCGTGGTAGTGGTGATCATATGGTCAGAGCGTCCCTTGGCCGTTGGATCAGATCTGATCCAACGATTGAGATAGTTCGATGATGGATGACCCAGATGCAATCTTGAAACTGGTGGGATTGCGCAAGATGGTGTCACGTGGTGCACGGCAGTCAAGGGGCAGAGGCATGAGATGCACGCGCGCGTGGGAGTTCAACAGCCCACGCGTGGGCTTCACGCGGCAGATGAACGGTTTCTCTCCTTTCAATCACAGCCGTTGGATCAAGATTTGATCCAACAGCCCAGGATCAGCCGCGCACAATAAAGAGAGAATGTTAGGGTTATTAAATTTGATATGGATTAGGGTTTTAGGCTATTGGGTTAGGATTTGGGCCGAGTGGCCTTGTAAAATTTTTGGGATTTTGTAAATGATGGACTGGACAGTTATTATAAATGGGTTTTATATTTTAGATCTGTTTTTTTATTTAAACCCAATAGTAATAGTAATAATAATCATAATATAATAATAACAATATAATAACATATTCACATATACTTTATGTACATACAATCATACATGCAAATTAACGTATATATCATATAACATTCAAACACACATATACATATATTTGCTCACACACCTAATTAATATAAGTATACACACATTATACATACTACAAACATACATAGTACATGCACATGCAAACCACATATATACCACATACACCCAAGCACATATATACATGCATCTTATACACACAAAATAAATATAACCAAATACACCCTAGTACATATATAAACTATTAAAACGTACGTGACATGTGACACACATACACCGTACTAATTACTAATGCATATACATAGCTTATAATATACATGCACACATCACACACACTATACGTACGCTAATCATAAACATATAATGTAATATGTATACATGCAATAATAATTCCCCATTAATTATTATACTAATATATTAACCATATTTACAATCCGGATAAAAATGAGTGATTACAGTTGCCCCTCTTTGCTTGTTCTTGTGAAATGAGAACAAAGCAAAGACCGAAAGCACTCATTTTTATCTGACTTCTCTGCTCACGACTTCGGAATCACGTGTTCTTCTGGAACTCTCCGCTTTTCCACGGCCGAATCTTCAGGCTCGTAAGTTCTCCCTGTATAGAACTTCCTCACCTTTGGTTCTTTTTTTTGAGATTCTGGAGTTAGGGCTCTTCCTATATGGAGCATTTCACTGGGGGTTTGAAAATGTAGGCTTCTCCTTTATATAACCTTTGTCTTCGATTGTTCTTTCCTCTTTTTCTTTTTCTTCTTTTTTTCTCGTTTCTTCTTTTTCCTTCTTTCTATGTTCTTTTTCCTTTTTTCTTTTTCTCCTTTTCTTCTTTTTTTCTTCTTTTCTACTTTTTCTTTTTCTTTTTCCTTTTTCTCTTATTTTTCTATTTTTTCCTTTTTTCTCTGTTCTTTTTACTTTTTCTTTTTCTCTTTTTCTTCTTTTTCTATTTTTTCTTTTTTCTCTTTTTCTCTTCTCTCTCTTTTCTTTCTTTTTCTCCCTTTTTTTCTTTTTTTTCTTCTTTTTCTTTTTTATGAGGTTGTTGACTCTTTTGGACCTACGCTACTAAGGCTGCCGCATCATGCCCGAAGGACTTATCACCATGCTCGAAAGACTTATTGGTGGCTCGAAGGACTTAACATCGTGCCAGAAGGACTTACCGATGACCCAAAGGATTTAACATCTGGGCCTCATGCCGCTATGGCTGCCGATCTTTTTGGACTCTCGCTACTAATGCTGCCGCATCATGCCCGAAGGACTTACTGATGGCTCGAAGGACTTATCACCATGCACGAAAGACTTACTGATGGCCCGAAGGACTTAACACCGTACCTGAAGGACTTACCGATGACCCAAAGGATTTAACATCTGGGCCTCACGCCGCTATGGCTGCCGATCTTTCTGGACTCACGCTACTAATGCTGCTGCATCATGCCTGAAAGACTTACTGATGGCCCGAAGGACTTATCACTATACTCGAAAGACTTACTGGTGGCCCGAAGGACTTAACATCGTGCCCGAAGGACTTACCGATGACCCGAAGGATTTAACATCTGGGCCTCACGCCGCTATGGCCGCCGGTCTTTCTGGACTCACGCTACTAATGACGCTGCATCATGCCCGAAGGACTTACTGATAGCCCGAAGGACTTATCACCATGCTCGAAAGACTTATTGGTGGCTCGAAGGACTTAACATCGTGCCCGAATGACTTACTGATGACCCGAAGGATTTAACGTCTGGGCCTCACGCCGCTATGGCCGCCGCCGATTTTTCTTTTCTTTGGTAAATTCTTTGAAATTCTTCAAATACCTGTCTAGGAACAAGCAAAAACTGACATGCCTCTATCTATATGATGCATGCAATGTCGTGCTTTCTTCTTCTTCTTCTTGTTTCTTTTTCTTCTTTTTTTTTCTCTTTTTTCTTCTTTTTCTTCTTTTTCTTTTCTCTTTTTTTCTTCCTTTTCTTTTCTCTTTTTTCTTCTTTTTCTTCTTTTTTTTTCTTTTCTTTTTATCATCATTTTCTCTCACTCTCTTTTCTTTCTTTTCTTATTTCTTTTTCTTTTTATTTTTAGACCTGTTTTAAAATCTTATGCCCTGAAAAGTCATTCTTCAGATTTCTCTGTTTCCTTTCTTTTTGTAGTATGCTCAGTTTTGATCTTCATTACTGTCAAATTTTGTTAAATGAGTACCCTCTTGTTCTTTTGCACGAGCACTTGCCTTTCTTCTCCGGGGTCTCTGCCCGCTTCACTAACAAACTCTATATCATGCATGTGCAGAGATTCTTACTATTTTTTTGCTCTGCATTGCCCCACTCGATTATGAGCTCGGCTACCTTCCAACTCCTTTGACCCAACATTCTGAGTATTTGTTAGTTTCGTCATTGGGGTGAACAAAATGCTTCTATATTCTGAACTTAACCTCAATCTTCTTATTACCTCTTGACAGGAACCATTTGTCGATCTCTGTGCTTTAATCCTTTGGAGACTCAATGTTTACCTTTTACCTTCCCTATACTTTGTAAGCTCATTTTTGTCCTGTTTCGTCCTTCATTTTCTTGAACCAACCAGGGCATCATGGCTGAAACCCGCTTCTTGTTTTTGAGCTGTCTGACACCTATGCTCTTGTCATCATCTTCATTCTATGCATTGTAGGGTCGTTTCTGGTTATGTGCTCCAATAATATCTGCAACCTTGTGTTCTGGATCTTATATCTGAAGTAATACATGGAAATCTTTGTTGCTTTAACTTGTCAATTTGTTGATTGGTATTCCACTGAAGGGTATCATTTATATTAACATACATGATCTTGAAATCACAAAATAGGAGCTCTGGATATCAAGTGCAAGAGCAGCTTAGATTCAACCATTCAGTAATTTAAGGCTGTGACATCTTCCCAGGTAACTCGGTTCATCCTCATGATTACCGCATTGCTGTAGAATACTACTCTTTCTCAATTCTCATTACATGCTCTGCCCCCCAAAAGGGTGGGCTTGTATGACCACTCAAGCGCAGAAATATTACTCTAGGAATAGAGTTCTAGGGTGCGAGTTTTAATTTTACCTATGCTATCGTTTATTTTTCTCTCTTTTCTTTTCTCTTCATTTCTCCTCCTTTTTCTTTTTCCTTTTTCCTTCATTTTTTCTTTTCTTCATTTTTTCTTCTTTTTTTGCTCTTTTATCATTATTTGAGGAAATCAATTCATCACAGTCCTTTGTCTTGAGGACAACGATGGAGCAAACAACATTGCCCCAAGTTATTCGGCATAGTCACGATTTGAAAATATTACCATCACTCATGAAGCTAAGGTTTCTTGAATTGGATGATGTATCTCCACCTTATCGCTTCAGCAGAGTGCCCCAAAATTCCCACACTCTTATCCGAACAAGCCTATTACCAGGTTTTGAACATAGGAGTGCTTTTTATTATTCTTTTTTTCTTTCTCTTTTCATTTCTTTCTTTTTCTTTCTTCTGCTTTTTTCTTCAATTCTTCCCCCTTTTTAATTCTTATTTTTACTTCTTTACTACCTAGAAGATTATGCCTAGAGTTTCAATTTCAGGTAACTCTACATGGTTGACTTTTGGACCTTTTTCGTCCTTGAACATCATCGAAAGAGTAGTAATCTCGTTTTGCTGACCAGAGTCTGGTAGGGAAGATTACACCTCATCGTTGTCACAACATCTACCTAATGTCACATCTTGCAATTGATATCCAGTGTCCTATAACGGCGAGAAAATATACATCTACGTGCTTTCAAGAACATTATATGTTAAGCGAAATGTGTTCTTCATTGGAATAAAAATCAACAAACATGGCCCTTTCACAAAAGATCTTTACCACATGTGGGCTACAGGTGGTAAAGTTGATTCCTTGTATTACTTCAGGGAAGTCTTTTAATGTAAAGATATCTCTGGCTTCCTAAGCACTATGCAGACTTGCCCCTCCTCCTTGGTCTTCCACTACTGGATCAACTCTTGTGTCACGGTTCCATCATTGATCAGCTTTTTGATTTCCTCCAATAAAGGTCTACATTTTTTGATGGGATGCACCGGTGCCCCCATATGGAATTCGCATGTGCTACTCGGGTCAAAACTATGGGCAAACGGATCAGGTGCAATCTTCATCGGCCTAGGAGCAAGATAGTGGCCCCTTACCAAATAAGGCCAAATATCTGAGATAGATGTTCCGGACACTTCCAAATTTGCGCTCGCCCGAGGAATTTTCCTTGATGACCCCGATGTGTCAGTCTGTCTTCTTCTTTTACGGCCACGTGAACTCTGGAGATGACACTCATTTACCTCTCCGTCTTTATCTATCTTATTTTTGATTCGGTCCTTAGACCCCAATTTTCCCTCTTTGATTGCGTATTATATCCTCTCTCCAATCGTCATGAAATCTCCAAATCTGTTTCTCGATTTCTCTAACATCACATCGAAGAAAGGGGATGGAAGCGTTGCATGGAACAAGGGAGTCAACTCTTCTTTTGTTATAGGAGGCTGGACTTGGGTCGCCAAACATCGCCACCTTAGTGCATATTCCCTGAAGCTTTCATTTGGTCTCATTTTCTCATACTGAAGCAACTGACGACAGGGTGCTAAATCTAAAGCATATTTGTATTGACTCAAGAAGGCATTAGCGAGGTCACCCCATGACCTAACTTGGTTTCTGTTCAAACGGTTATACCACACTGTTGCCGGTCCTGTTAGGCTATCGTGGAAGTGGTGGATCAACAACTCGTCATTCTTCATGTATCCCTCTATTTTTCTACAGAACATGGTTAAGTGAATCTTTGGGCAGCTGGTTCTGTCATACTGCGCAAACCTGGGAACCTTGAAGTTCGGAAGAACGACCAAATCAAGGACTAGGCAGAGTTCCCTCGTATTGAAAACATTTATCTTTTCTTTCTTCTTCAGCTCTTTCTCGATTCTTTCTTCTTCAGCTCTTTCTCGATTCTTTCTTCTAGCTGGTCAAGCCTCGACTCTTCGGTTCGTTCCATTTTCCAACTAATTCTTCCATCGAACCCCAAGTATTAAATGATGAAGTGCCATGCGATGATAAAATTATTAAACAAAGTAAAAGACGTGATGCAAATGCAATGCATGAATGTAATAAGGTATCGATTTCGCAAGTGATTTGTCCCTATATGACATCTTTCATTCAGACCAAAAGGTTTCATTACATCCGGTGTTAGGGGTTTACAGATAGTGGTGAGCCCTGGCACCTAGTTTCTTGACCTCATACAATAATCCTGTCAGCTTTCCTTCGCGGTCCAACGCTGGATCCATATTTTGGCTTATCAGCGTTGCTGCATCGGCTAAGTCTGCTACCTGTTGAGCTACTTGTTGGGCTTGAGTCATAATGATCTTCATATCTCGGTTTTTTTCCTATATTGTTTGCTCGGCCTTTTGTAGCTTAACGGTCACTACCCCAACACGAATCTCGCTGGTACGTAAAGAAGTCTCAAGGCTCGCTATCTGTTCTTTGAGTGTTGCATTTTCTATTTGAAAGGCTTGTGATTCATTCCTTTCCTACTGCAGACATGATTTCAAGATATCTTCCATGGCCAGACTGCTTTCCAACTCACTTTGGAGAATGTCGCATTGGCTCTCAACTTATTCCAGCTTCTGTGATAATGATATGACTTTATTCTTATTATTCTTGCATTTCTGCGTCCAACATTTTGAATCGTTCCTCAACCGAATCATACCATTAATCCATTCTTCAGCAGTGTCACCCAGACCGACATTTTTGAATTCAAAGTGCAGCTTTTGGTACTCGTCTTGTACACTCTTCAATTTCATGCTCAGATAGTGCCTCTCATGTTCGAGCTGGTCGTACTTGCGTGCAAGTTCATCTTCTGAGACGCTTTTATTCTTGACTCCTAAATTTATCTCGCTTGAGTGACCCACTTCTGTGTTACCCGAACCTTGGGCTGGGTATTGACCCTCCTTTGAATTTGCCCCTCAAGCAACGGCTGGCTCGCTGTAGAATCGGGGTTGTTCGCCTTCGAAACCCAAAACTCCCATTCTGATAAGATCTTGAAGTCTGTCTTTTAGGGCCCTAGAATTTTCAGTGTGATGACTCGATTTGTCTATGTGGTAGCTGCACCAGACACGATTGTTGTAACCCTTCAGATAAGGAGGTTTCCTTGGTACAGACTTCACTGGTATGATAAGGCTCATTTCGATAAGCAACGGAAGTAACTCGGTGTATCTCATGGGTATAGGATAATGGCTTCCGATGTCATTGGATTCTCGAGCTTCCCCTGGTTTTGCCTCTGTTCCCTTGGTATCTACCCCAGATATGCTACTTGTCTGCTTCTTGAGATTGATCACAAAGGGATTCGATTTGTCATATTTAACGGTGTTGTCTGTCACGACATTCTGACCATTCCGTTCCACACTCTGACCCTCGATCGAATCTTTTCTGAGTTTGACATGCTACTTGTCTTTCATCATAGTATTCATCTGGTCCATCATCTCGGACATCTGCTTCTTTAGTTCTTGTATTTAATCTTGCTTGTTACCAGAACTGACACTGCTTACCGAATCTGTTCTGGAGTCTTTGAATGATTCTTCTTCGGCTGTCCCTGGCCTAGTCTCGGGATGGAACTCTGGAACTGGACCCCCTTCCTTCAGGTCAAAGAACCTTTGGTCCATCATGAACAATCTTCTATTATGGGAGAAACCAATCGGGAATCAATGCCCACTATAATGCGAATGCGATGATATGCAAAAACAAAACAAAAAGAAAACAAGTTATTAACGGACAAAAATGATAAATACATAATAAAAGGGAAAATTAAATGTGATAAACAAACAAGGCAATCCTATTTATATCCCGTCTAAGACACCTAAGGTTATCCGCATGTCTCTACCAGGGTGGGTTTCTATATGTTCTCTACATGCAGTTCTGGTTCTAGGAGGTACCCGAATTGTCCTCGCTGTCCTTTACTAAGAGTAGCAAGGCCCCCGATCATCACCCATTATAGGCTCCTTTCAACCGGGTTCAATTCAGGGGGACCCATTCGCTTATGCGTGCATGAAAGAACGATATCCTTACGAAAGTATAAGGTACTCGAGCCCCGAAGGTACTTGCTAGGCCTACACGGGAGAACGATATCTCCACGAAAGTATTAGCATTTTCCCCCCACTTAAAAAATGGGTTTATATGCCAAATATTAAATGCGTTAAAATAAATGCGCACTTATAACCAAATTTTAATTTAGTCTTCATTTTAATCCGAAACTTCTAATATTAATAAAACGGTAATTATTTTAAAAAGCTAGACTCTCTTTTTGTTTTTGTTTTTTTTAAACAAAAATTGTTCCCCAGCGGAGTCGCCATCTGTAGCGATGTCCGTTTCGCTAAAAAAGCGGATTTTCGAAGTGTTTGTGGTTTTTCGGGTATTAAAATATTTATTCCGCGGGGTTTTAAAAATATCGTATTTTATTTAAAGAAAGGGAGTCGCCACTGGCCACTTAGGTAGGCCAGGCACCATAAAACCAGAGATTTGAAAATTGTTGGGTTCTGGAGTCGGTTACGGATGGGGAAGGATTAGCACCCCCACACCGCCCAAAATTGGTACTTTAATAGTTACCGCTTTATCAATATTAGATTTTTCCGGATTAAAGTGAGGATTGATTTAAAATTTGGTTATAAGTGCGGGTAGATTTTAAAAGCCCCGTTATCCAAGAGTAAACGTCCAACCACCATCACTACGCCTGATACTGGCCCCGTTTACGCTCGGATAAAAGGGCACCGCCTTGACAATATTATATCCGAAATGCAACTTATAAAACAAAAATACAGCATACAATTTACATTGACGTGATACTAAAAAGATAAAAAAAAACAAGAATTTTATAATATTAAACAAAAAGTAACAAAATACATGAACATAGATATAAATGACATATTCAAGGATCTAGACTAAACATAAATAAAACATATACACACAAACATGGTAAAAGATATGCTTCAAGGTTAAATTAACTAAATATAATATCCTTAAGTACCTAAAAACACAAATGCAATATGCATGACATGATATAAGGCATGATACTAAAATGACAAAACCATATTATCACCACGTTACAATAAAACTTTATCACGTGACACAAATTACATACATATGCCAAAACACATCACGATATTTATATGTAACAAAAATCACTCATTTTTAATATGTAACCTAAAATACAAGACAAAAATAAAACATACTATCATGCGTATATTCAAGATAAACAACAAAACTAAACATGATCACTTAATCAAAACACAAGTATGTAACATGCACAAATGAACCACATGATACATTAGCACGATAAAATGCATATTATAAGAACATGAATGAATGCACATCATACACCAACCTAAATAAATAAAAAACATGAAGAACCACATAAACATGATGTACAAATGAAATTAAAACTTAGCTTAAAAAATAGACATATATAACACAGACAAAATAAACTAAAACACAAAAAACATAATATGACAACTAAAACCACATGATAAAAACATAAAGGCATGTAATGCAAGAACACCAAGGAGCTTGAGACATAAAATGGAAATGTAATTATACCAAAAACACAAGCATAACAATAAAAAGACAGAGTAACTGAAATAAAATAAACTGAAAACAAAATACAAATAAACAAATAAAAAACAAACATTTGAAGACTAAATTATAACCCGGGAAGAACTTGCAAGGACTGGAAATGTGATTAAACCAAGGGGGAAGCTCGGAGTGAAAAATCCAAAAACGCGGGATGGCTAAGGAGGTAATTTTACCATTTAAAACCTGAATTCGGTTTAATTCAGTGACTAAATTGAGAGTTTTCTTAAAAAATGGGGGATTGGGATTGTAACTGGACCAAGGGGGAAGCCCGTTTTGAAAAATCGAAAAGGACGGTGGTCCTTAAGAGGTAATTTCCCCATTTTTGAAAAATAAAAGTCTATAAATAGACCTTATCAGGTCTGATTTTAGATTTTTGCCATTCAAAATTTTGTTTTATAAAACAAAATCCTCTCCCCTCTCTAATATTGAAGCCGAATCTCTTGAAACCCAGATTTCAGCCGCCACTAGCCACCGCCGCTCGCCGGCTCCGGCAGCCCTCAATCCATGACCTAAAACACTGCCCTTCTCACACTAAACCCACGTCCCGCCTTAGATTTTAGGAGAAAGAGATGTATTTCTCTAAATATAAAAAAACAAAACCGAAACTCCTTCTCCCTATTTTTTTAAGAACATTTTATAAACTAGGACCAAACAACCCCTCCCCTTTACCGGTTCACCGTGTTTGGCTTAAGAGCCCAACTGCTTGTTGCCGGTGAAAGGGGCTCAAACGGCAAAGGTAAACCTACATCTCCTCTGCGTTTTGTACTATTTTATGTTTGTAAGCATACATGCGAAACTAAAAAATGATGTATACCTTTTTGGATCTTTTTTTTTGCGTTAAAAAATAAACGAGTAGATAGGATTTTCTGTATTTTTGAAAACTGATCTCTTTTACACTTTTGTTGGTTTACATATATGCCTGATCTCAGACCGTTTTTGGTAGACAATAACATATAGAAATACATGTTTTTGGCCAGTCTTGTACTGACAGTCCTTGGTTTCTTGTTTTTGCATGCCCCTGCACGGTGGTTGGAGCCGGTGGTACGACGGCGTGGTAGTGGTGATCATATGGTCAGAGCGTCCCTTGGCCGTTGGATCAGATCTGATCCAACGGCTGAGATAGTTCGATGACGGATGGCCCAGATGCAATCTTGAAACTGGTGGGATTGCGCAAGATGGTGCCACGTGGTGCACGGCAGTCAAGGGACAGAGGCATGAGATGCACGCGCGCGTGGGAGTTCAACAGCCCGCGCGTGAGCTTCACGCGGCAGATGAACGGTTTCTCTCCTTTCAATCATAGCCGTTGGATCAAGATTTGATCCAATGGCCCAAGATTGGCTGCGCACAATAAAGAGAGAATGTTAGGGTTATTAAATCTGATATGGATTAGGGTTTTAGGCTATTGGGTTAGGATTTGGGCCGAGCGGCCTTGTAAAATTTTTGGTTTTTTGTAAATGATGGACTGGACAGTTATTATAAATGGGTTTTATATTTTAGATCTGTTTTTTAATTTAAACCCAATAGTAATAGTAATAATAATAATATAATAATAACAATATAATAACATATTCACATATACTTTATGTACATACAGTCATACATGCAAATTAACGTATATATCATATAACATTCAAACACACATATACATATATTTGCTCACACACCTAATTAATATAAGTATACACACATTATACATACTACAAACATACATAGTACATGCACATGCAAACCACATATATACCACATACACCCAAGCACATATATACATGCATCTTATACACACAAAATAAATATAACCAAATACACCCTAGTACATATATAAACTATTAAAACGTACGTTCCATGTGACACACATACACCGTACTAATTACTAATGCATATACATAGCTTATAATATACATGCACACATCACACACACTATACGTACGCTAATCATAAACATATAATGTAATATGTATACATGCAATAATAATTCCCCATTAATTATTATACTAATATATTAACCATATTTACAATCCGGATAAAAATGAGTGATTACAATACCATTTCCATAAGCTCAAACAGCCCTAATTCACATATGTACCTTTGTGTACATGTTTAAACAGTGATCTATTCATGAGCAAAGTAGAGTGATTACATTTATACACATTTTTACATACCAAAACAGTCCCCAATGCATTTTTATACAAGCAAATCAGCTTCAAATTTTCATGAGTACGTCAATACTTATTCGAATCAATCCAATGCACTTTCATATAACCACTACACAGTCCTTAATGCATTTATGTGTATTTTCAAAACAGCCCAAGATCACATGTGTACACTTCTATACATAACAAGGTAGTCCACAATTGTTTTCATAAATGTAAAACAGCCTCTTCTTCATAAGTACACATATTCATGCCCAAATACAATATTAACATGTGTACGTCAATACTTATTCGAATCAATCCAATGCACTTTCATATAACCACTACACAGCCCTTAATGCATTTATGTGTATTTTCAAAACAGCCCAAGATCACATGTGTACACTTCTATACATAACAAGGCAGTCCACAATTGTTTTCATAAATGTAAAACAACCTCTTCTTCATAAGTACACATCTTCACGCCCAAATACAATATTAACAATTTCTTTGTTTAATTCCATACTATCAATTTCGATTATAAGCTAGTATAATGATCCTAAAGCTCAAGATGCTACCATAATTTCTCTTTTAATTAAACATTTAAGGTTGTCCAAAACATTAAAAACAGGACACCACGTAATACCTTTGGTTTGTTTAATTCTTGAACAATTTATGAATCTAGACATTAACCGAGTTCTTCAACAAATTCAAATCATGATTTTAATCCTTCCAAATCATGAAGGAATTCAAAACAGTTTCTCTACATTCAAGTACCCATACATATGAAACAAATCAAATTTTTTCAATGGAAGGATCCCTAAACAGATTCTAGATTTCATAACAGCCTCAAGATCGAATCTATAGAGCAAACCATTAATCATTGATAACCAAAGTGATCACATTTCCAATTGTAACTAGATTCATTCAACTATTTCATGATATCCTAATGCCATGATCTTAACCGAATCCATATAATTCCATATTAACCATAACTAACCAATACAACTATATCATACGGTCACAAGGGATGTAATTTCATTATTGTATCATACAAACAACCAACCAACCAATTTAAAAAAAAAACACCTAACAAATTAGCTTGAAAATAAGGGAAATGAAAGAGTGTTTCACCTTGCTCCAAAAGCTATTCAAGAATGACTCTAAGAATTAAACTAATCAAAGTTTTCCTCCTTGAAGCTCCATATATTTGATTCGAGCTTTCTATCTCTAACCATTTTTTGAGTGATGTTCGGTTATGGAGAAGATGTGGAAAGGAAGGAGAAGAATGACACACAATGCTCACCCATCCATTCTCCATTAGCCGAGTGTCCTCCACCCTCCCACATGTCTCTTACAAAAGTTTCATGCCATTAACTCCTTGAATTTTAGCTACAGTTACATGCGAACTCTAGATTAATGTAAGTTTTAAATCTTAATCCTCTTTTTGAAATGGCTATACCATTTACCAAACTTCACTTTTAGTCACTAAATCATTTAATACATATTCTGAAGGTACATAGGGTTTATTCAAGATTCAATTAATGGCATAATCTATATGTCACATTTTTAGGATATTACATCAAGTATCGAATGGAGGAAGTTTGGATGTGATAGTGGATCAGGATATTTCATAACTTCGGGATATAAGGTAAGTGTAGCTATACCCTTGTATGATAGTTATGTTGTATTGAACATCACTTAATTGTTTGATAGAAGCCGAAATGAAATTTCAGTATAAAATCTATGATAACATAAAGAATGAATTATGATAAAAAGAAAGTAAACAGCCAAAGTATGCAAGAAATATGACTAATTGTAATGAAAGATATGGAAAGTAATTGAGAACTCAATATGAGAATCGAGCTAAGATAATAGTTACTTGATAGTTTTGAGTAATTAGCTAATGCTATGAAATGAAATGAAAATGGACGTTGAATGTACTAATAGTTTGTACAAAATAGGTCTTAATGGAAATTAATGAGTATACAACTTAGTAAGCTTTGTCAAATGATACACCAATGGTAAAAACATATAAGCTCAAGGTAGGCCCTTATACTAACTATAGATTGATGATATGGTGAAGTATAACATAAATTATTGTTATGTGAGTGTTAGTATTTCTTTGCTTGAATGTTTGATGATAATTTAATTAAGATAAGCTAATCAAGGTTGAAATGTTATGATAATAATGATATGTAGATTGGAACGTAAGGTGAAATGACTATAATTGATGAAAATAAGATGTATGCCATGAATGAATGCTATGTAAGCACTATGTTTAATGAATGAATCGTATGCTACTGATAACACAATGATATGATGAAAAGTAAAGCAAAATAAAGTGATATGATGTCATACTTGGATATGCGTTGAATGGAAATGTGAAATGAAATGTAAATCCTTGGATTTGAGTCAACTTAGGACACAATTGGCATACCATAGGATCCATTGAGCTCTTGTGTAGGATGGACTATGTTCCAGGACAATTGAGGTCCTTATTTAGCGATAGTAGGAGGTATGTGTTGTGTTCGGTCATTGGCGACAGTAGAAGGGTTGATCATATTGTTAAATGTTTACTGGCGATAATAGGCTAGGGATTCGGGTGTCCGAATGTTGTCTAAGTCCAAGGAAATTGATTGAAGTAATAATGATAAGATTATAAAGAACTTATAAGTGAATATAAATGATTCTTATCTATGAAAATGAATATGTTTCCACATTGTATGCTAATGCATTGAGGTAAATAAGATAATGAAATGAATGATAATGCTTATAGCCTTGAAAGAAATGTAATGAATTGTTTTGTGTGATTTTCAAAATGTATATGAAAGATTGTTACGATATGTTTATTTAGGAAACAAGATATGATATTGATTGTTATGTTTGGTCCTTGAAGTATATATGAAAGACATTTATATGCTTATGAGTATGGAACAAATTAGGGTAGTGAAATTAATGAAATTGCTTGTTGTATGATCCTTGACATGTTAATTGTTTATGCAAAGAAAATAAAACATCAATGTTAGGTAATTGATTAATGATTTAAAAAAATGTGGATTGTTTTGCGAAGTTAAATGTGGACTGTTTTGCGAAGTTAAATGTGGATTGTTTGCAAGTTAAAATATGAACTGTTTTGTAGATCAAAATAGACTGTTTTGCAAATTAAAATATGGACTGTTTTGCAAGCTAAAATATGGATTGTTTTGTAGATTAAAATAGATTGTTTTGCAAGTTAAAATATGAATTGTTTTGTAGATTAAATTGGACTATTTTGCAAATAAAAAATGTGGATTGTTTTGCAAAGTTAAATGTGGATTGTTTTGCAGGTTAAATGTGGACTATTTTGCAAGTTAAAATATGGACTATTTTGTAGATTAAAGTAGACTGTTTTGCAAATAAAAAAATGTGGACTATTTTGGAAAGTTAAATGTGGATTGTTTTGCAAGTTAAATGTGGACTGTTTTGCAAGTTAAAATATGGACTGTTTTGTAGATTAAAATGGATTGTTTTGCAAGTAAAAAATGTGGTTTGTTTTGTAAGTAAAAATGTGGACTGTTTTGTGAAGCATGCAAGACATAAATTGAAAGCTCAAGTTATATGGTTCTTAAATATGAAATGACTCAAAGAAAGTGTAAGTAAAGAGAATGGAGTGAACTTTGACTAAATAAAAGGAATCAATCAAAACAAATCATAAGGACTTTGTAAAAGCAAATATATCCTCTTATATCTTTGTATGTTTGGGCTATTTCGGTTACCTCACTAAGTTCTTCTGAACTTACTTGAGTTTGAATGATTGGTCTTCAGGTAACTCTGTTTAGTTAGCGAGGATCGTGTCAACTTCCACAACAAGTCACACAAGGCATAAGTTAGAGTATGTGGATAGTTATAGCTACTTTAAATTCCTAGGGTGGTAATATAAGAGATTCATGTTAACTAAGTAGATAGTTAACATGCAATTGCATTTAAAAGTGATGTTTACAGTACCTTATGAAGAAGGTACACATATTGTATCATGTTCGTGTATGTATGTGTGATATGGTTGCTTGATATTATGGGTGATTTAATGTTTATTCTTGAAATCATGGATGATATGAATACATGCTATGTTAGATGATGGTATGCGTATGATTGGACATGTGTGCTTTAAGGATGTTTGATATGTTAGGTGATAAAGTGCTTGACTAAGTTAAACTTTGATTCTACTGTTAAACAAGAATGATCTTGATGCAGGAATATTGATAAGTTAGTACTAGAAATGAAATGATGAATGATGATTAGGCAAGTTCTTAAATGTATAATTAATTAGATATCATGTCTTGAATAAAAGATTGAATGAGTAAGGTCATTGTTTATGCCAATGTATAAATGAATATGAATCTGTGGCTAAGTTATGAATGTTAGTTTTATATTTTGGATGTTTGAGTAGTGTTGATTACCATGGAAACCTAACCTAGTAAATGAGACTAGGTAATGACAAGTAAAATCCTTATAAGGAATAGGTGAAATTACAAAGTTTATAGAAAAGAACTTTAGGGTTCACCTAAAAACTTTTACTCCAAAAGTACATAGATTGTTTATAAGGAAGGTTTGAGCTAATGATTGTAAACTGCCAGAAATGTTTTACAATAAGTATGAGCTTCTAGTGAAGACCTTATCGATCTTGGTAATAAATTTTGAAAGCTACAAACTATGACCTTAAGACATTAAAGATCATCAGATAATGGGTTCTTGTTAACCTAGATGATTCATAAACTATTTCGGTAATGACATATCAAGCAATTGTAATATAGGAAACTAGAAACGTAAGCCATTAGTAAAGCATTGATTTATATGACTTAAGTGGTTAAGAAGATTTAAGATTTTGATTGAAGATAGATCTTATGTGAATGGTAGAGAATTGAAGTATCTCCTAAAATGTATAGTATAAGCTTTCAGTTGAGGTCTACTACATGATGTGTGCATACTTGTTTGTATATGTAATAAAGTTTGAAACATGAATTTATGAATCAGACTAAAAAGTTTTAAATTACCCTGAATTATGAAGGCATGTTTAGTTGTGTAGTGTTAAGTTATCTCTTGGATGCTTGAATGTTTGTTCGGTAACACTTCTTAAATAGGTTTAACTCCTAGTCTGGATAAGGGTGTTACACAATCTCCCAAGAAAAACACATATTCGGGGGTGTTTTTTCTATCATCAATGTCTTTGGAAAAATCATTATCACAAAATCCTATGAGCTACAAGTCATGAGAAGATGTGTAGAATAGCCCAAAATTAATAGTACATTTTAGATAGCGAAGAATCCTTTTAGAAACCTTCATGTGAGTTGACGTAGAAGCTTTCATGTAGTGGTTCACTATACCAACTGCAAATGGGATATCAGGTATTGTACAAGTCAAATATCTCAAACTTCCCACAAGACTTTTGAAAAGAGTTGGATCTTAATTTATTCTATCATTTAACTTTGACAACTTTACTCTGTACTCCATTGGAGTATCAACAAGATTACAATCAAGCATTTTAAATTTCTTCAACTATCACATCCTTAAAACTGGCCTAGTTAGAATTTGGTTTCGATAACCGGAAATTTTGAATCCGATGTGCAAAATATTGTAATAGTTGACCTTTGTACCCTTCATTTATAATGAAATCACATCTTGGTCCCATTTGAATAGTTTAAGTTTTCCTTGTATGAAATTCAAAGCCAAATTGCAAATTCTGAGCTAGGCGTACCAATACGGTCAAGCCAGTATCGATACGGTCTAACTGCCAATAACTAACTTACCTGTTTTAGCAAGGGCGTATCGATACGGTCATGAGTGTATCAATACAGGTCCCCTATTCTGAATCTGTTCGAAGCCAATAGAGAGGGAATTAAAACAAAGTGCTTACTCACATCCTTGCTTGTCAATTCCCCACGTGATTGTCTCAAAAAAGGGAGTGAGTACCCATCAAGTTGCTTCATATTATAAGGAAACATGATGTGAAAGACTTTAGGTTAAGAAAACCCTTTAGGATAGGAAATCCCCTTATTGGTTCTTGGAAAGGTAGTCAATGATTAAGGGGTTAATTGAGTTTTAAAATGAATAAAGAAGAGGAAAGCTTTCATCCTCCTACCTTGAACTCCCGGTAAACCAAACCTCCATTTTGTTTCCAAAAGAAGCACACACCTCTATTTCCATCTTCAAGCATGAGCTAAGCTAGCACCTCGGAGCAACCTTCGACCTTCATTTGATTTTGATACTCTATTTGAAAGCCCACAACTCGGTGAGTAAAATCCCTATATTAATTTGTTGATTCCATAATTTGTTGAGGTTTAATTTTGAAATTAGGTTTTCTATGTTCAAAGGAAAGCCCATGAACTAGGAAGTTAATTTGGATATCCCGATTTTGCTTACAAGCTTTGCTAAACTTGAAGTATGATTTCGAATCCGTCGAATGAATTCTAATGTAACCTCTAATTTTGTGCTAGCTCAAATATTGGAGAAGGATCTCCTGTCACCTCCAAAGGAAGCTAAGCACAACGGAGTTATAATTCGAGAACCTCATAATCAAGGTGAGTGTAGTCGTGTCAAGGGATCAGCACGGAGCCATCCAGTTGCATTTGATTTGTGATTTTTGTGTTAATATGTAACTTGCTAAAGGCTCAAGTAGAGCAATGTTCGTGTGGATGCTAAAGGTGAGCATGGTAAGCTTTTGATATGGTTAATGTTCTATAAGCAAATATGTGTTATTCGAGACATGTTACGTGTGGAATTGTTATAGGAAAAACATGATATGATTTGCTAAATTTGATACGAATATGTTATGATTATGATATGATTCCGATATGATATGATTGTGCTATTATATGTTATGGAGCTAAAGCTCAATTCCGATTCCGATATGCTATGGCCTACGGGCATAAAGGTAAGTTATATGATGGAATATGTGTAAACTTGGACATTTGTGAGTTTTGGATACAATTGGCATGCCATAGGGTTATTTGAACTCGTATAAGTAAGGGATTGGACTACGGTCTGGGGCTACGGCCTATATGTGGGGGAGATAAGGATGGATTGTGTAAGGAATACTGTCCAGAGCTATGGCTCAAGGCGACGACCTATTTTCTGTTATATGTGGCTATGACCTATTTTTCGATATATGTGTGGTGCAAAGGGGAATCTGCGTATCCATTTGTTACATTGTCCAAAGGGAATTAATATGTGTTAAGTTTTGCTATGATTATGTGAAAATATGGTAAGTGACTTAAGCATGAGACTTATGTGATTAATAGTGTAATTATGATATTTGGGTATGATGTTATGTTATTCATGACCATAGTATGTCATTCATGTCACTTAATTGTTTTACGATTGTTATGACTACCTCACTAGGCTATGTAAGTCTAACATATGTGTGTCTCATGCATTTAAGGATCCTAAAGCTTTTCAGACATCGATCATGTATTTTGCGGTTGCAAGTCACTCACTCCGCAAGCATATGTATGTTTACTTTGTTGCTGAACTCCTAGTAAGGTGGCATAAGACTAGATAAGTTGCAATGACCTATTTTGGTAAGTTTTTTATAAGCCTGGTAGTGTCTAGGTGATGTATGTACATTTTGGTGTGTATTGGACTTAGCAATCTAGCTAAAATCAGCTTTAATGCACGAAAAGGTAAAATCCTAGTAAATGAATTCAGAACAACCTAAAATTTTATATGCTATTAAAAATATGGATTTATAACTTTCTGGTAAAATTTGGATAACGTCTGGAAGGGTAAATCGAATAAAAACTAGCAAAATTTTGTCATTACAGGTTAGGGCGTATCGATACGGGTGATGGCATATCGGTATGGTTAGGCATAAATTTGGCTTAAGGAACAAGGCGTATCGATATGGTTTGGGCGTATCGGTACAGAAATTGGTCACTAGAATCAAGGATGAAAAATTGTATCGATACGGTCTTATAGCGTATCTGTGTGGGGTCAACGCAGTCAACTAGTATCGATACGATCTTAGCTGTAACGATACGGGTTTGACATCCTTTGAATCTAGAAATCTGGAAATAAGCATGGTGTATCGATACGGCCCATAGGGCATCGATACGGTGTTAGTTAAATCTGTTATAAGGCATAAAAATAGAATTTGGACAATTTACAAATTGGTCACTAATAACTATACGTTCTAATTGATCAGGTTAACGATATCTGATAGTAACAAAGCTTCACAGATCAATAATTGGTAAGTTTAATTACAAGTTGGTAATAAAGGATTTGGATTAGGATCGCTAATTTGTAAAGTTTACAATCTAGTACCTAAACTTGAAAAAAATTAAAATTGACCCTAATTCTAATAAGACTAGTAGCGAATAGGTTCAATAAGTCTTAAGAATAACTATTAAAATATTTTAAACAAGTTTCAAATTCCATTCTCTCTTTCGATCCCTGAATTAGTTTTCGATAATAATTTCCGACCCAGTTCTCTACTAGACTGGGAAGAGGGTGTTACATCAACACTTATTTTGCATAACCCTTTTGTGAGATGAATATGCCATCCTGTGATTATTCCACTTCTAGGTTCAAATAATAACATATTAAAGCCACATCAGTCATCTGGAAGACAAGTGACATATGCTTCTTTAATTCTTCAAATAAATCAGGATTGTTACTTGAAAAAATTAAATCACCCACATAAAGAAAAACTATCAACATATCCCCACCATCTTTTATATTAATATAAGTTCATGTTCATTAAGGCAATGATCTTTTTCAGCCTTAGATATTTATTCTTGCCCTTTGACTTTGTATCCAATAGGTTGTTCAAGGCAAGCTTCATCTTCTAAGAAACCATTAAGAAATGCTGATTTCACATCAAGTTGATGGATTTTCTACTTATTTTGAGCCACAAGAGAAATAATCAATCGAATGGTTTCAATTTGAGCAACTGGTGCAAAGACTTGATCATAATTGATCTCATGCTTTTCCTTATAGCCTTTTAACAATAAGTCTTGTTTTGTATCTCACCATTTCTCCACTTGCATTCTTCTTTTTCTTGAAAATCCACTTGACCCATATAGCTTCATGACCTTTGGGAAGTTTTGATAACTTCCAAGTGTTGTTCTTCTCAATGTATTTTATTCTTCATCCATGGCTAGTCTTCAACTCTCATTTTTCATAGCATCACCGAAGTTAAGTGGCTCACTATACAAACAGACAAAACAAGTTATTGATAGCTTCAATGGAGTGATACAATTCCCTCACACTTTTGAATTTGTGTGGTCACTCACTTGAGCTTTCTCTGAAAGTTTCTTCATGGATTGGAGTAGGTGAAGTTGGAAGTGTCATGTCCTACAGAGGGTTCACAACTTGCGGTGGAGTCACTTCTTGTTTTTTTTTCATAAAATAAAGAAAGAAATCATAAGATTGTTCTTCTTGTGCTTCCAAATTCGAACTTGCTTGTTCATCAAACTCAACATCATGAATTATAATAATCCTTCAATTGCTTAGATTATACAACTTTTAGGCTTTCGAGTTTGAATCATAGCCAATGTAAACATATTTAGAACTCCGATCATCAGGCTTTAATCTACCTTGGTCGGGTACATATGAATAGGCAATGCAATCTAACACCCCAAATATTTCTTACACTTGGCTTTCTTCTGCTCCAAATTTTTTGGGGAGTTACATTATCCACATTCTTTTTTGGTGAGCAATTTCAAAGATAAACTGCACATGAAACAACTTCGGCCCGAAATTCATTGGGCATACTCTTTGCCTTTTACATACTCTTGGCCATGTTAAGAATGAACATTTTTTCCGTTCTGTAACATCATTTTGTTGTGGGGGGGTGTTGGGCACTATCAAAGGACGAATAATTCTATTTTCTTTACAACAATCATTGGATTCATTAGAAGGAAAATCGCCTTCTCTATTGGACCTTAAAGAATTTATCTTATAGTCACTTTCTTTTTCAATAAATGATTTAAAGTTTTTAAAAGCAACAAAAGCTTCAGATTTTTGCTTCAAGTACACCCTAAGTTTTTCTACTATAATCATCAATAAAAAGCAAGAAGTATCTACTTTTACCGAAATGATGGCGGGTTGATGAGTCTACATACATAAGTATGAACAAGTTGAAGGAGCTCGGTCACTCTTGATGTTGCTTCTTTCGGAAAACTTGGTCTTGGATGTTTTCCTAGAAGACATGTGTCACACAATTGGTAAGGTTGACTAATGGTCGAAATTCCATTTTGCCATCTTTTTTTCTCCAAGCATTTTGAGGGCTCCAAATTCAAGTGACCAGATATCATGTTTCAACACCAAGCTTTATTTTCCACTCTAACCGTCAAACACTTAGTATCAATCGTCTTGAGATTCAACAAGAACATTCTATTCTTCAACGTTGATACTTTAGCAACCAAGTTGGAATACTGATCTCTTAGTCGGAGACAATAATCTTTCATGTAAATTTCATGACCCTTTTCAAGGAGTTGTCCCAAACTCAAAATATTATCTTTTAGCTTAGACACATAATAAACATCGGTAATAAGACTATGGCTACCACCCTTTAGAGGAATTAAAATTGTTCATTTCCCTTGAATTTGGACCATCAATGAGTCTCTAAATTAAACATTGCCTTTAACTTTCTCATCAAGTTCAACAAATGCTTCTTTGTGGCCACACAAGTGACTACTTGCTCCAATGTCAAGGTATCATGTGCTTGCATCATTTTTTTTCTTCATTCTTGAGTGCTAGCAACAAGGTTGGCTCTTCAAAATCTTGTTGATCTTTAATGAGATTGACCCTCTGCTCATTTCAGCTTTCATTTTGGCATTCCCAAGAAAATGACCAAATTTTTGACAATTATAACATTCAACGCTAGGCTTTTCATACCTCTTTTCATTCGATCTTTGATAATTAAATATTCTTTTTCCGCTTGATCTTCTCAGTTTCTTGATTAATAGTTTACATCATTGTTTGTATGATCTTCACAATCATTTCTTCCACATCCTCGTTGGCTATAATCTTGACCTCGTCCACGTCCTCGACCCTTTTGGTTCGTTTCTTCTTGCTTGTTTTTTCAAATACACCTTGGCTTTGAGGGCTTGTTCAATGGACTCATCATGTCTCTTATTGATTCTACCTACTTGAGCTTGCAAGTCACCCATAACTTGTTCAATGTAACCCCCTAGACCATGCTATGCGACACACCTAATCTATGAGGTCATATTAGGTTCATGAGAGCGATCCACAGTAAAAATCCACCTATGTTTTTCTTTAATCACCTTAAAACTAAAAAATAAGCTCCTAGTTAAAATGCCATTTTAGGAAACCATTTAAACATATAACAGAAACACAAAAAACATATTACAGACTCAGACATAAAACAATACATAACATGCACGCCACTAACTGTACCAGTACCGTACTCTAAAAGCAACACCGAGAGAACCCTAAACACTGATGTCAGTCACTATACCATGATAGATTTCTTCCAACTTGCGATGGTAAAAAATGTGAGCTTGGAAAAGCTCAATAATACAAAACTACCAAAAGATGTTGTAAGCACATGAAGTTATAAGGTAAAGCATAACACAGACATAAAGATCATGGCATCAATAGGGTCTCATTACGGTATAAAATCTCATATTGCGCCATACATAGAGACAACATGGTTGTTCAATACTTTAACTTCTGAATATCAGACAAACATTCTACAATCCGGAAGAATCAGAAAGAAAATATATTTTATAGGAATTAAGCAGGAGGTTTGGTGTGTACCAACAAACGCAAATCAAGAAGGATCGATAGAAAGTGTCAGACAATAGAAGAATTTTGACAGAGGCAAAGGAGGAGACAAGAATTTTTTTTGTATTAGCCTAACTACCCTCCAACCGTACTCCAGTATGCAGTTCCCCAGAACTGCATCTATACATGTGTTAACCCAAGCCTAATGGGTGTTGGTACCAACCTAAGGGGTTACCTTAGGTCCTAGCGAATTACCCTGGCCGAAGCATAGGAACCAAATACAAGTGTTAACTTAGGCCCAATAGGCATAGGTACCGACTTAAAGGTTTACCTTAGGTCCCGGGCAGAATTACCCTAGCTGAAGCTAGGAACCTAATACGGGGTAACCCAGGGCAGAATTACCCTAGCCGAAGCTAGAACCTAATACGGGTGGACTTACCCTAACTGAAGCGTAGGAGCCAAATATGGGCGAAATTACCAGCCTGATCAGGGTTGAACCTGTAGTCTTTAGTTAATATCCCAATGCCCAGTAAAACAATTTTGAACGGTAACAAACATCTCAGTAACTAGTAGTAGTATGTCAGGAATTCAGAGTACATGCATATGTTAATAGAACTAGAGTATCAGGACCTATAAATCGGGTATACTTGTATCAAAAAATAGGAACCATAAGTCGTGTTTCTACTTTAGAAAACAGGATCACTTGGAATCAGAATGGATAGACTGGTTTCCAATTAAGGAGATTACTCATGTATACATGGGACACACTAGATAGTCCGATTTATCACGTAGGGGTTCTTACTAAATACATAAATGAGACACGAAACTATAGTTCATCCTAGACTAATTTCATAATCAAGAACCATATTTGAAGGAATTCGTTAATTATCAATTTCATCTAGGTATTTAGGAATTATACTTCAAGATCATTCAAAATTTCTGATGCATCATGACCATGTAGGAATTTAGATATATCATGATAGATTTTGGGAAGTCAAGTAGATTAGGATCTATCAAGATTCCTAATTTATCAGAAGAGTTCCAATAAATTTTGCTCGAAAGGGCATTTTGGTCATTTTATCTTTCAAGGATAATTTTGTAATTTAGCCGAAGAAGGGTAGAACAATTACTTACAGTATTCAAGACTTCTAACAGCTTATCCATCCTCCAATTCCACTAGAACTGAACAATTCTCATTACCGCAGTACTTACCAAGTATTCGGACATGTGCATTCACACAAACTCAATCCTTAGCACCGAATGTACCTTTTAGAGGAACAAGTTACTCTTACAATTAACAACGTACTTCCTCCAAATAAATCAAGCATGCCTTCATATAATATTCTTCCAATATTACATTAGTATCATAAACGACCAACAAACATAGGCCGTGTATCACAACTTTTTAGAGCCATTACACTCGTTGGGCTTTATTGGTATTTCTTATTCCATGTCTTAGAGGTGTTTTCAATTTTTTATTATTTGAGGGTATTTTAGACCCTTTGATGCCCAAAAGTGTTTCAGTTATTCAGGTACTTTTGGTATTTCCAAATAATTCATTCGTTTTAGAACTTGAGAGTCTATCCATCATTCCAATTAATTTATAAATTTGGTGCCCGAGGTTACATTCTTTTGGTCATTACGATCATACCGATCAATTTGGCCTTATTAGTATTTCCAATCCTTTTTGCCATTTCAATCAATTTAGTGTTTTACATCACTTCGAATAATTATAATAGTTTTTCGTAAAGTTATCTTTGGAGATCTATTTAGAATTCAGGAAAAATCCAAGTACTTTACAATCTTGAAGGTTTAAGTCTTGCTACCATAACTTTCCAAGTAATTTGAGGTTTTTATATGCATCAATTGTTTTACCGGATCAAATATAGATTTCCTGATCGCTTTTATTTTTAGGGGTATTTTGGTCATTCTCGCACCTCAAGGGCATTTTTGTCATTTCTTAACTTAGCATTTCAGAAATTAAATCATTAACAAGTATAACTAGATTTAAAGTATATTATTCTTGTTAATTATTCTTGGATCTCAAAAGTTATTACGGGTTACCCATCTTCTTAACTGAGCATCTTAGTCTTAACTAGTTTACTTCCCTTTTCCGTAATCGATTAGACATTTGCAGAATCAACTATATGCTTAAAAACGCTCATGCAAGCATTTACCAGATACCAATATGTTTCATCAAGCATACAAGAGGTAGTAATGTATTACCTTGAATCCTTGTTACATCGATCGATCCATGATACTCCATTCGATCACTCGAACCCAAATTCGATGTCCCTAAAAAATCTTAGATTCCAGGATATGCGAATACCTTCATTTAACCACAATCCAAAATTAATCCTTAATCACATTTCCTTGAAACTGAATGATAAAACACAAAAGCATGCTCAGGTCCAATATTAGATTTGGAGGCTTTCATATTAGAATTTCACGAAATGGACTTCAAAAACGGACTCAAGACATCGAAAAACTTCGAATACGAGCTTTCAGAAATTTTGACTTCTAAGGTCAAAGTCAACACTAATGTAATCTGTCAACGCTAATGTCATCAGTTAATGCTGACGTCAGCAGTCAACACTGACATCAACAGTCAACTGGTCAACAATCAACTGGATTGACTCAAGCGAGTTGACTCACTTAGTTTACTCACACAGGTTAACTCAATCAATGGGTCGAATCGGGTAAGACGAGTCTGGGTTAGAAGCCATTGGGCTGAGCAGCTTGGTTCAGAAAATTGGACCAAGTTCGGGTCAAACAGGTTAGACGGGTTAGGTTATTGGGCCAAATACAACCTGACCCACTTACCTAAAGAGAAACTCACCGACGTCTTGCCGGAGACGCCACTGGCGACTACAAAAGACATGTTTTTGGCCGAAAAATGTCAAAAATTACTTCACCATTTCATTCACCAATCGGATACACACCAGAATCTCACAGGAACTTGCCCAAAATGAAATAAAACGGCCGAAATACACGCTGCTCCGATGAGGCCCCTTGCTAGTGTTAGAACAATGATCGGATGAAGGGTTTTTGTTCGCCTCGGCCTTGGGGTGATGATGGCAGCGCTGGCATCTCGAAAGAACAACCACGATGGCCGAAAAACACGAGAAACAGAACACATTGTACCCTAGGTTCGTCGAACCTTTAACCCTTGAATCCCAATGATTACAGCAGCGGTTGTGCGAGTGGTTAAGGGGATATTGGTCAGGGCTCAATGGCGGACTTAACCACGGTAGAGATGGTGGCCACAGCGCGATGATGATGTAGATCAGAGAAAAATGATGGTGAGGGAAGGTGTAAGGTCGAATGAAGAAGATGGTTATGGAAAGTTTGTTTTTTGTTTTAGACATGCATTAAATGAGGTAGGTGGGGGGTTTAACCGGTTTTATTTAATTTCACTTAACCCGAAACATATAAGAAATAAAAGAAAGTTGGGGGCAGCTTAACACCAAGAGCTTCTATAGCTTAGATGGTTGGGTACTCAGCTCAAAAAGCTTTAGGTTGTGGGTTCGAATCCCACAACCAACAGTCCGCCCTTTTCTCCTTTTTTATTAAACTAAACTAAGGGTGTTACAACTCTCCCCTTAAAAAAAATTTGTCCTTGAAATTTACCAGAGTCAGAGAGATACAGAAAATGCTCTTTCATTTATTCTTGTAGTGAAACCTATCCATCAGAGTATGATTGCTTCTTAAGACTTTTTTAGACGGTCACGGATCAATCTAGTAATGTCCTCAGTCACTCAAACTGTCTTTGAACCAAAAATCATCCCATCTTACATCTTGAACCAACTAATCAGAATACAGTATTTGAATCCATACCGAACTTCATACAATGCGAAATAAACTTTTGTCTTATAACTTTTATTATAAACGGTCTTAGTGAGAGATAAGAAACCTTCTCAATTTGAACAGAAGTCAATCATACCACTTGAAGTATCTCCCCTAGAATCTGAATTACTCTACTAGGTTGACCATCAATTTACGAATGACAAATTGTACCTGAAATCCAGACGAGTACTCTAGGCCCCCAACATGGCCTTCCAGAATCAAGATGTAAACATAAAATTTCAGTCAAAAATAATATATAATGGTACACCAAGCAACATTTTTGAAAAAGATGTCTTTCTTCATGTTGGTCGGTCATAACCAAGGTTTTGAACATATATCACTTACCTTCAGCGAAATATTCAGACAATTGTTTCCTTTGTGTATAACAGAGTCACCGCAAAATTTACACTTTCGCCACATTCACGAACACCTTTCTTTCAAATTCATTTTACTTTTATTAAATTTCCGCCAGAGTATTCTCAAACACAATCATCATTACCGAATAATCTTATATGTAATCTCATATCAGTCATCTCATATAATCAAACATTTATTCTTAAATTGAATCAGATCTTTAATTTTACATGCATCAATTATCTCAGATTCTTTATCCAGATTCAAATTCATTAAGCGAATTCAAATCACAGACGAACATTATATACATTCATTGCTAATACAGATCGAGCTATGATGGTCAGAATGGTTAGATACACTTATTATAGGAAAAAGAATTCGAAATCAGAGTTTCGGCTAAGAGTAGTACGATTATGATCTAGAGGCATGCACAGACCAAACACCCTATGACAGACGATCGACTGATCTACCTAGAAAGACGCAACTGTAAACTCGGGTACCACTAAATGTAACCCCTAGGCCCAACTATGCGACACACTTAATTCTAGGAGGTCACATTATGGTCACGAGAGTGACCCAAAGAAAAAATACACATATGTTGTAACCCCCTTGACCCGGTCTAGTCATAAGACCGAACTGAGTGAGCTACACTGGGTTTACCGAAGAAAACCTGGACAGGTTCACCTCAATAAACGACCATTTTTTTCTTTCCTTTATCTTTTCTAATTGCAATGATTAACTTAAGGTGATCATATGAGCAACGGGTGAAATCTCGACTCGGAGGACATCAGTTTAACATCCGATTCTACGAATACGCATTTTAGGACCATTTTGCAAAAATAGATAATTATGAGGACTTAAGTCAAATTGGCTTTACCAATCATTAATTAAACATATTACATGCTTGCTGTTAAAATTACAACTTGAAAAACATTTCCAACTCAAACAATTGCATGTTATTCAAACAGAGACCAAAATGTAACAAAAGCAAACCTCAGATTCCATTTAACTAACAAAACTACCAAGCGTATCAGTACGCTGGCAGGTGTATCGGTATGTGTTCATCTTAACATTTCCCAGATTTCCAGTAACTAAGCACCTTACTGGTATGCCTGCTCGCGTATCGAAATGATAGCCAAAATACATTTAAGCATATTTACAACCATTTAAGGGACTTAGTCACAAACATAGATCCACAAATCATGCTTCATCATAGCAACAAGACCAAAGTGCATCTCTATAGGCATGCTTCCTAAGCAAACAATTCATCAACAAACCAAAATCCATTCTAAGGCAAAACCAAACATATAAAGGTCATTTACAAGTTCACACCACCAAATAAAACTTGCTCCAACACGGAGTTTAACAAAACATACTCCCAAACAACATAAAGCCCTCATTGCCATTATTACTACTTATCTATTTTTAAAAGTCATACTTGTGAAAGTTTCAAGCCTTGGGATTCCTTTCTTGCTCACTTGTTGTCATGTAAATCTTATTTATCGGCATTGATGAGAAAAAAAAACGTAAGCATAAATGCCTAGTGAAGGACGCTCAAGGAAAACTCTCAACAATGCTTTTAAAACCATTTGTTCAAAAACATATGTTCTAAAATATGCCCAAATAACAACTCATGCTTCAATGCTCTCTCTAAAACAATTTGAATAAACCACTTTCTCACATGTATCATGAATCTCTAGCAATTTCAAATCAAACCTCAATTTAAGCCTTCACATGCTTGTTCCTCTAATAGAAAAGCTTAAAGAGCATCCCACGTATAAACCATATTATACAAATTTTATTCAAGAATAATGATACATTAAATCCCATATATTGGCATTTGAAGTGACCCAAAACAAAACCATTTCTATTTACGAAAACACATCGGATACACGGATTTACGGGTGGCGTCTCTACTACACTCTACATACATACATGCCAGAGCATCGAAACAATTACCACCTCAACGATCATGATGTAAAGATCCACCAACGGGAGAATTCTATCTATTCTACCTCAACTGTTGCGGTTCCCATGGGGGAGCTACCTTTAACCCACATTAGGTGACTTATTATAGTGCACTTTAAACCCTATGGTCGACCAATTATATCTAATAACAATTTAACCATTTGCCACTTGCCAATATACACTTTTAAATCAAGATACCTTACTATTTTTCATATGCATCACTCAAACCACTTTCTACCAAGGCTTCTCAAATACAATAAAATCATGTATTTAGGCAATTCTTCTAAAACATGTTGCATAGAATTTTCTAAACACATGTATCATCAAAATAGAGTCATTTGCAACATTTCTCATTTCTAAATCATGCATATAACAGTAGGTAAACAAATCTATCTTCAAAAGCATGACCATGAGATTAATAAAGCAAATGGAACTGAAAACCGAGAGTGAAATCTTCCATACTTACTTTTGAGATTAGATTAGCGTTTCAAGCTCAATCTAAACCCCCAAAACATTACTTTCAAACCTTGGAAAGTTTTTAAACTCATTTCCACTCACTGACAACACCAAGCTCTACTTGCCAAACCGAAATCAAGCATTCGGAGCTATCTAAACCTCGCCCAACGATGAAGAATCAATCTCCCTTGTTTTATCCACATAACAAAAGAAGATTAATGCAAAATTTTGCATCTATAATCCCAGCAACCTCTGCTCCTCACTACATTCCATCAAACGCTATCCGAAAATAACCGAAAACAACATCAACCTTTCTCTAAACCTAAACCAGTCATATCCTAACAATCTAAACCATTTATTATCAACAATCAACATCCAAAAACTTCATACTATCAACCTTATACATTTAGCAAGCATTAAACCACCACAAACCCTCAAAAACCCAAAACTAGCAACCTCAACAACTAAGGATTCCATAGTTTCGGGATTCCTTTGTCAAAACCATCAACTTAACATTATTAAACATCTAAATCATGATTCAAATCAATCAAGAACCTCTCAAAACAGATCAAATTCGTAAATCATCAAAATACATCAATTAAACCTTGATTAAATTTTTTTTCCATAATTAAATCATCAAAGCACATTAGGAAACATATTTAAAGAGACAAGAACTTGGGAATTTCAATAAATAACTTTATATTAGAGGAGAGAAATGAAATTCACCTCTAATGGATGACTTCGCCCTTAATTGGCATGTTTTGATTGAAATCTTCAAGAAATCAAGTAACATTTGAAGTAGAAATCCAAGATCAAATGGGAAAATCAAAAAGGAAATCAAAAGAGTCGATTCCCAATCATCTTTGAGTTAAAGAGGTAGTTTGGCTGATGAGAAAGTAGAGAGAAAAGTTAGTTAAGAAAATGATTTAAGGCTTAAAACTCATTTTAATTAAATCTTTTTTATTTTTATTTAATAAACCATTTAAAATCATTAAAAATAGCCTAAATTAAGGGGAAAATCTGATTAAAAACAATGGTATATTAGCTCCTTAAAGATTCTAAGTTTTGACCATTTTACATTTTAGTTACCAAAACAGTTTTGAAAACTTACATTTTAGTCACAAGCTCAAAATGTCACTTAATCCCAATTTATTTTACCAAATTGAGTTTACCAAAACCCCCCAATATATCATTATAATATTTTAAACTATTTTCCCATATTTTATTTTTACCAAAAACTATTTAATTTGAATTAATTCTCGAAACTAGTCCGAACCGCCTAATCCAATTTACTGGAACCATCTAGTCTACCTGGCTAACTCCTAGGCCCAAATTCATGGTGTTACATATGTTTTCCTTTAACCACCTTAAAACTGAAAAACAAACTTCTAGTTAAAATACCATTTCAAGAAACCATTTAAACATATAATAGAAACTCAAAAAACATACTTTTCCCCCACCTCAGCCCAAATTTCATCACCTTTTTCCAAGGCAATACCTTTAGAAACACTTTGTCACCAACCGCATATTCCACTTCCTTACGAAAATGCTTTTAATTGATTACTAATAAGCTTTACTTTTTCATTGGTTTCGTTCAACATATCCGGCAAGGAAACATACTTTTCCCCCGCCTCAACTCAGAAAAGAGGCGTACGACACTTCCTTCCATACAAAGCTTCATACAGTACTATTTGAATACTTGTTTGATAACTATTATTATAAGCAAACTCCACCAACGACAATTTCTTCTCCCATGATCCTTGAAAATCAATGATACAACACCGCAACATATCCTCCAACACTTGGATAACGCGTTCAGACTGACCATTCGTTTGAGGATGATACGAAGTACTGAAGTTCAACCGTGTACCCAAGGCTCAGTGCAAACACTCCCAAAACCTTGTTGTAAAACGCAAATCCCTATATGATACAATAGTCTTAAGCAACCCATTCAACCTCACAATTTTTGCAATATACAAATCCGCTAGCTTATCTAGCGTATCCGTCTTATGCACAACTAGGAAATGTGCACACTTCGTAAAATAATCCACAATTACCTAAATAAAATTCTTTTTTGATGACGTCAAAGACAACCCTTATACAAAATCCATAGAAATTCTCTCCCACTTCCATTATGGTATCCTCAACGGTTGCAATAACCCGGAAGGAAATTGATGATCAGCCTTAACGCGCTGACACATCATGCACTTAGCAACAAAATCTGCTACATCCTTTTTCAAACCAACCCAAAAGTATTCTTTCTTCAAATCCCAATACATCTTTTTACTACCTGGATCCATGGAAAAAGGATTAGAATGAGCTTCAGTCAAAATAGTATGCCTCAACTCATCGTCTTTCGGTACAAGTATTCGACCCTTAAAGCACAAAACACCCTCATCATTAAAACCAAATTCCATTGGATTACCCTTTGCTATGTTCTCAACATACGGTACCAACGAATCATCACACAATTGCTTCTCTTTAATTATCTGCCCTAATAATGGCTTAACTTGCAACTCGGCTAACAAACCTCCGTCCCGCGAAACACTCAATCGCGCAATGGCCCTCAACTCCACCGCAACTTTCCTACTCAAGGCATCAGCCACAACATTAGCCTTCCCTGAATGATACTCAATCGTCAAATAATAATCCTTAAGCAACTCTAACCATCTACGTTGCCTAAGATTCAAATCACTTTGCGATATCAGATATTTCAAGCTCTTATGATTTGTGCACACAACACACCTTTCACCATAAAGTTAATTCCTCCAAATCTTTAATGCAAAAACCGCCGCAGCAAGCTCAAAATCATGCATCGAGTAATTGTGCTCGTGCACCTTCAACTTCCTAGATGCATAAGCCACAACTTTCCCATCTTGCATCAACACGCACCCCAAACCAACATAAAACGCATCACTATAGATCACAAACTCTTTCCCCGATTCAGGTTGAATCAAGATTGGAGCTTGCGTCAATGCTTCCTTCAACTTCTCAAAAGCTTGATGTCTAGCTTCCGTCCACTCAAAGTGAACATCCTTTTGCAACAATTTCATCAAAGGAGCAGTAATTTTTGAGAAACTATCCACAAAGCGACGATAATAACCTGCCAAACCTAAGAAACTACGAACCTCCGTCAATGACTTAGGTTGTTTCCAATTCATAAATGCTTCAATCTTCTATGGATCTACACGAATACCCTCGGCCGAAACAACATGACCAAGAAAGACTATCTCCTTAATCCAAAACTCGTATTTGCTCAATTTAGCATAAAGGTGATTATCCAACAAGATTTGCAACACAATTCGGAAATGCCTATCATGATCTTCCTCAGCACGTGAGTACACAAGAATATCATCAATAAACACTACCATAAATTGATCAAAGAACTCATGAAACATTCGATTCATCATGTCTATAAAAGCTGCGGGTGCATTCGTCAACCTAAACAGCATCACCGAGAATTCATAATGCCCATAGCGTGTACAAACGCTATCTTCGGCACATCTTTATCCTTCACCTTCAACTGATAGTATCCCGATCTCAAATCAATCTTAGAAAACACCGTAGCACCCTGAAATTGATTGAGCAATTCGTCAATCCGCGACAAATGATACTTGTTCTTTATCGTCAACTTGTTCAGTTGTCGATGATCTACGTACATTCTCATAGTGCCATCCTTCTTTTTCACAAACAGCACTAGAGCTCCCCAAGGTGAAACACTAGGTCAAATAAATCCACGATCCAATAACTTCTGAAGTTGTGTCTTTAACTCCTTCAACTCTTTTGGTGCCATACGATACAGAGCAATCGACATTAGAGCCGTATCAGCATATGTTTTGATACAAAACTCTACTTCCCTATCCATCGGCAAACCATGCAACTCCTCTGGGAACACCCCAGGGAAATCGCAAATGGTAAGATATCCTGGGGACGAACTTCTTTCATATTTGGATTCATAACATAAGCAAGGTATGCTTGACATTCAAACTCCAACAATTTTCTTCCAAAGCCGAAAAACATTATATAAGAATTTAATATTCTCACCCACCATGATAACTTCATAATCATCGGTAAGTCTCAACGAAACTCGTTTGGTCTCAAAATCAACCATAGCTCTATGCTCCGTTAACCAATCTATACCCAAAATCACATCAAAACCATAGAACGGCAACTCCATCATATCAACCGCAAACAAAAGACCTTGAATCATTAAAGGACATCTCTTAAACATTCTTCTAACAACAACTATTTCTCCAAAAGAACTCGTTACACGCATACCCACATCCAACAATTCTACTGGTATGTCAAGAAGTTGTTCATGCTCATGCAATATATATGAATATGTGGAACTAGAATCTATCAAAGAAAGTAATGGCATAGATTGCAAAGTAAAGGTACCTACAATTACATCTGTTTCATTCCTTCCCTTGCGTTGCGCATACACTCTCGTAGGCCCTCCTTCTTCAGGTTGAATAGACACGGTATGAGCAATAACCCGTTGACCTTCCTCCCTATACTGAAAATTACCTCGGCCGCGCCCATGGCCTCTCTACGGCACAAAAGTAGGTGCAGAAGCCTGCCCATCTCTAGCCAACTACAAACAATCACACCTCATGTGATCTTGCACACCATAATTTCAACAAGTTCCAAGAGTTCCCCAACACTCCTTCGAATGTCGTCTTCCACAACGACCACAATCAGGTGCCCGAACAAAAGTGTTCTGGCCTTACTGTTTGTGTCCAAAATTACCTCCACCACGTCTCTGATTAGGGCGATACCTCATATCTCAGTTTCTCTTATACCGACCGCTGCTAGCATCCAATTTAGTAACTCTCTTTCCAGAACTAGAATTCCTAGAATGATAGGACAAACCCAGGTTTCGATCTATATCCTTTGAGCAAGTAACCAAAACATCAAAATCCACATAGTGTGAAGCCAACATATAAGTCTTCACCTCCTTAACCAACCTATATCGAAAGCGATCACATCATCGGGAACCAGCTCAAGGCATATTGGCTCAACCAAACAAACTATACCTCGTACTCTGATACGGTCATATTACCCTAAACCAACGCCATAAACTCACGCTTTTTTTCATCCAAGTAACGAGTACCTAGATACTTACTTCGAAAAGTAGTACCAAAGAACTCCCTTGTCACACTAGCAGGTGCCATCCCCATGATAATAGTCGACCACCAACAATAAGCATCACCCTAAAGCAAAGATACCCTGCAACCCAACTTGCGAGCATCTGAGCACTTCATCTGCCCAAGAGTCCTCTAAATGCTTGCGAACCACTCCTCGGACGCTTTTAGAGACAAACCTCTAAACTCGGTACCACCCAAGCTACAAAAATGCTCCAACTAAAGTCTAGGATTAACATGTGTAGGTTCTGGTGCAGCCATATGTATACTAGCCATAACAGCCTGAAACGCTTCAGCTATCACATGAATCAGAGGCGTCATATCACCCCACACTGGCCCAACTGGCGTAGGTGGTGCTTGCTCTACATTCTTAGGTAAATTTAGCGGAGGGGGTGGCAACCCTCCCGGAGGTACAACATCCTCTTGACTTTGCTGCCCAACGGCAGTAGCAGCCGTGCTAGATCGTAACTCTATCCTCGGTCCCATTTCCAAAATAGTATGAATCTATGACATGATTATGCAACAATAAAAACAATTAAGCCAAATTGAGTAGGAATCCAAGATGTTCCCATTTCAAATAAAAATCATTTCTTAGTCGTAGTAATAAAGGCAATGGGTCCCCAAATTTCCCCTACACGGTACTCTTAAAGCAAAGAATCATGTTATCAAACACCGTGCATGTCATACAAATCAATCAACACTACCAAAATCAACCCAACTTACCTCTCATTTATAAAAAAATCTGGCTCTAATACCAACAAATGTAACCTCTTTGACCCGATCTAGTCGAAAGACCGAATCGAGTGAGCTACACTAGTTTACTGAAGAAAACCTTGATAGGTTCACCTCGATAAACGACCATTTTTTTCTTTCTTTTTATTTTTTCTAATTGCAATTATTAACTAAAGGTGATCATACGTGCAGGGGGTGAAATCCCGACTCGAACAAACATTAGTTTGACATCCGATTCTACGAATACATATTTTAGGACCATTTTGCAAAAATAGATAATTATGAGGAATTAAGTCAAATTGGCTTTAACAATCATTAATTAAACATATTACATGTTTGATGTTGAAATTACAACTTGAAAAACATTTCCAACTCAAACAATTGCATGATATTCAAACAAAGACAAAATGCAACAAAAGCAAACCTCAGATTCCATTTAACTAACAAAACTACTAAGCGTATCGGTACGCTGGCAGGTGTATCGGTACGCGTTCATCTCAACATTTCTCAGATTTCCAGTGACTAAGCATTGTGTAATCACTAACTTTTGTCTGGGTTTAAATTAAATGCTCGAAATAAAATAAATCCACATTATCCTTTTTAATACCCAAAACCTTATACCCTAAGCCCAAAATTTCATGGCCCATTATATATGATTTTACATAGTAAAAAAATATATAAAATAATAATAAAAATTCCAACTCTTTCCTCATTAAGGCTTTACTATCATTGGTTGAAAAATACTTGGTGCCCAAGGTCTTGATTTTTATTGGTTCTTATTTTAAGAGGATAAACCAAAAATACCCTTTATCATATATATATATATATATATATATATATATATATATATATATATATATATAAGAGGCCCTAATTTTCATTTTTCTTTGGCTCACCCACTGTCCATTTTTTTCATTCCTGATTCCCCATCGTTCCAAAAATAAAAAGTAACCCCAGCCATTTTCTTATCTTCACCAAACATCATTATCTTCATTTTGGTAAATCTACAACCATGGCAATCATCCCTCACTCACCCCATCCAATCGAACCACCAACCTTTGAATCAAGCTTTTCAACCCCATCAACAACAACTTGTGGATCAAGTAAATATTTGAATTTTTGGTATTCTCTTTCCTTATTTTATTTATGTATAATCCATTTTTATAGTTCAATAAAAATGTGGATGATTCTATTGGTAACCTTTGTTGTTTATTTTAGTTTCTTTCTTATGTGTTTTATTTTGTTTGATGTTTTGCTTGTGATATGTATGTTATTTCACTTGTTAAATATTGTTATTCATGTCTTGATTTGTTATATTTGTGGTTGATGAAAGTTTTTGTTATGTGATGATCCTTGTTTATATGGTGTACGATATTACATGGTATATACCTTTTATGTAATCCTTTTTTATGATATATATAATATAGTATATATATAATATAGTATTTATGTAAAAGTAATATGTATAGCTTTTTCTATAATATAAATAATATATAGTTTTGTGATATATATACATATGTATAATAAACGGTTTTATAATATATATATATAATATATAGTTTATCTAATGTATAATATAAGTTTTCATAATGTATATAGTACATATCTTTTTAAAAAATATCTAATGTAGTTTTAAATGTATAATATTTGTTATATATATATAGTTTAATATGTAGTTAAAATGCGTGCTTCTTATATAAAAATATATATATGTGTGGTCTCTTTTTAATTTATGTTTTGGGCATAGTGGTTTGGGCCTTCTTGTCTTTAGGGCTTGCTTAGTTTAGAAGGGCTTTGGGTTTAGTAGATTAATTCTAGATTAGAATTAAGTAAAATTAATTTGATTAATTTACAATCGTGTGCTCGTCTCATAGGGCACGATCTTTAAATTAATTAGATTAATTTAGGCTTACCTTAGAGCCTTAGATAGATTAAGGTTCAAATTAGTTTAGTGAATTTAAATTTACCCTTGGCTTATTGGGATAAATGTTAAGTTCATTAAACTAGTTGGACATTTCTTAATTACTTTTAAGATAAAATTAACATGGAGATTAAATTGACATTTAAATTAAAACCATGATTAATTAATTTGATTTACTTTAAATAGTATTCTAAAATAGTATTCTTGGCTTATTGGAATACTAGTTTAAAAACGATCGAACTAATTATCATGTTACAAGATAAATCATAATTTGTTAGGTTTTTTAGTCTTTTAGAGCTAATTAATTTAGGGTTAATATTATATTAACCTAGCTAATAATTAGATCACTAATTAAACTTTCATAATTTGGGTCTTTTAGGATAGGACTTTAGTGGGCCTTTTGTGTGTTTATTTTTCAAGCCCTTTTTGTGAAATGTTTTTTTTAATTGTCATTCATATAACCAATTTATTGTGCATTAATCAATTTAAATTATAAAAGGGAGGTATATATTAATTCTGATATTTGTGTCATAACAGTCTGAGCTTAAAGGATGCTGACCAAATATTTGAATTAATTCTTACCGTCCCAAGGTAAGATTAAAACTTGATAAAATCATTACATTATATCTTAAATTTTTGCACCATGCATAAAGGTGACAAACGGAATTCGAATCATAAATTAACAAGGCAATTGGGCTTATATGATTTCGGTTTAATCTATGGTCTGATGTATCGTCAACCTTAGTAATTAAATGTCCAATTAATTTGAACCCACCAATTTGATAAAGTCGTTCAATTAAGTACGCCAAATTAAATTAAATTCAAATTTCAATTAAATTCCATCAATTTAAAAGCAACAAATATTTTGCTACCGATTTCCGGGTGTGATAGGGGTGCAAATCCTTCCCCACTCGTAACCAACTCCCGTACCATTTCAAAACGAATCTCTGGTTTCTCATGGTGTCCAGCCTACCTTACCCAGTGGCCGGTGGCGACTCCAAGTTTTTATTATTTTCAAAAGATTACAATTTTTCAAAAGAAATCTCTTTAAACTAAGATTTCAAAAGTGATTTATGGGATAATTCATATCGACGAATATTCTAAAAGAAAACCACGCTTATTTTTTTAAAAGAAGGAAAAACGTGCTACACATTGTACCGGTACGCCTGCTCGCGTATTGAAACGCTAGCCAAAATATGCCTTATCGTATCAAAATATTCCCTCGCGTATCGAAACGCTTGGCCTAGATTGGGCATACCGTACCGGTACGCTGCCTCGCGTTTTAGTATGTCTGGGCCTAAAATGGCCAATTCCTCTGGTTATTCATACATTTAAGCATATGAAGGTAACCTAGCAAGCCTATAGCATATTTACAATCATTTAAGGGACATAGGCACAAACATAGATACATAAATCACGCTTCAACATAGCAACAAGACCAAAGTACATCTCTATAGGCATGCTTCCTAAGCAAACAATTCATCAACAAACCAAAATTCATTCTAAGGAAAAACCAAACATATAAAGGCCATATACAAGTTCACACCACCAAATAAAACTTGCTCCAACAGGGAGTTTAACAAAACATACTCCCAAACAACATAAAGCCCCCATTGCCATTATTAATACTTATCTATTTTTGAAAGCCATACTTGTGAAAGTTTCCAGCCTTAGGATTCCTTTCTTGCTCACTTGCTGCCTTGTAAACCTTATTTATCTGCATTGATGAGAAAAGAGAGCGTAAGCATAAATGCCTAGTGAAGGACGCTCAAGGAAAACTCTCAACAATGCTTTTAAAACCATTTGTTCAAAAATATATGTTCTAAAATATGCCCAAATAACAACTCATGCTTCAATGCTCTCTCTAAAACAATTTGAATAAACCACTTTCTCACATGTATCATGAATCTCTAAAAATTTCAAAGCAAACCTTAATTTAAGCCTTCACATGCTTGTTCCTCTAATAGCAAAGCTTAAAGAGCATCTCATGTATAAACCATATTACACAAATTTTATTCATGAATCATGATACATTAAATCCCATATATTGGCATTTGAAGTGACCCAAAACAAAACCATTTCTATTTGCGAAAATACATTGGATACACAGATTTACGGGTGGCGTCTCTACCATACTCTACATACATACATGCCGGAGCATCGAAACAATTACCACCTCAACGGTCATGATGTAAAGATCCACCAGTGGAAGAATTTTATCTATTCTACCTCAACCGATGTGGTTCCCATGGTGGAGCTGCCTCTAACCCATATGAGGTGACTTATTATAATGCACTTTAAATCTTATGGTCGACCAATTATATTCGATAACAATTTAACCATTTTCCACTTGCCAATATACACTTTTAAATCAAGATACCATACTATTTTTCATATACTTCACTCAAACCATTTTCTACCAAGGCTTCTCAAATACATTAAAATCCTGTATTTAGGTAATTCTTCTAAAAATGTTGTATAACATTTTCTAAACACATGTATCGTCAAAATAGAGTCATTTGAAACATTTCTCATTTCTAAATCATGCATATAACAATAGGTAAACAAATTTATCTTCAAAAGCATGAGCATGAGTTTAATAATGCAACGGGAACCGAAAACTGAGAGTCATACTTACTTTCGAGTTTAGATTAGCGTTTCAAGCTCAATCTAAACCCCCAAAACATTACTTGCAAACCTTGGAAAGCTTTTAAACTCATTTCCACTCATCGACAACACCAAGCTCTACTTGTCGAACCAAAATCAAGCATCTGGAGCTATCGAAACCTCGCCCAACGATGAAGAATCAATCTCCCCTATTTTATCCATATAACAACGGAGGATTAATGCAGCATTTTGCAGCTATAATCCCAGCAACCTCTGCCCCTCACTACATTCCATCAAACGCTATCCGAAAACAGCATCAATCGTTCTCTAAACCTAAACCAAGCATATCCTAACAATCTAAGCCATTTATTATCAACAATCAACATCCAAAAACTTCCTACTATCAACCTTATACCTCCAGCAAGCATTAAACCACCACAAACCCTCAAAAACCTAAAACTAGCAACCTAAACAACTAATGATTCACATAGTTTCGGGATTCCTTTTTCAAAACCATCAACTTAACATTATTAAACATCTAAATCATGATTAAAATCAATCAAGAACCTCTAAAAATAGATCAAATTCGTAAATCATCAAATTCCATCAATTAAACCTTGATTAAACAAATTTTCCATAATTAAACCATCAAAGCACATTAGGAAACATATTTAAAGAGTCATGAACTTGGGAATTTCAATAAAGAACCTTAGATTAGAGGAGAGAAACAAAATTCTCCTCTAATGGATGACTTCCCCCTTAATTGGCATGTTTTGATTGAAATCTTCAAGAAATCAAGTAACATTTGAAGTAGAAACCCAAGATCAAATGAGAAAATTAAAAATGAAATCAAAAAAGTTGATTCCCAATCATCTTTGAGTGAAAGAGATAGTTTGGATGATGAGAAATTAGAGAGAAAAGTTGAGAGAAAAGTTAGTTACGTAAGGAAACGATTTAAGGCTTAAAACTCATTTTAATTAAATCCTTTTTATTTTTATTTAATAAACCATTTAAAAATCATTTAAAATAGCCCAAATTAAGGTAAAAATATTATTAAAAATATTAGTTTATTAGCTCCTTAAAGATTATAAGTTTTGACCCTTTTACATTTTAGTCACCAAAACAGTTTTGAAAACTTACATTTTAGTCACCAGCTCAAAATGTCACTCAATCCCAATTTATTTTACCAAATTGAGTTTACCAAAACCCCCAATATATCATTATAATATTTTAAACTATTTTCCATATTTTATTTTGACCAAAAACCATTTAATTTGAATTAATTCCTGAAACTAGTTTGAATCGCCTAATCCGGTTTGCCTGAACCATCTAGTCTACTAGGCTAACTCCTAGGCCCAAATTCAGGGTGTTACATATGTTTCTCTTTAACCACCTTAAAATTGAAAAAAAACTTATAGTTAAATACCATTTTAGGAAACAATTTAAACATATAATAGAAACTCAAAAAACATATTACAGACTCTAACATAAAACAATACACAACATGCATGCCACTAATTGTACCAATACCGTACTCCAAAAGCAACTCCTAGAGAACCCCAAACACTGATTTTGGTCACTATACCATGATAGATTTCTTCTAACCCGCGATAGTAAAAACAACATGAGCTTGGAAAAGCTCAGTAATACGGAACTACCAAATGATGTTGTAAGCACATGAAGGTATAAGGTAAAGCATAGCACAGACATAAAGATCATGGCATCAATAGGGTCTCATTATGGTATAAAATCTTGTATTGCGTCAAACTTAGAGATAGCATGGTTGTTCAATACTTGAACATCTGAATATCATACAGTCCAGAATTAAGCCAGGAGGTTTGGCGTGTCCCAACAAATGCAAATCAAGAAGGATTGATGAGTGTTCAAAAGTATTATTTTTATGACCCTTTTTACTCATATTATTGTTAGAATTAGGCTCATTTTAGTTGCATTTGTAGGCATTTATCCTTAATTTCCTAGTTTCCTTGATTCAAGAGCTTAGTATTACATTTTATTGGTTTTTCATGGAAAAGTCGCTGCTTTGGTGTTTTATTTTGTGCAGGTTAGGATTACCGTGGCAAAGTGAAAATTGCCGAGGCAATTCATGAGAATAAGGAAGGACTTGTTGAACCAGTTGCCCAGGCAATTCGAGATAAATCTGCCCAGTTGTGGATGATAATCGAAATTCAAGGGATAACTCTCCCAAAATCCGGATTTACAAGAGGAATTTGACCTAGCCATCTCCTATAAATAAGAAGACTAGCCGCCTACTTCAAAGGAGAGAATTGGATTGGAGAGTTCGACTTGGAGAGAAAACTAGGGTTGTTCGACATCTTCTTTCTTCTTTATTCCATTCGATTCATGGCTGAGAGTTTTTCCTTTGTATATCTTTTGAACCCAGCCATGAATTGATGTAAATTGGTTTGGGTTATTGCGTTTTTGTGGTTGTGAGAACGATTGGATTTGTTTAGGTATTTGAGTTTGCAATTTTAATTCAAAGTTTGTTCATTCTTGGTTCTTAATTTTGTGAGTGAATTGGGAGAGGATCTCGTGAATTCATCCATTTATCTAATATCGGGAGAGTTAGATTCAAGAAACGAATAAGCATGGTCTTTATTCAGTCAATCGATGGTGAAAACTAATTCGACTTAGGGACAAGTTGCGAATTTCAATGACTAAAAAGAGCGCACGATAGGTTGTTGTCCACCCTTGGTTCACGCAGGGATGTATTATCAAGGTATGCACAATTACAACGTTTCGAGTTAGGGATAACAAGAAACCATTGAAGAACGCTTCGCCAAACTTTGAAGGTTGTCGCCCAATTGCCCCGGAAATTGCTACATTCCCAATTGCCCAGGCAATCGCAGACTTTCCCAGGCAATCGCAGATTTGCCAAGGCAATCCGTCTGGATTCAATTGTTGAGCGATTGTGCTACTCTAGCATTCAATTACCACGACGGTCCATTCAATTACCACACCATGACTCACAATAACTCGACCTACTCTCTTTAATCGATTACTCCTTTCTATTTTCTTTATTTTGTTTAGTTTATTTTACTTGATACTTATCACCTTTAATTTTATTATTTTTACAGTGTAATAACTTAAGCATAGTGGCCCAAATCAATCCTTGTGGAGACGATACTCAATACTTATCATATGACTTTATTACTTGCGACGTGTATACTTGCACCGTTTGCGTTGCACTAAAAACATGCAACAAGTTTTTGGCGCCGTTGCTAGGGATTGGCAATTGGTGTTAGTTATTTTTGTTATTGCATTATTTCTTATTATTTTACTAACTTTTATTTTTGTTTGTTTTATCAAAAAAATTCAAGTGCGCTACAAGTTAAGGGACATCAATATGTCAGGAAATAAAAGTCGATCTATTTGAGAGTTGATGATGGAAGATAGAAATCAATCCAATCAAGAGTTTCTTACACTCACCAATGATTACCTATACCAACCGAGAAAAGTCTATACCGTGTTGAACTCGTACGCTTATTGTGGAGAACATCATGTGTTTGAAGATTGCCCTTGCAATCCCAATGCATATGGCTACAAGGAGGACCATAGATGGAACCAACAACAAAATCCTTCATGGTATGATCAAAAAGCTTAAATTTTTTTTACCATGACAATTTTGCCGCAGCAACAGATATTCCATGGCAATATAGTCATTTTCAAGAGCATTCAAATTCCTTGGAGGAAACGTTGCTAGCTTCCTTGGCTAGACTTGATGGATAAATTGAAGAGATTCGAGAGCTATCAAAGTCCATGGATACGAGGATAGCTCATTGGGATACACCCTTGAGGGATTTAGCATATCAATTGAGGAGATATACATATGCCAAGGAGCAATACAATGAGAGATCCCCGATGTGTGAGGATCAACTAAAACCTCCAAGTCGAGAGCCTGCCAATGAGGAAGACTGCCCGACACTTGATGAGCCTATGCAACGAATCACCACGGTAATGATTAAGGAGTCTGAACAGAGCAATGCTATGACAACATTCCGAGAGGCTGAGAAGAGTAATGCTACAACAAATTGCTCTCATCCACCTTTGCCACGGAAATTGCATGACCATATGCAAGATCAACTAGATGACACTACTTTGCTAATGGAATATGAGCAGGTGATGGTTGAACCTTTTGAATTCTTTGAGAACTCACCTCATCCGTTGCAGGTATTTCTTAAGGAATCGACGCTGGTAGATTTGAAGCCATCAAAATCTCCGTTGATGGAGATGTTTGAAGAGCCTAAAGAAAATGGTGTTTGGATTCATGAAGCTTTTCAAAAACTTGGTTCTTCCTTTAACATTCATAGAATTTTGGCAGATAATTGTCACGACAATTGGCTTGAGCAGTAATTGCCACGACAACGAATGCTGCATCTAACCATGAAGGAGGTCGACGAGAATAAGGTAATTAAATGGTTGGGTCTTGATATAACTTTTCCTATTAATATATCCATGCCTTCAGGAACAATAGTAAGGTGGAGTGTATACATGGACTACAAGGAAGGCACCTCCACCATGGTAACGCAAAAGAGAGTAGCTGCAAGCACATTAGCCCAACTCTTTTTGGGCAATATTGTCACATGATGGAGGGTACAGATGGACTATAAGAAATATAGCAAACAACCCTTCTCAAGCTTTTTTATTTTCATTTTTTCTTTATTTTGATAATTATCCTTTTATGTTTATTTTAAATTTTTTTAGGATAAGAATTTCAAGGGATAAGGAGTTTACTAGCTTCCTTCTTCCTTTGAACTCTTCAGTTTTTCTTTCTTGTTTTACTTTGTTTTTCCAATGAAGAACCCACAGGAACCACAAACCCATGGACAATTTTCAATCATGAACCATGCTCTGACAATTGCCAGGGCAACTAAAAATGTCACGACAAGTTCACATGCCTTGGGAAGCCTTGATACGATTGCCGATTGACTCAGCTCTTTGGCGCAACGATTGGAGCTACTCGAGGCCTGACAACTGCTTTTTATGTGGTATATGAAGGATCGCGATGTAGACATCATGCGAGTCAAATTGGAGAACTATCCCAATAGCACCATTCCCTTCCCAGTTTTTCCTGCCGAACTACTTACCCCGATAATTGAAGATACCGAGACAATTGCTGCACAAAAAGGTAAACAACCTATGATTGAACCAACTTGTACTGAATCAATTCATGATTTTTCAGATTCGGATGAGACAATTTCTGCCCCAATGAAGTCGCCCCCGGCCGAGCAATCAAAGTCGAAGCGTAAAGCTTCTAACATCGACGAGGCCGTAAAGGAGGATGCACAAAGCGACAAGGTAGCGGAGACAAAGGTTCAAGAGGCACAACCAGCCACACGCCAACAACCACCACGAGCCGACAAAAGAATCAAGCACATGGCTTGAAGGAAACTCATCATTCAAGGTGACGACCTTTCCGACTAACTCATTTGCATTTTAATTTTAATTTTTGTAATTGCATGCATTGAGGACAATGCTTCTCTCGAGTTTGGGGGTGTTTGTTTCTAGTTAGTTTCATATTTAGTTGCATTCATCTTTAGTAATAGCATATAGGTTGCATATATTACTTGCCATGCCTTTGATTGGATTTAATTGCTTGAACTTGTTGAATATCCAATGATGAATTTTTGCCACTACACTTAATTGAAAGAACCTTTAAATTTTAGGATTGCATGAAAAGAACTTAGAATTTTACTATGATGCTAAATATTATGAACACGGTTGTGGCTTGTTGATTGAAAGAAACTTGGAGAACTTAGGTTGCTTAAAATTTGGGTAAATTTAAAATTAAAAGTTAATTTCTTACTAGAGGTGCCCGAAACTGGCTCTAGTAGTTGCACATTAAAGATATCGCTAGAGGTGCTCAAAATTGGCTCTAGTCGACAAAAAAAATAATTAATTAAAAGGAGAAATTTCTTGCTTTACTAGAGATGCCCGAAATTGGCTCTAGTAAAAAAAACCTATTGTTCGCATAGAATTTTGAAAATCAATTTGTACACAACCACGCACACACATTGTCACGCGCATTATAGTTTGGTTCCGGGAAATTTTTATACTATCCGAAAAATTTAAAAGGTGATCATACTTTGTGCCACGGTTATGAGGTTTGAGGGCAAGTTTAAAGCATGTCTTTGATGATTAAAGTTTTGGCCGGTAATTGTTAGTTTTGCATTGCTTGAGGACAAGCAATAGTCCGATTTTGGGGGTGTGATAGGTGTTCAAAAGTACTATTTTTATGATATTTTTTACTCATATTATTGTTAGACTTAGGCTCATTTTAGTTGCATTTGTAGGCATTCATCCTTAATTTCCTAGTTTCCTTGATTCAAGAGCTTGGTATTATATTTTGTTGGTTTTTCGTGGAAAAGTCGCTGCTTTGGTGTTTTATTTTGTGCAGGTTAGGATTGTCGTGGCAAAGTGTAAATTGTCGAGGCAATTCAGGAGAATAAGGAAGGACTTGCTGAACCAGTTGCCCAGGCAATTCGAGATAAATCTGAGCAGCTGTGGATGATAATCGAAATTCAAGGGATAACTCTTCCAAAATATGGATTTACAAGAGGAATTTGATGGAGATAAAGACTCCAATTATTGAGGAGTTCTTGGAGATCAAAGGGAGATTAAATTTCAAGAGTTTTAGGAAAAGTTTTTGGAGGAATAAAAATATAATAATAAAATAGATTTATTTCTTTTATTCTATTTAATTCCAACTTAACTTCCTCCTCAAGAAAGACTTTGACCTAGCCATCTCCTATAAATAAGAAGACCAGCCGCCTACTTCAAAGGAGAGAGTTGGATTGGAGAGTTCGACTTGGAGAGAAAACTAGGGTTGCTCGACATCTTCTTTCTTCTTTATTCCATTCGATTCATGGCTGAGAGTTTTTCCTTTGTATATCTTTCGAACCCGACCATGAATTGATGTAAATTGGTTTAGGTTATTGTGTTTTTGTGGTTGTGAGAATGATTAGATTTGTTTAGGTATTTGAGTTTGCAATTTTAATTCAAAGTTTGTTCATTCTTGGTTCTTAATTTTGTGAGTGAATTGGGAGATTATCTCGTGAATTCATCCATTTATCTAATATCGAGAGAGTTAGATTCAAGAAACAAATAAGCATGGTCTTTATTCAATCAATCGATGGTGAAGACTAATTCGACTTAGGGATAAGTTGCGAATTTCAACGGCTAAAAGGAGCACAAGATAGGTTGTTGTCCACCCTTGGTTCACGCAGGGATGTATTATCAAGTTATGCACAATTATAGCATTTCGAGTTAGGGATAACGAGAAACCATTGAAGAACGCTTCGCTGAACTTTGAAGGTTGTCGTCCAATTGCCCAGGCAATCGCAGACTTGCCCAAGCAATCGCAGACTTGCCCAGGCAATTACAGATTTGCCAGGCAATCCGACTGGATTCAATTGTTTAGCGATTGAGCTACTTTAGCACTCAATTACCACGATGGTCCATTCAATTACCATACCACGACTCACGATAACCCGACCTACTCTCTTTAATCAATTACTCTTTTCTATTTTCTTTATTTTGTTTAGTTTATTTTACTTGATATTTATCACCTTTAATTTTATTCTTTTTATAGTGTAGTAACTTAAGCAAAGTGGCCCAAACCAATCCCTGTAGAGACGATACTCGATACTTATCATATCACTTTATTACTTGCGACGTATATACTTGCACCATTTTCGTTGCACTAAAAACACGCAACAATGATCGATAGAAAGTGTCAGACAACAGAAGAATTTTGATAGGGGCAAAAGAGGAGACAAGAAATTTTTTGTATTAGCCTAACTACCCTCCAACCATACTCTAGTATGCAGTTCCCCAGAACTGCATCTATGCAGGTGTTAACCCAAGCCTAATGGGTATGGGTACCGATCCAAGAAGTTAGCTTAGGTCTCAGGAGAAATTACCCTAGCCGAAGTATAGGAACCAAATACAGGCGTTAACCTAGGCCCAATGGGCGTAGGTACCGACCTAAGGGGTTACCTTAGGTCCCGTGCAGAATTACCCTAGCAGAAGCTAGGAGCCTAATACAGGCGGACCTACCCTAGCTGAAGCGTAGGAGCCAAATACGGGTGGAACTACCAACCTGATCAAGGCTGAACCTACAGTCTTTAGTCAATATCCCAATACCAATAAAACAATTTTGAACGGTAACAATCATCTTAGTAACTAGTAGCAGTACGCTAGGAATTTATAATACAAGTATATATTAATAGAAACGAAGTATCAAGATTTATAAATCGAGTATACTTGTATCAGAAAATAGGAAGCATAAGTCGTGTTTCTACTTCAGAAAACAAGATCACTTGGAATCAGAATGGATAGACTGATTTCCAATCAAGAAGATTACTCATGTAGACATGGGACACACTAGATAGTTTGATTTATCACGTAGGGGTTCTTACTAATTACAGAAAGGAGACACAAAACTATAGTTCATTCTAGACTAATTTTAGAATCAAGAACCATATTTGAAGGAATTTGTTAATTATCAACTTCATCTAGGTATTGAGGAATTATACTTCAAGATAATTTAGAATTTTCGATGCATCATGACCGTGTGGGAATTTATATATATCAAGATAGATTTTGGGAAGTCAAGTAGATCAGGATCTTCAAGATTCTGAATTTATCAAGAGTGTTCCAATAAATTTTGCTCGAAAAGGCATTTTGATCATTTTATCTTTCAAGGATAATTTTGTAATTTAGCCCAATAAAGGTAGCATAGTTAATTGTAGTATCCAAGAATTCTAACAGCTTATCCATCCTCCAAGTCCACTAGAACTGAACAATTCTCATTATTGCGGTACTTACCAAGTATCCGGACATGTGCATTAACACAAACTCAATCCTTAGCACCGAATATACCTTTTAGAGGAACAAGTTACTCTTACAATTAACAACGTACTTCCTCCAAATAAATCGAGCATGCCTTCATATAATATTCTTCCAATATTACATTAGTATCAGAAACGACCAACAAACATTGGTTGTGTATTACAACTTTTTAGAGCCATTACACTCGTTGGGCTTTATTGGTATTTCTTATTCCAGGTCTTAGAGGTGTTTTCAATTTTTTATTATTTGAGGGTATTTCAGACCCTTTTTATGCCCGAAAGTGCTTCAGTTATTCAGGTACTTTCGGTATTTCTAAACAATTCATTCGTTTTAGAATTTGAGAGTCTATCCATCATTCTAGTTAATTTATAAATTTGGTGCCCGAGGTTACATTCTTTTGGTCATTACGATCATACCGATCAATCGGCCTTATCAGTATTTTTAATCCTTTTGTCATTTCAATATTTTACGTCACTTTGAATAATTATGACATACAAATAGTTTTTCGTAAATTTATCTTCGAAGATCTATTTAGAATTTAGTAAAAATCTAAGTACTTTACAATCTCGAAGGTTTAAGTCTTGCTACCATAACTTTCCAAGTAATTTGAGGTTTTCAGATGCATCAATTGTTTTACTAGATCAAACATAGATTCCCTTATTACTTTTATTTTCATGGGTATTTTGGTCATTCTCACACCTCAAGGGCATTTTCGTCATTTCTTAACTTAGCATTTCAGAAATTAAATTATTAACAAGTATAACTAGATTTAAAGTATTCTTGTTAATTATTCTTGGATCTCAAAAGTTCTTATGGGTTACCCATCTTCCTAATCGAGCATCTTAGTCTTAACAGTTTACTATCCTTTTTCTGTAATCGATTAGACATTTGCAGAATCGACTATATGCTTAAAAACGATCATACAAGCACTTACCAGATACCAATATGTTTCATCTAGCATACATGAGGTAGTATGTATTACCTTGAATCCTTGCTACATCAGTCAATCCATGATACTCTATTCGATCACTCTCTCGAACCCAAATTCAACGTCCCTCAAAAATCTTAAATTCCAGGATATGCGAATACCTTCATTAACCATAATCCAAAATTAGTCTTTAATCACATTGTCTTTAAATTGAATGATAAAACACATAAGCATGCTCGAGTCCAATATTAGATTTGGAGGCTTTCAGATTAGATTTCACGAAATAGACTTCAAAAACAGTCTTAGGATGTCAAAAAACATAAAATATGAGTTTTTAGAAATTTTGACTTTTTGGGTCAAAGTTAATGTTGATGTCATCAGCCAACTTTGATGTCATCGGTCAATAGTCAACCAGGTTGACTCAAGCGAGTTGACTCACCTACTTGACTCGGACGGGTTAACTCAGTCAATGGGTCAGATCGGGTAAGACAGGTCTAGGTCAGAAGTCATTAGGCCGAGCAAGTCGGTTCAGAAAACTAGACCGGGTTCAGGTTAAACAAGTTAGACGGGTTGGGTTATTGGGTCGAATATAACTCGTCTTACTTACCTAAAGAGAAACTCACTAGCATCTCGCCGGAGACGTTGCCGAGACTTCAAAATACATGTTTTTGGCCGAAAAATGTCAAAAATTACTTCACCATTCAACCATTTCATTCACCAATCAGATACACGCCGGAATCTCACAGGAACTTACCCAAAACGAAGTGAAGCGACAGGTATACGCACTGCTCCGATGAGGCCCTTGCTAGTGTTGGAAAAATGATTGGTTGGAGGGGTTTTGTTCGCCTCGGCCTGGGGATGACGATGATGGTGCTAGTGTCTCGAAAGGATAACCGCGGTGGCTGAAAAATGCAAGAAATTGAACACTTTGTACCCTAGGTTTGTCAAACCTTTAACCCTTGAGTCCCAACAATTGCAGCGGCAGTTGTGCAAGTGGTTAAAGGGGATATTGGTCAGGGCTCAATGGTTGACTTAACCACGGTGGCGGTGGCGGCCACAGCGCAACAGTGATGTAGATCGGAGCAAAATGATGGTAAGGGAATGTGAAAGGTCGGGTGAAGGAGATGGTTCTAGAAAGTTTTTTTTTGTTTCAGACATGCATTAAATGAGGTAGGTGGGGAGTTTAACTGGTTTTATTTAATTTCATTTATCCCAAAGCATATAAGCAATAAAAGAAAGTTGGGGGAGCTTAACACTAAGAGCTTTAATAGCTTAGATGGTTAGGTACTCAGCTCAAAAAGTATAGGTTGTGGGATACGATCCCACAACCAATAGTCCCACCTTTTTCTTCTTTTTTATTAAACTAAAGTAGGGGTGTTACATTCAATAATCATAGATTCTAAATCTTTTAACTCAATGAAACAAATCACATAATCAAACTTTAGAGTAAAAAAGCGAAGGATCTTTTTAATCACACGAATATCATTTAAAATTTCTCCGTATCACTTCATTTGATTGACAATAGCCACCACTCTTGAATAATAATCTGAAATTGACTCGGATTCCTTCACCCCAAGGTTTCAAACTCCACTTGCAATACTTGGCGTCGAACCTTTTCACTTTGTCAACACCTTGGAGAAAATTTTGAAAAATCTCTCATGCTTTATTTACGGTGGTGGCATATCCCACTTTTACAAATATCGAATCATCCAAACATTGGTAGATGAGGGTGAGAGCTTGTTGATCCTTCATCCTTGTTTTTTTAAAACCCTGTTTTCTTGTTGTGAAAATGATACATCGTCTTGAGGTGACTTATAACCATTGTGAGTGATCTACCCAGCATTTTGTGCCCCAAGTAAAGTCTTTATACGGAGACACCAAATTTCATAATTGTCTTTTGCAAGACGAGGAGATTGAAATGAAAACATACCATTGTTGACCATCTTCTCTTACTATCGAACCAAGCTATGATACCACATTGTTAGGGATATAAAAGTATAAGAACACAATCTTGTAGAGAGGAAGAAAATATATTGGAATACAATGTTTTGCTTCATCACTTACAATCAATTATATAGGGATTGTAAGTGAGTATTAGAATGGTCAAAACTATTAATTTCACCTTTTTTATCATGCATGGTCATATCCATTCATGATGAATAGTCATATCCAATCATGATGAATAGTAACATACATTCATCATAATAGGTTGATGAAAAATCACACTTATTCATAGAATATTATGTTCAAATTATAATATTCAACACTTGATGTTCCTATTCTGTTTCATCAACAGTTCAAGTCTTTGCTTTATAATTTACAGCATCACCGAGAAAATGTCTGCATCTTTTGCTGCTGATCTGGGTTGTACTTTTCATTCTTGCAGCTCAAACCGTATGTATCTCAGTGCCCAACAGAAGTCAAAATCGCCAAAGCTGTGAAGTCAACTAAATAATCAGACGGAGTGAGTATGGTTGTTTGATCTTGTCTTGCGTCATCTAACTGCAGCTATATTAAGTTACATCATGTTCTTGTGGTGGACGTTGCCTTTGAAGTCTTGGCGGATCTTTATTTTGGGTCTAGGTTCTAAAATCGTTAATGATTGCTTAAAATGTATGACATTTCGATGTGATTTGGTTGATATCTATCAAGAGGGAAATTTGGAAAGATGAGCACTAAGAATATATTACTGTCTTAAATAGTTGAACTGATTAGTATAATGTTAAATATGAATTTCGTTTCTGCAAACACCAGCTTTGCTTAGAATTCGTTGCAAGTTCTTACACCAAAATTTATGTTTGTGCTACATATCCAATGCTTTTAGTGAACAGTATTTAGGGGTGTTCAAAATACCCGACTCGAATAATCTTGCCCGTTCTTATCGACGCGATAAAAAAAATTGGGTATTTTTTATAAAAATAAATCCATGTCCCGAGACGCAAAATAAAAAAAAAATTAAATATTCGAATATCCGAATACTCGGATATATTTTAATTTTTATATTTTATTATTTATAAATAAAAGTAAACTAATGAAAAAATCTTAAAAAAGCACCCTCCCTATGTTTCCAGTTCACCCAAAATAATTGAAATCCCTAGAATTAAAAACTCATCTTCCTCACGCTCGACGCTGGCCTCTGCACGGCTGCACCTTCAGATACCTCTGCTCTCTCGCGCTCGTTGAAGTCGTCGCGGCCGCTCATCTCGGCTAGAAGCCTCCAGCGATAGGAGACACACGACCACCCACCCAAGCACCCACAGCCACAACCCTAAGCCCACAGGTAATCGTTGCTCACTTCGATCCTTCCTTGCATTTTTTGTTGCTTATTTTTCCATTCATAGCAATTCTAACTTAAATCGGAAAAAATAAATCAAATTTAAAATGTATAAAATCATCGTATGAGATGTATGTTCTACTAATTTATCAACAAAGGCGGTTCCTTTTTTCGGTTATTGGTTTGGTTTAGTTGATGGGCTTCTACATTTGTGACAAATTTGTGAGTAAACTTATTTGTGAGTGAACTTCGATTTCAATAAATTGGCCTAATGGTTTGGTTTGGTTTTTAATTGTAAAAGCCGAAAGGCATGCATTAGTTTCAATCTTATTTGAGAGTGAACTTATTTGAGAGTGAACTTATTTGTGAGTAAACTTCGATTTAATAACTTGGCCTAATTGTTTGGTTTGGTTTTAATAATAAAAGTTATTTGTCAGATTACATAACCAAATATTTCGTTTCAGTCCAAATTTAGTAAAAAGATTAAGGCTTAAAGGAGTAAAAAACCCTTGAACTTTCGATGCAGTTCAGATTACATAACCAAAGATTGAGAGTAAACTTATTTGTGAGTGAACTTCAATTTAATAACTTGGCCTAATGGTTTGGTTTGGTTTTAATAGTAAAAGTTATTTGTCAGATTACATAACCAAATATTTCGATTCAGTCTAAATTTAGTAAATAATTAAAGCTTAAGGGGTAAGAAACTCTTGAACTTTAAAAAAAAAAACAATGAAGCCCTTGAATTTTTTTGCACCCAATTAAGCCCTTGAACCAAGAAATTGAGTCAATTAAGCATTTTAACTAATTTTGACCATTAAATCTGAATAATTTTTTTCAATCAACTGTTGCAACGCGCTGTGTCACAGTATTTTCACTTGACAATTTTCAGAATTTTTTATTTTATTTAAAAAATTCTTTAAATGTTCTAAAGATTCTAAAAACTTATAAAGTTTATAAAAAAATACTTTTTGAATTTTTTTGTAAATTCAACATTGTAAAACCGTAGTGTATCATGTGTCGGTAATATTTGAAGAAAAAACTGTCAAGATTTAATGGTCAAAATTGGTCAAAGAGCTTAATTGATTTAATTTTTTGGTTCAAGGGCATAATTGCTTAAATTTTTTTTGTTTAAAGTCTTAATTGAGTGCAAAAAAAATTTGAGGCTTAATTGATTTTTTTTAAATTTCAAGAGCTTCTTATACTCTTAAGCCAAAAATTAATCGACAATTTGACAAAAAAATGTAAACATTAAAAGGCTTTTAAGTAAATAAATCCAAATTTTTACTATATATAGTACACACAGATAGATAATAACTTCGCCTAATGAGTTTTAAACTCAAGTTATTAATTTTTGTTCTCTTCCTTTATTTCACACGAGAATAGTTAGCAAAACTACATAGTTATTAATTGTTTTATACCAAATAAGTTATATAAGTCATATAACATACACTCTTAGTCAGTTTGCTATTTGTATTCATATCAGCGCACTTCACTAGAGGTTTATCTTCTTAAAGTTCGTCTTCACTTTAACTATTAATGTAATAATGTTGGATATGCATTCTGGCTTCTGCAGTACACAAAACCAATTAAAACTTAAAAGACATGGTTGAATTTTTTTTTTTCAGATTACGTCGATAATAGGGGAAAATATTGATGACATAGATATGCTATCTTCCTCAGCTGAGTCATTTTAGAAACCCAAAAAGACTAAAGTGATTGAGACTCCAAAAAATATGAAAAACAAAAGGAAGGGAAAAAAGATTGTTGAAGCTTCAAAAGTTAAAGGAGGCAAAAAGAAAAAAAATTCTTTTGCTTGGGATCATTTTAAAGCAATTGATGGCTATAAAGAACATACCGAATACATTTATTGTGCTCGAAAAATAACTTATACATATGCCAATTGAACTAATGCAATGAAGCGTCATACTGACCGGTACAAGAAAGCCCCCTTGTAAAAATACAAACAATCTTAGATTTCGAGTTCAAGACAAAGTGCAACACTAATGGGAGCATAGAAACTGTTAGCATTCCTAAACTATGGCGTTTTGATCAAGAGAATATTAGAGAAGCACTCACTAAAATGGTGATTGTTGATGAGTTACCATTTAGCTTTGTTGAACGTGAAGGATTTCGTAGGTGCTACAAGATCATCATTCCTAATTTTATTCCTCATTCTTGCGCTACTAATACAAGAGATTGATATGCTCTATTTATCGAAATTTATTCCTCATTCATGCGCTACTATTATAAGAGATTGATATGCTCTGTTTATCGAAAAAAGAAAGACGTTGAAAAACTTTTTCAAGAATTTGTCCTCTAGGGTATTTCTTACCACAAATACATGGACATTTGGTTAGAATTTGTCGTATATGTGTCTTACTGCCTATTTCATATATGATACTTAGAAATTGTATAAGATGGTCATCAACTTTTGCCCAATTGCCAGTCATTCTAGGGAGCTTATTGGCAGGGCCGTTGAAAAATGTCTGCTAGAATGGGGTCTTAAGAGAATCTTGACGGTAACGGTTGATAATGCTAGTTCGAATGATCTAGTGATCAAGTATTTGAAGAAAATAGTCAACTTGAGGGATGAGAGTGTGTTGGATGCTAAATTTTTGCATATGAGATGTACTGCACATATTATAAGTTTGGTTGTTAAAGATGGGTTGAAACATGTTGATGATTCTATTATGAAAGTTCGTGCTGTTGTAATATATGTGAGGTCTTCATCTGCAAGGCTACAAAAGTTTAGATCTTGTGGTGAAGAAGAAAATATAAATAACAAATCTCTTGTTTGCTTGGATATTGAAACAAAGTGAAATTTCACCTATTCCATGCTCAAAAGTGCTTTGGTGTTTAGGAAGGCCTTCAAAAATATGAAAACGAAGTGCATTCCTTACGCAAAAAAGCTTAGGAAGGTTGGTGGTCCTCTTGATGATGAGGATTGGGGACAAAGTTACTACTTTCTTGCCTTTTCTCGAGATCTTTTATGAAGCTACATTGAGCTTCTTTGGATCACGGTATGTGACTGTAATATTTTTTTGGAAGAAATATTTGATATTGGGTTTATGATTAACCGTTATCTTGATGACTCGAATGTTGAGATTAAAAGCATGGCACGCCAAATGAAGATGAAATTTGATAAGTATGGGGTGAATGTTAACAATGTGAATGTGTTGATGTTCATTGATTTAGCTCTTGATCCTATGCATAAGTTAAGATATGTTGAGTGGATCGTTCTTCGTTCTTATGATCCTAGCAACTCTTTGTTTTGTATCAACGAATTAAGGATACTTTGACATTGTTGTTTGATTTTTTTTTGCTTCTTCGCAACCTTCGGCACCACATATGAAATCTTGCTCTTTGGATGCTGATACTATTAGTCATAGTGATGAAGGAGGAATAAGGAAGTTGAAATGAACACATTTGAGAAGGGATTTTGTGATTGAGATAGAATTATTTGATACTTCTAAAACAATTGAGCTATATTTGGGGAATAAATGTGTTCGTGAGACCGGTGAATTTGATATCTTGTCTTGGTGGTCTATGCAAGCAATGAAATATCATATTCTTATGAGAATGGCAAGTGATGTACTTGCAATTTCGGTTTTTACCGTTGCTTCAAAGTCCGCTTTTAGTACGGGAGGTCGTGTGCTTGGTTCCTTCTGCACCTCTTTGACTCCTAGGTTGGTGGAAGCTCTTATTTGTACTCAAGATTGGAATCATGCTTCTTATAATACTATTATGATAAAGGATAGCTTACTAGTATTGGAGAATATGGAAGAAGGTTAGTTTTTAATTTCACGTTTAGATATTTAAATATTTATATTTTAAAACATATGTAATACATTGTAATGATTGTATGCTTGAAATACTTAATCTAGAAATGCAAGATTTAACTTCGGAGCAGCCAACAATTATCATTGATGAGACAAATGAAGTTCTGGATGTCACGTATGAAGAGCCATGCCCATAAGCCATAAGACCTAAACTTTGGTAAGATATTAAATTTTAGCTATGTTTTTGTTGATGAAATTCTACTTGATATTTCTTTTGATGAAAATTAAGTTATTTTTTCATTTTGCATATTGGTAAGATATTCGTTGTTGTAAACTTGTGGTTTACTTATATCTAATAAAAGAATTGTTTGAAGGAAAAGAGAATAACAAATGAAGGAAAATGACCATGATCATGATTCATGAGTGTACGTGATTTGAGTTGTTTTTAGTTTGTAGAAAATGGTCTATCGTGTAACACCCCGACCCGGATGTCACAATTGAGCCTCAAGCCCGACCAAAAATCATAAATTTTCTCAAATTAAGTTTAGCCCAAACAAGTTATTTCTCAAAAGTATTTAAAGTCAACATTTGAAAATATAGATAAATCTTTATAAATCATTACAAAGGAGCTTTAATTTAAATTAAAACATTTAAATATTTAATTTGATAAATACAAATTCAAAAGTGATATTTACAAACTCGACCACGTAAGGTCTTATGAATACATAGCTTACTAAACACAAGTACCGTACTCTAAAAACCTTCACATGCTGGAATCTTGTACTAATAATGCTCTTCAATACTACGATCCAACGGTCAACCTACGCACGGAAACAACGATTCTGAGCGCTGAGCTTACAAAGCTTAGTGGTAAACATCTACTCTACTATACTTCATGTTAATCTTAAACATAAGCATGCAAGCTAGTACGAGCAATAATGGAAGATAAATAAATATGTGGCGCTACTATTAGTCGCTTAAACACATGTTCTCAACATACAAAAACATCATGCATGGCCCACAAGGCTTAACCATACTCAGGATCTCATCAGATCCACCGAGAAAACATACAAAGTCATAACCACAAACCTGGAGTGAGGCCCGGTGTCACACAACGTCGGGAATGTACACTCTAAGTGAGGTCCGGTGTCACACAACCTCGGGAACATACATACACTCTCTGGTTAGGCCTAGTGTCACACAGCCTCAAAAACGTACACTCATACTCTGCATCTCTCCTCGAGTATCATCGAAAGAGGCCCAGTGTCACATAGCGCTAGAAACGTACATTCGGTTGTAGTTACTAATTTTATCCGGGTCTTGGACCTGGTTTAGTTTATTTCATCTTTGTTTTGCTTTTTTATAATTACTACTATTATCTATTATTATACTTATCATTGTTGTTGTAATTATATTATATTAAACTGAAAAACCAAAAAGTATATATATATACATATATATATGCTAATAGAAGCCCAGTTTATTTTAATATAGTCCATTACATTTGAAAAAAAACCCAAAAAATATGCATCAGGCTCATTTAGAGCCCAAAAGACTAAGCCCTAATCTAAATATATCTAAAACCCTAATTATTATGGTGTTTCTTACGCAGTCCATTCTGGACTGTCAGATCTGGAAGGGGTCCAAATTACCACAAGAAAGCCCGTTTAGCTCTTGCGCACCCACAACCCTTGGATTCGGGCAGATCAGACGGCCACGAGGATGACCGATCGTCTTTTCGAGTGAGGCCACGCGCCCATCTTCTCCAACAACCACGTCAGTGTATTGCATTCTGTCTGGTCCCCCCTCAAGCCGTTCATCACATGCAAAAAAATCAGAATATTAGAAAGATATTAGGGGACAAACCAACATTCTCAGAATTACACATGAATACTTCCAAATCGAAGATAGCAGCTAATAGTGTATTTACATAGCTTTTTTTCTTTTCTTAAATTGACTGTAATACTCAGGGTATAAAATGAGAAACCCTAACCATTTATAAGGGGGAACTATTTAGATTGCGATATCAATACAAAGAAAAAAAAGCATTTTGGCATAGGTAACTCTTTCTCATCTTCTTCATTTGCCTAAGAAATTAGGGTTTTTATTTTCTTCGATTTAAAAGCAAAGAAGTTTTGAATTTCTTAGAAGCAAAAAAAATAAAAATCAAAGGAGTTTCAGTTCTGAAATCAAAGTTTGGGTTTTACCTTCTTTTTAAATCTTAAAAAAAGGTTTCGAGATTACCTGTCGCCCGAGAAGAAGACCACCATGGTGCTGCTGTCTTCGGATGCTGGGAACAGCCAGCAGGGAATGGTGCATGTGAAAAGGGGCTAGGGTTTTTGCTTTTCCCAGTTTTATTTCAGAGCGTATGCTCTCTTATTTTTTTCCTTTTTATTTGTTGAAGCTTAAATGAAACGAAAAACTTTCCCCTCTCTTATTTACATCTTATTTAATACGTATCTCAAAAGTTTTTTTCCCTTTTAAATCTATGGATTCCTGTTTTGTTTTTTTATTTCCATTTCTGTTTTTTCTTGTTTAATTCGTTTTCTATTTTTTCCTTTTGTTATTTTAATTCTGGTTCATTTAATGCTTATTTAGTTCATGCGTTTTTTATGTTATATATATATGAATGTATATATACTATGGTCTTACGTTATATTATTTATATTATATGTAGCTTTGTACGTATGGTATATATTTATTCTTTCTTTCTCTTGTATTTTATATACTATGCTATGTATTATTATGCATAGGCATAATCTATATATACTATGGTATATATATCTTTTTTCGTTTCCGTTTTGCTATCTATATTATTATGTTTACTTAATTTTGGTTGTTCGGTCACGTTTCACCTTTTTTTGTTTTGTTTGGGTCCTAGCTGATTTTGGTCGTATTGTCGTGTAATATAGTTTTATTTTCCCTTTGAATGTCGTATATTATATGTGTAGTTTATATATATAATAGCATATCACATTTTTTTATTTTATTTACTATATGTATGTGTTTAGCTTTTATACGTGTGTTTGCCGTAAGTATGTTTGTAGTATGTGCTTATTATGTGGTCTTGCTTTATTTTATAATAGTGTATGTGTTTAGTTCATGGTTTTGCTGTTTCATATTTATGTTTGTTTACCATTATTTTCGATATCCAGTATATGTGTATGTTAGACCTTTGTGTGGTATGTTTTATTCATGTTTAATATCCGTGCCTAATTGTCTTTGTTTCTTATATGTATATGCATTGTTGTTATATGTTGCATCTGGTATATAAATTGCTAATGTGGTGCCCTTTTATTCGAGAGTAAACGTGGCTAGTACCACTCGTAGTGGTGGTGGTCTTTCATTTATTCTTGAATAACAGGGCCCTTAAAATTTACTCGCATGTATAAACAAATTTTGATTCAATTGTCACTTTAACTCGCAAAATTTGATATTAATAAAGCGGTAATTAGTTTGGTACCAAGTTTGGGCGTGGTGGGGTGTGACACTTTCCTCACTCGTAATTGACTCTCAATCCCGAATCTCTAATTTTACAGTGTTTGGTCTACCTAAACCAAGTGATCGGTGGCGACGCCATCTTTTTTCCAAACATTTTCAATCAAAATCAAGACTTGGTTCTTCCAAGTGACACGGGGATTTTAAAAAACGTCACTACAACATGGCTATTTCGTTGGGGATGATTTTTTTTTTTACAAAAAAATAGAGTATGGCCTAAAAATATAATTGCTGCTTCATTAATATTGGAAGTTGCGAGTTAAAGTGACAATTAAGTTAATCATTGTTTATAAATGAGAATTTATTTTAACGTATTTAAAATTTGACATATAAACTCGTCTATTTAAGTGAGGGGAAAATACTAGTGGTTTCATGGGGATATCGTTCCTCCGTATGGGCCTAGTAAGTATCTTCAGAGCTCGAGTACCCTATGTTTTCGTGGGAATATTGTTTCCCCATATGGACAGTGAATGAGTCCCCTGAATTGAGCTCGATTGAGATGAACCTATAATGGGTAATGATCGGGGGCCTTACTACCCTTAGCAGGGGACGACGAGGACAATTCGAATACCTTTTTAGTACCAAAACTGCATTTAGAGAACATAAAAAGCCCACCCCTCTTAGAGCCATGCGGACAACATAGGTGTTTTAGACGGGATGCAAATAAGGTTGTTTTATCTGATGATATGTTTGTTTAATTTTCTGTTTTATTTCTTCATCTATTTATTTTATCCGATACTAATTTATTTCTCTTTGTTTTGTTTTTGTGTTTTTGCATTTTTTTTGTCGCGTGACATAAAGGTGTTGATTCAAAGTTGGTTGCCCCGATTAAATATCTTTCATAATGGATGGAAGGTGTCTTGGAAAAGAGGAAGACTACATAAGGGTCCGACATCGATTCGAAGTCATTTTTTGAAGACACTCAGTTTGGTATTATCCGACGTATTTCTTTGAGCTTTTCCTCATTAAGAGAATGTTTAGCATAAGAACAACAAATGCTCCCAAAGACGAAGAAATTGATTGAGGTTTTTATGGACCGAGATAAATTCAGGATGACAGTCATGAACTAAATTCAAGAAACGGCCAGACACGTTAAGATATCTGCTGTAGAAGGAAGAACCCTTTGCCCCTACATCAACTTAAAGATAGAAAAAAGGATCGAGATTCTTCCGGCCACTTGAAGCCATCAAAGAGTTGGGAGTTAAGGCCGAAGCTTATTTGTAAGAATTTGTTTTATCAGCTTTGTAATGAGAACCTTTTCCAATTCAATGAAAGTTGTTCTAGGGTGATCATCTATAGAATCAACGCCTTTATTTCCATACATTCTAGTATTTATTTTATTTTACCATATGTCTCATGCATTTCATAGCATATATATCATGCATTAATTAAAAAAGCAAGGAAATTAATTGTTGGGGTTTTGTGGCAGAATTCTTAAGTGATCAAAGATTTTGCATTCGCACTTTACCCGACACCAGAAAAGGCAAATGGGGGGAGAGTTTTGCTAAATTGGAAGCCGATTTGAGGGGACAGTTGAAACATGCTCAACAAGATTTGAGGGACACCATAATCAAATCTCAACAAGACATGATGAAAGAACTATCCGAGTTGATTGGACTTAAGAAGGCGGAATGATCCGTTGAAAACCCTAGTCAAAACACAAGAGACTCCTCATATTCCCCCATTTTTATCGCTAGCACCCCTAGGTCCCCGCAAGGAGTGGCTACTCAAGGAGATGGGACAACATCGCATCAGGCAGACGCCTTTACCCATGCTTCACCGGGTTTGATTTTTGGTCAAGGGGAAAATGTCAAGGATAGTGTTCTAGATTTATATGAGTTGGAGAAGTTGAAAAAGGTCAAGGCAGAGTTCTCGCAGCTACTAGAAGAGATGCGGAAAGACCTTGAAGTGAAATTCCGAACAAAAGAAGAAGAAGAGGGGTTATATAGAATGAATGCTAGAGATCTCAATTTGGTTTCAGATTTGGAAATTTCACCCAAGTTCAAGACACCAGAGTTTGAGAAGTTTTATGGGACTACTTGCCCTACTGCCCACATAACCATGTTTTGTAGAAAGATGACGGGTTTTATCAACAATGAGAAGTTGCTAATTCACTACTTTCAAGACAGCCTAGCAGGGCCCGCGGCGAGGTGGTACAATCAGTTAATACGTGCTCAGATCAGGCCGTGGAAAGACTTGGCTAAGGATTTCACGGAATAGTATAAGCACATAACTGATATGGTCCTAAACGGACTCATGCTACAAGGGTTGAAGTAAATTCACAATGAGAGCCTTCGTGAATATGCTCAACGTTGGCGGGATGTGGCGGCACAAGTGCAACCCCCACTTCGTGAAATTGAGATTTCTCCCATGTTTATAAATACTTTGAAGGGGACCCTCTATGACCGCATGATAAGTAACCCTATCATTAATTTCTCAGATATGGTTATGACCGGTGAACGTATTGAGGTGACTATCAAGAGTGGCAGAATCGATGGATGAGAAAGTACTCGAAAGCAATTCAAGAAGAGGGATCATGAGGTGAACAACACAAGCACTTGCGAGGCTCCTAAGCACCTTACAATCTCATCGCCTCAAGCCATAACCGAGAATGTTCAAAGCTCGAATAGAAGAGAAGCTAGGGGCCCCAAGAAGGAGAATGAGAAGATGTCTTTCACCGTCTGCCGATTTCATACAAGAAGTTGTACTCATAACTTTACAAGGCTGATTTGGTTCGAACATATTATGTTAAGCCCTTTCAACCACCTTATCCTCTGTGGTATGTGTAATAACTATTTTTTGTCGATATTTTAGTATTTGTTTTATTATTATCATTATTATTATTATAAAGTAAATTTGAAAGCCCAAAACAATATTAAATAAATAGCTATGTATTTATTTTCAGTTCATTAAGTCCATTTACAAAACTTCAAAGCCCAAAAATATAAATACAAAAGGGCCCGTTAGGCCCAAACCTCAATAGCCTAATCTGATAACCAAAACCCTAATCTATTTTGTTATTGGCGCATCCGCATATCCACCATCAGATCTGGAATGATCTGACGGTCCAGATCAAACCATGGAGACTGTTCGAGTGCCGCGTGGAATGCACGCCCCTGGTCAGATGATGCCTCAGCTACTCGCGCGCCACACGCGTGATGTTTCAACTCTCTCATTCGTGCGTGCACCACACGCTCGCCGATTCATTTTGCGGATAACCCTATGCGCGTCTGTTGCTCTCTCTGCTTCGTCTTCTCCCTTTCGTCCTCTTCTCCTCTCGTTCAGCCACGACGTGCAAGGGAGCACAAAGGATGACGTCAGAGAGGCTTGTCCACTACTGCGTTGTGCCTAGTTCCCCTCATCTCTCAAGCTGTTGATAATATGCAAAAATAAGAGGGATTAGGGGATAAGCCAACAATTTCAGAGAAATGCAACGATATAGCAGATTGATAGAAGGCAAAGAATAGGATTATTAGGATCTTATTTTCTATTTTTCTAAATACATGCATAACTAGGGTATAAAAGAAAAAACCCTAACATTTTGTAAGGAAAGATGGATTCTTTCTGGAAAATTTAAGCAATAGAGAACATAAGCAAAAATTCAAAGATATATATTCTTCTTTCTTTCCATTTCAAATCATCATCACCAAAAATATAGAGTATTAGGGTTTAGATTTTACCTCTGTCGGTTTGTCTCTCTCGCGTCGGTTCATCTCCCTCGCGTCTTTTGCTCTCCCTCACTTGTGACAAGCCTACCAGCCTCCTCGGGGCCGTGTGTGGTGAATCGGTGAAGAGGCAGACACGCATAAAAGGGGTTTTGGGTTCTTAGTTTTCAAAAAAGGGTTTTGGTTCTAGTATTTCAGAAAAAAAGAGGCTTTCGGGTTCTGATTTCACTAAAACAAAAAAGATTTCATCTTTTTTTAAGATCTAGGTTAGATTTGGTTTTAGGGGAGAGAAAAAGTAGTTTTGGGCTCATTTGGGGTTCGCCGGCCGACGTGGTGAAGAGCGGTGGTTTCTAGGTTATGGCCTCTGATGAGCGATAGTTTCTGGGTTCAAGGATGAACACACGGCTGTGTTCATCCTTGGTTTAAGAGGAAATGAGACAAAAGAGTGAGAGCTAAATTTTTAAAGGGTTTTCTCTGTTTTTGGCTAAAAAATTGAGCTTATATGTGTTTTAACAAAAACAATTGGGTTAATTCGCATTTTAAATCCCTCCACGTTTCCATAATCACGCCCGCGATCCTTATATCTTTTTAAACTACGGCTAGAGGCCCTGGATTTTTAAAATATTTGTTGTTTTGCCCATGTCTTCATGCATTTTATATTTCTACTCTGTTTTTTTATTATTTCAGTCCCTTTATTGTTTATGTTGCCTTTTTTTTACATTGTCATGGTATATATATGTTTAATATGACCTTGATATATGTATGTTATAATAGTATGATATATGCCCTAAATAGTAGATGTTTTTTAGATAATATATATGTTTTATATGTGGTACACAATGTATACACATTAGGTATGCTTTAAAATAGTATATAGCTTATATATATATCATGTAGCATTTAAATACGGGTTTGTATATATAAATATATGTTTTTTAACATTAAAATATGTATTTATATAATCTATTTTATATAATATTAACTATATAGTTCTTATATTGTATAAAATATGAGTTTCGATATATATATATATGGCCTATAATATGTGTGTTAATGTAAATATAAATGTATATGGCTACTTCCGATATAAGCTATAGTTTTTTTATGTATATAGAGACGTATTTATTTATGTGTTTCCTTATGTACACATGTTAGTATGTATGCTTCTTTTATTTGACATGCGGATCTTTTATTGTGTATCTTGTTTCATGTTTATTGGACATGTTGTTATGTTCCATCCGGGATAAAAACTGTCAATGCGGTGCCCTTTTATTCGAGAGTAAACGTGGCTAGTATCAGTCGTAGTGAGGATGGTCTTTCGTTTATTCTCGAATAATGGGGCCCTTAAAATTTACTCGCATACATAATCGAATTTTGGTTTAATCGTCACTTTAACTCCCAAAAATCCAATATTAAAAAATGGTAATTAATTTGGTACCGATTTCCGAGCGTGGTGGGGGTGGGAAACCTTCCCCACTTGTAACCGGCTCCCGAACCCATTTGTAATCTTTAGTTTTATTTTCGGTGTACAGTCTACCTAATCTAAGTGATCGGTGGCGACTCCAATTCTTTTTATTACAAACACGAGTTTTAAAGGAATCCCCTTTTTAAATAAACATTTTCAAAAAGTGGGACATATCAAACCAATTTGAATTTTGAAACGTCCCTACAACATGGCGACTCCACTGGGGACAAACCCTTTTGTTTTTACAAAAAAAAAGAGCCGGGCCAAAAATTACCGCTTTATTAATATGAGAAGTTGCGAGTTAAAGTGACAATTAAGTTGATATTTATTTATAAATGCGAGTTTATTTCAACTTATTTAAAATTTGATATATAAACCCGTCTGTTTAAGTGGGGGGGAATACTAGCACTTTTGTGGGAATATTTTCCTCCGTATGGGCTAGTAAGTACCTTCGGGGCTCGAGTACCCTATGTCTTTGTGGGAATATTGTTTCTCCATACGGACATAGCGAATGGGTCCTCTTGGATTGAACTCGATTGAAATGAGCCTATAAAGAGTGATGATCGGGGGCCTTGCTCCCCTTAGTAGGGGACAACGAAGACAGTTCGGGCACCTTCCTATGACCAAAATTGCATGTAGCGAACATAGAAAGCCTACCCCTTTTAGAGCCATACGGATAACGTAGGTGTTTTAGATGCAATGCAGTTCTTATTTTGCTTGTTTAAATTTCCGCTTTGATTCTAGTTTCATTTATTTCTTTATTCTTTACTAACTTATTCTTTTGTGTTTTATTTTTATTTTACTTTGCTTTGCTTTTTTGCCTTTTTACATTTACATGACATAAAGGTGTTGATTCGAAGTTGTTCGCCCAATTAGAGATCTTTCATTATGGATGAGAGGTATCTTAAAGAGGAAATCAACTCACAAGTTCGACATTGGTCCGAGAGCAACCAAAGAGTTCAAGGTGACAGTTTACCAAGCAAGCGCATAGTATGAAGGTATACTTATGTGAGTCTACAACAAATTGATCTTTATGATTTGAAGAAGATATGGGAAAGTTGGGATTCGAGGTTGAAGAATATGTTCAGTGATAGCTATGGTGATGTAGCCGATTTGATGTACGTCAGAATCAATGAACCCTTGTTTCGAGCTTTATTTCAGTTTTACAACCCCGTCTTTTGCTGTTTTACTTTCAATGGGGAGGACATGATGCCCACAATAGAAGAGTACACATCGCTACTTAATCATAGAAATGTTCAGAAAGATCGGATTTATTCTAAACACCCGAAGTCTTAGAATTATCTCGCCAAGCTTAGGAACATAGTCAGAATGAGTGAAGATTGGGTAAAAGGTTTTATTCAGAGTCGAGGTGATAGTGTTGCTTTTTCATGTGAATGCATTCGAGATATAATACCTACGCACCTGGATTAGATTATGAAGATGCACTTATTTGCCATAGGGGTATATGGTTTGATAATCTTTTCGAGAGTCTTGAATGGCATTGATGTAGATGTTTTGGATTTACTGGAATGCTTAAAGAGGAAGGCGAACCTGACACCAGTAATCTTGACAGAGACCTTTATTTCTTTGAATGTTATCCGAAGGCACGAAGTGGGGTGACTTAGAGGTTGTGCTCAATTACTTTAGGTTTGGATCCAAAGTCACTTTTGGAAAACACCGAAGAAAGTTTTACCTGGCATATTCATGGGAAACTTTTCTCCATTGCAAGAATATTTGGCCATGGAATGGCAAGAAAATTTCAACAAGAAAAAGTGGACCTTGATTCTAAAGAACCTTCAATACAGTGACATAGTTTGGCGGGTACCTTGGCTAGGCAGTTTTACTCATTTTCTATATCGGTGTGGAGATTATAATTGGCTAATGATGTTGGGTTTGCATAGAGGGATTGGTTGCGCCCCTTTGTTGGTTTCGAGACAGTTCGGGTCTTGGCAGTTCGTTCCTATTACTTCGGGTTTGAGTCATACCGAATTTGCTTTCAAAGGTGAATTTAAAGAAAATGTTCAAAATGTCTCTAGGGCTTGGGTTCATTGTTAACGTATGAAGGTGAAGGAAGATAACAAATGCATGTTCATTTTTTATTATGATTTTTGGAGACGATGGAGGATAAACGATGAAGTTCCAAAGCTAGATCAAGGACCAGTCATGACACTAGAAGAGCACATAAAGATAGCCCCTTCAAAAGCCGATATTTTGATGAGCGAATTAAAAGAGGTCAAGAAGAGGATATAGGCTTTGCAAACTGAGCATGCTAGCGAGCTCTACAAGGTGAGCTTGGACGTGGATATACGTGATGGGACCATCAAGGACCCGAGGAAAGAAAATACAAACTTAAAGGAAAAGAAGACCCTCTACCAAAATGATACCGTCAAGCTTCAAGCCTTGGTAAGAAATGCTGAACAAAAAAGATTGATCGCCATTGAGAAAGAAAGAGAAAATGGCATGCGGTTGGTTGAGGAAGAAAAAGATAAAGGTAAGCGAGCCATTGAGAAAGAAAGAGAAAGCCACAAGTTGGTCATCGGGAGTAAAGAAATGCTTGTAAGAGTGCCATTGATCGAGAAAGAGAGAAGGCCAAGAAAGAAAAGGAGAAAGGCAAGCAAGTAGTGGATTGGGAAAGGGAGAACAACGCCGCTTGGAAAAGAAAACCGCATGATGACAATAATCGTCTAATAGAGATGCAAGGCCTATATAATACCACTTTTGAGAGTCTGAACTAAAATTAAGCTCAGAATACCCTACTAGAGGCAAGGATAGCGGAGTTGAATCAATCTTTTCAAGAATACCGCAATCGGAATGACTTTCTTAAACTTTAGGCCAGTCAGCAAGAGAATGTGACACTTTAAGGCCATATTAAGGTTTTAGAGGCTACAGTTCAAAATTACTTGGGTCGACTCACGGTTCTTGAAGAAGCTGCGGAAGGGGGAGAGAACTATTGATTAAAGCGATTTCGTGATGCCACCCAAATGATTCAAGATCGAGATGGATTCTACACCACCTTGATGGTTTAGGTGCAGGAGGTAGCACAACATGTGGGGACTCTAGCCAAGGAAGCCCAAAGGACTTCGCTCTTTCATCATCCCGGAGATGGATGAAGCACCAAGATTCATTCAACTACTTCAAGCTGTCGAAGAATAAGGAGTTAAGGCTGGCGCCTATCTGTAGGAACCTTTTTTATCTGCTTTGTAATGAGGAGCTCTTTATTTTTAATGAAAGTTGTTCTAGGGTGATCACCTATTGGAATCAACACCTTTATATGCATACATTTCATGACATACATTTATATATCGTGCATTAATTAATAAAACAATGAAATTAATGATGGAAATATCTTGACAGAAAGTGAAAGTTTAACCTACAACCATTCCGTACTCAGACGGTACCCGTTTGCAATCAAGAGCAATGAAGGAGAGAATGGCTAAGGTGGAACAAGGTCAAAAAGACCTTCGAGGTTCGTTTGGATGGGATTTAACAGAATATCAAGGATTAGATCACATAGTCTCAAGCTTCTATCATTGCTTAGATGACCGGTTTGCTAATCAAGATGAAAGGCAAAGAAGGAATTTCTATTGATAGCTCAAATATTGAAGAACAAGGGCGTATTGCATCTCAAGTGAAGGTTCAACTAGATATGCTAGATCCAAAAAAAGTGTATATCAATCTAGCAGGGGCATCCACTAATCATCCTATAGAGGTATCCGCCAATCATCCTATGAGGGCATCTGCTAGCCACCACGTAGGAGCTTCAGCAAATTACCCTATTGATTTAGGGGCAAGCTACGAGAACGAGGTATCAGGCCTAAACGTGATGAAGGAAGTGGAGGAAAGGATTAGGGCTGAGATGGAAAAGAAGTACGATGAGAGATACAATAAGAGGTTTCATTTTTTTGAAGAAAAATTCAAGACCTTGCAAGGGATGGACGAGCAAGGGAATGATGCTAGTGAATTGAGCCTTGTAGCGGATTTGGTCCTTCCATTGAAATTCAAAGTTCCTGATTTTGATAAGTATAACGGGACTACTTTCCCCACATCTCATATTACTATGTATTGTCGGAAGATGGCAGCTTTTATGAAGGACGATAAGCTACTCATTCACTGTTTTCAAGATAGCTTGACCGTTTTTGCGACCCGAAGGTATACTCAACTCATTCGAGATAACATCAAGTCGTAGAAGGATCTTTAAAGGGCTTTCGTGGAACAATACAAGCATGTAACTGAAATGACCCCCAATCGAATCATGTTGAAGAGGATGGAGCAAAGGTCAAATAAGAGTTTACGCCAGTATGCTCAAAGATGTCGTGACGTGGCTGCTCAGATTCAACCACCAATCCCCGAACACAAGATCACACCATTGTTTGTCAATACTTTGAGGGGTGCATTGTTCGAACGACTTATAAACAATACAACTCAGAATTTCACCGACATGGCGAGAATCGAGTAGTCAATCGAAGTGGCCATAAAGAGTGGAATGATTGAAAGTGGGAGAACTCTCAGAAGAACTACAAAAAAAGATAATGAGGTGAATGCCATGAGCACCTGTACGGCTCCAAAGATTTCCACTATTTCTTCACCACAAGTTGCAACCGGAGGTGGATGAGGCCCGAACAAGGAAAAAACAAGATCTCCAAAGAAAGTGAGAAAATGTCATTCACTCTTCTGCCAGTGTCATATGCCGAGTTGTACTCGCAATTGCATGAGGTTGACTTCGTCAAACCTTATTATGTCACCCATTTTAAGCCACTATTCCCTGCATGGTATGACAAAGCACACTACGATTATCATGCCAGAGTTTCGGGACACTCAATTGAGAACTGTATCATATTTAAAAAGTTCGTGCAAAACATGATAAAAACTGGGGTGTTGTAGTTAGATGAACCGAATGTGGCCACCAACCCACTACCGAATCATGGAGGTCATGGTGTGAATGCAATCGAGGAAGAGTACACTAGAAAGGCCAAGACGGATGTGTCCAAAGTCTAGTCCCCTTTGAAGTGGGTATTCCAACAATTGTGCATGGCGCGCGTAATTGATCGGGGCATGGAAATCGTTCAAGAAGGGTGTGGACCATATTGCGAGTTTCATCAAGAAGGAGGAAACAATATTCAATGTTGAGAGAAGTTTAAACAAGTGATCTAGAAGATGATAGATAATAAGGAGATTAAATTCTTCGAGAAGGACGAGGAAAGAAAGAAGCTAGACGTATGTACATTAGATAGCCTTAAGATCAAGTATGGAATGGATAGGCCATTTTTCTTATCACTTAAGCTGAAGGAAGAAAATCCATCCCAAGGAGAAAGTTCTAAAGTAGATCTGAAGCTTCGAATTACGGCTCTGGCCACCTTTCCATTCAAGAACACCCGAAAGGTTCCATGGAGCTATACCGCTCATATCTCAATACCGAGGAATTCAGAACCGCAAGAAAAAGAGAAGCCCACAAAGAATGAGGACCAAGTGGAGTCAAAAGCTGAAACAATGAATGAGGTGGGGCATTTTATAAGAAGCGGTAGGTGTTATTCACTAGAAACATCGAAAGCAGCGAAGGGGACGAAGGACAATGGGAAAAATAGTAGCAACCTAGCCTGAAAAGATTTTTGGAGAGGAGCCTCCTCTAAAGATTCATGAGCCGGTGACGGAGACACAAGCTCGAGAGTTCTTAAGGTTCCTAAAGCATAGTGAATATAGCATCGTTGAGTAGCTTCGGAAGCATCAAACGCTGATTTCAGTGCTTGAGTTATTGTTGAGCTCAGAAAAACACCAAAGTGCACTATTTAAGGTGTTGAATCAGACTTTCATCCCGAATGACATCTCGGTAAGAAAATTAGATCGAATAGTGGGCTACATTGTTGCGGATAACTATATCACTTTCAGTGATGATGAGATTTCGGATGAGGGCATGAGATCAACCAAACCTTTGAATATTACCACCCACTATAAGGGATATGTCTTTCCATGGGTACTCATTGACAATGGATCTGCTTTGAATGTGTTGTCAATGGCGACGTTGCAAAGGTTGCCTATAGACAGTTCACATATAAAGTCGTGCCAAAACTCTATTAGGGCATTTGATGGGACCCAAATGGATGTGATTGGGAAGATTGAGATTCCACTATTAATTGGACCTACCGAGTACACCGTCGAGTTTGTGGTGATGGACATTTGACCAACTTACAATTGTCTGTTAGGGAGTCCGTTGATTTATTTGGCCGAGGCTGTTCCTTCATCATTACACCAAAAATTAAAATTTGTTATTAAAGGGAAGTTGGTAAGTGTGGGGGGCGAACAAGATATCATTGCTTCCGTAACCACCGATGCTCCTTACATCCGAACCGACAAAGACGCCGTTAAGTGTTCATTTAGGGCTTTGGAATTTGTGAATGCTACCTTTGTGGCGGAAGAAAGCAAGATCTCATGCCCTAGACTGTCAAATTGCACTAAGATGACGGTTTGGTAGACTTTGGGACGAGGAGCTAGGAAAGGTAAAGGACTAGGAAGGAACTTTCAAGGGTGTTTGTGCTCCAAGAGTGTCATCGGTAAGAAGGACCGGTTCAGGCTCGGCCACAAGCCCAATTTTCAACAAAGGAACTTAGAATGGAAGAAGAGAGAAGAGCAAATGAAGGGCAGATTCAAGGGTGAGAACATTCCGTGGGAGCCTATGACTTATCCCGACATGAAAAATATCTTTGTGTCTGGCAGGATAATCAACGTGGGACAAAAAATAAATGAAGCCAGTATAGAGAGCGCCAAGCTCAGTGAGGAGGAGAGGTTCAATGAGGAGTTAGAAGGATGGACGTCAATGTGATAACCAAAGATGGAAAGAGCGACAGGTTCTTGGCCGGAATCTGCCCTTGCTTCCTGGGAGAGGCACTCAACAATTGAACCAGTGTGGACTTACCTGTAGTTCCTAGGTTTGAATTAGAGTAATGCTTGGAATCAACCCTATTCGCTTTTGCCCGCGAGCAATAGGGATATTTTGTAAAGGGCCTCTATATCAACTTGCTTGTTTTTCAATTTAATGAAAAACATGATTTCCACTTTTTTTCTCAAATGGCAAACATCATATTTGTTGCATTTTTATTATATTTATTATTTCATTCATTCCATAAATAATATCTCATTTTCTTCCCAATACATATTCATTTCACATTTGTTTCAGGGTCCCTATTATTAACTATATGAATGATTCTAAATCTGATCCCAAAGTAGATTTTGAGCAACCCTTGTATCTAACTGAAATTGAGGAAGGGGATAATGAGGTAGAAGGTGAGGTCCCGGATGAATTACTTAGATTAATGAAAAGTGAAGACAAACAAATCTTACCCCATCAAGAAGAGGTAGGGATCCTCAATTGGGGGACTGAAGAAGAAAGAAGAGAAGTGAAGATTGGCACTGCCTTCTCATCCAAGACTAGGCATGAGTTGATTGAATTGCTTCTTGAATTCAATGATGTTTTTGCATAGACCTATCAAGACATGTTGGGACTAGACACGGATATTGTGGTACATAAGCTACCAATCAAGCCAGAATGTAAACTAGTATAATAGATATTAAGAAGAATGAGGGTAGAAATGTTGTTGAAGATTCAAGAAGAAGTGAAAAAAATAGTATAGGATGGTTTCCTAAAGGTCACCAAGTACCCAAAATGGGTGGCGAATATAATCCCGGTACCTAAGAAAGAAGGGAAGGTTTACATGTGTGTAGATTATAGAGATCTAATAAGGCAACCCCCAAGGATAATTTCCCTTTACCCCATATTGATGCTTTGGTCGACAACACCGCGGGGCATTCGTGGTTCTATTTTATGGATGGTTTCTCGGGATATAACCAAATAAAAATGCATTTTGTCGACATGGAGAAAACTATGTTTGTGCCCATGTGGGGAACATTCTGTTACAAGGTGATGCCCTTTGGGTTGAAGAATGCCGGAGCAACCTATCAAAATGCCATGGTAACCCTTTTTCACAACATGATGCATAAGGGGATCGAGGTATATGTGGATGATATGATTGCCAAGTCTCGAACCGAAGAAGAGCATATCCAAAACTTGATGAGGCTCTTCCAAAGATTGAGAAAGTATCAGTTAAAGCTCAACTCGGCTAAGTGCACTTTCTTCGTTACGTCCAGCAAGCTCTTAGGCTTTGTAGTTAGCCGAAAAAGGATCGAGATTGACCCCGACAAAGTAAACGCCATCCAAATCCTTCCACCACCTTTGACCAAAAAAGAATTTCGAGGTTTCTTGGGAAGGTTGAACTATATATCTCGGTTCATCTCTCAATTGACCGACAAGTGTAACCCAGTCTTTAGATTGCTTTTGAAGAACAATATGGGGTATGGGATGAAGAGTGCCAAAAGGCTCTAGACAAGATCAATAAGTATTTAACTAATGCTCCAATTCTAGTAGCGCCGATACCTGATAGACCGTTGATCGTGTACCTGACTGTCTTTGAGAACTCAATGGGCTGTGTTTTGGGGAAACATGATGATTTTGGGAAGAAAGAGAAGGCGATCTACTATTTGAGCAAGAATTTCACCGATTGTGAAATGTGGTACCCACCGATTCAAAAATTATGTAGTGCTCTGGTATGGGCTACCAAAAGGCTTAGGCAATACATGTTGTATCATACCACTTGGTTAATATCTAGGTTGGATCCGTTAAAGTTCTTGATGGAAGCACCAGCACTAAATAGAAGGATGGCCCGTTGGCAAATGCTGTTGCTCAAATTTGGCATACTATTTGTGAGTCAAAAAGCGGTGAATGGGAGTGCTATAGAGAATTTCCTAGCAAGCCGCGCTTTGAATAACTATGACTCTTTGAATTCTAATTTTCTCGATGAAGATTTGATGTACATAACTGTCGAAGAAAAGGCTACCTCGGAGTTTGAGTCATTGAAGCTTTAATTTGATAGAGCATTCAATGCCTTAGTCCATGGAATTGGGGTAGTGTTAATCTCTCCAGAAAATATCTACTATCCCTTCACAAGTAGATTAGAATTCTTTTGTGCAGACAATATAGCCGAGTATGAGGCATGTGTTATGGGTTTACGTGCAGCCATTGAAAGGAAAGGTAGAGTGCTTCAAGTTTTTAGAGATTCATCTTTGGTGATTTATCAGCTCTGTAAAGAATGGGAAACAAAAGACCCGAAGTTGGTCAAGTACTATGATTTGATCCAAGAGTTAACCAAAAACTTCCAAAAATATCAGTTTCGCCTACCTTCCAAGGGAAGATAATCAAATGGAGGATGCTTTGGCAACATTGGCCGCAACATTTGAAGTAGGCACCAAAGCAGAAATAAGTCCAATTGAGATGCAAATTTTTGAAATATCACCCATTGCTATATTTTGGAAGAGGAAGAGACTATTGAGAATGATAAAAGAACCATTAGAAGAATGGTCGTGGGATATGTTCTAGACGAAGAGGTCTTATACAAAAGGGGCAAAGACTAAATACTGATGAGGTGCGTCAATGCTCGAGAAGCTAAAAACATCCTAGCCGAAGTGCATGATGGATTATGCGGGACGCATGCCAATGGATTCTCGATGGCCCGGAAAATCATGAGATATGGGTACTTTTGGTCAACCATGGAAGATTATTGTATCGACTATGCAAAGAAATGTCAGATATACGCTGACAAGATCCATTCTCCCCCGTTACCTCTACACACTATGAATTCACCATGGCCGTTAACTGTATGGGGAATGGATGTCATTCGATAGATCCATCCAAAAGCATCCAATGTACATCGTTTTATACTGGTTGTCATCGATTACTTCACTAAATGGGTGGAAGCAGCCTCCTAAGCCAATATTACAAGAGCAACAACTTGCAAGTTCTTGAAGAAAGATATCATTTATCGCTATGGTTTGCTGGAAAGGATTATTACCGATAACACTTCCAACTTAAACAACAAGATGATAGCCGAGGTATGCGAGGAATTCAAAATGACGTACCATAATTCCACCATTTATCGTCCCAAGATGAACAGAGTGGTAGAAGCGGCAAACAAGAACATCAAAAAGATCATATCAAAGACTACGGACACCTTCAAGGACTGGCATGAAAAGTTTCCATTTGCTCTATTTGTATATCGAACGTCTATACGTACCTCAACGAGGCAACACCGTACTCATTGGTCTATAGCACGGAGGTAGTGCTACCTATTGAGGTAGAGATTCTATCGCTTCGAATTCTAAATGAGGTGAGGATGGAAGAAGCCGAATGGGTACAAGCTCAGTTTGACCAATTAAATCTCATTGAGGAGAAAAGGCTGAAAGCTATTTGCCATAGTTAGATATACCAGAAGAGAACGATGCAAGCTTACGATAAGAAGGTTCACCGAAGAGAATTTCATGAGGGGGATCTAGTGCTTAGAAGAATCTTGTCAACTCAAAGGGATTCTCGTGGGAAGGGGATGCCTAATTGGGAAGAACCTTATGTCACCAAGAAGGCCTTTTCCAAAGAAGCATTGATCTTAACAGAGATGGATGGCAAAGTGTTGAACAATCCAATAAATTCAGATTCAGTTAAGAGGTACTATGTGTGAAAGAAAAAAAGAGAGAAAAAAGAAAAGAAAATAGAAGAAAAAGAAAAGAAAAAAAACAAAGAAAAAATAAAAGAAAAAGAAAGAAACAAAAAGAAGAAACAAAAAGGGGGTTTAAGATGAAAACCCAGGAAAAGGGCGTCCTGATACCAAATGAGGGTTTAAGTTGAAAACCTGAAAAGGGCAGCTTAGATCAATTCTGGAAATTCGACATCTGGCAAATAGACCTTCTTGGGTGTCAAGGATTTCAGTGAAGTGCTTTTGGCAAGGGATCTACTTCGGTCGATGGGTTCTCGCATCATTCATATAGTGGATGATTGGGACATTGCATCATTTTTCATTTTCCTTTCCTTTCATGTTTGCCATGACCTTTGTAAATCACTACGAACTTTTACAATATTAATGAAGTATTATTTTGTGCCTTTTTTTACCTCTTTCTACAAGCATTCTGCAAGTAGATTGATATAGATTCATGAAAAGCAAAAGATTTCTTGGTATTACTATGCCCTAACCTTTTAAATGCAGGTAGTACAATGAGGTATGTAAAGGGTAAACTAAGAGAAGACTTCAACTGTTACGATATGAGAATAGGGAAGGGTGATGACCACATCAAAATTCAAGTCTGCCACAGAAAAGTAAGCGGATTGCAAAGACAAAATGATCTCAAGGCAAAAAAAACTCGGAAGGGCGTTTAATAAAGAGAAAAAAAAAGAAAAAAGAGAGAAAAAAAAGAAAAAAGGAAAAAAAAAGAAAATCAATCAAAATGAAAACCCGAAAAGGTGCTTTGAGAAAAGTAAACCTAAAGTGAAAACATACAAAGGCGCTTTAGAACAAAAGATTCAAAAGTTCCAAAGGAAAAAGCTAATGGTTGGACCCGAATATAAGATGAAGTACTGTCACTGCAAAGATCAAGAAGAAGAAGGAAGTAAAGAGAATGTCGAGAAAGATCGACCATGAAAGTGAAGGTGTTTAAACAACATTTAGTTTTCACAATTCATGCATCATACTTAGTGGACATCCCTAAGTTAGGAGCATGCTAACTCATTCCATCACAACATTTCATCTTTTACAGGTATTTAAAGGTTAGATCGGGTACTTCCTGAGAATAAGAGTAAACAACAAAGTGAAAACACGAAAAAGACTACGAGCGAGAAATTTCAAACTCGCAATATCAGGATTACAAGAGCGAAAGGAGGTAGATACTCATAGCTCAAGGATTTCAAGCGAGGAACTTCAAACTCACAACATCAAGATTTTAGAAGCGAATGAGGCAGATACTCATAGCTCAAGGATTTCAAGTGATGAATTTCAAACTAGCAACATTAAGATTTTAGAGCGAATGAGGTAGATACCCATAGCTCAAGGTTTTTAGTCGAGGAGTTTTAAACTCACAACATCAGGATTTCCGAGCAAAGGAGGCAGATACTCACAGCTCAAGGTTTTTAGGTGCGGAGTTTCAAACTCGCGACATCAAGATGTCAAGGTGAAGGGTTCTATATAAGAGGGACCTGTAGCTCAAGGACTTCAGAGTGAGGAGTTTTACATAGAAAAAACTTATAGTTCCAGATTTCAGGAAGAGGAAGAGTGAATAGTTCTATATAAGAGGAAATCACAGCTCGAAATCTTCAAACATGGAAGTGGGACAAAATTAGTGCTTTTGATATTTGCTCTATTCTTGTTTTACTAGAATGGGCAAAGATGGGCATCTGTAATCACTAATTTTTGTTCATATTTTAGTTACTATTACTATTAAGTAAATTTGAAAGCCCAAAACAATATTAAATAAATAGCCCATGTATTTATTTTCAATTTATTAAGTCCATTTACAAAACTTCAAAGCCCAAAAATATAAATACAAAAGGGCTCATTAGGCCCAAACCCTAATACCCTAATCTGATAACCAAAACCTTAATCTATTTTGTTATTGGCGCACCCACATATCCAACATCAGATATGGAATGATCTAACGGTCCAGATCGAACCATGGAGATTGTTTGAGTCCGCGTGGAACGCACGTCTCTGGTCAGATGATGCCTCAGCTACTCGCGCGCCGCACACACGATGTTTTAGCTCTTTCACTCGCGCGTGTGCCACAGGCTCATCGATTTATTTTGCAGATAACCCCGCTCGCGTCTGTTGCTCTCCCCTCTTCGGCTTCTCCCTTTGGTCCCCTCCTCCTCTCGTTCAGCCACGACGTACAATGGAGCACAAAAGACGGCTTCAGAGAGGCTCGTCCACAGTTGCGTTACGCCTGGTTCCCCTATTCCCCTCAAGCCGTTAATAACATACAAAAATCAAGAAGGATTAGGGGACAAGCCAACAATTTTAGAGAAATGCAACGAAATAACATATTGACTGAAGGCAACCAATAGGATTATTAGGATCTTATTTTCTATTTTTCTAAATACATGTATAACCAGGGTATAAAAGAAAAAGCCCTAACATTTTGTAAGGGGTGGATTTATTCTGGAAAATTTGAGCAATAGAGAACAAAAGAAAAAATTCAGAGGTATCTCTTCTCCTTTCTTTCCATTTCAAATCTTCATCACCAAAAATATAGAGTATTAGGGTTTAGATTTTACCTCTTTCGGTTCGTCTCCCTCGTGTCAGTTTATCTCCCTCGCGTCGGTTCGTCTCCCTCGCGTCGTTTGCTCTCCCTCGTCAGTGACAACCCTACCGACCTCTTTAGGGCCATGTGTGGTGAATTGATGAAGAAGAAAATATGCAAAAAAAGGGTTTTGGGTTCTTAGTTTTCAAAAAAGGGTTTTGGTTCTGGTATTTCAAAAAAAGAGGCTTTTGAGTTCTGATTTCACTAAAACAAAAAAGATTTCATCGTTTTTTAAAAGATCTAGGTTAGATTTGGTTTTAGGGGAGCAAAATGGCAGTTTTGGGCTCAATTGGGGTTCACTTGCCGCCAGCGAGCGACGACCGATGTGGCAGAGAGCTGTGGTTTCTAGGTTTTGGCCTCCACTGAGCGGCGGTTTTGGGGTTCAAGGATGAACACACGACGGTGTTCATCCTGGGTTTCAGAGGAAATGAGAGAAAATAGAGAGCTGAATTTTTTTAAAGGGTTTTTCTCGTTTTTGGAAAAAAAATGATTTTATACGCGTTTTAACAAAAATAATTGGGTTAATTCGCATTTTAAATCCCTTCATGTTTCCATAATCACGCCCGCAATCCTTCTGCCTTTTTAAACCACGGCTGTAGTCCCTGGATTTTTAAAATCTTTGCCGTTTCACCACTATCTTCATGCATTTTACATTTCTGCTCTATTTTTTATCTTTTTATTTCAGTCCCTTTTATTGTTTTTGTTGCCTTTTTTACATTGTCATGGTATATATATGTTTAATATGACCTTGATTTATGTATGTTATAATAGTATGATATATGTCCTATATACCAGTTGTTTTTAGATAATATATATGTTTTATACGTCGTACACAATATATACACATTAGGTTTGTTTTAAAATAGTATATAGTTTATATATACATTAGGATTGTTTTAAAATAGTATATAGTTTATATATATATATAACATGTAGCATTTAAATACGGGTTTGTATATATAAATATATATTTTTAACATTAAAATATGCATTTATATAATCTACTTTATATAATATTAACTATATAGTTCTTATATTGTATAAAATATATGAGTTTCGATATATATATATATGTTTTATTTTATTTGAGAGTAAACGTGGCTAGTACCAGTCTTAGTGGTGGTGGTCTTTCGTTTATTCTCGAATAACAGGGCCCCTTAAAATTTACCCGCATCCATAATCAAACTTTGGTTTAATCGTCACCTTAACAGGCAAATATCCAACATTAACAAAGTGGTAATTAATTTGGTACCGATTTCTGGGCGTGGTGGGGGTGCGAAACCTTCCCCACTCATAATCGAATCTCGAACCCATTCGTAACCTCTGGTTTTATTTTCGGTGTCTAGTCTACCTAATCCAAGTGATCGGTGGCTACTCCAAGTCTGATGAGAAGGCACACTGTGAGTACCATGCCGAAGTATCGGGGCACACCATAAAGAACTGTACGACATTCAAGAAAGTCGTGCAAAACATGATCAAGAATGGGATCATAGAGTACGAGGGACCCAACAGGGCGGCTAAACCACTTCCAAACCATTGAGATCAGGACGTGAATGCTCTTGAAGAGGTAAATATGAAGAGGGTAAAGATATAGGTGTTGGAAATCAAGTCCCCTCTAAGTTGGGTGTTCAAACAACTATGCATGGCAGGTTTGATCGAGAACTGCATGAAGAGAGCGCTTGACGGGCATGGGTCATTTTGTGAGTATCATTAGAATGAGGGACATGAGATTCAGTGTTGTTCAGAGTTCAAGCAGTTGATTCAAGAATTGATGGACAATAAGGAGATTAAGTTCTTCGAGGAAGTTTAAAGAGTTATGATGAACGGCCAATTTCACGGTGGTCGAGAGTTTTAATGCATCCATGATTCTTTTATGTTTATGTTTAGTGTCGACTTGTTTCCATTTCCTTGCATTTTAATTTTTCTTTTGAAGTAATGTGTGTAATCAACTTTGCTACCCTTGCCCGAAAGTAGCAAAGATCTTTTTGTAAGGGTCTATGTTGTTTGAGGATTATCATTTCAATGAAAGGATGCATTTTTTTTAAAATGACCTTAAATCAAGAGCATATACATGTATATCCCTTCTTACCCTCGTAGGTCCCTACATATCACGTGCATGATATGATATTGATGCAAAGATCAATCGAATGTTGTGATAACGATGAGGTGTGATTTCTTACTCAGCCTACTCTTGTCGGTAAAGCACGAAAAGCAAGACTACTACTCATTTGATGATGTTCGACGATGAAAGCAAAATCTCCAAAATTCATAAAAAGTAAAGTAAACTAGGCAAGTTTAACTAAGTGGAGTTGCTTGAAATTGAAATTCTAGGTGTAGTCTTCTATGTTCTAATAAGAACACATAGATTGTAACTAGCGGTCAAAAAAAGAAGAACAAAAGGAAAAGTAGAAAGGAAAAAGAATGAATGAATGAACGAACGAACGAACAAACGAACAAACAAATGAACGAACGAATGAATGAATGAATGCACAATCGAATAAGTCTTGGAGCACTCTGATGGAGTTGTAGGGGGTAACAAATCTAATAAGGAGCTATGCTCCACCTGTCCAATACCCTAATGTCAGAGATGTATCTTTGAAGACATGTGATATAGTAATGGCTAGTTGCAATCAGAAGCACACACATGCACTTAGAATTTTATTCTTAGAATAATATTTTTGTACTCCACCGGTTAAACAAGTCCAGTAAGCTTGAACACATTTATGAAGGGAGAAAAATAATGAGAACTAAAAGGATTAGTTTCCAAATAGATCAAGTGATACGGTAATCATGAGGATGAACCGAGCGATCTGTGAAGAATTTCACAACTTCTAAATATCGCCACAACAGTCAGTGACTACATAGACACACGCTATTCTTAAAATGATCACCGAAGGGTTGAATTTGACGCACTCTTGCATTTGATATTTGGGGCATCCTATTCGTTTTTTGTGATTTTGGCTTGCTAGGACTTGTATATTGATCCAAAAGCATCCTCATTGAAATGTTGATCAGCAATCAGCATGTATAAACAAAAAGATTTCTTTGCATTGCTTTAGGGATAAAATTCGAAATGCTAGGTTGTGGATACAAATGATCGACCTAACATGAAGGAATAACCCACCAGTGGTTATGGTGAGGATAGTAGCAAGATTTCATATGCTAGACAGTTCAGAGACTTAACGCAAGTTTCTGCCGAAATGTTTTGATTGGTTCAGAAAATTGAAGAATAAACCTCAATGAACTTAAGATAAAAGTTCAGGAACTTGGGGACATGTGCTCTCCCTAGTGTTGAGATAGAGGAAAGCTCGTCATGATGAGTCAAGGACAAGATAGTAATCGAACCCAGGTCGAGTGAGGCAGTGTTATTAGAATGAACACTTTGAGAAGTGTTATATTCTGTTCTGACCAGTGAATGTCAACAGTCCTCTTTCAAGAAGAGAAAAATGATGAAGATTCGGTAAAGACAGAAAGCCAAAAGAGATCAAGAAGAAGAAGAAAGCAATGAGAAGGTCAAGATTGACAGACCCAAAAAGTGAAAGAGTCTGAGCAATTTTGAGATGTCACAATTCATGCATCATATGTAGTTAGACATCCCTAGGTTAGGATCATGCTAACTCATACCATAAAATCATTCTATCTATTTTGACATGTATTTGAGGATTAGAAAAGATTTCAAGCCACGACTCCGTTTTAGAAAGAGTAAACCTCGGCAGGATTAAAAAGTTCCTAATGAGAAGAACTCGATTGGTGAAGATTGAGGAGTTCCTAATGAGAAGAACTCGATTGACGAAGATTGAAGAGTTTCTAACGAGAAGAACTCGCTTGACAAAGATTAAAGGGTTCCTAATAAGAAGAACTCGCTCAATGAGGATTGAAGAGTTCTTAATGAGAAGAACTCACCCAATAAAGATTGAAGAGTTCGTAATGAGAAGAACTCGCTCAGAAAAAATGAAATAGTTCATAATGAGAAGAGTTGTTTCAACCCCCGAATTAGCCTCTGAGGGAAGATGGGAAGTTCATAATGAAAGATGATTTTTTCGTGTTTTATAGAAGAGAACCAAAGAATTCATAACGAGAAGATTTTTTCAACATTTCAAAAAGAATAGAGAGGTCATAATGAGAAGAGCTGTTCATACCTCAACCTTGGTAGAAGGATGAGAAGTTCATAATGAGAATAACTTGTTCAAGCTTTCAAAAAAGGAAGAAGTGGAATCTTCATCGGCAATACGAAAAGTTCATAATGAAAAGAATTTGTTTGTATCCTTTAGAAGAAAAGGAAGCCAAGAATTCATAACGAGAAGAATTTATCAAGGAGAGTGAAAAGTTCCTAATGAGAAGAACCCGTAGCTCCAGTCCTTAGATAAGGAAGTAGGATAAAATTAGTGCTTATGGTCTTCGCTTTATTCTTATTTCACAAGAATGAACAAAGAGGGGCAACTGTAGTCACTAATTTTATCCGGGTCTTGGACCCGGTTTAGTTTTTTTCATCTTTGTTTTGCTTTTTATAATTACTACCATTATCTATTATTATATTATATTATATTATATTATATTATATTATATTATATTATATTATATTATATTATATTATATTATATATATATTATATTATATTATATTATATTATATTATATTATATTATATTATATTATATTATATTATATTATATTATATTATATTATATTATATTATATTATATTATATTATATTATATTATATTATATTATATTATATTATATTATATTATATTATATTATATTATATTATATTATATTATATTATATTATATTATATTATATTATATTATATTATATTATATTATATTATATTATATTATATTATATTATATTATATTATATTATATTTAAACTGAAAAACCAAAAATTATATATATATGCTAATAGAAGCCCAATTTATTTTAATATAGTCCATTACATTTGAAAAAACCCAAAAAATATGCATCATGCTTGTTTAGAGCCCAAAAGACTAAGCCCTAATCTTAATATATCTAAAACCCTAATTATTATGGTGTTTCTTGCATAGTTCATCTTGGACTGTCAAATCTGGAAGGGGAATCGAACGGTCTAGACCACCACAAGAACGCCCGCTCAGCTCTTGTGCACCCACAACCCTTGGATTCGAGAAGATCAAACGGCCACGAGGATGACCGGTCGTCTTCACAAGTGAGGCCACGCGCCCTTTTTCTCCAACAGCCACATCAGTGTACTGCATTCTGTTTGGTCCCCCTCATGTTGTTCATCACATGCAAAAAAAATCAGAATATAAGAAAGATATCAGGGGACAAACCAACATTCTCAGAAATACACAAAGGATATTAGGGGACAAGCCAATAGTGTATTTATATAGCTTTATTTTTTTTCTTAAATTGATTGTAATACTCAGGGTATAAAATGAGAAACCCTAACCATTTGTAAGGGGAAACTATTCAAATTGCAATATCAATACAAAGCAAAAAAAAGAACATTCAGCAGAGGTATCTCTTTCTCATCTTCTTCGTTTGCCTAAGAAATTAGGGTTTTTATTTTCTTCGATTTAAAAGCAAAGAAGTTTTGAATTTCTTAGAAGCCAAAAAAATCAAAGGGGTTTCAGTTCTGAAATCAAAGTTTGGGTTTTACCTTCTTTTTAAATCTTAAAAAAGGGTTTTGAGTTTACATGTCGCCCGAGAAGAAGACTGCTGCGGTGCCGCTGTCTTCAGATGCTGGGAACGGCCAGTGAGGAACGGCGCATGTGAAAGAGCGTATGCTCCCTTCTTTTTTCCTTTTTATTTGTTGAAACTTAAATGAAATGAAAAACTTTCCCCTCTCTTTTTTACATCTTATTTAATACGTATCTCAAAAGTTTTTTTTCCCTTTTAAATCCATGGATTCCTGCTTTGTTTTTTTTATTTCCATTTCTGTTTTTCCTGTTTAATTCATTTTCTTTTTTTCCTTTCTCATTTTAATTCTGGTTCATTTAATGCTTATTTAGTTCATGCGTTTTTTATGTTATATATATGAATGTATATATACTATGGTCTTACGTTATATTATTTATATTATATGTAGCTTTATACGTATGGTTTATATTTATTCTTTATTTATCTTGTATTTTATATACTATGCTATGTATTATTATGCATAGGTATATATATTATCTTTTTTTCGTTTCTATTTTGCTATCGATATTATTATATGTTTACTTAATTCTGTTTGTTCGATCACGTTATATTATTTATATTATATGTAGCTTTTTTTTCGTTTATTTACTATATGTATGTGTTTAGCTTTTATATGTGTATTTGCCGTAAGTATGTTTGTAGTATGTGCTTATTATGTGGTCTTACTTTGTTTTATAATAGTAAATTTGTTTAGTTCATGGTTTTGCCGTTTTCTATTTATGTTTGTTTACCTTTATTTTCGCTATCTCGTATATGTGTATGTTAGACCTTTGTGTGGTATGTTTTTATTCATGTTTAATATTTGTACCTAATTGTCTTTGTTTCTTATATGTATATGCTTTGTTGTTATATGATGCATCTGGTATATAAATTGCTAATGCAGTGCCCTTTTATTCGAGAGTAAACGTGGCTAGTACCAATCGTAGTGGTGGTGGTCTTTCGTTTATTCCCAAATAATAGGGCCCTTAAAATTTACTCGCCACTTTAACTCTCAAAATTTGATATTAATAAAATGGCAATTGGTTTGGTACCAAGTTGGGCGTGGTGGGGGTGCGAAACCTTCCTCACTCGTAACCGACTCCTAAACCCGAATCTTTGATTTTATGATGTCCGGTCTTCCTAAACCAAGTGATCGGTGGTGACTCCACCATTTTTCTAAACATTTTCAATCAAAACCCATTTCTTCCAAGTGACACGGGGATATTAAAAAACATCGCTACACCGGCATCTTTAACCATAGTGTTGCAACATTCTTTTACTAGGTATCTAGATCCCACCAATCAAAGGTGACTCAACCACACAAGTTCCCATACTTGGCACGTCACAACACAAGATTCACCAAGGATCCTTATGGCTGCTATTACAAACAAGTCACTCAAGATTTATTGATTGATTACTCATTAGGCTCGTATATAATCATTAGTTCCATTAATCCATGTTATCACATTTATTCAAGGCATAAATCAATTATTAGTATTCACATCGATTCTCATTCCTTAGCTTGCACTTATAGATTATTTATCGTATCGGGTACCAATACTTAATCACGAGTATCGATACAGTACCCTCACTCATTCACGAGTATCGACATGGTACACTAGGTTATCGGTACTCACATGCGTACTGATACTGAAACTGCTCATTGGAATCTTAGATTTCCACAAGTACTTGTACGACCAAAGCTCGTACGATACCCTATTCACGGGTTCGCACCATTTCCAAGAATTTCGGTTTACAACACTTTATTCGATCCCTATTGCTTATGTAAGTCATTAGGGTTGGTTTCGATCCCTAAAGCTTATATAAGTCATTAGTGTTGGTTTACTAATGCATATAATGAATTAATGTTAATTACTGGCTTCACGATCATTTAATCGATTATTTATCGGTATTATCCTTTAAGCATGTTTTCCATCTAATAACTTCAATCCATTCGAACAAGCATACAAGCATCGCAATTAATCAACCAATCAATTAATAATCATACACGCATCTCAAACGACCATATACGGTATCTAACACCTCTACGAGTCTTATCGTATCATGCATCTCACACAGATATCAAATCTCATATTATCAGTCTCAATAAATGCTTATTTATCGTTTACCTATTTTGCAGGAAATAACACGCAAGGCAGTCACATTTATCATGCTCATGAAGCAATATGAGTTTGAGGCGTACTAACCTTAAGTCGATATTGCTAAAATCCTCGTCCGAGCTTCCTGATTTTTCTACTTTACCCTATATCCAAACCTAAATAATCATCGTATATCAATTAATACAATAAGCATCTCTTAGGCACATACTTTAATGAATTCAAAGGGTCAAAAGCGTAAAAACAGCTTACTGAGTTCAAATTTGGCAAAACAGACTCCACCATTGGATCTGAAATGTTGAGAAACCCCCAGTAGGGTCCCTGGGAAAAAGTCAACACCGGTCAACAGTCAACGACAACAACGGCGGTCAACGGCACAGCGGTGACGGCACGCGGCTCAGTTGTGGCTCAACTTGGGTCAGCTTAATAGGTCGGCTCAACTAGCTGGCCCAACGGCTTGGCTTGAGCCAGTGTAGCTACCCACACGATTGGATGTCACCCACGCGTAGGGCCGGCGCATGGTGGCACGTGCAGTGCGGTGGCTTTCGATGGCTGAACGGCGGCGGTCGATGCCCAGATCAACTATTCTCCAGCCTTTGATCATGATGGTGGCCTTTGTTTCTCGATTTGAGTACTTAACATCCTCAACTGGAAAACCCAAAACTTTATCTCTCTCACCCCCTCCGACTGTGACTTCGATGGTGTCGCCGCTGGTACTGGGGAACTCGTTTCGGCGAGGTGAACACAATGGAAGTGGAGGTGTCGATAACGGACGGTCAGATCTCCGTAGATCAAACTTTGGATCTTCACCCCTTAACTTTTCTCCTTTTTCTCTCATCTCTCGGTCACCATCCACTCTTCACTTTTTTCCTTTTTCTCTCTCTTCATCCCCAAAAACATCCCTCTTTTTTCACCAATAACTTCTATTTAAAATTCAAACATTCTCTTCCAATTTAATGGGCCCAAACCTAAAATCCCTTAACTTATTATTCCAAGATAAAGGCTCATAACCCGGGCCCGAGACCCGATTTATTAACTCGAGAATTAGATCGTTACATATCAAGTTGATTATATCTAGTTATCTATGATCTTTTATGTTTTATTTATATTATGGATTTTGTATTTCTAAATTTTATGTTGTTTGGAATTGGATTATGTAATTTGGATCTTAAAATTTATGTTTAGATTATGCTTAAGTGAAGAAAAAAACCAAAACAAATAGATAAAATGCCCCCAAATATCAAGTGTAGGGACTCCACTACTACTTCGCTCAAGAATATTTTTTCATTGTGGCTTTTGCTTAGTAGAGCTTGAGTTCTTTGACCAACATCTGAAGATGTACGAATTTTCTTCCAATCTAAAGGAAACTTCAAGGTAGGTCCATCAAACGTGATCATGCTCGAACCATCTGACTTGGTTTTTCAATTGACTTCAAGAAGCCCTTTATGGGTTTTTATCTTGAATCCTAGGTTTCCCTCTCTCTCTCTTTTACCAACATGGTCATTTTGGATTTTCACCTCTTGGTTTTTCTTTTCTTTTTTTCTTTTTTTGTATCATGCATTACCAAATTCGAAAATCTTTTGTGAACAACAAGTTACATTGGTGAGTTGAAGTTTGAGAATGAATTCTCCCAACTCAGATATCTACATATGATCATAATGGTTTTTACAAGCACGTAATGTAGGTCATGGTCTGGGTTTATGAATGAAAGGATGTATATGCTTAAATTAGTGTTTAAGGTGTTTGAACCAAGGATCACTTCTCTCTATGGCATCTTCATTCCCACTTTGCTCGATTTGAATATACTTCCACATGTTTTTTTGGATCACTCTAGACTGCCTATTTTTGGATTTTCACCCTAGAGTTCATCTCCTTTTTTTTCTTTCATTTTCAAGAATTCATGATATTTCCTCGAATATTGTAACCAAAAATTTGAATAATATTGTGTTGCACGCTTCAGCTTGAAGATGATTAGACTCAAAAGAGACGTCTTCGATGAGGGACTTCATTTGTATGCTTCTCATTCTGTTCATTTCATGCTTTTCTTTCTTTTTTTATTTTTTTTCTTTTTTCGTTCCTTTTTCATAAATTCATAACTTTATTTTGATTTGAGCACAACCACCTCTTGTGGCTGGAACATGTCTTTTTGTTCTTGGCCCTTGGTTCATAAGGCTTCACCTTCATAGTATGATCAAAGTTGACTTTTGTGAGTAGATTTTCATTTGCCCCTTAGTGTAGAGGGTGATCTTTGGTTAGGGTTTGTTTCAAAGAAAATTAAAAGGCTCAACAGGGATAAAATGAATACTTTTCTTTTTGTGAGTGAATATGAAGGGATGACATTGATCATTTCATACATAAATATCTTCATAAAAGAGTTCATCCTTAGAAGGAAAATGATAACTTTTTGTTCATGAAATTTCTCAAAGATCGCTAATGCATGATATTTTTTCTTTTTTTCTTTTCTTCTTTTTTGCCCCAACCAAAATTATTCGAGCTACATCTTCTTGCTTTTCCATTTTAGAACAACTTGCTTATTTTCGTGCTTCATCAGTCTAAGTAAATCAAGATTTGACCCATACTCTTCATAGTTGTCGTCAAAATCATGTTCTCATAAACATACAAACCACTCAAAATCAACTCTAGAGCTTATAGTAGTGTCATTCATGCAATTGATATCGAGGACCTAAAAATGTATAAGAGAAAATGTGTATACAAAGAAAGGGAGAATGCAAAATGTTTTATGAATGAAAAACAATGAGAGCTTGGATGGAGAGGAAAATTCATTCATTTATTAAATTGATAAAATGATGCCTAAATGGGGGCCCTAACAAAAAAATCTCAATGCTTTCAAGCTCACGCAAAAGGGTAAATTCTGAACATTACTCTATCAAGGTCTTACAAACACTGGGGAATTCAACAGTAGTCCAATTATTCAAACACACCCTTAGGACATGGGCAAATCTTTGACTGATTCCATGCAATTTTATCATCTTCCTCAACAATATTTATATTCAGCTCTTCAAATTCTTCAATTAGAGCAATCAGAACGTGCCTTATTATCTTTTCTTTTTTGCTTATGGTGCTCACTGCCCTCTTTCCTGGAGGTAAATCAGTCATAACACATGTCTTGTTTACTTCTAGTGCCTTGATTTCGTCTTCTACAGCCTTCTTCCACTTAGGATCTTTCAAGGCTTCATGCACAGATTGAGGGATGTACACCTTACTAATTTTGGCAGTAAAGGTTTTGAATGAGGGAATTAGCTACCCATAGGTCACATATTTTTGTATTAGATTACTTGTACATTTTTTGACACCTCTTCTTTGAGCAATAGGTAAGTCAGGTGTATCAATTAAAGGAACAATGTCAGTATTCAAAGATTCCATACCTTTTTCATCTTCTAAGGATAATGTAATTGGTTCCTAGGCTGTGTAGTTTCCTGTGGAATATGCCTCATTTTCTTCCTTGTGTATTACATTAAGTTCTTTTGTTCCAAGTTGAGTTTCTGAAATTGGTATGGAAACAGAATCTGGTATGACTTTAGGGACATCAAGAGGTAGTTGAATGTATTGAGGTTGAGGCTGAAATTTATCCCAACTATCCCCCTAGATTTTAGAATTTGAGAAAAATGTTGTAATTCATGAAAGGTAACATCTGTAAATATATAAAACTTTCAAGTGACAAGGGAATAACATTTAAAGCCCTTATTAAGAGAAGAATATCCTAGGAAAGCACATTTGATGGCCTTAGGATATAATTTGCTTCGAAACTGCTTGTGAACATGAACAAAGGCACAAGAACCAAATATTTTAACAGGCAGTGTACAAGACATGGGTAGAAAGGAAAATTTTTAAGAAAGACTTTCTTAGGTGTTTTAAACCCCAAAACTCCCAAAATATTTTAGGAATTGGATTTAAATAAAAGTTATCTAGCAACCTTTAAGAGATGTTTATTTTTTTTCTTACAACCACTTCAACTTGCTGAGGAGCATCTATACAATAACTAATGTGTATAACACCTTTTTCCTAAAGAAAATTTCCAAAAGTATTTGTGAAGAATTCACTCAAATTCACTCTTTTGGATTCCAATTTTGCTACAAAATTGGGTTTCAACCATCAAATATATTTTCTTAAAGATTCCCTCTATTTTAGACTTTTCCTTCATTAAATATATCCAAGTAGAGATGTGGTAATATTCTTAAATTTTGAAGCACCCTAGCTAAATGTTACTATGGATGAGTGAAAAAGGTTGAGATGGTTTATTAGACGATGGAGGATATGGATTTCATTTATGCTTGGCCATTCAACATATATCACACGAAAATAATGTTGGATTTTTATTGGAAAATAATTTGGGAAACAACTTCTAAATATAAAAGAAAGGCATAAAGCCAAAAAAATGCCCCCAACTTTTGACTGAATAGTCACTTTGGCCCCTATTCTTTATTTAGAGCAATTTAACACTCAATGTTTCATTTTGGGTCAAAATGGCCCCTCTGCGGATGAAAATTGTCAGTCAACTGACGGTAAATGGCTTGAAATGACGTAAAAAATATACATGGCAGTGCACGCTGCCATGGCAGTATCATATAGACAAATGTGTTGACTTGAAAAATGATACACAGTTAAAAAATAATTTTATAAAATTATATAAAATATAAAATATAAAATACTTTTTTATTGACTTATCATTTTGTCAAATCATTTCAAACTATTTACCACTAGTTTTCTAACAAGTTTCATATGCAGATGGGCCATTTGACCCAAAATGAAACGCTGAGGGTTGAAATGCTCCAAAAAAGAGAATATAGACCAAAGTGACTATTCAGTCAAACGTTGGGGGTTATTTTTTTGACTTTTTGCCTAAAAGAAACTAGGGTGTCCGAGTCTAAAATGCTATAACAAAATCTCATTTTAATTTAAATTGGAAATGTTAGAAGATAAACACACATAATTAAAGGTGCAACTTGATTGGACTTGTCCCTTAGGAAGAAGTAGACCGTTAATGAAATAGAGGCCACTACACAGCTCAGCATTGCCAATCACCTTCTCTAAATCCATTTTCTAAAAAACACAGCCATGAGAACTAAATTTAGTATAACACTGAAGATCAATACACAATCTACTTATTGACAAGAGATTGCATTGGAGAGTAAGGACATATAAAACATAGTGAAGCACAAGATCCTTATTAATAAAAACTGTTAGAGTCCATTTTACTTCAGCCAAGGAGCCATCAATAGTTTTCACTTGTCTCTGATGATTCTATTTTGTAGGAGTTAGAAATGAACTCTTATTTTCTGTCATATGGTTAGTGGCACCAGAATCTACAATCCAAAGTATCTTAGTAGTTTTGGAAAGAAACAATAAACTACCATTCTAACTTGCGGATGCAATAGATTCATCAGCATAAAATGTCATTTCGCTAATCAACTAAAACTAGCCAAAGGCTCTGTGGTGACTACATTTGATGAATTTTCCCTTTCATGGCGCAATCATTGTGGTTTCCAGTCAGCAGGTTTTCCATGAAGCTCCTAGCAAGAGTCTTTGAGATGACCAAGTTTTTTACAATGTTCACACCAAGGTCTATCATGTTTGGTTTTATTACCAGATGTTGTGTGAGTGATAAGGACTGGTTCCTTAGAGGCATGAATTGTAGAAAGCATAATATTTTTCCTACTCTCTTCCCTACGTACTTCAAAGAATGCTTCTCGAATAGAAGGGAGAGGTTTAGTGCTTAATACCCTCCATTTAAATACATCAAGGCTCTTGTCCAAGTCATATAGAAACTGGAACACTCTCTTATAGATAATAATTTTATTGTATAATGATGCATCAACAACACAACTCCACTCATTAGACTCAAATAAATCAATTGGATGCCAATACATGGTCATGGTGTTAAAATATTGCGTCACGCTCATGTCTCCTTAACAAAGCTCCTTGGTTTTGCTACTGATGTCAAATAATTCAACAACATTATCCTTGCTGGAATAGGTTTCCTTCACAGCAATCCAAATCTCACTTGTTGTGCCATAGAGAAGGAAATTTTCTCCTATTTTTGGAACCCTTGAGTTCAGCAGTCAGGACATGATCATGCTATTTTCTCACTCCTATTTTGAGTAGGGTGGATCTTTGGAATATGGCATGGACATGCCTGTAGATATGTATACAACTTTGCCCTTTCTAGTAATATAAATCTTTTTGGATTGAGACCATTGAAGATAATTATGGCCAACAAGTTTATGGAAGGTTATTTGGGCGATGGAAACATCAAATTTTCTGGACAGAAATTCAAATTAGTTCTAGACCTGATTTTTTATATAGAAGGAGAATGTATCTTTTTAAGATTTCTATGGAGGATCGAAAACCTAATCTGATACCATGTGAACAATAGCGATTTTGAGGAAGAGAAGAATGTTTCTCTATTTTTCTTAATGTTTTATTGATAACAACAGCTCCTATTTATAGTTTACAAGAGAGCCTAATCTATGGAAAAATTACACAAAAATAAACAATTATATCTACACCTATATTGCACAAAATCACCAGCTACATCTATGCTCCTATTTATTGATAAAATCCTAAATATCAATAGCTAGATATTTAGGAATAGAATTCCTTAACTTTCTACAATTTCCATCAACCTACAATCTACATTGAGCATCCACTATCAAGGTACCATGAATTTGGACTTGAGTTTGTGCCTTGATTTTTGGTGCCCAAATTCTTTTGGGTCCATGAGTATTAGCTCGCAAAAATCTATTCCCTTTGGGATCTATTTTTCAATCAAAGCATTACATTTAGAAGCTATGAGTCCTTTGGGAAACCAACACTCTTAACTTTGGAGGTTTTATGGGGACCTCTATGTTTGTATCCATCAAAGTTTTCTCTAACATTGTTGGGTTTTGAATTTTCACATTTCTTAAAACTTTTTATCCCAACTTGATAGGCTCGATGTCTTCAACCGAAATTAGCGTTGATGGAGGGTGTAGAGGTTTCTTTGAATTTGGGAAAAAAAACCGAAAAAGATGAACATTTTGACACAAACAGTTTTAGAGTGGTTTGACCTTCTAACCAAGGTCTACATCCATTACCTTAGCATCCACACTAAGTATTTCCCTATTCATTAACAATGAATTCTTCCTTTTTACATACTCAAAGGGTAACCTTACATCCTTATCTTTTCACGGGATAAGATAGAACACTCTTCCAAGTTTTTATTAGGATCAACTAGAACCTATCTGATAGAGTAGCGCAATCTTGGATTGGAAGCCTTCAATCAAGTTGTTGTAAAAATCTAGAGGCTCTAGACTCAATCAAGAAAGCTATGCGTAAATCTGGATTTTCAAGAAGAATTGGATGGCCGTTTCTTGAAAACTTTAGTTTTAAGGCTAGAAATTCAAAGAAACAAAGGTAAAAAGGAAGATTAGATGAAGATTAATAAGAAAAAAAACAAAAAGAATTAAAAAAGATCAAAAAAAGGACAGATAAAACAAATATGAAATTCAAGCTTTGTTTATGGCTTGTGCAGATGGCGTGAAGTTGAAGATGGAGATGGCTTGATGGATTTGTCAATGGTTTTGTCCTCGACACGCTCTTAGACACAATTACCTAAGCAAGCAACCTCAAGCGGCTCTAACCCACCCTCTTAGACGCAATTACCTAGGCAAGCATGAGTGTGAAGATGATCTACCTTACAAGAACTCGTCGAACTTATATTGAAGAAGACTTCTAAGGCACAAGTTATCAACACTTGCAAAAACAAACTCACTAAATATTTCATTAATCAAAAGAAATCTGTATTACAATAATAGAGACTTCATCCTTTTATAAGTGAAGGATAGCCAAAGTAATTTAACTTCTACTAAAATAAGGAAAACTTAATTTAATTAAAATAATAAAGAAAAAAACAATTAAACTCATTGATGGCTTGGGCTGCAAGTGATAAGCTAATAAGTGCAAGTGATAAGCTGATAAGGGCTGGTTGCTTGAGCAGCAAGTAATAAGCTGATAGGTATTTGGGCTTACATGGACAACAAGTCATCGATCTTGGGAAAAGAGGCATGTGTGGGTTGTTTTTAAAGCAAACTAGGCCTAAAAACATCAATTTAAATGATAACAAATAATTGAGCTAAGTTTAATTCATCCAAAGCCTTATATGTTAGCTTTTGGGCAGAATTTTACAAAATCCCGTAATAATCCTGTATCCAGTTTTCTGAATGCGTAGTCTTCAGTAAAATGATTAAATGAACATAACTTGAGCTCCCGATGTCCGATTGATGCGTTTTAAGATGCATTAGAAAGGTAACTAAATGACGGTCAATTTTTAGAAGACAACTTTGCCCAAAAATGTCTGGATCCCATCCGAAAAGTCATCTCAAGTTGGTTGTCATTATAGACTTTACAAACAAATTCAGTGCCTTGTCCAATATGCATCGTTTTAGCCCTTCCATGCATGTATCACTATCCTTCAATTACGAGGTCTTAACAATGTAAACTAATTACCTCTCTAGGTGGGTGTTTACACAATTTGGCTCATTAGGAGTAGACTCTAAAGAAATACAAGAGATTACAAAAGAAATAAAACAATGAAAAATTTTCTCTTTTGATCTTTAAGCTTGGATGTCTATCCTCTTTTTCTTAAAGTGTCCTTGGCTTGTATTTATAGAGTGGAATGAAAAACTAGCCGTTGGGGATGAAAACTAGTTGTTAAAAACTAGTCATTGAGACTTTAATTCTAGCCATAAATGCATTTCTTCAACCTTGAGTATCGGTACTCGAAAGTGGGTATCGGTACCTACCAAACAAGAAAGAGTCATTGCACATAAATGCAGAGTGTACCGGGACATGATACATCCGTATCGGTATGGTACTTCGGGTATTGATACAGAGGCTTCTGTATCGATATGGGAAGTGTTCACTGAAAACTTAAAACAAAAAGTGTATCGGTACAAAGCATTGTTGTACCGGTACGGGCAACTTCATATCGGTACTTGAGTATTGTACTGGTATCGAAGGCCTGTTTTTTACTTTAAAATTACTTGAAAATGTTTGTTTGAGTCAAAAAACACTTTTAAAAGATTTCAAACTTGTTTTTCAAATTAAATGTACTTTGAATTGTTTTTGCAATATTTGTTCAAGTCAAAAAAACATTTTTCACTTTGTTATATCAAAACAAATATCTCAACAATCTCCTTCTTTTTGATATAAAGAAATCGTTTGAAAAAATAATTTTGGAAATCTCCCCCTAAAAAAATAATTTTATAAAAATATTTAAAGCTCTCATTTTTCTTTTTGAAATTAAAATTCTCAAACTTATCTCTCCCCCCATCTTTAATGTGTGAGCATGCCACCATTGCAATTGAGAGGATGATTGATGGTCCATCTTTGAATCCTTGAGCTTGATGTCGAACAAAATAGCTCTTCAAGGTTGGTTGAATGTAAAGATGGATTGAGCACTCCTAGGATATCCTGAAAGGTTGTTAGACCGTCGATTAGATTCCTGCTCTAATACCAATTGATAGGCTTGATGTCTTCAATCAAAATTAGCGCCAATGAATGGTGTAGAGGTTTTTTTTGAATTTGGGAAAATAAAACTGAAAAAATGAATATTTTGACACGATCGATTTTAGAGTGGTTCGACCTTCTAACCAAGGTCTACATCCACTACCTTAGCATCCACACTAAAGATTTCTCAATTCACTAACAATGAATTCTTTCTTTTTACAGGCTAAAGGGGTAACCTTACATCCCTATCTTTTCACGGGCTAAGATAAAACCCTTTTCCCTAGTTTTTATAAGGATAAATTAGAACCTATCCCTCAATTAAGAGGTCTTGACAATGTAAACTAATTACCTCTCTAGGTGGGTGTTTACACAATTTAGCTCACTAGGATTGGAATCTAAAGAAATACAAGAGATTACAAAGGAAATATAACATTGAAAAACTCTTCTCTCTTGATCTTTAAGCTTGGATGTCCATTGCTAACTCTCAAGGAGATCTGTAAAGTGAATGCTGGCAAAAGGTATAAGTGGTATGTATTGGGCAAGATAAACTGTGCCAAGAGTCTTTTGCGTGCAAGTATACACGGTCGACAAGTAATACAACTTGGTAAGCTGAGTATCGATCCCACAAAGATTGACTTGGAATTCGGTTGCTTGATTGTTACTTGTTTTGGAAGAAAAGATTGTTGTTTGAAAGAGTTGATTTTAAAACTAAGAAAATAAAATAAAATAGAAGCCAAAGTAAAGCGTTGACAAGGAAGGTGTTTTCAAATGAATGATGATTGTTGGCATGAAATGCCTGATTTCAACGTGGTTCATGCCAACCTTTATTGGCAAAACTGTCTTGGTATTGTTTGCCGAGCAGATTCAAAAGTAGCAAAGCCTCTCTCGATGGTCATTTCCCTAAACCGGCCAAGTAAAAACCCCTATATCTCTATAGTGTATCTTTTCCTGAAACCAATTTGATTTAAAAACCAATCTATACTCCGTGGGGATAGATTTCACTTCCGAAGTAAGTTCATCTACTTGAACGACTTCTCTCGAAGTTTTTCTCCCAAGTATTCAACAACTTGATTGCTGCCAACACAAGTATGTTAAGATATTGGAAGGCAATAATCTAATTGTGCAAGCTCTCGCTTTGACATAGTACTTAGGAAAAATTAAAGTATGCAAAACAGACAAACTTTGCCAAAAGCAGAATTGTTATAAAGAAACTAAGGCATAAAAGTCAACGTTTAAAACCAAAACATCCCCCCACCAACTATTAAATTAGTTAATGGTGTGGGGGTTAACCAACAAACCAACAAACATTTTTAACATCACCATCATAATAAAAACTAAAGAAAAACAACTTCTGCCAAGGGAATAGGCAAAGGGGTCTCTCGATGTAGCCCTCCACGCCAGGCTCTTGGCCAAGAAGTTGAACCACTCTTCCTCGATGGCACCGACTGTCACTCGCCACTCCAACACCTCGCTCCAATCACCTCGACCTTCATTGGTCTCTCCTCCTCTCGATTCCCCTCAAATGCTTGATCAGACCGTGTATATATAGGTGCTCAAGGGAAGGGATTAGGATAACTCTCTCTTCATTTGAAATTTGAATGCTCCAGGGATAAGAGATAAGCCTCATCTGATCGGTGCGATAGCTTATCAAGCTAGGGCTGACGTCATCATGCCTTGGCCATCCTAGCACACTGACTTGGCACGACCTTGCCAACACGGCTTGGCATCACCTTATTCGCTATTTTTTCGGAGGCTGACCAAATGCGATTTTTAAGGAGCCTAAGTGTATCCTATTTTTTCGAAGGTTCTTCTTCTCTTGGCATGGCTGCTGGCATACCCCATGCCAACAGATTCTTGGCACACCTCTGATCCTTCTATGCCCATAGCATATGGAATTCACCTTGGCATTCCTAACTACGTCTCTACGTCTTACGTTCGTTTCTCCTGCCAAACACCCTGCCAACCTGCAAAAAGGCCATAAAAGCAACCTTTCACACAAGCATAGGCAGTCAACTAACTCCTTGATGCAAATGCATGATTCTAACAAACTAATGCAACTAAATGTACTTGAAAACAAGCAAAAGCATATCAAAATAGGCATGAAGAACAATACTTTTGAGGAGGTAACACACCCCCAAACCCAGCTCATTACTTGTCCTTAAGTAATGCAAGAGAAGAGAAAAATAAAAACAGTGAAAATAATACCTCGGCAAAAGTTTGGTTGGAATGCCAACAAATGCTGGCAAGAAGAGTTTGATTCTAATGCTGCCCTCAGAAATCTCAGTGCATAGTGCCAAGCAGATAGTAATTCAAGTGCAACAATATAACTCTAGTTTAAGTTGATGAAGCGTGCATGATGTGTAGGCAATATGCATCCAATATCCTTTCACTCCCTTAGCCAATTTTACTACCTAAACTCGGATCTTTATTGTCATCATTTTTTTCTTTCTTTTTCTTTCTTACCGAGGGTTTTGTTGGCATTAGTATAAGCTTGCTTCGTGACTTTTTTTAGCGTGAGTGATAAGAGGGAGCATACCACGAATCCCACCTTAATCCAGACATCACTAGGCTTTCTCTTCAACTCATACCATAGGGTTTTGGACTTGAGAACTAAGAGGGAGCTACCACAAAGCCCCAAGTAACTTATTATCCCTAGGTAGGAGGAGAGTTCATTTTTATTGCCTTAGCAGAACATTGTTGCCTTATTTATTTTCTTTTTACCACGGCATCATTTTTTTTAATTTGAGCATAGTTTCAAACAGTCTAAGTTTGCTATGGAACTAGATACATATCACGTGTTAAGTGTAAATTCAATTCCCTAAACTAGAGATCAATTGTCATGGCAAGCATGGCATTAAATTATACTGGCATGGCAAATTGCAAATTATAAACTCATCATCGGGCAAACAAGTAGATCAAAATAAGCTTGCCTAACCGTTGTTAACAAACTTCAAATTTAAGCCGAGACAAAATTTCCTTTTTCACTTTTTTTAAATGGTTTGGTATGCAACTACTCTACATGAACTACATGGCATAAAAGGATTAAAAATGAAATGCATGACATGGCATAAATGTGAGAAAATGCACACCCCCAAACCCAAGATGTGCATTATCCATGAAAACAATATATACAAGACAAAATAAAAATACATGATCATGAAAATGCAATAATGAAATACAAAGATGGAATGCAAAGGAGTTAGGAAGAAGAAGACTCCCCTTCGGACGAGGCTTCCTCTCGCTTGGCACGAGCTTCTTCTTTTCTAGCACGGGTCTTCCTCATGGTTAGGCTCCCACGTTCAGGGGCCATTCTTTTCCTTCCTTTCCAGCCCTGCTTTGAGGCGGCAGTGGAGGCTCGAAGATCATCCTTCTTCTTGGCAGACTCGGCTGGTAGTGTGACTGGTGCTGGCTTCTTTTTCTTGGCAGGAATCTCCTCTAACTCAGAGGAGGAATCGGTGTTGGTAGTCTCAACATGCACCGAGGACAGTGGAAATGTTGCTTTAGATTCAGAACTAGTAGAAATGATTGGACTTGTATGACTGGCTAGACTAGCAGACTGGCTGGACTGGCTGGCTTGACTGGACTAGCATAACTGGCTGGCATAGGGTCACTAGCAGCACGCTCGACAGGGAAAGGTGGAAATGCTGGCACCATATCGGGGGAAAGTTTCACAAGTATCTCTCGAATAATGGCATCCATCTCCTTGGTGTAATGCCTCATTTTTACATTAAGCTCCTCGGCTGTCTCCAATTTTTTGAGGATAATCTCCTGGCGGGCATACACTAGGGACAGCACTGCCAATGAGCTTGCTGGCATAGTTTCTGGCACACTGTTGGGCTCTGCCTTTGGCTTTGGCTTGGGCTTTGGCGTGGCTGTCTTGGCCTTTCCCTTGCCCTTCTCCTTTGGCTCAAAAGCCGTGAGGTTTTTCCAAATAATGGTGGTTCCCTTGATTGTTTGGCCGATATCCTCATCCATCTTAGGCACTTCATGGCCCAAACAAATGTTAGAAATTAACAAAGGGAAAAATAAACTGCCTTTACCCTTCTCAGCACATTTATAAGCCTCATTGGTAATAATTTTGCCAACGTTGATCTTACATCCTTTGATGATGGAATGTAGCAAAATCAACCGATCTTCCAAGACGGTCTCATTGTGAGATGTAGGCAACAGATTTGCCTTGATGAAATGGTTCCATCCTCGCATTTGTGGCTTCAAAGCCAACCTCTTCACCGTCCAGTGGCCTTTCGATGAAACTGTCTAATTTGTGCCAGGCTCACACAAGTCTGCCAGTAGTTTCTTGTGTTTAGCAGCGGTCATAGAGGCAACATAGTCAAAGTGCTCATCTTCCATAGCATTCAAAGCAAAAAGTGAGTTCACATTCCCTTCATCAAAACGCACACATTTACCTCTAATCATCTAGAACAAAGAATCTTTTTCTAAGATGGGCATAAAATTCTCGCACAATAGTGGCATTGATCTCCCATTTTTGTTGGCAAAAAGAACTTCAACCATGCATGTCGACAATGGCCATGAACTCCGGTGGGAATCCAACGGTGTCGGTTTGGAAGTTGAAGTGCTTCTCGTACAAAAAGGCTATTGAGGCAAAGCTCGTCTCAAACTTCTTTTGAATATCTTCATTGAAAAATCTTTTGAAGGGAAAAGATGACGACGCCATGGAGAAGAAGAGCTTGAATCGGTGATGAAGAAAAGAAGAAGAAAAGTTGAATGGTTTCTTGAATCTTACTTGAGAAAGAAATTAAGAGATTATGGTTCTTGGGAAATCGGGTAGGGTAAAAAAAGAATAAAGAAGATGGAGTATTTTTAAGAGGTTTTAATGATGGTAGCCGAAGAGATGGGGGATAATGGTGAATGTTAGAGAGTTTTAAGTGGAAAGAGTTTAAATTTTAAATGGGAAGTGATAAGGGATAAAGATATGGAAGGGATTTTGCAGTGATAGGGTAATCATGATAAAATTAATTATCATAAATATGGGCGGCAAGGGTAAATCTCCCGATTTTTCTCTCTCTTCTAAAGCAAGTTAAGGTTTCTTTTCTTCCTTCACATGAAAACCTGTGTATACCTCTGGCAAGAGGCATGGCATGAGCTTTGGCAAGTGCTCTGGCAATGGTCTTGGCATCAATTCCTATTAAATTCCTGCACACGCTAAATGGAAAATCATGCAACGCAATAAAGGAATAAAAATTGAAATAAAAAGAAAACAAGAACAAAAACCTGATTCCTAAAGGAAAACAAAAACAACTAATCCTAATATTTACAAAGAATTTCAAACATGTGGGTGCTTCATTTCAATTTTTCCAAGAGGATCACCTCTTTGGCATGACTTTGCTTACCTTCCAAGTAATGCTTTAGGCGCTGACCGTTCACCTTAAAAATTTCTCCGGTCTGTAAGTTCTTGATATCTACAGCCCTATGAGCATATGGCTTCACAAGTTCATTAGGACCTGTCCATCTTGACTTAAGCTTACCTGGAAAAAGTTTGAGCCGAGAGTTAAATAATAGAACAAACTGGCCTTTTGCGAACTGTCTTGGCAGGATCAGACTATCATGCTAACGTTTTGCCTTCTCCTTGTATATCTTAGCGTTCTCATAGGCTTGTGTTCTAAATTCCTCCAATTCATTGAGGTCAAGCAACCTCTTTTCTCCAGGAATTCTCCATGCCATGTCAAGCTTCCGGATGGCCCAATAGGCTTTATGTTCATGTTATACTGGCAGATGGCATGGTTTGCCAAAGACAAGCTTGAATGGGGAAGTACCCAAAAGAGTTTTAAATGTTGTCCTATAAGCCCACAAGGACTCATCTAGTCTCAAGGACCAGTCTTTCCTTGTTGGATTCACAGTTTTTTCCAAAATGTTCTTAATCTCCTTATTGGATATCTCAGCCTACCCATTTGTTTGTGGATGGTATGTTGTGGCGATTCACTGCTGAATCACATACCTGCACAATGCATTAGAAATTAATTTACATTTAAAATGAGTACCCTCGTCATGAATAATCATTCGAGGGGCACCAAATCTAGTGAAAATGTTTTTGTGCAAGAACTTGGCAATAACCTTGGCATCATTTGTTGGCAAGGCAACAACCTTTACCCACTTTGACACATAGTCAGCAGCCACAAGAATATACACGTTACCAAATGATGGGGGGAAATGATCCATAAAGTCGATCCCCGTACATCAAATAAATTCACTGGCATAAAGTCTGGAGTATGGTGTCTGCCAAAGATGTTCCCTATTCGTTGGCATCGATCGCATGCCTTGGCATACTCGTAGGCATCCTTGTACAATGTGGGCCGGCCAAAAGCATCTTAACTGCAAAATTTTGGCAACAGTCTTTATCCCAGCAAAATGTCCTCTACATGGTGTGGCATGGCATAGATGTAATATATGTTGTTGCTCGTCCTCTGGCACGCACAGGCGAATCACTTGGTCGGCACACTGCTTGTACAACATGGGCTCATCACAATAGTATTTCATCACCTCTCGTAAAAATCTTTTCTTGGCATTATATGCCAGGTCTGATGGCAGAATATTGCTTACCAGGTAGTTGACTATGTCAGCGTACCATGGTATAACATTGGCTGCAAGCAAATACTCGTCAGGGAATTCATCTTTAATTCTAGTGGACTTACCATCCTCAATGTGATGCTCCAACCGAGAGAGATGGGCAGCTACCTTTCTTATCTCTGATCTCTAGGTCAAATTCTTGAAGTAAGAACGTCCATTTAATTAGTCTAGGTTTGGCATTCTTCTTTGCCAAGAGATATTTCAACGCTGAATGATCTATATAAACCACAACCTTATTACCAATTAGATATGATCTAAATTTATCAAAAGTAAATACAACTGCGAGGAATTCTTTCTCAGTTGTAGAGTAATTCAATTGTGCTTCATTCAAGGTTCTGCTGGCATAGTAGAAGGCATGGAATATCTTGCCACGTCGTTGTCCCAGAACTGCTCCAATGGCATAATCGCTGGCATCGCACATGAGCTCAAAGGGCTCATTCCAATTTGGTGCCACGACTATGGGGGCATTAATCAATCTGTCTTTAAGCTCCTGAAATGCTCTCAAACAAGAATCATCAAATGCAAAAGTGGAATTATGTTCCAACAATGAGCATAAAGGTTTAGCAATTTTTGAAAAATCTTTAATAAATCGCCGATAAAAACCAACATGACCTAAAAAACTCCTTATACCATTAACACTTGTTGGAGGTGGTAATTGCTTAATTAAATCCACTTTGGCTTGATCAACTCTAGTCCTCTCTTGGTTACCTTATGACCGAGAACAATGCCCTCCTTCACCGTGAAATGGCATTTCTCCCAATTCAACACGAGGTTTGTCTCTATACATCTCTTCAAAACTTGCTCTAGGCTATGGATGCATTCCTCAAATGTTACACCAAACACTGAGAAATTATCCATGAATACTTCTATGTTATGCTCAATCATATCGGAGAAAATGGCCATCATGCAACGTTGAAATGTTGTTGGCGCATTACACAGTTCGAATGGCATCCTTCTAAAGGCAAATGTCCCATATGGACACATGAACATGGTCTTCTCCTGGTCGTCAGGGGTGATGGCAATCTGATTATATCCCTAATAACCATCTAAAAATAGTAAAAAGCTTTACCTGCCACCTTGTCCAACATCTGGTCAATGAAAGGCAATGAGAAGTGGCCCTTTGTTCAACCTTTTGTAATCCATGCACACTCGCCATCCAGTGATGGTTCTAGAGGGAGTCAATTCGGCCTTACTGTTTTGGATCACAATCATGCCACCCTTCTTTGGCACACACTACACCGGGCTAACCCAAGAGCTGTTGGAAATGGGATAAATGATCCCGGCATCCAACCATTTTATGATTGCTTTCTTTACAACCTCTTTCATGCTTGGGTTTAGCCGCCTTTGACCTTCAATGGACCTGCCATTGTATTTCTATAGTGTGATCTTATGCATGCAAATGGTTGGGCTAATACCTTGGATGTCTGCCAAGGTCCAACCTAACACTTGCTTATAATCTTTTAGTATTGCCAGTAGTCTTACCTCCTGATCATGAGTGAGATCAGTGGCAATAATCACTGGCAGGGTCGCGTTCTTACCTAAATAAGCATACTTTAAGTGTTCTAGCAAGGGTTGAAGCTTCAACTTTGGTGGTTCCTTAATAGATGGCTTCGGTTTCTTTATCTCTTTACCGGCCAACTGAAGTGGCTCAAAATAACTCACATCTTCAGCCTCCAAGGCTGATTCCACACGTTCCTCGAACAGTTAAGCTATGCCATCAAGCATGCCGACATCACTTACTATATCCTGGCACAACTGTGCCATGACCAAAGTAAAGATGGACTCCATCATCTCATCGGCTTGACATTCATCAGGCTCATCTACATATTTCAAAGCTTGAAACACATTAAAAGTAACCTGTTGATCATTCATTCTCATGGTTAGTTCCCCTTTATGAACATAAATAAGAGCCCTGCCAGTAGCAAGAAACGGCCTACCCAAAATAATTGGCACATTAATATCAGCTTCATAATCCAAAATGATAAAATCAGCTGGGAAAATGAATTTGTCTACCTTTACCAACACATCCTCAATCTTACCCTTGGGATGTGCATAGGATCGGTCTGCCAATTGAAGTGTCACCGTGGTAGGTCTTGCATCTATGCCAAGCTTCTTGAAAACTAATAGTGGCGTCAAACTGATGCTGGCTCCCAAGTCGCACAACACCTTCCCCATGAACTTGTCGCCAATTGTGCAAGGAATAGTAAAACTCCCTTGATCTTTCAGCTTTGGTGGCAATCGGTTTAGGATCCTGGCACTGCATCCCTCAATGAGAGCAACTGTTTCAAATTCTCCCAACTTCTTCTTTTTAGACAAGATGTCCTTCATGAATTTTACATAGTTGGGCATTTGTTCAAGAGCTTCCACCAATGGAATGTTAATTTGCAACTGTTTAAGCACTTCCAAAAAGTGCTTAAATTGCTGGTCCTGCTTATGCTTTTGAAGTCTTGCTGGAAATGGTGGCGATGGATATACAATTTTAGCTTCACAGTTTCTCCAAATACTCTAGTTTGTTGAAACAGTTGACATATCTCCATGAATTGTTTAAAATGTTGTCTCGGGTCTCCAGTAAGTGCTCCCGCGAATTGACCTACATTCAAAAGAGTTTGGATCATTACGAGTTTAAGTTCAAAGTTAGGCTCATCGGCATCAGTGCCAATAAGTCCTGGCACTAGATTTGCAATGTTAGGTGCTGAATGTTCTCGGATTGGCCTCTCTTCTTCTTCAACCATATTTAGGACATTAGGAGGTGGTGGTGCATTGTTATTAGGCTGATTGTTAATGGGTGGATCATTATTCCCCACACCATTCCTCTGATTGCCTTGATTTATTTCTCGGTGTCGCCTCTTTAATCTCTGCAAGGTTCTCTCAATTTTAGGATCGTATAGCCACTCATCCACCATTGGGTGATTTCTGGTCATACGCCGGTGAAAACAAAGATAAAATGAAAACAAAAACAAAACAAGTAAAATTTTAAAAACAATCAAATCCGTTGCAATCCCCGGCAACGGCGCCAAAAACATGTTGACTCTCAGGGAGATGTGTAAAATGAATGCTCGCAAAAGGTATAAGTGGTATGTATTTGGGCAAGATAAATTGTGCCAAGAGTCTTTTGCGTGCAAGTATACATGGTCGACAAGTAATACAGCTTGGTAAGCTGAGTATCGATCCCACAGATATTGACTTGGAATTCAATTGCTTGATTGTTACTTGCTTTGGAAGAAAATATTGTTGTTTGAAAGAGTTGATTTTAAAACTAAGAAAATAAAATAAAATAAAATAGAAACCAAAGTAAAGTGCTGGCAAGGAAGGTGTTTTCAAATGAATGATGAATGTTGGCAGGGAATGCCTGATTTCAACGTGGTTCATGCGCCTTTATTGGCAAAACTGTCTTGGCATTGTATGCCGAGCAGATTCAAAAGTAGCAAAGCCACTCTCGATGGTCATTGCCCTAAACTGGCCAAGTAAAAACCCCTATATCTCTATAGTGTATCTTTTCCTGAAACCAATTTGATTTAAAAACCAATCTATACTCTGTGGGGATAGATTTCACTTTCGAAGTAAGTTCATCTACTTGAACGACTTCTCTCGAAGCTTTTCTCCCAAGTTTTCAGCAACTTGATCGTTGCCAACACAAGTCTGTTAAGATATTGGAAGGCAATAAGCTAATTGTGCCAGCTCTCGCTTTGACACAGTATTTAGGAAAAATTAAAGTATGCAAAACAAACAAACTTTGCCAAAAGCATAATTATTATAAAGGAACTAAGGCATAAAAGCCAATGTTTAAAACCAAAACATCCCCCCACCAACTATTAAATTAGTTCATGGTGTGGGGGTTAACCAACAAACATTTTTAACATCACCATCATAATTAAAACTAAAGAAAAACAACTTCTGCCAAGGGAATAAGCAGAGGGTTCTCTCGATGTAGCCCTCCACGCAAGGCTCTCGGCCAAGAAGTCGAACCACCCTTCCTCGCTTGCACCGACTGTCACTCATCACTCCAACACCTCGCTTAGATCACCTCAACCTTCACCGGTCTCTCCTCCTCTCGATTCCCCTCAAATGCTTGATCGGGCCGTGTATATATAGGTGCTCAAGGGAAGGGATTAGGATAACTCTCTCTTCATTTGAAATTTGAATGCTCTAGGGATAAGAGATAAGCCTCATCTGATCGGTGCGATAGCTTATCAAGCTAGGGCTGACGTCATCATGCCTTGGCCATCCTGGCACACTGACTTGGCATGATCTTGCCAACACAGCTTGGCATCACCTTATCCGCTATTTTTTCGGAGGCTATCAAAATGCAATTTTTAAGGAGCCTGAGTGTATCTATTTTTTCAGAGGTTCTTCTTCTCTTGGCATGGCTGCTGGCACACCTCATACCAACAGATGCTTGGCACACCTCTGATCCTTCCGTGCCCACGGCATCTGGCATTCACCTTGGCATTCCTAACTGCGTCCATGTGTCCTGCGTTCGTTTCTCCTACCAAACACCCTGCCAACCTACAAAAAGGCCATAAAAACAACCTTTCACACAAGCATAGGCAGCCAACTAACTCATTGATGTAAATGCATGATTCTAACAAACTAATGGAACTAAATGTACTTGAAAACAAGCAAAAGCATATCAAAATAGGCATGAAAAACAATACTTTTGAGGAGGTAACATCTATCTTCTACTTCAAGTTTCCTTGGCTTGTATTTATAGAGTAGAATGAAACACTAGCCATTTGTAGCCATTGAGGATGAAAACTAGCCGTTGGGGACTTTAATTTAAGTCATAAATGCATCTCTACAACCTTGAGTATCGGTACTCAAAAGTGGGTATCAATACTTGCCAAAACAACAAAGAGTCATTGTACATAAATACAGAGCGTACCGGTACACGATACATCTGTATCGGTATAGAGGTTTCTGTATCGGTACATGAAGTGCTCACTAGAAAACTTAAAATAAAAAATGTATCGGTACAAATCATTGACGTACCAGTACGAGCAACTTCATATTGTTATTGGAGTATCGTACTGTATCGAAGGCCTGTCTTTGACTTTTAAATTACTAAAAAATATTTGTTTGAGTCAAAAACACTTTTAAAAGCTTTCAAACATATTTTTCAAATTAAATGGACTTTGAATTGTTTTTGCAATATTTGTTCAAGTCCAAAAACATTTTCACTTTGTTATATCAAAATAAATATCTCAACACAAGTTTGTTAAATGAAGCTTTGAGATTATCAAGTTCTTTTTTATGATCATCATGGACCCTTTAAAGTAAATTGTGCAAGTCACGATTTTTTTCTTTTCAAATTCATTTAATTTGACTTGCATTTCCTTAACTTTACTTTCAAGTTCCTTATTAATTTTGGAAAGTGAGTTAATTTCATTTTTCAATTCTAAAATGATTTTCTTATTTTTGACTCTTGAAATTCCAAATCTAATTCATCACAATCCTCTTGCGAATCATCAAAAAAAGTATAGTCAATTGAAATAGATGAATCAGAGGTTATCTTGGAGTCCTCCTCCATTGCCATGAGACATAAGTTGGCTACTTCTTGCTCTTCCTCATCAGATAAGTCTTAATCACTCCATGTAGCCATATGAGCCTTGTGCTTCTTTTTGCCAAAGCTTTTCTTCTTTAACCGAGGTTCATCTTGAATTTTTCATAGTTGAGGTTGAAGAGCCTGATTTTGGTCTCCTCTACTTCGTTGGTTCCTTCATGTGTCAATTCAGGCTTGTCATAAATCTCCTTGGCATTGGAACATGATGAAACCTTTCCATATTCATCCAGGCCAAGAGCACAAAAAAAAGATGCATCTCATTGGCATTTATAGATAATTGCTTGTTTTCATCATTGCTCCAAGTCGCCACGCCACTAGTTGGTGTGGCATAGCCACTCATAATGATCTTTCAAGCTTCAAGATCAAATACTTGAGGAAATAGCTTTATTAGATTCTCCCAATTTACGCAATTGACTCCATTGAAGAAAGGAGGTTTGTTGGTGGGTTGAGAATCTCCCCAAGCTTCAAAGGTGGAAAAGGAAGCCATGTATGTCCTAGTAGATGGTTGTAATTTCTTAGATCATCTCAAGAGGTTGTACGACCTTCCAATGAGCCAAGCTTTAATACCAATTGTTGAGTTTAACAATCGGTCAAATATAACCAAGAGGGGGTGAATTGGAAATTTAAAGAATAGTGGAAACTAATTGCAAAGAAAGAAAATTGCAAGGAGATTTACAATGATTCAACTCCCTTAATGGAGTCTACATCTACTACCTTAGTTACCACACTAAAGATTTTTCACAAATCCACTAATTTGTATTTCCTTTAAGATAAGGAGTAACCTTGCACAATTCAATAGACTTATACCCTAAAGTCTATTGAATCTTTTCCCAAATTTGAGTTCAAAGAAGAAATCTAAGAAAATCCTCACAAGGAATATGTTTGCAAAGTTTGATCTCTCTCACACACCCAAGAAACGCTAGTTAAAGAATTGCAATGAAGAAAAACACTAGTGTTTACAAGAAAGATAGAAAAATTGAGCACAAATTAGATTTTGATTGCTTGAATGTTTGGATTGGCTTTATTAATTTCATTACTGTTTGGATACCTCTTTTATATGCTCTTGAACTTTTCGAAGCATTAAATTTTCACTTGCAAAGAGGTTTTGAAACCATTGTAGAGGTTTCGAAACCTAGTCAAATGTTTCGAAACCTTGATTGGGGTATTGAAACATGTTACTTAGTTTTGGTTTCCAGGTGTTAATGCCCAAAAGGTTTTGAAACCACCTAAAGGGGTATCGAAACTTCTACTAGAAAACTCAAAAATTGACTTTTGGTTGACTTTTAAAGGTGTATACAATATAGGTATTTAGTCAAACATTTTAGAAAACGTTTGTTCAAGTCAAAAATATATTTTTGAAAAATTCGAATCGAATAACTTAAGTTTATAAATTTTTGCAAATTAGTCCTTTTAGTCATATCAAAATCAACATAAGTCTAATAATCTCTCCCTTTTCGATATAACAAAACACTTACTAAAAATTTGTTCAAAAGTTCGTCTTCCCCTTGGACTCCCCCTGAGTGAATGTCTTTATAAAAACTTTGAAAATTCTAGTTTTGAAAACATTTTTAAACAAAATTAAAAGAAAGTGTAAATACTACTTTTTGTCCTCTTTTTGTTATAGCAAAAAAATAAAGAGCAAAGACCTACAAAAGAATAAACATTATTAGAGCAATAGGGTATAATCTAAAATAAATAAATAAGCGATAAGTGTAAATCCAAAATAACATACAAATATTGTAAAATCCAGCCAAAAAATATCCAACATAAATCGTAGGAATAAGCAAAAAAACCAAGTCATAACGATAAGAAGCAACAAAATATTCAAAGAGCTGCATAAACCGAAATTCTAATCAAAATAACTCCAAAATACCTTAATAATAGCATAAAGTCATTTTCGCGGCCATTTTTAAAATCGAAGTGTGAAAAACAGTCTGACGATTAGAGTTTTGAAATAGGGATTTTGCTTTTTATTTGTTTAATCTTGAAAATTAGGGATTTTCATATTAAATCGGGTTTTTCACTTAATCAACCATAAAATTGATTTTCTTTTTGTTTAATCTTGAAAAATACTTTCGGAGTCGCCACCGGTCACTTTGGTAGACCGGACACCATAAAAAAAACCAGAGATTCTTTTTCCTAAAATTTGGATTTAGGAGTCGGTTACGTGCGGGGAAGGATTAACACCCCCACAAACGCCCGTTATCGGTACCTTATTAATTTCACGTGGTATTTTGGCATTTCGAATGATAATTTGAATTTAATTAAATCCTTAATCGCTAATTGAATTTTATTCTGAATGGAGATATCCTTTTGTAAGAAAATACATTTTTAACAAATATAAGTTTTGAAATATCCAGTTACTTTAGGATACTTCAATTTATATTCAAAAATGTATCTCAACACGAAAGGTTTTTAATGCATGTTCATTTATTTTCTTATCAATTTTAAGTTCAAACTTAATTAGGGCTCCAATTAATTAAGTTAATTAAGAATCTATGAATATTACTAAATTTAGGGGTTTATGTGATAACACCCAAATGATTGGGCACTATCGATATTAGGCCCTAAATCAATAATATTCCTAATCATTAATGACTCTAACTATTTAAACCTATTCCTAATTTAATTTTAATTAAATTAATTATGTGTAATTGCAATGTTCTAAGTTCAAATGAAATATTAAATATTCCACTAAAATGCTCCCTTGATTAACATCTCATTACAATGAGATACTAATCAACTTAGAACATTAAAGTTTCCATTTAATATTCATTCATTTTCTACAATATTCTCCCTATTTGAATTAATTAAATTAATTAAAGAACCTAAATTTAAAGGCTCTAATTACTTAAAACTAAGTGAATTAGTCACCTAAATAATTATACTATATGCCCACTTTAGATATGCAAACATACATACAATTCAAAACAATTTAATAAACTAAACAACTTAGAAAAGGATTAAATTGAACAAAATTACAAATTAGGGAGACATATTACAAATAAAAGTGACTAAATTGTAACAAAAACAAAGTTTGAAGGCTAAACTCTAAAGCCTAATATAGAAGGGCACGGATCCTATCCGAGTTCGGGTCTTTCGCGGGTCTAATTATAAAACCCTCCAAAACCGGTATGAGCCCATTTTTCCTATTTTAAAATTTAACTCTCTCTCTCTCTAAGCCTACATCCTCTGTCCCAAACAAATTTTTTCTAGAAAACACAACAAAAACGAATCAAAATTCGTGATTTTCTTTGAATGTTCATCAGTGTTCATCCAAAGTTGGATGAACACAATGAACTCCGGCATAAAATCGTCGCCTAAACTGCCCTTGAATCTTTCTCCACCGTCTTCCGGCCACCCTTCAGCAGTTCGCCGGCCGCCGCAAGCGACGCCGACAAATTCTCGATCATCCCTAACCTCTTTTCGACCACCGTGAACCACCGCTTCCGAACTCAAAATTTCCTAAAAATTTTCATTTTTAATCCTTAATGCCCTAAATCTAGATAGAACCACCCACTTCACCCCGCCTAAACTACTCTACCCGTTCCCGGTTCCCTCTTCAACTTCGACATGCAAGCTTAGCACCACGACCGCCACAAAAGCTAAGTTTTCGATAATCTCTTTCTTTTCGTTTTGATTTTGCTCTCATCTTCAGATTTGATTTCAAGGAAACTAATGTTTTTGTGTGTTCGATTTATAGGGAAAACAAAAATAGGAAAAAGATATACCTTTTCCGGCGATCAAAACATTGCTCCGATTTATGTTTTTCGGCGAGAAGCAATCTTCCGACGACGCTCTAGCTTCTGCTACAGGCGGTTCGGCCTCTGAACGGCGATTCAACTTTCAAGGGTAGGTGAAATTCCTCAATCACCCTTTCTCTCTCATTTTTATTATATCTCTTATTTTAATAATAGGTAATTATGATTATCAATAATTGGCTGACAACTTTCTCTCACATGCTATTTATAGGTGGTTGACTTGCTGACATCACTTAAGGCTTAATTCAAGTGAAGGGAGAACGGTCCAATAACCAACTGCCACGTGTCCATTTGGACACAAGTTTGGGCGGGAAATTTGTGTTTCTTTGGCTGTATATTTGTGTTTGTTGGGTTAGAGATATAAGGATTTGGGCCTTTGATATGTAAATGGGCTCTGGTTTTGTAAATAGACACTTAAACTCTTTTTTTGGGTATGTGGATTTATTATTGGGTTTACTATTTACTTATATTTATTTAGTATTTATTTAGTTTTATTTATATTTACATATATACATATATACATGGGTACCAGGACAAAATACGGGTATTACAGTCATAATAGAAAGCATACAATAGCTCTTACACATTCGAACTATGAGATGGAGAATGAGGCATAAGATAGAAATGAATGCCACACAAGTCACTACGAGCATCACGCATGTCAGCCTAAGAGAGGTCACTCGAGCATCCAAGCCGCGAAGAAGTCCGGTAGTCTCCTCATGAGAGTTACGCATAAAGATATCCATGTTGTCAACGCGAGTCATTAATCCGTTGAATATGGATCCCAACATCATTGGTGGTGGAGCATTCAGGGCAGGTGTCTTCATTGGACCAATACGAGCTTCATCTTCTTCATTCTTATAAACTCACTCGTCATTAATGAAATTCCAGCCGGTCTTATGAGCGATTGTCATATTGATTTTGCTTTTGAGATGAATAGCGGAATCAAGGGAGGTGTCAATGTTTAGCTTTTCAAAGATGTGGCTTAGAACACATCCATAATTAAGAGAGAAAATAGAAGGATTGCTCATGACCTTAACAAGAGAGGTGAAGATGATTGGAGTAATATTGGGATGATTACCGATACGAAGTTGGTGTAACCACCAAAAATCGGTGTGATGCGTGTGAGTACATCTCGCACCCGAAGGAAGGAAAAACCAAGTGTTGAAAAGATGAAGAAGTCTATCGTAGATGTGAAGATTAGTAGGACTATCATCATCAAATTTGATAGGAACTCTCGGATTCATTAGAAGCGCCGCTATTTGGGACACCGAGATGTGTGGCAATGCTAGTCGGAGTAAGTTCAAACTCGGTTCCCATAAGATAGGACTCGATAGAAACAACCTCGAAATCATTTCTCGGGTTATGGACAAGAATAGCATTGGCATAAAATGTTTTGACAAGGTTATGGTAAACACGAGGTTTAATATCTAGAAAATTCATCCAACCCCATTCAATAAACAAAGGAAAGAATTCAAGTCATAGAGCTCGAAAGTCAAGAAATTTAAATCAATTGTTCACTCAGCTCTAATATAATGAACATCGAAGACTGACAACCACATCACTAAAATTGGCGTCGCTGCGACTAAGAGAAAAAGATGAAAAAGCGAGGTTAGGTAGTTGGAAGAGAAAAAGATGAAATTAGGTTTTAAGTTTGGGACATTATAATACAATCTTATTAATATGAATCAATGCAAATTTAAATTCTGACAATTATGAAAAAAATACGAATGAAATGTAGCCAAAAAAATCAGTGCAAATAACACAAAGCTTTGGTGCTTATGTGTGATAGTGGTCATCTTACTCTTTAATTTTTTTCTTTTATAAATGAATCATATCATACAATTATACATGTATACACTTTTTTCGGTTGAGTAAGAAAAAATACGAATGAAATGTAGTAAAAAAAATAGTATAAATAACACAGCTTTTGTGCTTATGTGTGATAGAGGTAATCTTACTCCTTAATTTTTCATCTTATATAAATGAATCATATAGCACAATTATACATGTATATACTTTTTTCGGACCATTAAATAAAGATAAATGGGTGATTATGATTAACACTAAAAAAATAAAAATTATTAAGAAAAAAAGATAAAAATATAATTTTAACCATTTGTTTATAATATAAATGAATCTCAACCCTATATATCTTCTCGAGAAAAACTTTTAATTTCAAAAAAATGAAACTACGCCATCTTCGCAGTTCAACCTTTTTATTTTTTATTGTTATTGTTACAGCTGCCTTGGGCGGTTTTTATAATTATTCAATTCGGCGGGCAGTACCCATTATGGGTGAACCCGATACTAATTCCAACAAATAAATATATAATTTATTTATTAAAATAATATTATAATAAAATTAAAGATAAACTACACCATAGTTATCAAATTATTGTTTCTTTTTTATTTTGGTCACCGAACTAATTTTTTTAGCAAAATCACCACTGACGTTTCTTTTTCTTTCTATTTATGTCACTGGCTATTAAAAATTAATGTTAGTGAAAATTTTACTAAAAATATAGTTTAGTGACCAAAATAAAAAATAAATAATAGTTCGGTGACTAATGGTGTAGTTTAACCTAAAATTAATAATTACTTGCTTAGTATAAATTTTAATTTGAATCAGTCTTGACTTGGGATTTTTTAAACCCATAACTTGTCAAACTAAGGTATTTAAAGGACAAAATCTTCTGCCTCTTCTCAGTGTCTTTTTATGCTCCAACACTAAAAAATTAAATTTAAAGGTCTAACCTTCAATTTTAAATCCTAATTCAAAATCTATAAACCCTAAAAAATACATCATGCCTTTAATTCCTTAAACACTAACCCTAAACCTTAACCTTAAACCTAATTTTTTTAGTGCATGGCATAGAAAGTGGCACTGAAAAGGGTCAAAGGATTTTAGACCTGGCAAACTTGACCCGAACTAATTTACTCGGCCTGAGACCCTATATGGACTCGAACATGATCGTCTAAACGTGACCTGAATCCGAACCAAAACTGATCTAAACCATAATTAATCCACATTTAGTTAAATCGGAACTCAACCCGAACCGAAAATAATTGAAACCGAAAGTAACCTGAACCGGAAGCAACCAGAACCGAAAATCAACTAGAACCAAAAGTAACCCGAATTTAATTTGCTCAAATATATATGTTTTATTCTCATTTTGTATTGTATTACTAATTAACAATTACCTTTAGTAATAGCTTAATGCTTTAATATCATTTTTTCTCCTTTAAAGATCATCTTCATATATTGACTCAAATCGAAAATTGATCGATCTATTATCGACTCGACCTAAAAAGCAACCGATTTGATATTGACCCGAACCAAAAAGAAATCATTTGATATTGACCCAACCTGAAAACTCATCCGAATTGATATTAACCCGATCCGAAAATCAATCGATCTGATATTAACCCAACTTGAAATAACATAGACTCAAACTAAATTTGAATCATGCCCAATTCGACCTCGATCGAACTTAAATCGAAAAGAACATGTTAAATCTCCAAAACATGTACTTTCCATGCATATATTCAATGCTATTACTTGACTTTAGGTATATATTCGTATATTTTTCCATTAGTTTCATGCATTTGCATCTAAGAGTTAATAAATGTACAGTTTTTATTGCTAGAGTGAAGAGGTATTTTCTTGTCGTGGTGTGCAAGTTTGGCAGGACTGGAGCAGGTGAAAGCAGGACAGAAATGCTGAGTACGGTAGACAAAATGCAAGAGAAGAATGCTAAGCTCGGTTGGAAAAAGAAGGAACTCTAATACCCGGTCATACAGCCGTGAGTCAGAGCCAGGTTAGCCCTATTTCAATGAGGATAAAACATTCCAAAAATGGTGGTAACAAACTCTTAAAAACCTAACCCTAATTAGGGTTTCCTGAGTGCATATATAAACGAGTCCAATGATTTAGCAAAATGGTGCTACGCCGTGAGGAAGAGAGGGGGTAAAGGCAAACCATGGTTCAACTAGGCAGTTTTGCCGAATGCTCTGGATCCATTGAAGAGCTGCATCGACAGATCTCCTTCTTTAGTCTATTTCTCTTAAATATATTTTTCTTTTTGACATGATATTTAAAAACGATGATGTGTTGTTGGTTTCCCCAACCATGAACTAATCTTTTAAGTTGGCTAGGGGTGTTTGCGATGAACGCTCAGTTTTAAGTTTTTAATAATTGAATACCTTGGCTTTATTGTCTATTTTGCTTTCGCTTAATTTTATCAGGTTTTATGCCATACAACAATTGGCATTGAATGCTCATTATCCCCTAATATCTTAACAGATCAAGTGAAGTAAAGAAAGAAAAGTTGTGCTGAGAAGAAAGAAGCTCAACCAAACCGGACAAAATGGGTTCTTTTTTGTCTTTGCTTCATTGTTGCAATACAACAATGAGCAAAGAGGGGCAACTATAGTAACCCATTTTTATCCAGGGCCGAGAGCCCATTACATATTATATATAACTCAAATAAAAACCCATTAACCCAATATCCAAACCATTAACTCAAAAAACCCTAAACCTAAACCAACCCTAAAAACCTAAACCTTAGCTGCAACCTTAGCTGCCGCCGCCACTCCAAGCCAAGCTGCCACTGCCGCCGAGCTGTCTGTCACCACCGCCCTGCTTTGCAGCTACCGCCCAAATCATCCATCACCATAGCCCTCATCACCCCCTCAACGTGGCAGCTTCAAATCGTTCCCCTTCCCCTATAAATCGCCACCTGCAAATCCAAAAGAGAAGAGAGAGGAAAATCATACCAGAAATCCAAAAAAGACCCCATTTAAGAGAAACGGAAGATTCAAACCAAAAATACAAGAAAAAAGGTAAAAAAATCATATAAACCTTTTGGATTTTTTTAGATCTAGGAAAATAGGATTAGATTTAAGAAAAATTAACCTTAGATTTGAGATTAGCACCCGAAACCAAACAAAAACACCCCTTTGCATGCTCTCTGGCCATCGTTCGCGACGATTTTCCATCGTCGACGAACGGCGACACATGGTGGTCGACCAGGCGGCTCTGGGGGCACGGCCTAGAGAGGGGAAGAGAACATTTGAGTGAGAGAGTTTTTTTATTATCAAGTGCCGGAATGATTTTTTTGGGCTGGATTTTGTATTTAAGGGATATGCCCCTATTGTACTCGCGCACTGACCCGACCCGAGGGAAAGATTCACGCCTTTTTAACTGAATAGGAAAATTGCATTTTCGGTACCTTAGTTCCGGTATCTTTACGTTTCTGTCTTGTAATTAGCACTGTTTTGACCATTATTTTTAGTTTTACTTATTCATTTATTTATGTTATTATATACATATTATTATGCTTATTATTATTATTACAGTTGTTAATATATATATATATATTTAGACACACGTATGCACGCTGTAATATACATATATTATATTTATATATATATCATCATTATATATTATAAATTATATTATCATTCATATGTTATATATTATTATTATTATTATTTGTAAAAGTTACATGTATATATATACCTACGTTATTATTGTTAATATTATCTTTTAATATATATATCCATATATATTTTGTATTCATGTGTTTCAATTCAATTTTTAAATTAAAATGACCCTCTTTTTAGCGGTTATTGTGAAAAACGTACATCGAACGTAAAAGTGTCACTTTCCGTTAATCTCTAATACAAAAATACAATTTCTAATTCTAAATTATGATTTTCAAAATAGAATTCCGTCATTCGGGAAACTAATGGAAATTATACCCCGGGTGTAGGGGTGTAAATCCTTTTCATACAAAAAAATATTCTTTTAAATATTTTAAGGGATCACAAATTTTGAATTAAATTCAAATTCTTAATTTCCATCATTTAGACAATGCGTAATCGTCCAGGTACCAATTTTGGGCGTTGTGGGGTGTTCATCCTTCCCCACACATAACTGACTCTCGAACCTTTTATTTTAGTTTTGCAGGCCAAAACTCGTTGTTTTAATAGAATGACACAAAATAGGTTTTATTAAAATAACTGAGTTTTTAGGTAATCCAATCTCACATAAATTAAAATAAGATTGGTGGCAACTCGTTATTACAAAATACATCGCTAGTGTGAAATCCAAACATCTCCCGCCAAGCTCATCAATCATTATGAGACAAGTGTTTGCCAATCTATCTGAATTCTTGCTTCATTTTCTTTTAATCATTTTCTTAATCAAACCCAAAACCAATCGTCCTCTTATTTGTTTCAATTCGCAAGTATTTATCGTAATTTTTAATTCTTGGACAATACTCGTGGATACGATACTCAACTCATTATTATATTACTTGTTGACCGTGTATATTTGCATGTAAAAAGACATATTCTTGACATTATTTACTTTCATAATTATACTAAACCATCAATCTTTTGCCAAGCAATAGCCGGTCAACACAATTCCAATAAAAATTAATCTAGTCTGAAATAACCCGACTCGAACTCGAGTTGAACGACCTGACTGCCACTTTTAGAATTCGCTATTTAAATTGGATTTCCGTGCTCATTTTTACAACCTCTGCATAAAAAGAATGGAATGGATGAGGATTTGAGCGGACCTTTATGCCATGAACGGATATAGAAAGAAAATGGGCATGCTGTTTCATTATTCCAATTTCAAGTTGTGGAATAAGAGAACGAAATTAGGGTTGAAAAATATAAGCCTGGTAAACTTTGGACCTTCATGTCGGGCCTACATTCACTTCACTCCACACTTCATTGTGTTGATCTCATCTCAATCTCTTTCCTTTGCCACTAAAACCCATTTAACAATAATTAACACCAAATCAAGCTAAACCCATTCAATTATTTAGATCTTATTATTTGCAAAACAAAAAAAGAAAAAATTAGTTAGCAAGGATATTTGGCTAGTTGGTCAAGTTGTTATTTTTGTTCTTTTATATTTCTTTAGGTAATAGGTTCTAGACACACTAAGAACATCTTTTTTTTCCTTAGAGTCCCCTTCTCCTCTTTAAGTAAAATTAAAATTAGGATTTGTAAAAGAATAATATAATGATAAAAATAATAGATTTTTTTGTTCGAAAGAGAATGAGACTTTACACTGTTGAAACAACTAGTAAATAGGCTTCAACAACCTCATTATGCTCATAAATTGACAGGTTCCAAAGTTAATGGCGTGTCTCTAAATTCCTTTCAGACCAGATAAGTTAGCAAATGCAACACTCGGTAAAGTGGGTTTTGAAATGACATTAACCTACACCTCCTTCCCACTTCTCATTGGCCTCCCATTATAATAATAAAACTCCTTCATTTTCTTTTAATTCTTCAAAGTTTTATGATGTTATTTGGAGTGTTGCTTCCCAAAACATTCACAACTGAAGTGATTTTCTACCCTATAAATTACATTACCCCTTTAATGATTCAAACAACTTTGAGGGGTTCAAATGGTCAATTTTGTTCCCCACCAATACTGCACTACACTACTTCCAATTCCCAACTACCTCTAACTTATTTAATATTGACCAGGAGAGAAAGGGTTCTTCAAATGTAACTTATGTAATATTAAAGCTGAAACCCACCTGCAATTTTTTTTTTTTCTTTGATTGGTGATCGACAACTAAATTTAGTATTAGTTGTCGACCACCAAGCTTATTATTTTTTTATTTTAATAATAATTTTTTTTTTTTGACATTTTTTTCTTTGTTTTTGTGACACGTTTTTTTTTATTTTTTTTTATTTCGTTTCATCTGTTCTTATGACATGATTTTCAGTATACCTTTCCGATCGGTTGGTGCTCGTACAAAGATCTTCACGGCACTAATACCTTAGCGATCGGTTGATGGTTGGTTGACAATGTAATCAGACATGGGTAGCGGACCAATTTGCCTGATAGCTTGGTTCGCTCACCACTCCTTTTTCACCCTGTAAAACGTCTCATTTGAATAGAAACAAGGAGATTCAGGGAGATTTTTTAATTTTAGTATGTTAATCTCGATGAAAGTGTCTACTTTTGTTTGCACCTTTGTAAGAGATTTTTAGTGGATTTGTCCATTTTTTTATGTATTCTATTGTATTCTCTTTTATAAAAATTAATAAAATTCAGATATTATTGTTCAACAAAAATAGACTATTAATCAATCACTTAATTAAGCATTCATAATGTATTATATTATTTTATCCCTTGATTTATATACTACACGAAAACAGGAGCCCACCCTCAGAGCGTATCGTGCACATCACGGGGTCCATGGACTTAGATTTCTATGTCTTCTCAGAAATTAAATTGTTTTATTAGTAAGAAAAAGGTCAAACCACGGTCCACAAAAATAATAAAATACTGAAATGGCTACATCAAATAAACAACTACATCAAATAAACAATAGAAGCTTTTTTGAGAATTAATTTTGAATCGGTAAATGACGTATAGATCTTTATAATCGTATATTTTTATTTTAATAATTAGATTTTCTTCATTACAATGTTTTAATAGGCATCTGATTGAATTTTTCCGTTTATAATGTTATAATTGTATATGGGTAAATTACATAAATCATCACTGAACTTTACTCTTAAACCTATTTTGGTCATTGAAGTTTCAAAACGTTCAATTTACTTATTGAAGTTTAGACATTGAATGTTTTTTGTCACTCTATCGTTCACCATCGTCGGCGTTTGGTACCAAATTTCACCATTCGTTTCATCTTATCTCCCGAGACCACCATTTCATCGGGAAGTGACCCAAAGTCCACGAATCATGCAAAAATCTCTCGGTTTCTCTCTCGTCGATCTCCTTCCTCTACCATTAAATGGAGCTCGTTTCTTAGTATATTGCTTCCCTCGTGCTGATTAAGCTTTCCACTGTTCATATCTTGTAGAAGTTCCTCCATTCACCCATAAATGGAACGTCGTAAAAAAGTTAATGAAAGAATGAAAAAAAAACGTTTAATGTTTAAATTTCAGTGAATAAATTAAACGTTTCGAAATTCTAATGACCTATAATTTAAAAATAAGATTCATTGATGATTTACGTAATTTACCTAGTATATTTTCGTTTTATTGTCACTTATGTTTTTAAGAGATATTTGATTAGGTATACAAGACAAGTCTCTCGGCTTGGATTATAATAGTCCTTCAAAGTGTTATACTTTATTATTCACTCTTTGATTCACTCTTTGTATGAATATAATACTCTTGAAAAAGAAGTTAAATTTAAAGTTACAAAAGTTGGTTGAATCTTAATTTCGTTGGAATGGATATTGTAACATTTAGGTGATTTTTTTTTAATTTGTTAGTTTTATTAAAACGGAAAAATATTCAAAATTACGGTGAGCGTTTACAACCATAAAACTAAATACTTAATTTGAGCATTTTTCTATAATCATTAAAACAAAAATTAGCCACTTAAGATCATACAATGACCATACAATGAAAATGTTAAAAACTCAAACAAAATATAGATACGAACAACATCAAAAATCATCGATTGAATGATAAAGCCATCAACACTAACATTAAAAATGCATGCAACCCTTATGGCACGTTGACAAAACGGTCGTTACCATAACTCAATTGCAAACATAAGCCGGTGATTGTGATAGCGTATACAAATCCAGCCCAAAGGTTCAAAGCATGGAATATCAACAAGATAACAAATAAACACTATTTTGATCAGCCACAACGTCATCAAATCCACCACTAAGAAAACATAAACCAGAAAGAACAGGCAAACGACCAAGAAAGAAGACAAGCGTGCCAAAATGCGAAAAAAAAACATGTCACAAAAGCACAGTTATTGTTATTAAAAACTCTAACAAAAAAACAAAGGAAATACAAGGATAGGATATAATGAAGATGGAAAAAAAATCGGTGGTCGGCGACCAACACTAAAATTGATACCGCCGTCGGCCAAACAAAGAGAAAAAAAGTTAAATGTTTAGGTTAGAAAGTAAAAACTATGAGCGGATAGAGGTGAGGGTGAATCTTTTTTGAACAATTTTCACCCAAGGGATGAGAATTTGCTCCTAATGGGTATTAAACCCACAACCTAGAGGAGAAAAGAGATTGTCAACTAAGAGTTTTTAACCACATGCTCTGGAGAATGTTGACTGTTAAGTGTGAAAAAGTACTATACTTTATACCTTTTTACTCATATTATTGTTTAGACTTAGGCCCATTTAGTTGCATTTGTAGCAATTCATTCATAAATTCATAGTCCTTCTGTTTATTGGGCTTGGCCTTGCGTTTTGCTTTTTTGTGGAGAAATCGCAGCTATTTTGTTCTTTTTCTATGTAGGTACGAATTGCTGAGCTGATTGCCGAGCGGTTGCCAGGGCAAGGCAGGAATAAATACAGAATTTTTTAAGATTTATCCTTGTCGCATAGGATAAAACCCAGATTTAATTTATAAGTTGTTGAAGATGAAGATGAGAGAATCTTAGAGCCGTTAATCATGATTTATCTCCTATTAAATGGGATAATGTGCAAATAAGGATAAGAAATAAAGCTTGAATTATTTCCTTATCTAACCATATCTTTAGAGAAGGAAATAAAGCCTAATTTCTCTCCTCAAGATATATGGATAAACTTTATCTTTGAAATTCAGATTGAGCTATCCTCTCCTATAAAACACTGATTACATAAACCATGAAGGAGCAAATAGGGAGTTGGGAGTGAAGAGCTGGATTGTGATCGGGCTTTGAAGAGTTTAGAATTTTCTCTCTTTAATGTCTGAGTTTATTTTCTCTGTGATTTCTTTTCACCCAGCCATGAACTAGATTTAATTGGCTCGAGTTGTTGAGTTTTGTGTGTTTAAGGACGAATGATTGATGTTGCTTTTTAATTCAAGTTTTTCAGTGTTTATCCATTCTTGGCTTTTCATTTAATTTCAAGTGAACTCAGGAGAGGGACTTGAATGAATTTATTTATCTAAGTTTTGGAGAACTAGATTCACGAAACGAATTGGATATAGTTTCTATTTGAATCAGTCGATTGGTAGAAACTAATTCGCCTTAGGAATAAAGATCGAATTTCAGCGGCTAAAAAGAGTGCAAAGATCGATGTTGCTCACCCAAGGTTAACGCAGGGATGTGTCGCCAGGGCTTGCGCAAATATTAGTTCTTCGGTTAGGGATAACGCGAAGGCATTGAAGAACACTCCGTTGAACATTGAAGGAGGAAACCTAGTTGCCACGGTAGCCTACTTGCCTCAGCAATTACTAGCCACAACAATTCATTCGGCAACTACACAGCTCAACTCAATAACCCGACCTACTATCACAATTTGGTTCATTCCCCCTTTATTTACTTTTCTTTAATTTTAGTTTATTTTACTTATTTAAAATCACAATCTACCATTAAAATTTATTTTTGTTTTCAGTTAAAGCGATTAAAAGACGAGTTTCTTCCAATCCCTGTAGAGACGATCTTAATCTATACTATCACTTGCGACGTTTATACTTGTACCATTTGATTTGCATTTAAATCACGCAACAAGTTTTTGGCTTCGTTGTCGGGATTTAGAAATATCGACTTTGTTTTTAATTTCTTGCACTTTTATTTCTTTTTATTTTATTTTTATATTTGGTTTCAAGGGGCTAACAATTTTGGTTTTGCATCTGTGTATGACCAAAGCGAGACCGACATCACAAGACTACTCACTTGAATCTTAGTTTGAACGAATTTTTCACCAAAGAAGAAGAGAGATAAGAGTGGCAATGATAGGTCCACCTGTTGATTCAATCGGCAATGAGAATGCCCAAGGCAATTAGAATACCGCGGCAAGAAGCGACACAACTCTCGCCAATCAACCTATTCCTATACAAAACAGACCCATCCGAGATCACTTAGTTCTAGACCTTGGTGATCTCAACCCAGGAATTGTCACTCTTTAGATTTAAGTCGCACACTTTGAATTAAACCTAGTGATGTTCAATATGCTTAATTCAATTGGCTAGTTTGGCAGCTCAACAACTGAAGATGCCAGACAACATCTTAAATCTTTCTTAGAAGTTTGCAAATCATTCAAGCAACAAAGAGTCCATGAGAATATCCCGAGGCTGAAATTATTCCCTTGTTAACTGGGGATAGGGAAAAATCATGGTTAAACAATATCCCATCTGGATCTTTAGAATCTTGGACAGATCTATGTCAGAGTTTCTTTGTTAGATTTAATTTTACAAATAGGATTGATAAATTGCGTAATGACATTACTTCTTTTTTTCAAGCAGATGATGAGTCAATGTATGAAGCTTAGGATCGATATAAAAGCTTTTACGCAAATCTCCCATGTACGGATTTAAAGACTAGACGCAGGTAGTGATGTTTTACAATGGAGTAAACGCACCGACTAAGCTGATGCTAGATGCCTCGGCAAATGGCACACTCCTAGACATGTCACCTGAAGAAGCTTTAGACGCATGTAGTGATGTTTTACAATGGAGTAAATACACCGACTATGATGATGCTAGATGCCTCAGCAAATGGCACACTCCTAGACATGTGACTGAAGAAGCTTTGGAGATTCTGGATAGACTTGCCAACAATATTTACCAATTCCCAACCACAAGAAGGGGAGCAGTGAGGCGAAATACCTCAATAATTGAGCTTGATTCGTCGGATGTTATCTCAGCACAGTTGGTTGCATTAACCAACATGGTTAAGAACATGTAGTGACCCAATAACACACATGATGTCAATGTAAGTATATTCATTTTGTGATCCTTATAATGATAACCATGATTCTTCTGAGTGTCCGCAAAACCCAGAGTCCAATTTTTATGTTGGAAACTACAACCGGAACAACAACCCATATTCCAACACATACAATCCAGCATGGCAGTAGTACCCTAACTTTTCGTGGAGTAACTAGAACAAATCCAACAATAGAATTTCCAGAATATAGAAGCATCGGGATTCCGACAAAACATGCCACGACAACAGTTTCCACAGCAACAGTCCTTACCAGCTAGTTCTTTGGAAATATTTTTATGCTTAAAACTGAATCTTATATGGCTGAGACTAGTAATTTCATGAAAAAGACTGACTCTTTTATCAACAAGACCGAGATAATGATGCAGAATCAATGAGCAGCTTTGAAAGCATTGGAGACGCAAGTCGGGCAATTTGCCCAAGTCCTGAGTACAAGGCCACAAGGCAGTCTGCCTAGTGACACTAAGATTGTACGAGGATCTGACCATGAACAATGTAAAGTAATCACCACTCGAAGTGGATCAAAGGCAAATCTATCCAATCTAAGGATAGTAATAAGCCAATAGGGCAATCCCTTGTTCAGAACAATGTACCTAGAAACAATGCCACGACAATCGTAGAGATAAGCCTTCAGCAATTGCCACGGCATGTCCACCTACCGTGGCAAGTTCATCCAATAATGTTGAGTCGGTTAAGACTAGTAAAGGCAAGGAGATCATATTGCCACCACCATTCCCACAGAGGCTGAAGAGGCAAAAACATGAATATCAGTGCAAGAAGTTTCTTGACATCTTGAAGCAAGTTCACATCAACTTGCCACTGGTTGAGGTAATAGTGCAGATGCCTAATTATGCTAAGTTCCTTAGAGATATTATCTCTAAGCGAACTAGGCTGAGCGAGTTTGAGACAGTTGTCTTGACAGAAAGATGTATGGAAATGTTGCACAACCGACTGCCATTGAAAACTAAAAGATCCAAGCAATTTTACAATACCTTGTGCCATCGGCAATCATTATGTTGGGAATGCACTATGTGACCTTAAAGCAAGCATAAACCTTATGCCTAAATCTATTTTTCAAAGATTAGGCATAGGGAATGCGAGACCCACTACAGTCATGCTACAGCTTGCGGACAAATCTTATGTGCATCAAGAGGGGAAAATTGAAAACATTTTGGTAAGAGTGGATAAATTTATTTTTCTCGCTGACTTTATTATTTTGGATTGTAGAGTAGATGAGTTCACATCCATTATTCTTGGGAGACCGTTCTAAGCAACATGGAAGACCTTGATCGATGTTGAGATAAGAGGTCTCGCTATGAGGGTGAATGAAAAACAAGTCACGCTCAATGTTTTTAAAACCCTAAAGTATACTGATGATATAGAAGAATGCCAGACTACTCAAGCACTACAGAATTTAACTTCGATATGAAAGAGTATTGCAATGAAAATTTCATTATCGAACCTGAAGAACTTGAGGAGTCAGACAACGAGGCACAGTAGGAAGCAAAATGGAATGTAAGTCATCTGGGTAAAAATTTCGAATCTCTTGATTACTCAAGTAAGGAATGTCAACCTAACAAACCTTCTATTGAGCAATCTCATGTTCTAGAATTAAAACCATTCTCAAGGCAATTAAAATATGTTTATTTGGGAAAGAATAACAACTTGCCCATGATAATTTCTTCTAAGTTGCAACCTAAACAGGAAAAGAAATTAATTGCCACGTTGGCACTGCATAAAAAGGCAATAGGTTGGACAATTGCAGATTTGAAGGGAATTAGTCTGGCAGTGTGTATGCATAAGATCTTGTTAGAGGAAGGCCACAACAATTCCATTGAGGCTCAAAGAAGACTTAACCCTACCATGAAACAAGTCGTGATGAAGGAAATAATAAAATGGCTTGACGCTGGTATCATATATCAAATTTCTGACAACTCATGAGTAAGTTTGGTACGATGTGTACTGAAAAGGGGAGGTATGATTATGGTAAGTGTAATCACTAATTTTGTCCGGGATAGACTCGTTTTCATTTTTTGTTTTTACAATAATAGGCTTATATATATATGTTACTACTTTCTAAATAATGTTATGGGCTTTGTTTACTTTATCCTTTTTATTTAAACTTAAAAATCCAAAAAATTAATTAGTTACTAGTTCTATTTTAATTAAGCATTTATATTTGCAATCATAGTATTCTATTTATTATCATATTATTGTTATATTTGAAAAGAAAACCTAAATATTACTAGTATATTACATTGTATTATCTTATTATTATTACGTTATTATTGTAATTATATATTACTATCATTTATGTTATATGTTACCATTATTATTACTTGCTATTATCTATTATTATTATGTTTTGTTACTATTATTATTTATCATTATTATTATGTTGTTATTTAAAAATAAAAAAAGAATCTAAAAACTATAAACTATATTATTTTATAAATAAAAGCCCAACTTCAAACTTTATAAAAGTCCATATTACATCTAAAACCAAAAGTTAAATACATATTACAAAAGTCCAATTTGAGCCCAGGATTATATATCTGAATCCTTAATCTGATATATCTCATCTCCCTTGTGCAATCAATCTTACACCGTCCGATCAAGGGTGATAGGATGGCCCAGATTCGAACCAGAAGAAATCCACGCAGCAGCTACCAATGGCCAAGATTGGACCCTCGTACAGCCCTTGCCGGTCCCCATTCGACAGCCCCATGAACCATGTTCATCACTGGTCCCCTCCTCCATCAAGCCTCTCGTACACGCATACAAACAAAGAGAACCTCTCGTACACGCATACAAACAAAGAGGGCATTAGAAAATAAGAAAGGAGAATTGCAATAATGAAAACCAGGGAGCAATCAAGGGTATTTCAGCCAAAACATGCCCCTTCAAAAGAAGAGAAATAAAAGGCAAACCAATACTGGCACAGGCAGATTATGAGATAAATATAAACAAAAATCACAGAGGCAACCAATCAATGTTTTTCATCTCCCTTTTTATATATACAAACTGAATGTAATTTAGGATATATATGTACACAAGCCCTAATCAAAGGGAGGCGGAAAACATTCGAGCATCAATAGAAAAGGAAAAAGTTTTTCCCTGAGTTTTTCTATCTTTTTCTCTCTGAATCAGAAAGCAAGCTAGGTTATATATATATACATACATATATATCAATACAAAGAACAGACTAGGGTTTCTTTTTGAGGTTTTATTTGTTTTTAGTTCGAACAAAAGAGAAAAGGGAAGAAAGCTTACCCTCGGCTTCGGCGGTCTCCGGCGACCGGGGGCTCCAACAGCGAATGCCAATGGCGAACGGAGAGCCCACGTGCCGGTGAACGACATAGTTTGGATTTGAGCCAATCCAACGGTTGGATCTTCAGATCGGCGACGAAGAAGCCGACGTGCTTAAAATCTCCCACTCTGGCTGCCGGAGGCTCTGTCGGCGAATCCCAACGGTAAACCGATGTGCCACGACGAAGGGAGTGATATATTCCAATTTCGTGTAGATCCGACAGTAGGCGACGGCGAATCGACGCCCTGAAACATTGGGGATTTTTGGCTTCATTTCGGGGCACTCCGGCCGTTCTCAGTGAAACCAATCCGGTAGAAAGAAAAAGGGAGGGACGAGCTTCACGTTGGTGGCAAGGGCTAGTGGAGTCAATGCCGGAACGGTGACCGGCGGCCGTTCATAGGAGTAGTGGCTAGGGTTTCTTGGTTTTGCCCTCCTTGATCTATCAGAGGAGAACGGGCAAATGAAAGAAATAAAAGGGAATTTATCCCTTTAATTGATCCGAATCGGGTAACCCACTTCGACCCGGCCTGAACCCGCTCCGGACCCATTATTGGTGACCCCAAATCAATGGGCTGGGGGTATTTTCTTTCCACCCTTGTTTGAATTAGCCCAAATCTGATATTAGTAAAATATATAGTTGTTATAGCATGTGTATATATTATGTAATTTATACTTAGTTTTAATATACTTTTATTTTTTATGTAATTTCTGCATATGTATATGTATGATATGTATTTATATAATGTAATATATATAATATGTTTTCATAAGGTATGTAGCATATAGTTTCTTATGTATATATATAAAGTATAATATAGTTTTATATAGCATGTAGTTCTTACATGGTATGACATATAGTTTTATAATGTATATATAGTATATATATAATACATTATATATGTTTTATACAATATGTTTCTTATAATATATGTTCTTCTATCTAATATATGTTATAATACATAATGAAAAGTTTTCTAGATGACATACGTTGTATTACAATGCATAGCTTTTGCATAATATATAGTTTGTTCATAATTCATAATATAGTTTTATTTTATAATGTGTTACATATAGACCTTTTAATACAATATATATAGTCTATACATATGTAATATAGTTTTATTATAAAATATAAAGTATAGTATTTTAATATGTAATATACGTTTTCGCAATGTAAAGTTTTTTTCCTAATAAATATACATATATATAACATAGTTTTGATAATATGTATAGCGCATATTTCTCACACATATATGATATAGTTTTCATAATGTATATAATATGTTTTTTTAGTATAATATAGATTTTGTAAAGTTTATGATTTCATGATATGCAATATTTGGTTATATAGTTAATGTTTTTGTTTTCTTTGCCTAATTAGTTTTTTGGGCCGTTTGTGTTTGGGCTTAAGGTTAACCTTAGCTTAGTGGGCCTTGGGCTTGGCCTTTTGGGCCTTGGGTTGTTAAGCTAGTTTTAGATTAGTTTAGGAATTAATTTAATTAATTCAGGTCGTGTGCTCGTCCAATAGGGGCACGATCCTTAAATCAATTAAGTTAATTCTAGGATTAGACTCTTGAGAGCCTTAGTTAGATTTAGGTTCAAATTAACTTAGTAAATTTAAATTTATCCTTGCCTTATTGAGATAAATGTTAAATTCATTGAATTAATTGAACTTTTCTTAATCACTTTTGGGATAAAATCAATTGGAAATTAGACTAACATTTTAATTCAAAGCTATGATTAATTAATTTGGCTTATTTTAAATAGTATTCTTGGCTTATTGAAATACTAGTTTAAAATTAATCAAATTAATTATCATCAAGATAATCCATAATTTATTAGGGCTTTCTAGCTTTTCAGGTTAATTAATTTAGGGCTAATATTAGATTCACCTAGTTATTAATTAGAACATTAATTAAATTTCCATAATTTGAGCCTTTCTAGGTTAGGGTTTTTAATGGGCCTCTTTGTGTGTTTAATTTTAAAGCCTTTTGTTTGACATTCACATTAATTGTCGTTCATGTGGCTCTTAATGTTTTGATTACATGGTTAATTAATTTAAATAATAAAAAAGAGGTATTCATTAATTTCGATATTTGTGTCGTAACAATCCGAGCTTAAAGGATGTTGACCAAATATTTGAATTAATCATTATCGACCCAAGGTAAAATTAAAACTTGTCAAAATCATTACATCATTCTTTAACTGCTTGCACCATGCATAAAGGGGACGTGCGGGATTCGAACCATAAACTAACACGACAGTCAGGCTTACATAATGTTGGTTTAGTCTATGGTCTGATATATCATCAACATTATTAATTAAATGTCCAATTAATTTGAACCCACCAATCTGATAAAGCCCGTTCAATTAAGGTTAATTTTCAATTAAGGTCACCAAATTAAATTTCTTTTAAATTTCGACAATTTCATTCGATTAAAAGCAACAAATATTTTGGTACCGGTTACTGGGCGTGATGTTAATCCTTCCCCACACGTAACCAACTCCTGAACTCTTTCAAAATGAATATCTGGTTTTGTGGTGTCCGGCCTACCTCATCCAAGTGGTCGGTGGCGACTCCAAGTTTTCAATCATTTTTCAAAAGAAAACGAGTTTTCAAAAGAAATTCCCCTTTTAAACAATCTTCATTTCAAAGGTGGGACACTTCAAATTTAATTTAAAAAAAAATGTCGCTACAACATGGCGACTCTGCTGGGGAAAACTTTGTTTTTACAAAACAAAATGAGGGTTAGGCCAAGAAAATTTTTGTTGTTTTAAATGATGAAAAATGTTGGAATTTCAATTAACTTTAACGAGGTAGATCCTTTCTTGAAAATATGACAAGGTTATACGGGCTTTGATAAATGGTGGTCTTTGAATTAATTCTTCATTTAATTTCTAAGGAATCACCGACATGTGTTGCATCATATCATTAGGCTCTATACCCGAGCTCCGTCCCTTAAGTGGGAGTGAAACGCCACATACACACGTGAGCAGCCCTCCACAGGTCGGTAATTCACTTCCGAAATTCATGCCTTTTGACATGTGAGCAGCCCTCCACGTCACTAGGTCGTGCTTTCCCTCGAACCAAAACCAATTCGCAAGGTTGTAATGGGCCAAAATTGGGGTTCTTGTTGCCTTAATAGGTGATCAGATAGGTTCAGGTACCTTAATTAGAACCGAACCCATGCGTGAGAATCTAAGAAGCCCACCCCCAATAGAGCCATACGGATAACCTTAGCGAACTAGAATTCATATGGTTAGGGTTCTTTCTTTCTTAGCTTGCCTTATGCTTAATTTGTTTGTGTTTATCGTTTTCTAATTTATTGCTTATCTTGTGACTAACTAGCTTCTATTTGTTTTCTATTCGTTTCCTTTTTACCTTCTTGTTTTGCATAACTTATCATATCAAGAAGAGCACATTGAGTTGAAAATAGTATGAAATTAAAGACTAGATTAATGGGAGATTTGGTTTGTATTAATGATGAAAAGAATTTCGATGTACAAATATGGTCAGAAGAAGAGCAACTACATGACGGGGACAAAATTTTAGCCGAGGCTTTAAGTCAACATTGTTAGCCGAAACCTTTATGAAAACGAAACTCAGTGATGTGTCCAATTGGAAGTTAGTGTGGAATAATTGGGGTTCTGAGGCAATAAATGCTTTCAAAGACGAGTATGGCGGCATCGCATATTCGCTACATGGTCTGATCGATTAATCACTACTTCAAACCTTGGTATAGCCTTGGAGTTCAACCTACAGTTGTTTTACGACTAGCAATTTGGTTTTGACTACAACAGTTGTGAAACACCAAGCCCCTGCAAGGAGATCAACGAGAACCATGCCAAACAAGAACAAAGCTTTTCGAGGCAAGATTAAAAGTTTTTCGTGCACTTTGGGTTGGCAATTTGGTCTCAACTCGAAAAAAGAAAAAATATTTTAAGTGGGAATGAATCCTGGCTTTAGCTTCGACATGCTTCAAAGATCAAGTTCAGCGGGACCCTTTCAAGGGGGAAATTCAAGAGTATCAAATGCCGACATTGGAGCAATTACAATTTGTGGCCTACACCATTTGGAGACAAGGCCAAGAAGGGGCACATTTAATGACTCGGATACAAGAGATTGCCCGAAAGTTAAAATTCCTAGCAGAAGACATTGCCGAGCTTCCAAGAAAGGAGAAAGGATCGTTTGCATTCTAAGGGAGATCGGCAACCTAGATGCTAGCATGGTTCTTTTGATTACTATAACGAAGCAATGATTCCCATTAATGCAAGCTGTTTAACAAGGATATTTGTCAAACTCAGTATCGCTCTTTGCATTCATTCATGTGTTCATAGTAGCATTATTTTGTAACGCATCATTTTCTGACCAAGTGGTTCTCATTCATCTTTTCATAATAACATTATCTTTTAACACATTTTTATTCAAATAATGCATTTTTGTACATTCATCATATGCATCACTATTCGGGGAAAAACATTCGCCCCAAGAAGTAGGAGTGAGGAGGGAATGACTTCTGAACAGTTCAACTTTAGAAAAATGAATGACTTAGTGGCTAGAAAGGATAAGCTCGAACATCTTCAGGAACAATTGGTTTGGAATCAAAAGGAGACAATATCTTATGTGAAGAAGTTCCAAGAGGAAACAAGGGGGCAAATCGAAGAACTAAGGGGTATGACGACCGCTATGACTAAGGGAAAGGGTGTGGAGAAAGACTTATTACGAGAGGAGAGTAAGAATGGGGACCGCGACTTCACATTGAAAGAGGTTTTGCCTGATGAAAACCAAGCCGTTATCAACCAATATGAGGTAGCACGCCCTGCTTCTGAATGCCCCCATCGAGTTGGTGTTGGGTAAGATTAAGGATTCTCTTTGGGAAATCTTATCTCCTCCAACAGACAAAGAACTAACTCAGAGGCAAGGGGAGCCCAAGGAAGCCCCGAAGAACCCTCAACTTCAAGCAATAGCCGAGAACGCCCAAAGTTCGAATGGAAAGGAAACAAGGGGGCTTGAGAGGAAAAATGAGAAGTTCACCTCATTGCCAATTTCATACAAGGAGTTGTATTCACAACTGTACAAGGCAGACTTGATTCTGCCTTATCATGTGGTGCCCTTTAACCCACCCTACCCCTCTTGGTACGATGCCAATGCTCGTTGTGAGTACCATGCCAATATCCAAGGACATTCTATTGAAAACTGTGTGTTATTTAAGAAGCTAGTACGAGGCATGATAAAATCTAGGGTAGTGTAGTTGTGTGAATCAAGCACCACCGCTCCGAAGAAACATGATCTCTCGAGCAATCAATTGCATGGATATTCCCATCGTCAATCACCCTATGCAAAGCCTCTAAAGGCCCTTCATCCAATTCCTATACCATACACAAACTGCTCCCCATACTTGTTGAAGCGAAACTTCTAGCCCCAGTTCAGTCCATACCGAAGAATACTTATTATCCTAATGGTTATGATGTCGGTGCCGTATGTGACTACCACGTGGGAGGTACGGGTCACACCACGGAGAATTGTGGAGCTCTGAAGAGCAAGGTTCAAAGTCTGATTGAGGATGAGATTCTGAAGCTTTGAGAGGGAGATTGGTGAGCACGGCATTTTGAGGTGTTGATCCCTAGTATTAGTCTTAGAGGTTCCTTAAGTAATAGGATATGGCTTTTTTCTGTTATCGCACTTTGCTTTTGTTTACTCGAAGATAGTAGCAGTGACTAATATTATGTTTGCTTTTACTATTTCAATGAAAGGATGCTCTTTTCTTAAATATGTATATATATATATTCCTTCTTGCCCCCGTAGACCCTCGTATATCACATGCATGATATGGCATTGATTCTAATGAAAGAGATCAATTGAATATTGTGATAACGATGAAACGTGATTTCTCATCAGTTTTCTCTGATCGGTAAAGCACGAGAGGCAAGATTACTACTCCTTCGATGATGTTTGATGATAAGAAAATCTCTTAGGAGAGCCCAAATAGAGTTGCTTGAATGTGCCTGAAAAAAGAGAGGAAAAATAGAATATTTCAAAATAAGACAAATTGATTTAACCTTCAAAGCTTGGTAATAGGCATTAATTAAGAAGCACTCCAATGTTTGAGACCTGGTAATAGGCATTTTCGGATACGAGTGTGGAATTTTAGGGGTACTCCGATGAAGTTCGAAACTCTTCACTTTATGAGTGATGGTAATATTTTCAAAATCGTGACTATACCGAGTAACTTGGAGTATTATTGTATGCTCCATCATTATCCTTGAGACAAATGACCGTGACGAGTTGAACTCCCCTAGGAAAAAAGAAATGAATGAACAAATTGAATAAGTCCCAGAGATAAATTCTTGAGGACACTGGCACAATATTAATTATAATTAAAAGTACACACTTACAATTAAAATTATAAGAATAGCATTTTCCATGCTCTATGGGCTGAATAAAAGTTGAAACGCTCAAACTTTTTTAAATAGAGAGAGATGGTGAGAACTAGAAGGAGTATTTTTTGAACTGATTAAGGAAGTACCATAATCATAAGGATGGACCGAGCAATCTAGGAGGAATTTCGTAAATAACGGCACAACCTTCAAAGGCAAACTTTTGATCATTGGGAGATTGAATCCAATAAGCTTTTGCATTTGATATCCGGGGCATTCTATTCTTTTTTTTATTAATTTTGATTTTGTATATTAACCTAAAAAGGGGAATCCTTTGTTGAAATGATCATTAGCAAATCGATGTATCGATAAAAGGATAGAGAGAGAAAAAATGAAGGAAATAAAAAGAAGAAAAGAGAAATAGAAGAATAAGGTATCTCCGTGTTTTTAGAATGAAGTTTAGGATGCAAGGTCAAGTATATACATGATCGACCTAATAAACCTATCATTGCTTTTGAAGGGAATATCAACAGGCCTTCATGCTACATGGTTCAAGAGCCCGAAATGAGTATATATTGCAAGGCCTTAGTTGGTTTAGAAAGATTAAGATTGAGTTCTATTGAAAATTCAGAGACTTATAGGGCATGTTTTTAGCTTAACCTTAAGGTGGAAGAATGACCATACCAGAAGGTCGAGAATAAATAATCTTTAAACCCGAGAAAGAAATAAAAATGCTGTTAAGATCAAAAAAGAGGGGGCATCGACTTAGCCGTCCAACGTCGTTTAGAAGCTAACGAATGCGTACAAGGTGACAGTTCATCAAGCAAGCGGTGTATACTCATGTTATCTTACAACAATGCGAGTCGCGAGATTTAAAACAGATTTGGAAAAGATGGGATCGACAATTGCAAAGTCGATTCTATGAGAATTATGGTGGCATTACACGCTTGATCGGCCTTCAGTCTGAACCATCTTTCTGTTTTAGAAATCTCATTTTCTGTTTACCTCACTCTCTAATAGAAATGACTTGATATCTACGGTTGAGGAGTATTTCGCTTTGTTTAATCAGAAGAGTATTCGTAAGGAATGGGTTTACACAAAGCCGTCAAAGCCCGGTGATTATCTATTGGAGCTCAAAACTTTAGCCAGAATGAGTGAAGATTGGGGAAAGGGTTTGACTCAGAATCGGCGAGATATCACCGCCTTTTCATGAGAATGTGTCTACACACCCGAAGGAGGTCATGGAAATGGATCTGTCCACAATGGGGATTTATAACTCAATTATATTCAAGAATCTTGGGTGGTCAGGATGTTGCTATTTTGGTATTGTCCAAGCATTTGACGATGAAGGCTTTTCCGTAGCTTCAAATTAAGGGTCTACACGGTTGACCTAGCATGATTCATCAAAAATTACAAAGAGAATAATTGCAAGATCCCCAGTTCTAGACCGGTCAGAGATTTGAGAATGAGGAAAATTTAGAAATCAAGGGGACATGAGTTCACTTAAAACGAGGAAATTGCATAAGGTTCATCATGAAGAGTCCATGAAGAAGCAAAAGTTAAGCCCGAGTTAAGTGAGGGCAGTGTTATTCTGACTAGTTGAGTCAGCATTTCCTTTCAAGAAGAACGAATAAGGAAGATTCAGTAAATAATGAGTGAAGATAGGACCTTATGGAAATAGAAAAGATTTGGGAAGGTTTAGGAGCATGTGTGCATCCTAATGTTGAGAATGAAGACGGCTCACCATGAAGAGTCAATAAAGAGAAAATAACGAAACCAAGTTGAGTGGGGGCAATATTTCGAAGAGGGACTTCGAGAGAAGATCGGTCTTAGTTAAATCAGTATAGGCCAGCCACATCCTTCCAAAAAAGATTGAAGACTTAGCAAAGACAGAAAACCCGTGGAAGTTTTCCTCAAGCATCTCTAAAAATGTCATAATTCATGAATCATATTTAGCTAGACATCCCTAAGCTAGGAACATGCTAACTCATATCATCAAATCATTCTGGTTATTTTTGACAGATGAAAAGATTGAAAAAGATTTTGGCCTGAAACTTCCCGTTTGGAGACGTAGACCTCAGTAAAGACGATGAGTCCCTAACAAGAAGAACTCACTCAACAAGGATTTGAAGAATCTCTAAGAAGAAGGACTCGCTTAGCCTAGCAAGAATGGTACAAAACGGGTAGAGTTCATCCGTGAATGAGTGGTTTATGATAAAGAACTGTTCAAACATCAACCATGATAGAAAGATGAGAAATTCATGATGTGATAAGCTTGAAGAAGATAAGGAATCTTTGTGGGAAGTACAAAAAGCTCAAACCGAGAAGAACCTTTTGGTATTTGAAAAGAACCCATAATTCATCAACATCGGCAATGATTAAAGAAATCCAATGTGAGGGGAACAGCTTCCGCCTTCAGCAGTGTTGAACTGTGAGGAATGAAGAATTTTGCAGTAAGAAGAACAACTCCATACTTTGAGCTCCGATCAAAGAATTTCATAATAAAGAGAGCTGTTTTTAAGCTTCGAAAGCCAGTTCGTTTTCTCGTCAAGATTTTCGGGCCTTAAGTAAACTATCCGAGTATGATGCTAGAGTGCTAACACGGCAAGAAACAGGGACAGTGTCTCAATATTTTCCAAGCTCCAGCCTTTCAAAAAATAAAGGAAAAGTTTCTTGGTACTCATGATGAAAAACGGGGTGCCATTTCGGAGTAAAAAGTTCTATACAGAAAGAACCCAAAGCTCCAGGATTTCAAAGCCAAAAGGTTCTATATAAGAAGAACCCGGAGCTCCATGACTTCAAAGCGAGGAGTTTTATAAAGGAAAAACTCGTAGCTTCAGGATTTTAGGGCAAGAAGTTCTATATAGGAAGAACTGGTAGCTCGAAGGATCCACCCAGATAGAGCGAAAGGTTTTATATAGGAAGAACCCGAAGCTCCAAGACTTCAAAACGGGGAGATTTATATAGGAAAAACTCATAGCTTTAGGATTTCAGGGCGATAAGTTCTATGTAGGTAGAAATGGTAGCTCGAAGAATCCACCCAGATAAAGTGAAAGGTTCTATATAGGAAGAACTCGTAGCACCAAGACTTCAAAGCAAAGAGTTCTATGTAGGAAGGACTCGTAGCTTCAAGATTTCAAGGCAATAAGTTCTATATAGGAAGGACTTGCAGCCTGAAAATACATCGTTGAGGACAAGCTAAAGGCTCTACATAGGAGGAACTCGAAGCTCGGAATCGCTTAACAGGGAAGTGGGACAAAATTAGTGCTTACGGTCTTTGCTTTATTCTTGTTCCACAAGTATAAGCAAAGAGGGGCAGCTGTAATCACTAATTTTGTCCGGGGTTGACTCGTTTTCATTTTTTGTTTTTGTTTTTGTTTTTTTTAAAATAATAGGCTTATATATATGTTACTATTTTCTAAATAATGTTATGGGTTTTGTTTACTTTATCCTTTTTATTAAAACTTAAAAATCCAAAAAATTAATTAGTTACTAGTTCTATTTTAATTAAGCATTTATATTTGCTATCATAGTTTACTATTTATTATCATATTATTGTTATATTTGAAAAGAAAACCTAAATATTACTAATATATTACATTGTATTATCTTATTATTATTACGTTATTATTGTAATTATATATTACTATCATTTATGTTATATGTTACCATTATTATTACTTGCTATTATCTATTATTATTATGTTTTGTTTCTATTATTATTTATCATTATTATTATTATGTTATTATTTAAAAATAAAAGAGTTTAAAAACTATAAACTATATTATTTTATAAATAAAAGCTCAACTTCAAACTTTATAAAAGTCCATATTACATCTAAAACCAAAAGTTAAATACATATTACAAAAGCCCAATTTGAGCCCAGGATTATATATCTGAAACCTTAATCTGATATATCTCATCTCCCTTGTGCAATCAATCTTCAACCGCCCGATCAAGGGTGATCGGATGGCCCAGATTCGAACAAGAAGAAATCCAAGCAGTAGTTACCAACGGCCAAGATTGGACCCTCGTACAGCCCTTGCTGGTCCCCATTCGACAACCCCATGAACCATATCCATCACTGGTCCCCTCCTCCATCAAGCCTCCCGTACACGCATACAAACAAAGAGGACCTTTCGTACACGCATACAAACAAAGAGGCCATTAAAAAATCGGAAAAAAGAATGGCAACAATGAAAACCAGGGAGCAATCAAGGGTATTTCAGCCAAAACATGCCCATGCAAACGAAGAGAAATAAAAGGCAAACCAATACTGGCACCGGCAGATTATGAGATGAATACAAACAAAAATCACAGAGGCAACCAATCAATGTTTTTCATCTCCCTTTTTATATATACAAATTGAATGTAATTTAGGATATACAGAAAACATTCGAGCATCAATAGAAAAGGAAAAAGTTTTTCCCTGAGTTTTTCTATCTTTTTCTCTCTGAATTAGAAAGGAAGCTAGGTTATATATATACAAAGAACAGACTAGGGTTTCTTTTTGAGGTTTTATTTGTTTTTAGTTCGAACAAAAGAGAAAAGGGAAGAAAGCTTACCCTCGGCTTCGGCGGTCTCCGGCGACCGGGGGCTCCAACGGTGAACGGAGAGCCCACGTAGTTCTTACATGATATGACATAGTTTTATAATGTATATTTAATATATATAGTATATATACAATACATGACATATGTTTTATATAATATGTTTCTTATAATATATGTTCTTCTATCTAATATATGTTATAATACATAATGAAAAGTTTTCTAGATGACATACGTTGTATTACAATACATAGCTTCTGCATAATATATAGCTTGTTCATAATTCATAATATAGTTTTATTTTATAATGTATTACATATAGACCTTTTAATATAATATATATAGTCTATATATATGTAATATAGTTTTATTATAAATTATAAAGTATAGTCTTTTAATATGTAATATACGTTTTCGCAATGTAAAGTTTTTTTCAAATAAATATACATATGTATATATACATATATACATATATATAACATAGTTTTGATAATATGTATAACGCATATTTCTCACACATATATGATATAGTTTTCATAATGTATATAATATGTTTTTAGTATAATATAGATTTTGAAAAGTTTATGATTTCATGATATACAATATTTGGTTATATAGTTAATGTTTTTGTTTTCTTTGCCTAATTACCGTTTGTGTTTGGGCCTTTTGTGTTTGGGCTTAAGGTTAACCTTAGCTTAGTGGGCCTTAGGCTTGGTCTTTTTGGACTTGGGTTGTTAAGCTAGTTTTGGATTAGTTTAGGAATTAATTTAATTAATTTAGGTCGTGTGCTCGTCTAATAGGGGCACGATCCTTAAATCAATTAAGTTAATTTTAGGATTAGATTCTTGAGAGCCTTAGTTAGATTTAGGTTCAAATTAACTTAGTAAATTTAAATTTATCCTTGCCTTATTGGGATAAATGTTAAATTCATTGAATTAATTGAACATTTCTTGCTCACTTTTGGGATAAAATCAATTAGAAATTAGACTAACATTTTAATTCAAAGCTATGATTAATTAATTTGACTTATTTTAAATAGTATTCTTAGCTTATTGGAACACTAGTTTAAAATTAATCGAATTAATTATCATCAAGATAATCCATAATTTATTAAGGCTTTCTAGTTTTTCAGGTTAATTAATTTAGGGTTAATATTAGATTCACCTAGTTATTAATTAGAACATTAATTAAATTTTCATAATTTGGGCCTTTCTAGGTTAGGGCTTTTGGTGGGCCTCTTTGTGTGTTTAATTTTAAAGCCTTTTGTTTGACATTCACATTAATTGTCATTCATGTGACTCTTAATGTTTTGACTACATGGTTAATTAATTTAAATCATAAAAGGGAGCTATTCATTAATTTCGATATTTGTGTCGTAACAGTCCGAGCTTAAAGGATGTTGACCAAATATTTGAATTAATCCTTACCGACCCAAGGTAGAATTAAAACTTGACAAAGTCATTACATCATTCTTTAACTGCTTGCATCATGCATAAAGGGGACGTGCGGGATTCGAACCATAAACTAACACGGTAGTCAGGCTTACATGATGTCGGTTTAGTCTATAGTTTGATGTATCATCAACCTTATTAATTAAATGTCCAATTAATTTGAACCCACCAATTTGATAAAGCCCGTTCAATTAAGATTAATTTTCAATTAAGGTCACCAAATTAAATTTCTTTTAAATTTAGACAATTTCTTTCGATTAAAAGCAACAAATATTTTGGTACTAGTTACCGGGCGTGATGGGGGTACTAATCCTTCCCCACACGTAACCAACTCCCGAACTCTTTCAAAATGAATCTCTAGTTTTGTGGTGTCCGACCTACCTCATCCAAGTGGCCGGTGGCGACTCCAAGTTTTCAATCATTTTTCAAAAGAAAACGAGTTTTCAAAAGAAATTCCCCTTTTAAACAATCTTCATTTCAAAGGTGGGGCACTTCAAATTTAATTTTAAAAAAAGGTCGCTACAGTAAGTAATGATAACAATAAAATCATTCAAACTAGAATTGTCACCGGTTGGAGAGTCTTCATGGAGTACCGTAAATTGAATAAGGCTACTAAGAAAGATCGTTTTCCTTTACTCTTTATTGACCTGACGCTTGATCGTCTTGCAGGAAAATTCTTTTATTGTTTTCTTGATGGATACTCAGGTTATAACTAAATTTCCATAGCACCGGAAGACCAGGAAAAAACCACATTCACTTGCCCTTTTGGTACGTATGCATTTAAGATGATGCCACTTGGATTATGCAATGCTCCGGCAACCTTCCGAGGTGTATGATGGCAATTTTCTCTGATATGGTGGAAGACTTTCTCAAAATTTTCATGGACGACTTCTCGGTATTCGGAGAAAATTTTGATAGTTGCCTTAGCAATTTGGAGAAGGTTCTAGCACACTGTGAAGAATCTGACCTAGTTTTAAACTAGGAGAAGTGCCACTTTCTAGTGGATGAAGGTATCGTGCTAGGACACAAGATCTCATCTAAAGGAATCAAAGTAGGTAAGACCATGATGGACGTGATTGAGAAATTTTTTTCACCGAATTCAGTCAAAGGGATCTGAAGTTTTCTCGGACATATGGGTTTTTACAGAAGGTTTATTCATAATTTTTCTAAGATTTCTAAACCTTTGTGTAATTTACTTGAACAGGACAAGGCCTTCAATTTCGATGATTCCTGTGCCATGACATTTGAAGCCCTGAAGAAGCAACTTGGCACGACACTCATTGTTGTTCCCCCTAATTGGTTCCTATCTTTTGAGCTCATGTATGATAAGAGTTGTAGTGTTCAATTGAATTACACCACGACTGAAAAGGAATTGCCAGCAGTAGTGTTCGTATTTGACAAGTTTTTCCTTATTTGATTGGTACTAAGGTAATTGTTTATAGTGACCATTCGACAATTAAGTACTTAATTGCTAAGAAATATGTCAAACCTCGTTTAATTCGTTGGATATTAATTCTACAAGAGTTTGACATCGAAATTAAAGACATGAAAGGAACAGAGAACTATGTTGCTGATCACTTGTCAAGGCTAGAAGGAGGCAATAAAGATGATGATTACTTGGAGATCCATGATGTATTCCCCGACGAGCAGTTTCTAGTTACCACGACAACTCTCTAGTATGCAGATTTAGTAAATTTTCTTGTGAGCGGTATTTTACCTTATGACCTTACTTATTAGGGAAAGAAGCAGTTCTTGCATGATGCTAATCATTATTATTGGGACGAGCCTCTTTTATTTAAACAATACGTAGATTAGGTCATACAACGATGTGTTCCCGAGGAGGAACAACAAAATGTGCTTTTACAATGTCATTCATCACCCTCTAGAGGCTATTTTGGAGGTACTCGCACTATGGCCAAAGCCTTACAGTCAGGCTTTTATTGGCCCACTCTTTATAAAGATGTTCATGAATTCGACAAGAGTTGTGATCGATGCCAACGAACGGGGAATATCTCAAGCCAGCATGAGATGTCATTGTAAAACATCCTTGAGGTAGAATTGTTCGACGTGGGGGCATCGATTTCATGGGGCCCTTCCCATCATCATTCGGTAACTTATACATCTTACTTGCGGTGGAATACGTGTTCAAATGGGTTGAGGCAACTACAGTTCTGAGAAATGATTCAAAGACTGTGCTGCTATTCTTGCAAAAAAAAACATCTTCACATGATAAAGGCAATTATCAACGGTAAAGGCAAACATTTTGACAATAAGCTTATTGCCAAGATGTTACAACGCTTTAGAGTGACTCACAAAGTTGCCACGACATATCACCGCAGATGAACGGGCAAGCAGAAATTTATAACCTTGAGTTGAAAATTATCCTTGAGAAGGTTGTTAATCCTTCGTGAAAGGACTGGTCTGGGAGAATTGATGATGCGCTTTGGACCTATCGAACAACATTCAAGACGCCCCTAGGCATGTCTCCTTATAGACTTGTTTACTACAAGACATTCCACCTACCGGTAGAGATCAAGCATAAGGCCTATTGAGCGATCAAAATAATAAACATGGACTGTGAACAAGCAAGACAAAAATGCTTGTTAGACTTAAACGAGATAGAAGAATTCCATGCAGTAGCCTACGACAATGTCAAGCTCTATAAAGATAAGACTAAACGATGGCATGACAAGAAGCTATTGCCGCGGGAATTCTTGCTAGGACAACTAGTGCTTTTATACAATTCCAGACTTAAACTTTTTTCGGGCAAACTGAAGTCAAGATGGTTTGGGCCACTCAAAGTAGTTAAACCCTACTCCCATGGGGTTGTCGTGATCAATTCAACTATGGATGGACGCGAGTTTAAAGTCAATGGACAGAGATTGAAGCACTATGTTGGTTTACACATCGAGTGCAATAAAAGAGAATTTATCCTTAGGAGATGCATGAAAATGCGACTCCTAAGCGTTTTTATTTTTCTATTTTTTCTATTTTCTTTTTGTTTCATTTTCATTTTAGTCTTTTATTTAATTTTTTTTCTGTTTTTAAGAGATCAATCTGAAAACTACCATGTTGTTTCAGATTTATCCTTATGAATTACTTGCCCCGGCAACTAATGCTGAGCTCGTGGTTAGCGACATTACCGCGACAACCCTTGCACCAGCTCCGTGATAGCAACGAAGTCGAGGCATCAAACGCCTAAAGAAAACAACCAAAAGAACTTTACAAATTCGAGGTGACTACCTCTCTGATTAACTCATTTGCATTTCTTTCGTTTTGTTTTACATGCATTGAGGACAATGCTTCTCTCGAGTTTGGGGGGGTTTGTTTTTTTTCTGTCTCATGTTAGTTTGCTTTGTTTAGATTTTAGTTACCTCATGATAGTTTGTATATGTTACTTGCCATGGCAGTTGTGTGTTAAACTGTCAAGACCTACTGTGATATCCTATGATGAGTTAATTGCCACGACATGTAGATGAGATGACCTTAGACTTTAGGTTTGGCATGGATTTAACTTGAAAATACACGATGATGTTACCTAATAATTACACTGTTGTGGCTTGTTGATCTTAGGATTATCCGAAAAACCAAAACATGTTAAAAAAGAGAATTTATACTAGAGGTGCCTTTCTGGATCTAGTCGAATAAAATACCATGTGCTTAGGACACTTTGCTGCTACACAAAATCTGGTACGCTTAGCCAAAACCAAGTAGGAAAGATAATTTAGCATGAGTGAATAAAAGACTTCATAGGATGACTTTACTCAATAGGCGAGGGGGTTCGTTGTTTGCTCCATCTTATCTTTAAGCCTAAGAAAGTAGTATTGATGAGCTGAAGCCCTAAATTAGCCATGGTTTGCTGTTAATGAATTGCCTCAACAATACTGATGTTTTTCTTGTTAAAAAAACACACTTCTTTGGAATCATTTTGATTGATTTTTTCACAGCTATGCTCACACACTTGCACTGATATCATGGTTTATTTTTGGGTGACTTTCTGTGCTTCATGAAGGTCAAAAGGTAATTGAATCTTTGTGCCACGGTTCTGAGGATTGAAGTCAGGTTTGAAGCATGATTGTTTGGTAAATGCCTTGGCAGGTAACTGTTGTTAGTTTATGCATTGCTTGAGGACAAGTAATAGTTCAAGTTTGGGGGTGTGTTAAGTGTGAAAAAGTAATCTATTTTATACCCTTTTTACTCATATTATTGTTTATACTTAGGCCCATTTAGTTGCATTTGTAGTAATTCATGCATAAATTCATAGTCCTTCCGTTTATTGGGCTTGGCCTTGCGTTTTGTTATTTTTGTGGAGAAATCGCTGCTATTTTGTTCTTTTTCTATGCAGGTATGAATTGCTGAGCTTATTGCATAGCGGTTGCCAGGGCAAGGCAAGAATAAAAGCAGAATTTTTCAAGATCTATCCTTATCGCATAGGATAAAGCCCAGATTTAATTTATGAGCCGTTGAAGATGAAGATAAGAGAATCTTGGAGTCGTTAGTCATGATTTATCTCCTCTTAAATGGGATAATGTGCAAATAATGATAAGAAATAAAGCTTGAATTATTTCCTTATCTAACCATATCTTTAGACAAGGAAATAAAGCCTAATTTCTCTCCTCAAGATATATGGATAAACCTCATCTTTAAAATTCAAATTGAGCTCTCCCTTCTTATAGCCGATAGCAGAAACCATGAAGAAGCAAGGAGAGAATTAGACATGAAGAGCTGGATCGTGATCGGGCTATGAAGAGTTTAATTTTTTTTCTCTCTTTAATGTCTGAGTTTATTTTCTTTGTGATTTCTTTTCACTCAGCCATGAACTAGATTTAATTGGCTCGGGTTGTTGGGTTTTGTGTGTTTAAGGACGAATGATTGATGTTGGTTTTTAGTCCAAGTTTTTCGGTGTTCATCCATTCTTGTCTTTTCATTTAATTTCAAGTGAACTCGGGAGAGGAACTTGAATGATTTTATTTATCTAAGTTCGGGAGAACTAGATTCACGAAACGAATTGGATATGGTTTCTATTTGAATCAACCGATTGGTAGAAACTAATTCACCTTAGGAATAAAGATCGAATTTTAGCGGCTAAGAAGAGTACAAAGATTGATGTTTCTCACCCAAAGTTAATGCAATGATGCATCACCAAGGCTTGCGCAAACATCAGTTCTTCGGTTAGGGATAATGCGAAGGCATTGAAGAACACTCCGTCGAACATTGAATGAGGAAACTCAGTTGCCACAACAATCTACTAAATCCAGTTGCCACAGAAGCCTACTTGCCTTATCAATTACTAGCCACAACAATTCATTCAACAATTGCACAGCTCAACTCAATAACCCGACCCACTATCACAATTTAGTTCATTCCCTCCTTTATTTACTTTTCTTTAATTTTAGTTTATTTTACTTATTTAAAATCAATCTACCATCACAATCTATTTCTCCTTTCAGTGCAAGTGATTAAAAGACGAGTTTCTTCTAATCCCTGTAAAGATGATCTTAATCTATACTATCACTAGCGACGTGTATACTTGCGACGTTTGCGCTGCACTTAAATCACACAACATTAACAGAGGTGAGAGTGAAGTTAAATGTGCTTAAGTATACCTTATGTTATAACGTAAGAGTTTAAAAGATTCAGAGTAGTTTAAACATTGTATTGCAACTTTAAAATTAAAATAATGAATGATTACTTGTTTTTATTATTTAAAGGAAAATACTTTGATATACAAGCTTGTGTAAACTTTAGTTTATACAAGTCTTTTAATTTTAAGGTTTAGATTTTTAAGTTGGGGTTTAGGGTTTAGGGGTTTAGTTTGTAGGGTGTAGAATTTAAGGTCTATAGTTAGAATTTATAGTTTAGGGTTTAAGGTTTAGGTTTTAGGGTGTTTGAGCTAGGGATTTAGGTTTTAGATTTTATAACTTAAATATAAAGGGCTATGTAAATTTTTTTACACAGTTGTGTATCAAAATATAACCTTTATTTAAATACCTTTCATTTCATTTTATTATTGTAGTACTTTTTCTATAAAAAATTACTGTATTTTTAGTCAGATTAAATATTTAAATTAATAAAGTTGATATCGTATTAATTAGTTTATAAAATATCAATCAAATTAATCTGTGATATAGAGCTAGTCAAACCTTTTACTATAATTGTTAATAGATTAAATTTTATTTATATTAAATATTTCTAATAAATTCAACTACTAACAAAAATTAGGTCGAATAAAGTTCAGATTATCCGTGATATCAATTTTAAGTTATGTGATTTTTGTTTTTTATTATTTTTTTCATTTAAGTAATTTGGTTAAGGGTGAATTATAAAATTTATCACTCAAATTTCTTTCAATTCCTATTTTAATCATTAAATTAAAAATTTCAATCTGAACAATAAATTTTTAAATCGCTTTTGTTCTGGTTACTCGTGCATTAAATTAGACACATGAGGATGATCTGGTGGCCATGTGGGTTGACATGGACTGACTTTTGCTTATTGACAACCACATATCGTGGACATCATATTTTTTTTTCTTTTATCATCTTTTTCTCCAAAGATGAAACTTTACTACTTCAACCCAGTGTCATGCCAGCATTGGAACTGTTATTATCAAACGTGTTCTTCAACCCCTTAAGACACTAAAGAACTTGCCTCACCATTTTATTCTACTATATCAATTTAGATTTTCTCAAAGTCTTTTTAAAACTCGCAAAGCTCAACTTAAAAATCAAAACTCACAAACCTCCAAATAACTCTGATCTACAATCTCCATCATCCAATCAGCGTGATATCATAATATATAGCTACACTTGTCTCCTCTTTCTCCACCTTCCTACCTTGAGATTTAGAAAAAGATGCTCCATCGTCGAAAAATTAAAGAGAATCTGAAACCAGAATTTTTTCATAAAAATGAAGAAAGATTTTGGGTCAATTCATATTTTTTAAAAGATAAATGCTCAATTATAACACTCTTAATTAGTTAACGGTATAGTGACAGAATAAACGTAATTTAAAAATTCAATGATTAAATTAATTTTTTCTTCAAATTTTAATGTTTAAAATAAAAATAAAAAGAAAGTACAATTATGAAATATGTAATATGAAATTAATTCATTATGTTCAGGGGTGGAGCTAGAAATTTATTTATGGGGTGTCATTTTTTCAACGGTATTTAAAAAATGTTATTTATAAAGAAGTGTCGTTTTATTTATAAAAAGGGTGTCATTTTATTTATAAAATGTGTGTTATTTATACATATCTTTAATTTTTTATATATAAATTATATAAGAAAAAAATTTTAAATTTTTTTGTGACATCCCATTCTATAAGGTTGGAATTGAGATGCCACAGTTTCTTGTGGATGATGGTACTGAAAATGAAAGAAAATAAATGGGCAAAGGACTTCATCAAGATTTGATTTTGATCATTTAAACGGGCAAAGGATCAGCTGCCACGTATTTACTGAAATAAAACGACAGCTTTCAAATAAAATACGAATCCACTTATTGGATTGTCCTGTCTTGTATACAATGCTTGACACGTAGTAGGTTCCTTTTGATGTGTGAATGTAACCTGCCTTGCCTAGTTAACGCGTCTAAATGTTGTCGTTTAAACAACTATGAACTGTCCATTAATTCTTGGTCCAAAAGGAAAATTCCAAATTATATGTATGATCCTTAGGAAAGAAGAAGGGCATCAATTAAATGAAATGGCTAAAGGGGTTTTATTGTCAAAAAGATAAAATACGCCCTAATTACTGAATTATTATTTTTTATATTTTGATTAAAAATCGTCACTAATATTATGCATTTTTCTTGTTTTGGTCATTAACAATTAAAAACTAATAATAATGTTAACATAATTTTTTTTATAATTTTTTTCTTCTCTACTTATAATTTTCTTTAAATTTATTTAACGAGTAACGTGGTGATACGTGTTACCACTTTATTTAACAAAGAAATACAAGAAAAATCAATTGGCCTAGGAGGGATTTAATCCCTAAACCTCTTGCATGAGGGTCTAAGCACTTAGCAACTAAACTAAGCCCGATTCTTGTGAAATTTTCAACAAAAACAATTATTTAAATTCTACGAAATTACCAACACAAAATAAAATGAGATTTATGTGGGAAAAAAGATTCGAACCCATATCCTCACCGGAGCGATACTTAGTCAATGAACTGAATTAAAATTCTAATATAATTTAAATTAAATTAAATTTTTAACATAAACTATAAAAAAAATTAAAAATCAAACTAAAAATATTTTCTTACTATGTTTGAGAATAAAAATAATTAATTATTTATTTTATTAAATTTTAAATTATTTATTTATATTTAAAATTAAAACACCATGGCTTGATAACGGTTATATTAACTTTAGAAATCAGTTTGATCACAACTCGTTGGTTGCAACTGAAAATACCGTGGCCTCCTCTTTTTAGTTTCTCTTGAAAAATTATCTCTATAATTTTCACATGCATTCTTGACCACTCATAACTTTTTAATTGGTTATAAACAAATATAAATTGTCTTAATTTTTGTTGGATTCGACAATCCGACATATATTTTGTGTGTGTCCACTTTATTACTTGTGTTGACATTGTATGCTTACACTTATATTATCGTAGAAAATAAACATCATTGCAAGAGTAATCAGGGTCTCCAACACGCAGTGTACGAAAGGGCTAACCTCTTCAGCTACCCAATCTCCTCCGGGGTTGCCCTAGGTACGAAGATCATCAATCTATTTCTACATTATTTCCATTTGTTTTCTTCGCTCTTCCTCCCTCGGATCTTCAGGGAATTGGGCGTACTCAGTAGGGTTCGCTTGATTTCTAAGAGTAATCGCTTGCTCTCGTTGGCGTCATTCATCAATGTTGGAGGCGCTTTCTTCCTCCTCTCGTCGTGGATCCTTTTGACGTTGGGAGACTATTTAGCTCTTGAAAATCCTTTAGCATCGTCTCTTGTTGCTATTGAGTTTATTGTTGTTGCAGTTGTTGATTAGCTTGAGCGCTTTGGAATAATATCTGCATGTTTCACAATTCATTATGCATGGTGTAACCTTGATAGCCACTATGGCCATAGGTGAACTGATCCGGCTGGTGCCACAGCTGGACTTCCGGACCTAGTTAGTCATGGGTTCCATGATTGATATGATAAGACCTGTAGTGTGCAAGATTATGAATATTTTGTGGTTGTTAGTTATAAGGGTTAGTTGCCCCAAACTGATTTTGAGATGAAGAGGAGAAGTTGGGGTTATTTAGGGGTGATCATTGATGGGCGTTCATCTTGACTGATTCTTTAGGTTAGAAATGTGCTCTATACTTATCGTACTAATTGTTGATGCCTAAAACAATAAGACATTAAACAAGGGAGGTGAAAAAATAATCATGAATAGGAGAAAGATATGTTCCTATAATATTCTTGAGAAAATAATAAGTTTAGTCGAGATGGTAAACCCCTTTTCCTTCAGCTTCCTTATTTTTCATTTATACCTAATAGTTAGCAGGTGGTGCCCGGTGATAGGTTTCAAGAGTTACACCTATGACGGTTATATTGATATTTTAACTCGACGATAGGCTAGAGTATTCGTTAGATATCAATATAGCTTGATCAGGGGCTCTGATTAGGGTCACATCAAAATATGTCATCAAATTTTTAGGTGAGTTCAACTAATGATACATGCATGTCTGAGGATGCCTTGAGAAGGTAGTGCTTGCTAAATTTCAGAGCCACCATTATGAAGTTACTAGGTTTCGGAGGTGTAACAGTATACTTTAACAAAATTTTCAATGTGGTATCTGAAATAAATTTTCATTAGTTAATTTGGCACTTATTAACAATGTTAATCCTAAGTGCTATAATAATACATGAATTGATGCTTAATTACAACATTAGACATTTTATCGAAATACATGTATTACATTCAGCATTTTGAAAGTATATTTATCATATTAAATATTTTTAAAGTACGAATATCGCATTAAATATTTTATTAGAATATAAATCACACACAAAGTATTTTAAAAGTATAAATATTATATTAAATAATTTTTTTATCAAAATACCAAATATAATATTATCTCAGTTTTTTATGACATCCCGACAAACAGTTGTACTATAATTACATATAGAAGCTTGTAATGAAACTTTCATTTTTATTATTTCTAATATAGAAAAATTTTAGAATGGGCTATACACTACTACACATCACTGATGTTACATATTGTTACACACTATTAAAATTTTAATAATTTTAAAATAAATATTAAAATTTTAATAATTTTACATACCGTTACATACCGTTAAAATAAATCAAATTTTAAAACGATGTTATATATTGAGTTGAAAATCGTTTTAATACAATATCAAACTTTTATAATTCTGATCATCCGCGCGTGGCCCACCGCCATCAGCATACAGAAAGTTAATGACATCATTATATGGTTTATCATTGGGCTTAAGGTCACGAACAGGATCTTTGGATCCTATTTTGACCAAAACACTATCTAGAATTTTAAATTGTCCAGATTAGGACCTTTACAATGAACTCGCCTTACCACTACGACAAATTTTATAATTATATTATTTTTTATTTAAACTCGCCCTAAACTGATGGCGAGTTTCAATTTTTTAATATCCAGTTTAAACATTAATCATGAGATTAACATAATCCTAAAAAGAACTCGTCGTAGGTACACGGCGAGTTCCCTCTAGATTAACGGTTGTCACGGAAAAATAACGGGTCATTTTAAGGTTTTTACAAATTAGGGTTTTTCTTTCTTTCTTATAAATAGATAGTTTTGTTTAGGGTTTAGAACACACAAAAAATTTTAAACATCTTGTTCGAGCAAAGTAAAATAGTTTGTGAAGCCGTGAGATTTTCTTAGACAACATCTAAAGAAGCAAGCTCACACATAATTCAAAAGGTTAAAGGTAACGTTTGTTAATTTTTTTAGACTACGATTAATTTTTTGAATATGATTAATTTTTTATTCGAAATTATTTTTATACATGCATATTATTTTTAATCGGAATAGTAAATTGTGTTGTAAATATTTTAATCAAAAATATTGAACATTTCGATCGATTTGCGATGCTTTAGGCATTTAATTGCGCATAACTGTTGAGGAAAAATGACGTTGTTAAGACTTCAAGATTCTTACATCACAAAAACATGGGATTATTGGTAAGAATTTATGGTTTTTTTTGCAACTTTTAATTTATTGTGATAAAGTACTACTTTAATTTAAAATTTGTGTTTGTAGAAAAATGATTCAAAATTTCGGCCTCGCTTGATATGGAGTGATCCGCCAAGCCAATATATAATGGGATACCTGGATAATTTTGGTTTTAGGTATGCGTCAAAGATTCGTGAGTTTGAAATCGTGTCACAATTGATTAATGGGTTGGTGGAGCGTTGGAGATCGGAGATGCATACCTTCCACATGCCGTGTGGGTAGTGCACAATCACCCTCGAAGATGTTGCTATGCAACTCGGTGTCCCATTTTCAGGTAGTCTAATCGTTGGTTAGAATAATTATTTTGTTTATCATTACTGCTCCAAGTATTTGGGAAAGAGACCACTGACGCATGTTGTTGATGGTAAATGGTTGAAGCTGACATAGCTGAAGAGTGATTTTAAAGTGGATAGAAATTCCACAATGGTGGAAATTGAGTGCGCTGCTCGAGCATATATATTGCTCCTTATCGGTGTTATGCTAATGCCAGACAAATCAAGTTCTTACGTGCACACACAGTACTTTCCATTCTTAGAGACGTCGTTGGTAGCAAAAAAATTTAGTTAGGGATCTGCAATATTAGGTTTCTTGTACCGCGAGTTGTGCAAGGCAGTGGCCCTGACAAAGCTCAATGATAGATTCGTGCACGCCGATATTGGTGGGTGTGTGGTGCTAATACAATCATGGGTTTGGTACAAGCTTCCATTTGGCTCCTATTTGCGATCCTCCGTTTGAATTCCCACTCACTTCAAGGTAATAATGTTAATTCCCATAATTATTTTAAATGTTATTTACGGAAACCATGACCTATCTATGTATTTGTAGTATGTAGATAGACCCAAAAATGCAAAAAGAAAGCATTGGATGTAAAATTAATTCTCGCAATGAGAACGAAGATTGACATGTATTGCGAAGAGCAGGTAATGTAAAATTGCTTTTAGATCGAAATTTTATAATTTGAATTTATTTTTATCCAATTTTCTGGTTATGTATGCATTATTGCAGTTCCAATGGATGTCATATGATGAGGATGATGATATTCATCATGTGATTCCGAACGATGCCTACGAAGATGCCAAAAATTGGTGTTCGGTAATGTCGTTGCTAAATTTTGCGATTGTCGAGATCTTTTACGGAAATCGGGTTCTTAGGCAGTTTGGATACCAACAGCCTGTGTCAGAGGACCCGACCAATATGGATGAGTTCGAAAAGGTGGACTTACGGGATAAGAGCGAAGATAATTGTCCAAAGAGATATTTTTCATACATAGCATGGTGGCTTAACAGGTCAACCAGGTTGCGACTCGTGATCCCATTCCCTATGATTTCGATTTCTTGAATTCTGAGTACCGTAAGTGGTTTGTGAAAAATGGCAAACCGAAGTTGACGACCGAAGCCGAACGAAAAGCTTTTGTTACTTTGTTTGAAATCCTAGAACACCAGGACCAGGAACCTGATCCAGAACTCGAATCCTAACCCGACATGAGAGCAAGGTCTACAGAGTCTAGAGAGGTTTAATTATTTATTTGAGTTGAGTTCACAAAATTTGTTATATTTATTAATTTTAGATATTTGTCTTTTCATAAATTTCGAACCCAATGCATGTTTTCTTTTATTAATAAAATTTTGAGTTTAGTTTACAAAAATTGTTATGTTTTTTTATTTTTTCACGTAACGAACTATGTAGAGTGTTGCCATCGATCGAAAATAGTGAATTACTACATTTAGAACATTAAGAAATATTTAGAATACAAAAAAGAAATTGAAAAATTATTATACATTAATCCCCAAACTTTAATACATATGCTTGAGTACATGTAAATTTTTTATAGTATACAACAGAGTCACTCAGTACCACAACTCATTGATATGACTGATTGCCCAATTGTCTTTTGCTGCTACAAGGTTGTTCGCGCAAAAAATAGGGTCAGTCAACATGGAATATGACATGCAGTACCTCGTATATTCCATTATGGACACATAAGGGTCTTGTATGGAATAAAAATGGGTGCAACATAATGCCCTGCAGGCCCAACAACGACATTTAGGTTGCATCCCAAATAATGTAAGACCACATGATTTCTCGAAAAACTAATGTTGTAGCAGAACTTAGTAATATGATACAATACAGCAGCAATTGGAGTTTCCATTATGATTTTTGGTAGCCTCATTCTGAACAATGTACAACGTAATTAATGTAATGGCATGAACTTTGTAAATTTGGTTTGTATAAAAAAATGAAAGATAGAAGTGATATAGAAACGAATGTGTTGATTCAGGAGTGTTATATTTATAATAAAAACAGAAATGACGTGGGAAACTCGTCGGACATGCACGGCGAGTTACCCTAGCCTCTTTGCAGCATTTTTGCAGAGGTATCTTGGTAGGGTTTTTGACGCATGTTTCAGGGCAGTTTTTGAATGTTATACCGAAAGACGGTCGTGTAGTCGTAAAGAAAAACTTGTACTTGATGTTAACGTAAAAAATTTGGGTGAAAAAACATCTGAAGGTGGCGTAAAATACGCTTAAACACCCCTATGGGAGTTCTCTTGGTAGGGTTTTCGACGCATGTTTCGAAGTGGTTTTATGATGTTGGACCAAAAGGTATTCGTGTAGTCGTACATATAAACACTTGTACTTGATGTTAACGTTAAAAATTCGGGCAAAAAATATTTGGAGGCGGCGTAAAATGTGCCTAAACACCTCTATGAGAGTTCTCTTGGTAGGGTTTTCGACGCATGTTTCAGTGCTGTTTTATAATGTTGGACTGAAAGGTGGTCATGTAGTCGTACAGATAAACACTTGTACTTGATATTAACGTTAAAAATTCAGGCAAAAAAAATACCCAGAGGCAGCATAAAATGCGCCTAAACACCTATATGGGAGATCTCTTGGTAGGGTTTTCGACGCATGTTTTAGAGCCGTTTTTAAATGTTAGACCGAAAGGCGGCCGCGTAGTCGTACAGGTAAACACTTGTACTTGATGTTAACGTAAAACATTTGGGCAAAAAAACATTCAGTGGCGATATAAAACGTGCCTAAACATCCCTATAGACTATATTCACATAGTAGGCAATGAGTAAAATATTTAATACATTTATACGAAGAGGTATGCGTTTACGAAGTCATTTACGAAGAGGTGTGCATTTTACGAAGCCTTTGTTAACATACCCATATATTCTGCACAATTGGTGGTTTGGGCTGCTCCATTTAAGAAACTGGCTGGCCATTTACACCATGATCTCCCCTAATTGGTTAATGTTGTAAGGAAAATTTTGTTGTGCAACTACGCTAATAATACATAAAAAGATCCGTATTTTGAATGCATTTTTAGACATATAAGGAAAAAAAATTTTCTTGATCGAGTTTTTCCTCAAGAAACTACGTCATTACATTAAAAAAGAGGATCAAGTTTGCTTGATCTCAAATCGAGGAGGTGGGATCAAGTCAGCGATCGAATATTTGGGAAAAAAGTTTCAACCTCCAAACATTGAACATCGTTACTGCATATGTCACATTGCCGCAAACTACCATGGCCGGTATAAGAAGGACGATGAACGCAAGCCCGTTATACGCATGACGGTTTTAGATATTGCCGCATGACAACCAACTTGGTCGAGGCAATTAATTCTTCCTTGAAGGGTGTTCGAAATTTGCAGTGACCGCCATCGTGAAAGCTATGTACTTTCGTTTGAGCAAGCTGTTCACAACCTTGGGCAAAGAAGCTGTCGTTATGCTATAAAAGGGCCTCACATTCCACCTGAAGATACGAGAAGAAATTCAAAAAACTGTTGTTCAGTCCAATAGGTTACATGTGCTGCCAATGCCGTGTAACGATGAATTTTTTCGTGTCTCGGAGATACCACGACCAATGTAAGGTTTTGACCCAACATTGTATAGAGTGGATCTCCAAAACAGGTTGTACGACTGTGGCAAATTCCAAGCACTGAAGACTCCATGCGAACATGTCATCGCTGCATGCTCCATTGCCATAATCGATTACAAGGAATACATGGATCCTGTATATTGGCTTCATTCAATATTTAAGTTTTATGAAATGGAATTCCCACCAATCGACAGCGAAACTGAATGGAATGATGAGTAGACAAGGACCACAATTTTACCTGACCCAACTTTGCGAAGGGAAAAATAGGACGTCCCAGATCCACGAGGATTCAGAATGATATGGAAAACATGCGTTACCGCAAGCGCGAGCCTACCAGACAACCTAGACTCTGCGAGAATTGTAAACTTCCAGGTCATAGAATACCAAAGTGTTCATCTTGAACATAAATATGTTGTTTTATTTTTATTAAGTAACCATGTTTTAACGTAAATATTAGTATGAAACTTAACTAGACTTTATTTCGATCTAACTTTTCACCATTGCATAGTTCACCTAAAGGGTTACAATTTTGAAATCAAAAAATTCATTTCAACTTCTACATTTTCTTTAAAACATCCTACAACTTATTAGTTATAATACTTGTGCATTTAGATAGAATTACAAAATGTTAGATAATTTACAACTTATTATTTATAATACTTGTGCATTCAGATAAAAATGACATAAGTTATAACCAAGCAAACTTGTCGTGTTTACACTGTGAGTTCAATCATTTTAAACAATTTCATGCTTAGCCCAAAAATGTCTTTAAGTCGGAGGGAACTCATCGTATCCCTACGGCAAGTTCTGTTTAGGATTAGGTTAATCTCGTAATTAATGTTTAAACCGGATATTAAAAAAATTGAAACTCGCCATCAGTGTAGGGTGAGTTTGAATAAAAAATAATATAATTACGGAACTCGCCGTGGTGGTGCGCAAGTTTATTGTAAGGGTCTTAGTTTGGGCAATTTAGGATTCTGGATAGTGCTTTGGTCAAAATAGGATCCAAATATCTTATTTGTGTCCTTAAGCCTTCATCACTGGGTGGAGACTGCTTTCTTTGCATCGCTAGAATGGTGTTATTGCATCAATATAACCACTGTAGACCACAATGAGGAAGCGAACGATGTGTCATTGATTCACAGTATAACCACTAATAGCAGTAGAAGGACAAGGAAAGAGAAATAGGGATGTAAAAAGTTGACCCGACTGAAACCTATTCGATTCAGAACTTGTTTTGACCTGAGGAAGTGATGACCCGAAACTGACCTGTAACCGATTATTGTTGACCTAAACCCGAGTTGGACTTGATACTATAGTAACCGAACCTGACCTGCACCTAACTGATACGAACACGAACCCGGGACTAACCTGAAAAATAATCGATATAACCCGACTAAAACGACCCGATATCATTTTACTTGACCTATTTTGAACTTGACTTGTTAAATAACCCAACCTATTTTTAACCTGACCTATTGTTGACCTGAACTGATATTGACTTGGCTTGATATTTACATGACCTATAATTGAGGAAGTCTATGATTTGATAATTTTCAAGAGAAAAATAAAGTATTTGAGAAATTATGAATTTAATATATTATAATGTGAGAAACTAATTGACCCATATGATGACATTTTAATATAATGATATTTTTTCTCATTCTAGTCCCTAAAACTTTATTTTAGCTGAAATTAACCCATATATATTTCTATTTTTTGTAATTTAGTCAACTAATATTTTTTTATTCTAGTCTCTACAATTTATTTTTTAGTCAAAATTACCTCATATTTATTTATATTTTTAGTAATTTAGTCCAATAATATTTTTGTTTATTCTAGTACCTAAAATTTAATTTTTATTAGAAATTGACCCTTATTCATTTTTTTAATTTAGTCCAATATTTTTAATATGATGATGTTTTTGTTCATGTTAGTCCCTAAAATTTTATTTTAACCAAAATTAACCCATATTTATTTTATATTTTCGTAATTTAGTCTAATATTTTTAATATGCTAATATTTTTGTTCACTCTAGTCCCTAATATTTTATTTCTAGCTGAAATAGACCCTTATTTATTTCTAATTTTTGTAATTTAGTCCAATATTTTAAATATGATGACATTTTTGTTCATTCTAGTCCCTAATATTTGTTTTTAATGTGATTCGTGTTCATGAAAGACGTTAAATAATTCACTCGAAATGACCCAACCCAAAGTCTATTAACTATTTGTACCGAACTCAAACTTAATACAAATCCGAAACTCGAATTAACTCGACCTAAAATTACCCGACCTGAAATGAAGTCAGCCTGAAGTCCACCCGAGCCTGAATTAACTCGTCAATTAACCGATTCGGACCTAAACCGTTTTAACCCGACCTGAAATGAACCTGACTTGAAATTGACCCACACCCAACCTAAGTCGAGTCAAAACATCAAATCAACCTGAAATGACATGTATCTGATTTGACTCAACCTAAAACCCATTCGATTGCCTGTTTTTACATCCCTAAAGGGAAGTGTTGATGTCAAAAATGTCAAACACCGAATAAGGCGATGGAGACGAGACCAAAGAGAAAGTTAGTGGTGGTTTACCCATTTTGGGATGGGCCAAGAGCCAAAGATGGGGATGTAGAGTGAAGTGGAGAAAATCAGTGGATGATAAGGTTAAAGGAGTCGGTCTGCCCTGTTCTCTTCAACTCAATGGGTATTTATAGCCAAATGGTACTTTTGATGAGACTGAGTTAGGCCTAGTGATGGCTATTGATATGTTGCCAGGATTATGTCTGGCTCTTAGTCGATAGGCTTTTCAGCCTGGCCACGTGAGTTGGCAGGATTAGACTCGGTTGTCATGCAATAGGCTCAGTTGGCGGGTCAAACATACCTGATGATTGTCATGTAGAATGTAATCTGGAGACGAGAGCTCTGGAGGCCCTAGTGCTTCGCATGCTGAGGAGTGGTGCGAAGACTAATAGTTTTGGAGGCATAGGTATCTTCCCAGAGGCGGTGGATTCAGGAGGCATAGGCTTATTTCCGGAGGCAATATTGGATTTAGGGCTAGGACATTTGTGGAGGTATAACAAGTGGCGGAACTTGGAGTAAAAGTTTGAGGGGGCCAACTTAAATTTTTTTTAAAGTTTGGAGGCTTAAATGAATTTTAAAAAATTGAAGGTTTAACCAAAATTTTTAGTAATTTTGAGAGATTTAACAAAAAATAAAAAAATTGAGAGAGAATTTAATTAAAATATTCAAAATTTTAAAAACTTAATATGAATTTTTAAAAAATTTGAGGGGGCTAAATTAATTTTTTAAATTTTAGGGACAAAATTAAATTTTCCAACATTGAGTGGGGCGTAGCCCCCTACTACTTCTAGCCCCTTAAACAATTCGCCATTGAGTATAACAGGAATAAATGAGAATGAGCTCTTTTTAAAGATTAAAGTGTAGATTAAGTGTTTGTATATATATATATATAGATGGGATCCAGTTACATGGTGTAAAACTCATTTAGTTTTACACTAATCCATGGCCATTGGATGAGTGAAATGGATGGACGAGATTAACAATAGAAAATACGAAGTTGATCACTTGGAAAAAATAAGAAAATAATCTGAGCCATTTATTACCCTCATCCAACGGTCCAAAAACCGTGTAAAAGTAATTTAATTTTACACAGTGTAAGTGGATCTATATATATATATATATATATATATATATATGAGATAGGATCCAGTTACATAGTGTAAAACTCATTTAGTTTTACACTAATTCATAGCCATTGGATGAGTGAAATGAATGGATGAGATTAACAATAAAAAATGTGAAGATTTATCACTTGGGAAAAAGATAATGAAAGAATCTTAGCCATTTATTTTCATCATCAAACGGTCCACTAATTGAGATTTACATAATGTAAGTGGATCTTAACACTATATATATATATATGCCAATGGAATTTTTTCCAGAAGTGGGCGTCTAAAGCTGCCACATGCCCCTTGGGATCTTAAACTCTAACCCTTAAATTTTAAACCCTAAACTTTAAACTATAGAATCTATTTTCTAACCTTAAAACATAACCACAAACACTAAAACCTTAAAAACCATACGCTTGTGGAAAATAAATTTTCCACCACTAGTGCATAGAATATATTCTCATATATATCGCTTATTTTTCTAAATTCGTAAGTTAAACATATGAAAATGATGGATGGGATCTCTTGGATTTGTGAAGTTCTAATGGAGTTTATGGCTTTTGAGGAGGATTTGGGCAATGTTAAAGCTTCCAAAGAGTAAACTATTTTATTTTTTGTTTGAATCCATGAAAAATATGAAATGAAAACTATAAATATTTCGCATTTCTTTATACATTCGAATCAATTTTCTAAAACATTTTGGTGCTACCGTTTGAATCCAAATTCTGTATTACTAATTACATCGATATAAAGAAAGATTAACTAGAAAATTTTAGTAGTGTTTGGAAGCAATATAAAATCTAAATGCAGGTCGCTAATTGATTTATCAGCGTTTGAAATTCATAGCATCGATACCGTAGTTGATGATTTCATTTGAAGAAGATGAATGAATAGTATTTTATCTAAATTAAAAATTAAAAAAATGGACCCAACAAGTGGTATTATTGAAAGGTTTAAATTAAAAATCAACCCCTAAATTATACTTTTTATTTGTTTTTAGCTCTTAAACTATTCTTTAGTCAAAATAAGCTCCTAAACTATCATTTCTGATAACTTTAAGTTCAACAATTATTTAAGTCAAAAGAAAATTATTTCGACTAATAAGGTGTTGACATACCACAAAGATTTTTTGACCAATAGATAGTTTAGGGACTAAAATAAGAAAAATGACATAGTTTATGTACTTATTTTGACTAAAATTAGTTTAGGGACTTAAAGTGACCAAAAACTATAGTTTAGGGGCTTATTTTGACCAAAAAATAGTTTAAGGGCTAAAAGCAAATAAAAGATATAATTTAAGGGCTGATTTTTCATTTAAGCCTTAGTAGAAAAGCGGATGATGTTCATCCTAAGAGACCTTGGTTCAATCGTTTTGTCTGTAAGTTGCGTATGCATTGTCAAAGGTTAAGAATATGTATGAAAAATACTACATCGTAATCACCTTTAGACTATTCAAAAAAATTAAGGCTTTAGGGTTCAATGGGCCCCTAAATTTTTGCTAAAAAATCAAATAAGGCCCTAAATTATTTTTGAACTCAATTACGCCCTCAAACTAAAGAAAAAACCAATTTTGCCCTTTAATCAACGTTGATTGTTAACTTTAATAGTTTTTTTTAAAAAAATTGTACACATATTGCAACATGATAATGTCACTTGTCATTTTTAGGAATTTTTAAAAAATATATAAAAAGAAAAAAATCTAAAAAAATTCTAGAAAATAGTAAAAAATATTTTAAAGAAAACATAATTGTTTTAGTTTTTTAATTTGTTTAAAAATAATAAATAATTTTTTTAAAATATTAAAATACTTTAAAAATTTACAAAATTAAAAATATTAAATATTATTATTATACAATTATAAAAAATAATTTTCAAAATAAGTTTTATTGTTTTATATTTTTTTCAAATTATTTTTTATACTTGTATAATAATGTTTAATATTTTATTTTTAAATTTTTTAAAAATATTTTAATCTTTTGAAAAATTATTATTTTAAATAAAATTTGAAATTTAAAAGTATTTTTATATTTTTAAAATATTTTTATAATTTTCCAGAATTTTTGAAAAATTTTCCTGTTTTTTAGATATTTTTTTCAAAAATTAAAATTTACTCATAGAAATAACAAGTGGTATTATCCTATTACGGCACGTGTCAGAAGAAATTTTTTTAAAAAAATTGTGGAAAGTTAACGATCAACGTTGGTTAAAGGGTCAAATTAATTTTTTTCTTGAGTTTAAGGGCTTAATTGGGTACAAAAAAATTTAGGGGTTTAATCGATTTTTTTGCAAAAGTTTAAGGGCTTATTGAGCCCATAAGCCAAAAATTAAAAAAAATACTAAAAAAATAAAAAGATTAAAGGGTTATTCTAAATTTATTTTGAAATTTAGTTTATTGCACGCCGAGTCTTTAAAAATTTTAATATTTATTTAAAAATTAAAATTTTAATAGTATATAACGATGTGTAGCGTTAGTGATATATAAGGTGTGTGTCGTCCGTTCTAAACTTATCCTTTAATATAAAGCTATCAAATAAATAATCTAAAATATTCTTCAAAACTATGACTAATATACTTTAATAAATAATTTTTTATATCAATCTATGCATAGACCTTCTAAGACTATATTATTAGTAACCGTAAGAATGACGGGGAATTTCTGCATTCGCTTATTAAAAACTGTGCAACATTGAAATCTATTAATTGGTTTAGTAATTAAAAATGTTCATTTTATCCTATTTTATATGAGTTTAAGTCTTAATATAGATCTTTCAACAAAATAAATTAAGTCATGATATAAAAATATAATACATCTCTATTTAATAATAAAAAACTATGGAACATTTGCAATCACCGATAACCTTGAACTAAATCAAATTACCAATTGTTCGAGCAAGCTATTTTTATTTTTGGATAAATTTATAGAAAATAGATTAAGCCCTAGTAGAATAGATGTTATTGTATAGGTGGGGACTGGATTGAACATCCCATTAAATGGTACCGAAAAAACATAAAAGATGAAAAAAAATATGTATTTATCGACTATTTATCAATTAATTCAATAAGATAAAGTGTTAAATTTTTTTTGAACACTTTTTACTTATAAAAGGGGGAAGGGAGAATCTTTAACCATATACTCTGAATTGTGTTGACAAGTGTTAAATTTTTTTGAAAGATAAAAAAGTTTGTAATAATTTTTTTTATTACATAAGTTCGTAATAAAAGACAATTATCTCAATTAAATTTTCTTTATTCATAATTTTATAATTCAAACTTCTTGAAAGAGAAAGAAGTTTAAATTATAAAATTATGAATAAAAAAATTGATTGGGAGAATTGTTTTTGTTACGAACTTATGTAATATCAATATAAATTTGTCAACCAATAAATTATATATCAATAGTTATAAAAATAATTAAATATACGTTTCATGATCGATGTGTATTCCCTTATATTTAAGTATATTGGTTTTAATTTTAATTTTAACTCATCTCGATATAATCATTAAAAAGTAGATCTGTCAAATTTGACCAAACACCCAAATTAATTTATCTGATTCAAGACCCGATATAGATTCAAATATGATGGTTTAAATTTGACCCGAACTTGAAATAAAATCAAACTGAATTTAGCAGAACCGAAAGTAACTCGTACTCAATTTGACCCGAATCAGAAGCAACATGAACTTAAAATAACCTGAATCGAAAATCTACATGAACCGAAGTAACCTGAACCGAAAGCTACCCGAATTTAATTTGCTCAAATATGTATTATATTACTAATTAACAAACTATATTTAGTAATAGTTTAATGGTTTATTATCTTTTCTCCAATAAAAGATCATCTTCACACATTGACTCAAATCGAAAGCCGACTAAAATTAATTTGAACCAAAAATCGTCTGATCTGATATTGACCAGATCCGATGTTGACCTGACCTGATACCGGAATCGACCCCAAAATAACATAAATTCGAACTAATTTTAAAGCAGATTTAATCTATCTAGAATCGAGCCTAAACTAAAAGAAACTCGACCTGAATCCAACCCGAACGATTAGATTGTCACCTCTATTAATAAGTTAACTCCATAATTGCGGCGTGAAAATAGAATTTGAAGAAGAGCTTCATCTCTGCGGTTTCTTTTCCTGCACACGTCTTTGAAATGAATTTTTTTAATAGCATAAAAGTAATTACAATATATTATACATTTTAACATTTTAAAAAAATATACATACATCTTATAGATAAAGCGGTTGAATTCAGGTCTTTTGTGATAAATATCATCTATTTTTTATTAGGATCACTTATTGGGTTGAAATTAATTTTATTTTGGTTTAACAAGTTACATGTCATACATTATTTGTGCGACATATTTATTTGTAATGTTTGTAAGCCGTTCAAATTTAAAATATATAAATGATAATAAAATAAACCTTAGATACGTATTTTATAATTTACTCACTTATTTTATAATTAAACATTGTATTTAAATAATAATCGTTTAATTTTCTTAAAAGTTGTAGTTGTTATTATTATAAAAATATTTTTATATTTATTCACTTTGTTGAAAAAAAACAAGTTATTCAGTAATAATTTTTCTAAAGGTATATTTTAAGGGTTTGTTTTACTAAAAATATATTTTAAAAAATAAAGTACATTTTTTAGAAAATATCATTCAAAATTTATTTTCTGATGTTTGGAACATTTTCCAAAAATTATTCATTATAAATATAAAATAAAATAAATATTATTAATTATAAAATTATTATTATTATTATTATTATTATTATATTACAATAATTTAAAAAATATTATTTATTTCATTATTATTATTGAAATATTATTTTCTACACTTTTATAAATAAAAATATTAAGATTAGTAAATTTTATTAAAATACAAAATATTATTAATTATATTTGTTACTTATTAAAAGAAAGATAGTATATTATAAAATTATTAATAAATGTGTTTTAATTTTTTAATAATTTTTTCTAAAATAATAATACTAGAATAATATATTAATATTATATTCATAAAATAATATATTTTTTGATCGGCAAACGTATGAATTTATTAAGGATGAACTCATACAAACCACTATCATCATGAGCCTCATTAAAAACCTCTCTAACCTAAAAGAAGGAGAAGAAGAGTACTCCATGATAAAAGAAACAACTGCTAGAAAAGAAACAAACCAACCGACATAACTACGGCTAACAAGCTAGCCCCTAAAGTGCATATCCGCACACATCGCCTAGCCCCCTCACACCAGCAAACCATCACGATAACACCCCCAAACCTCACATACCCGTAGCAATACAAGAACACCATCATCGCTGAAACTCTCCCACAATCGATTCTTGGAAATCCAACCCTAAGAACTCCTTCAATTAACATGACAAGAGCAAACACACATCCCACCAAAGCAAGAATCAACACGAAATCATCCTCACCACATCATAAGAAAACATGATATGATCAAGATCATCCTCACTAGAAGATCATACCACGATCCTCGATTATATGCGATATATCTTGAATGATATCCTCCGCTCTATCTATAGTGTTTACTCCTATCAAATTTCCCAATTGCACACTCTCCTTAGCTTTCTGAAGAAGGACTTGTTGTTGATTTTGAAAATCAAAACCTGTAAAAGATTAGTCCGCTATACCTTCTTTCGCTAAAACCCCTTTACGCGGTCGTCCCTGCCCTCTTTTCTTATGAGCAGCCTCCACCACAACCCGTTGTTGCAAAGATTCAACAACACAATGAGTCACAATTGCCTCTGCATGAGCATTCGAATCCTGCCTAACTACGACTCCTGTCACATTATCTCGAGTCTTAGAGTTTAACTCAGACGCTACTGGCTGCATCTCGTTTGTCAAACCTCTCCTAACATCATCCTTTCACACTTGACCCCATCCGACATCCCCTTCCAACCCCCACGGTTCCCAACCCTACACGGTTAACCACCCCCATCATCTCATCGAAAACCTAAGTAGAACCCTTAAAAGGTAATTCACATTGACGATTAGGTTCCTACAGCTGATTCTCTTGCCAACAAGGTTGATCCTCTAGTGATGTAGGCACTAACATGTGACCAATCCCATCACCTTTCACTGTCTTATCCCGAGTCATAGGTTCTTCCTCATCTTTGGACCCAGAGTCATAACTCAATTTATCATCTTCACTACATTCCTCTACTATCAGTGTTCTCACTATCTCAGCTTTTTGAACCCCAATTGGAAAAGAAGAACCATTATAATCAAGTTTAATACCTCATCAATTCTTTCACATTGTTCAGTCTCAATCATCACATGACTCATCTCAAAAGACTTTGGATCTCCTGTTGCTTCATCTATACGAATAAACTTACAGCAAATTCATGATATATTCTGAAATGATTCCATGGACCAAGCATGCATAGGCACACCACTAATAGATAACTAGACACGATGATAATCGATCAGGAAATCAAGCGACCACTCCTTATGCGAGCAAACCATCGTGTAACCTTAATATTACTGAGCAACATCCGCCGAGATTCCACATCAGGGAACATTAATAAAATCATTGAACCTGCAATCCACATAATTTCAACCCCATGTATCTTCTCTTGAGAGATTCTCTTTGTTACCTTGGAAATTGGCGTCTGATTTTACACCATCCAACTGCACAAGAGTTCAAAACGGGCACTTTAATTGTATCAATAACATTGCTTACATGTCTTCTCACAGATCGTTCATTGTTTACCACACCATCATTGGACTGCATATTCTGATCTTCCAGAGATGAATCCAAATTTCCCCATTTGCACCGGCAAAAAATTTCCTAAGCCTCCCGTTGAGCCAGCACTACACTAATATTAGAACCATACAACCAAAACCCATTTAGCTGTTCTATCACTCTCATCGCGTCCGCACGAGCACCCTTACGGACAAAACCAAATCTCGCACCATCCTTTGATCGTTTGGACGAAATGAACACATCCGCCACCTCCCCATACTGATAAAAGGATTGCCATAAGCCCTACCAATGCAACCAATCTGAGATGTTCTTGACAAATAATGTCCACACCCGCCGCCGAGCACCCTCTACGCCCCCAGATCTAGACGAGAATCGATCGGGATATTAGGCGACTACTCATTTATGCGGGCAAACCATCGTGTAACCTTAATATTACTGAGCAATATCCACCTAGATTCCACATCAGAGAATATTAATAAAATCATTGAACCCGCAATCCACATAATTTCAACCTAATGTATCTTCTCTTGAGAGATTCTCTCTGTTACCTTGGAAATTGGTGTCTGGTTTTTACACCATCCAACTGCACAAGAGTTAAAAACAAACACCTTAACTATATCAATAACATCGCTTACCTATCTTCACGCAGATCGTTCATTATTTACCACACCATCATTGGACTACATATTCTGATCTTCTCGAGATGAATCCAAATTTCCCATTTGTGCCACCAAAAAGTTTTCCGAACCTCCCGTTGAGCCAACACCACACTAATCTTAGAAACATACAACCAAAACCTATTTAGCTGTTTTATCACTCTCATCGCGTCCACACGAGCGCCCTTACGGGCAAAACCAAATCTCGCACCATCCTTTGGACGGAATGAACACATCCGCCACCTCCCCATACCAATCAAAGGATTGCCATAAGCGCTGCCAATGCAATCAATCTGAGAAGTTCTTGACAAATAATGTTCACACTCGCCGCCGAGCATCCTCTACGCCGCCAGATCTAGACATCACTTTAAAGTAGGGTTTTTTTTCCCATTATTATATTTCATAAAATAATATTATTTTTAAAACACTATAATAATTCATATATATTATTTATGTCAATATAATAATTAGAAAATATTACAAAATTTATTCATTATTGAATAATAATTGTTTTAAATAAAATAATAAATAATAGTGTGGTTAAAAATTATGGAATAATATTATTATTAAAAATAGTTTTTTTTTAAAAATATTATTTTAATAATTTTTAGAAAAAATTAACAAATTAAATTTTGGATTTTAAATATAAAATTATTAAAATGTCATTTAAATTATGTTTTTTATAAAGTAGAGATAGATATTTACATTTTCAAGACAAATGTCAGGATTCACACCCATACAAGGTAAAGTAATATGAACATCCTTGATCGCCCGGTCAATTAGTGGATCTCATTTAAATTATGTTTAATTTTTTAACATCGTGTCCAAAATAGATTTTTTAATTTTTATATTAATTTTTAATAACAATACCAAATACCTTTAATTAATAAACTATATTTTTTTTCTCAATATATAATTTTTAAAAGTATTTTTCAAAATCCAACGTAGATAATTGACCCTAAATAAATATTCTTCGAATATCTAAAAGCAATTAAAAATTAAAAATAATAATGGAGAATAATTATTAAAAATCAAAAAGGAAAAAATAGAAAAGTTGGCAAATTATTGATTTCTTTGACTTAAGGGTGCTTGAAGCCCTTGAACTTTTAAAAAATATTAATTTTTTATCCAAAAAAGTATGATTTCATATAAGCTGTAAAATCATAAAGAATCATCCAAAAGCTTCATTAAAAACCTCCCTAACCTAAGATGGAGGAAAAAAGTACATTTGAATGATTAAACGAACAACAAAACACACGCGACCACAAAACAAAAAACAAACCAAAAATCGAAAAACACCTCCCCCAACAAGCCAACCATCCAACAAAAACATAAAATTGGGAACCACCCACATAAACAATCAAAACCAACATTCCAAAACCGTCCTAAAAGCCTCGACTGTGCCAAAAACCCATCCAGTGAGCCTAAGCTATACCACCTCAATCCGTGCCAACATCTCATGCAAAATCGTTCTCTACTTCATCACTCGAAACCACGACGAACGATCAACCCCACCTTTTGTCAATGCGTATGCATCGCATTCACCTCTCTCAAAATATTCGTGAAACACAAAGAAGACATTTGCAGACATACCTCATCAATGACACGAAAATATAGCAATAATCGATATGGTTGACGTTCAACCTATAATATCCATGATATAGCCACTCGAGAATCCGACTCAATCAAAATCGGATATTCCTCCCTCCACCTTGATTCCATAAGCATATCCAATGCAACCATTATGGCTCTAACCTCAGCTTTATTCAACTCCATAACACCCAACGGACCCGAAAACATCGCCAACACATATCCATCTAAATTGCGTAATACACCCCCACATCCTGATGGTTCTGGTTTACCACGCGTCGATCCATCCACATTAAACTTCAATACCCCAAGAGACGACAATTGCTAAACCGTGTGTGATCAAATCAAAGAAAAACTTGGCGGATTATAACATTGCCAAGGGAACTCCCACCATTTAGACTCTTAATTGTCGCCTCGCTCGATGTCACCTTCACCCCATACAAAGAGCACAATTTAACCTAAAAGAATAAATCATCCAATGTTATTCTCTTATTGTTAAAGAGTAGATCATTCCTCACTAGCCAAGCTGTCCAAAAAACCACTGCACATCCAGCTATCCACCATTTACGTTTCACCACTAAAAACAAACTCGTGCCTTAAACCAAAAAAATATCCAATGACCTAGGCAAAACCATAACCACCCATACCAATCAAAAAATAAGTACCACAAGTTCCTAATTATCTCAGAAGAAATAAATATATGATTTATTTCATCTTTACCTTCATGGCACCAAAGGCAAGCCTCCTCAAGATTACCTAAATTCACTCATCGCTCTAACAAGAAAAAATCGTCGGCAACATTTGTAATGAAATAAAACATAAAAAACATTGTATCTTAGAAGGGTCCTCAACCCCCATACTCATAATGCTTCAAATCCATATTCGATATCCCAAATGAACTCATCAACCTAGTTAACTCCCCAACTGAAAAACTTTCATTGATATGCAAACGCCAACCATTCTATCGACCATATTCAATGCCAACTTTGGCCAAGAAGTTAACATGACCAATTCATGCAATTGTTGCTGCTCAAAAATCCGCAAGTCACGGTTAAAAAAACCAGCCCACTCCCTATGCGCCAAAGTCCCTTCGCAAACATAATTAGCCACAATCGCAATTTTATTTACAGTGATCCTAAACAATCAAGGAAACAACACCCAGAGTGGCTCTTCCGAGCACAATAGATCCCACCAAAATAAAACCTTATCACCATTTCCAATCACCCAAGAAAAACATTGGAAACCCATGAATCTCTGCACCTTTATGTCTTTTGCACCTCAACAATTTGTCGCCAAATAGCCAACATCCAATTTTTTTTCAACTGTATTAAAAGACCTATAGTAACCCATTTTTATCCTTAGAGCCCATTACATATATTATATACAACCCAAATAAGAAAACCAATACCCAACAACCATTGTCCAAATAAAAACTCATTAACCCAATATCCAAATGTTGGGAAACGCCGGTACACCCCACGGCACAGCGGAAAAATTATTCGGCGTAATCCACCAGTGATCCATGTACAAGGGACGAATTCGGAGTGATAAAGGATGAAAAACATTACCTCAAATAATCTGGAATTCCGCAACAAGTATAGGAGAATCCAAATCAAATCCGAGTCGTCACAGCAACGTTCCAACCTCTACGTAGTCCACCCGAATAAAACGAACAAATTTTTTCTTCTCTAACTGTTTAGAGAGGATTTCGAAAAGAAGGATAAATGACTGCTAGACCTTATGCCTTTATATAGCATTTAAAACCCTAATTCTAATTAAATTTGGATTCTTTAAATATACAATATATTTAACCGAACATAATCAAATATGTAGAATCTGATTCTACTTTAATTAGGTTTCTTTTAGATATATATATGTATACTTTAATAATATTTGATAATACAATAACTTATAAAATATTAACACACATATATAAACGAAATTATCCATAATTACAATAATTATAACAATTTCGGTTTCTCACTAATTACGTGTACAACATGTTTGTACACATGCTATCTAGTCGATATTTGTTCTTTTCAATCATAGGGTGTGACCCTTGTAGGTTCATGTAACGTTAGCAGTGATATCCAAAACAATTTTAATATTACAAGCAATGAGTGACATCTAGCAATACATCATTGCTACCTAAGTTACATGAAATCGTGGTTCAATTTAACCTTTTTCCGTGATTAACTTCTTTTATGTATTTCATCATTTTGTCCTCATATCTAGGTCGGACACAAGTCATGGATTAGTCACACTTGTATAGTCCATCTAATGTTTCTTGATATCTTGAGTAGACTATTATAAATGAATAACTATGATATCCCATATCAATTTATTTGAGCATGGCCATGCATTTTCTAGTCTCACTCAATCAAGTGGCCTATGATATTACTCCTATTATGTAGGAGGGTCAAATCCTATCTTGATCAACCATATTTCGCTACATGGATTATGACATATCCAATATCAGTCTTTATAGTGTAGTCAGTTACGACACACGTCTGACCGTATCAAAATATGTCACTCACGATGTTGAAATAATGATGATCTCAAGTCTGAGGAACATACATGTAGTTATCACCATAAGCAATATTGTGACTGTCACATAATAATCCAAGAAACATGCTCATAGCAGGTCAGTCCAGTATGTTGTTCCCTAACATATACTTATGTATTGATTTTGACATCTCCATGTCAATGACAACACTTTGTCATCAATCAACTACATATTAGTCATAATACATTATTGTTGTCCAAGCCCACAATAATTCTTGACTAAGGACATTCAAGAATAACTATATTATTCTAAGGACTTTATTATAATTCAGTTTATTTATAGATACACAGAATACGACTAACATAATAATAATGACTTTATATTAATAAACAAGATAAAATAAGTATGTCTTTTACAACCATCTCATGATTGGTCATTGGACATAATCCAACAATCCAAACCCATTAAAAAAATCCCTAAACCTAAATTAACCTAAACCTAATCTAACCCTAACTACACTCAACTACCACTGCCACCATCGTTTTGCTTGCCACCACCGCCTTGGCCGCCTGTCACTACCGCCATGCACCTTCCTTATCCCTCTGCCACGACTGCCTTGCCAACATCCTCATCACCATTTGACGTTGCCAGCCGAGAGTCACTCTCCCATGCCATAAATTTGAACCACCTACAACTAAAATGGGCAAATTATAGACCATTTTAAGAGAGAAATGGGAGATTAGAACCAAAAAATAGAGATCAAAGCAAAAAGCAAAAAAAAAAGTTTGAAAAAAGGTAAAAAAATCATCATAATTTTTCGGATGTTTTTGAGATCTACATTAATAGGAAGGGATTTGGGAAAACCAACCTTAGATCCAAACTTAAGGGCTAAAACTGAACAAAACCGACCCTTTTGCATGAACTCCGACCATCGTTCGTGGCAGTTCTTCCAACCGGTGAACGGAGAGATGGCGGCTCGCGACGGATTTTTAATGAAATAGAGAAATTAGGGGTTGAGAGAAATTGAGAGATTTTTTTTTTGGATATCAGTTATCAAATGAATTTTTTGGGGCAAATCTTTACTTTATCTCATTTTAAACGACGTTGTTTTGCTTTTTCTTTTATTATTAGAGAACTCGTGCTTTTTTAATGAAATGGAGAAATTACACTTCTAGTCCTTAGGCCTTTGTATCCTTACAATTCTGCATTTCAATTCTTACTTTATCTCGTTTTAGTCGCTGCTTTTTCTTTTATTATTATAAGTTGTTAGATATATATATTATATTTACGTACTATTATTATGTTTTCCATATATATATATTAATAAAAAATTTTATTGCATAAATATATATAAGTACGATAAATATATATTTTATATTTGAATATTAGTATATGTATTATATATATATAAATATATTATTTAAAAATTGTTATTTATTATTTTAATAGTATTAACGATAAATCCTTATTTTAATTTGAATATTACCATATATATATATAATTTTTATCTCCATTTATGATTTGAATTATACATCATTTATTATTTTAATAGCATTTTTAATATATATATTATACATCTTTATATATATTTTAAATATATATATATATATATATAAATACTCTATTAATATTTTCTTTATTACTATCTGTATGCATACACATAATATTATAATCTTGTATACTTTTATCTTAAATATATAACTATACATATCCGTATATATCTGGTATTTATTATTGAATTTTAAATAAAAAATGACCCTCTTTTTATTATGGATTATTGTGAAAAAGTACCTCGAATGTAAGGGGTACTGTTTTCCGTTAGTCTATATTACAAAATACTATTTTTAATTTGAAATTATAATTTTCAAAATAGATTCCCTTCATTCGGGAATCTAACGAAAATTATGCCCCGGGTGTAGGGGTGTAAATTTCTTTCATACATGGAAATATTTTTTAAATATATTAAGGGATCACAAATTTTAAATTAAATTCGAATTCTTAATTCCATCATTTAGACAACATGTAATCGACCGGGTATCAATTTTGGGTGTTGTGGGGGTGTTCATCCTTCCCCACACGCAACTGACTCCCGAACCTATTTTTTTGGTTTTGCAGACCAAAACTCGTTATTTTAATAAAAACAAAAACAAATTTTATTAAAATAACCGGGTTTTTCAGGTGATCTAATCTCACCTAAATAAAAAAGATTGGTGGCCACTCTATCCCAAATATTTTTCGTAAAAACGCGTCAAGCTCACCATCGCAGGCGGGACTGTTGTTACAACACCAATTCAAAATCGTTGTTCCATATTTTGCATGAATCAAAGACTTCCATAATGAATCTGATTCCATCGCAAAACGCCATGCCCATTTGGCCAACAATGCCAAATTTCGAGTCCTCAAATCCAGCACCCAAGCCACCCATATGCTTCGGTTTACACACATAATCCCACGCAACACTACTCAAGCACATCTTCCCCTCATCCACTCCCCATAGAAAAGCTCTCTGTTTTATATTAATCTTGCAAATTACTCCTTTCAGAATAGAAAAAATAGCCATACAATATGTTGGCAAAGCTGACAATACCGAAGTCACCAATACCACTCTTGCCGAGAAGGACAAAGAACTTTGCTTCCAACTCGCCAGCTTTACTCGCAACTATTGAAATAGAGGTTCCCATACACTATGAGACCTCAGATTAACCCCAATTGACATCCCCAAATATTTAAAAGGCAAATCACCATACGTCCATTCCAATATCGAAGCCATCGGCCTTCCCACATCTTTCTCAACTCCAATTGCATAAAGTGAGGACTTGGAAAATTAATTGTCAAACCTGTGACATACTAAAAGCAAGTGAGAATCTTTTTCAAATTTATCGCCATCTCTACCTTCCCTGGTAGAAAGATAATAGTATCATTTGCGAATTGGAGATGAGAAATATGAAAATTCGAGGCCACGCGTACACCTTTAATGCAACCTACTTGTTCAACCTTAACCATCAGTTTACAAAAAGCTTCCTCTATCACTACAAATAATAAAGGCGACAACGGATTCCTCTAACGTAATCCTTACTCCATACCAAATTCCTTAATAGCACTACCATTGGCCAAAACAGCTAACCTCACCAAGCTAATACACTCCATCATCCATCAGCACCACCTCTCCCCATACCCCATGCACAACAACACATTCTCGAGGCACTCCCATTGCATGCAATCATAAGCTTTGGCGAAATCAAGCTTAAGGATTACTCCCCCCTCACCAGACCTCCGATGCTTCAATGAATGTACAACCTCATTAACAGGTAGGATCCCATCCACAATTTATCTCCCCTTTATAAATGTCGACTAAGTTTCACTAATCAGCGACCCAATTAAACTTTGGAATTTGTTTGCTAGCTGTTGCGCGTAATAAGTGCTACGCAAATGTGCAAGTATACACGTCGCAAGTTATAGTATAAAAGATATCGTCTCCACAGGGATTGGTGCCACTTCAAGAATCTAGTTTCTTGCACTGTAAAAAGTAAAAAACACAAGTGAAGGATTATAGAAGTTTTAACTAATATAGAAAGCAAATAAGTAAAAGAAAAGATGAATTCAATTGAGAGAGAATAGACCAGGTTATCGTGAGTTGAGGTGTGATAGCTGATTGGATTGTCTTGGTAAAAGAGTGCACGGGCAACTCAGTTGCCGTGGCAACTTGCACGACGGGGTTGCCTTGGCAACTAATTGATGGTTGCCTGGGCGACTAGTTGGGCAACTACTTGGGCGACTGGGCAGCAACTTCAAGGTTCGGCAGAGCGTTCTTCAATGGTTTCTTCTTATCCCTAAGTTGAAACTCTAGCTACTTGTGCATGCCTTGATAATACATCCCTGCGTGAATCAAGGGTGAACAACAACCAATCTTGCGCTCCTCTTAGCCGTTGAAATCCTTAACTTATTCCTAAGCCGGATTAATCTTCACCATCATTGGATTGCATAAAGATCATATTCATTCGTTTCTTGAATCTAACTCTCCCGATATTAGATAAATGGATGAAATCACGAGATCCTCTCCCAATTCACTCGCAAGCAATAATAAGAATCAAGAATGAATAAACCTTGAAATAGAAAAGTGCAAACTCGTATTACCTAAACAAAAACCAATAGTTTCTCACAACCACAAAACACAATAACCATAGCCAAGTAAATTTAGTTCATGGCTAGGTTCCAAAGAAACACAAGATAAACAATCCCTAGCATGAACCCAATCGAACAAGGAAGAAAAGATGAAGCTTGTCGAAAATCCCTTGCCCTAGATGCTTGCCGAAAATTCCCCCTTGCTTCCTCTCTTGGAGTTGTCGAAATTAACTCTTGCTCTCTCCCTTGGATTTGTCGAATTTCCTTGCTATTTATAGGACTAGGCCAAAGTCCTTCTTTGAGGAGGAGTTTGAGTTGGAATTAAATTATCTTTAAAGAATATAATTCTTTATTATAATTTTATTCCTATTAGAACTTCTCCTATCTTCTTGGAATTTAATTCTTCTTTAATCTCTGCATGGCAATCAAATTCCTTTGGGCTTGGGCCTTGCTCCATGTCATCTTGGGCTTGTAAAGTTATGAATTTCGACATCCATATTGCTTTTGGTCTTTGTCGACAAATGCCATGGCAACTGGCTCAGCGTCTCCTTTCATGCACCGCCCACGGCAACTAGCTCGGCATTGCTTTGGCAAGTGATCCTGCACATACACACACAAAAACACACCAAAGCAGCATCTATTTCACAAAAATCACCAAGTTATGTAATCAAGCTCAACGATTGAAGGAAACGTGGATTAATGCATGAATGGCTAACTATGCAACTAATATGAGCCTAAGTCTAACAATAATATGAGTAAAAGGGTAAGAAAAATAGTACTTTTGAACACTTATCACACCCCAAACTCGAACTATTGCTTGTCCTCAAGCAATGCAAACTCATAATTACCGCCAAGACTTCAAATTTTCACAAACTTAGCTTTGAACTTGATTTCAATTCTCTCAACCGGGGCACAAAGCATGATTGGCTTTTTATTTTCGGAAAACGAGGAGTTACTTGGAATCAAACTATAATGCTTGTGAGTGTGTCTTTGAGTTGTGTGCAAGTTGATTTTTTTCGGATTCTATGCAAACAAGAGGTTTTCAAATTACTTCATTGGGTTCTTTTTAACTTGTTTTAACTAGAGCCAATTTGGGCACCTCTAGTGTTTTATTTTTAGTTTTCTTAAGTTAATTTAATCGACTAGAGAGCGGTTTGGGCACCTCTAGTTAAAAAAATTTAACGCCTCCTAGAGCCAGTTTGGGCACCTCTAGTGATCAATTTTTTTAGCATATGCTAGAGCCAATTTGGGCACCTCTAGCATTCATCCAATTTTTATTCTAATCCCCCAATTAGTTAATTATCAACCTAAGTTTACTAGAACTCCTTAAATCAATCAAACCACAACAGTGTTTCATCAAATTTAGCATCATAGTAAAATTCTAAGTTTTTCATGGTTATCCTAGAATAAAAATTCTATCAATTAAGTGCATTGGTAAAGTCATCATTGAATATTCATCAAATCTAAGCAATTCTTGTTCCAATTAAAGGCATGGCAAGCAATTTATGTATCCTAAATGTAATGCTTAAGATTAATGTAACTAAACATGGTAATTACTAATAACAATCCCCCCAAACTCGAGTGAGGCATTGTCCTCAATGCATGCATAAAAATAACGAAAAAATAACAATAAAAATAAAAATGCATACGAGGACTTACTCCGAGAGTTCGTCATCGTAGATGATTAGTTTCCTTCTAGTTGGCGTCTTGACTTTCTTGCTTGAACGCGATGGTTGTTTTCTTGTTGCCGGTGGTGGAATCGATCCTCGTACGGGGTTGTCCTCATCATCCTCTTCATCAATGTTAATGGCTTTTCGTTTGGAGGATTCAATTGGTGCGGTCTTTATTGGTTCAATGGAGGACTCGTCCGAATCTGAAAAATCAGAAAATGATTCCGTAGGGGTTGATTCGGGCATAGGTTCTTTACCTTTGGCTTTTGCAGTGGTTGCCGGGGCATCGTCAGGGTTGGTTGCCGTGGCGTCTGCTCCCTTGGTTGCCGGGGCAAGAATCTCAGCGGGAAAGATTGGGAACGGTACACGATTGTCCGGGTACTTTTCTAGGATGACTTGGGTGATGGCATTGTTGTGCTTCTTCATGTACCGCATGAACATTAGTTGCCGATCTTCAATTTGCCTTAGGCGGCTTTCCAATGGGTGCAAAAGTGCTTCAAAGTGTCCCGGGATTAATGGCCGAGTTGCCCTGGCGTTAGGTGCTTGGGCATTAGGGATTGCCGCGGCGGCAGGAGTTGCCGTGACAATTGGGGGCCTTGAAGAATCTCCCGGTGCCTCTCCCATTAGCTTTCGGATTAGTGCTTGATTCCAACCAGACTTGGGTAGGGCCTTTTCATCGGTGGACTCACTCGGGACATGCATCTCCTTGCAAAGATTAGAAATTAAGCAAGGGAAGAAAAGATAACCCTTATCTTTTGAGCTGCATACAAAAATCTCATCGCAAATAATTTTTCCAATGTTAATGATGCGATTATGCAAAATAGAATGTATGAGCAAAAGACGTGGTATGTCAACGGTAGTATTGTGTGTGGAGGGCATTAAAGAAGTTTTAACAAACTTATTCCATAGTTTTGCCTCGGGTTTAAGCCGAAGGCAATTTACTGTGCCCTTGTATTTACCGTCGTTCCAATGAGTTCCCGGTTGAGTGAGTTCTTGAAGCACCTTGTCGAGTTGCTTGGGATTGATTTGGTCAACGAAGGCTTTATGTTCGTCCTTCTCAATGTAAAGTCCGTAAAAGGTGTTGATGCTTTCGGGACTTATAAGTATGGCCTTGTCACGAACAAAAACATAAGGATTATCCGGGTTAGGTGAGTGAGCATAGAATTCTCTTACCCATGAGATGTTACCGGTTCGGTTGATGGCAAAAGATTTGCCACTTTTGATGTGCAATCCTTTTGAAGATGAATGGTTCAAGGCCGAAATCTTGAGAGTTGGAGTATTCAAAGCCTTGTTCTTCATGAATCTTCCGGCTTTCAAACTTGGATTGAAATCTTTCTTGAACCGCCGGTGTAGCAAACTTCTTGTATCTTGGTTCTTTGGAGGAACTTGGATGAACTAAAAGTTTAATCTTGGATGCCATGTATGATCTTGGTTGTGAGTAAAAACAAAGAAAAGAAAAGAAAAGAACTAAAAAGTTGCAAGATAGAAAGTAGGAATAGGTTAAGGGTGATGGGTTTTATAGAAAAGATAGGTGGTTGGATTGGAGAAATCGAAAAAAGGGTTTAGGGTTTGGTAGGAATTTTCGACAAAGGGGTTTTGGTTAGGATGAATTGGAGGCTTTATATAAGCCTTAGATTCAGCCCATTAGTTTCCTTGTTGAAGATGTTTTCCTACTTGGTTTAGAATTCCTTCTTTATCTTGAACTTCCTTTCCTACAATTCAAAAACAAATCAAAGAAGGATTAAAATTAAAGATAAACTAATAAAGAAAATAAATAAAGATGTGTAATAGGATTCTTAGACTTGGAAAAAAAATCTATCCTAAAACTACTAGTAATCGGCAAAATAAAAAAAAAAATCGAAAAAAAAATGAAAAATAAATAATTAAATAATCGACAAAAACAAAAATAAAAATAAATAATATATATATATATATATATCAAAAGGGAGAGCATGCTCATGCATCTCCTAAATTGACCACTTCCTTGTTACGTTCCACATGGGCACCATTGTAGTGCTTCAATCTTTGTCCATTAACTTTGAATTCATGGTTGTCAGAGATGGACTTGATTATCACGGCGCCATGGGAGAATGGTTTGACGACTTCAAATGGTCCCGACCATCTTGATTTCAACTTTCCCGGGAAAAGTTTTAGCCGAGAATTGAATAGGAGAACTAGTTGCCCTGGCGTGAATTGCCGTGGCAATAGTTTCTTGTCATGCCATCGCTTTGTTTTCTCCTTGTAGATTCGTGCATTGTTATAGGCGAGTGCACGAAATTCTTCTATCTCATTGAGATCCATCAAGCGCTTTTGTCGGCACTTCCCCAATCCATATTCACGGTCTTGATTGCCCAAAGACGCCTTGTGCTCGATTTCCACGGGTAGATGACATGTTTTACCATAGACAAGCGGAAGGGGACATACCTAATGGTGTTTTGAATGCGGTGCGATATGCCCAAAGTGCGTCATCTAGTCTTAATGACCAATCCTTCCTTGAGGGATTTACAACTTTCTCGAGTATTCTCTTCAACTCCCGGTTGAAATTTCTCGCTTGCCCGTTGGTTTGTGGGTGATATGCCGAGCGATCTTGTGTGATATGCCGAGCGTTGCAACATCTTGGCAATTAGTCTGTTGTCAAAATGCTTGCCCCCGTCGCTGATAATTGCTCTCGGCATCCCAAACCGTGTAAATATGTTTTTCTGCGCAGGAATCGTTATGCGGTCTTGGAATCGTCGTTGGGAACTCGCAGCTGCCTCTACCCATTTAGACACATAGTCGACGGCGAGTAAGATGTAGAGGTTGCGAATGAAGATGGGAAAGGTCCCATAAAATCGATCCCCATACATCGAGCAGTTCCACCTCGATGATGTTCGGAGTGGTATCTCATGTCGCCTAGAGATATTGCCCGTCCCTCCGCAACGATCACATTGCTTGTAAAAGTCTTGGGCATCTTTGTACAATGTTGGCCAATACAAACCGGATTGCAAGACTTTGGTCATGTACGAGTTCCTCCAAAATGTCCTCCATAGGGTGAAGAATGGCATTGCCGAGTACATTCTGTTTGCTCTTCTTGAGGACACATCGGCGTATAACCCGATCTCGCACATTGTTTAAACAAAAGAGGCTCGTCCCAAAAGTAATGCTTAGCATCATGGCGGAACCGCTTCTTCCCTTGGTGAGTAATGCCATACGGAAAAATACCACAAACAAGGAAGTTAACTAAATCTGCGTACCAGGGTATTGCCGAGGCATGTGCTGCCGTAGTGTCTGCTCCCAAAATTGCCGAGGCGTGTGTGTCAAAGACTGCTGAGGCGTCGAGAGTTGCCGAGGCGTGTGCATCCATGGTTGCCAAGGCATCAAGGGTTGTCGAGGCAATTAGAATTTGTTCATCCGGGAATGCATTGCATATCTCTAGATCTGCGTCCTCCTCCCTATTGCGTTCCAAACGTGATAAGTGATCGGCCACTTGATTTTCTGTTCCTTTCCTGTCCTTAATTTCAATATCAAATTCTTGTAAAAGTAATATCCAACGAATCAAACGAGGTTTAGCATCCTTTTTAGCAAATAAGTATTTGATTGCCGAATGGTCCGTATGAACAATTACCTTTGTACCAATTAAATAGGATCGGAACTTGTCAAATGCGAAAACTACAGCTAGTAACTCTTTCTCCGTTGTTGTGTAATTCACTTGAGCATCATTAAGAGTTTTACTAGCGTAGTATATCACATGGAAGGTCTTACTGCGTTGGCCTAGGACTGCTCCTACCGCGAAATCACTTGCATCACACATGAGCTCAAAAGGTAGCGTCCAATTTGGTGGAACGACAATGGGTGCCGAGGCAAGCTTTTTCTTTAGGGTTTCGAATGCTTGAGTGCAAGAATCATCAAAATCGAAGACTTTATCCTGTTCAAGCAGATTACACAAAGGTTTAGTGATTTTAGAAAAATTATGAATGAACCTCTGTAAAAACTCGCATGTCCAGAAAACTTTCGAATTCCTTTAACCGAATTTGGTGGGGTAATCTCTCGATCACGCCCACCTTGGCTTTGTCTACTTCAATTCCCTTGGATGAAATCTTATGGCCGAGCACTATTCCTTCATCTACCATAAAGTGGCATTTCTCCCAATTGAGGACTAAATCCGTTTCTTCGCATCTTGCCAACACCCTCTCTAAATTGCCGAGACAGCCGCCGAAGTCATTACAAAAACTGAAAAATCATCCATGAAGATCTCAAGGAAGTCCTCGACCATGTCTGAAAAGAGCGCCATCATGCATCTTTGGAAGGTTGCGGGGCGTTACACAATCCGAACGACATCATTCGGAAGGCATAAGTACCGTAGGGGCATGTGAAGGTTGTCTTTTCTTGATCTTACGGGTGCTATGGCAATCTGATTGTAACCTGAATAACCATCAAGAAAAAACAGTAAAAGGGTTTACCCGCAAGACGGTCAAGCATTTGATCAATAAAGGGTAATGGGAAGTGATCTTTCCTAGTGGCTTTGTTTAGCTTTCGATAGTCCATACAAACCCTCCAACCGGTCTGACCTGGTTGGGATAAGTTCATTATTTTCATTGCTTACCTTTGTTATACCTCCCTTTTTCGCACACATTGTACCGGACTTACCCACGTACTATATCGGAGATAGGGTATATAATAATGGCGTCAAGCCATTTGATGATTTCTTTCATTACAACCCCTTTCATGGCATGATTCAGTCTCCTCCGGGCCTCAATTGAAGGTTTGTGATCATCTTCCAACAAGATCTTGTGCATGCACACCGCAGGCTAATTCCCTTCAAGTCGGCAATTGTCCACCCTATTGCCTTTTATGTAGCTTCAACATGTTGATCAGCTTCTTTTCTGCTCAGGCTGTAACTTAGAGGAAATAATTACAGGTAATGTATTATCGATCCCTAAGTATACATATTTTGATTTGCTCGCCAATTGTTTCAACTCAAGAATTGGTGGATTTTCGATAGAGGGTTTTTCGAGCTTACCTTCCTTACCTGAGTAGTCCAGTGGTTCAAAGTATGTACCTGGTCGATTGACTAGCCAATTTGCCTCTTCTGGTTGTTCCTCATCGACCGGTTCTTCATACTCCTCAGGTTCCTCTTGATCGGCAATGTGGTTGCCGAGGCAACTAAATTCCTCATCGAAGTTAAACTCGTCGTGGCATGAAGTAGTTGGCATTCTTCGGATCATCGGCATGCCTTAGTGTTTGGAACACATTTAGTTTTTACCGCTGGTCATTCACCCTCATTGTGAGTTCTCCTTTTCAACATCAATCAAAGTTCTCCCTGCCGCTAGGAATGGTCTCCCGAGAATGATAGGCGCATGCTCAATCCGCTTCACAATCCAAAACAATAAAGTCAGTGGGAAAAATAAATTTATCAACTTTTACCAGTATGTCCTCGATTTTTCCCTCCGGATGCACATAGGATCGGCTCGGCTAGCTGCAAAGATAACTATTGTAGGTCTTGCCTTCCCGATTCCTAGTTTCTGGAAAACCGATTTAGGCATCAAGTTTATGCTAGCCCCTAGGTCGCATAGTGCTTTCCCGACATAGTGATTTCCAATAGAACAGGGTATTGTGAAACTTCCGGGATCCTTCAACTTGGGCGGCATACGATTGTGCAACATTGCCATGTATCCCTCTGTCGCGGCCACTGTTTCAAACTCTCCTAGCCTTGTTCTCTTGGACACAATGTCTTTAAGAAACTTGGCATAGTTTGGCATTTGTTCAATTGCTTCCACCAATGGCAAGTTGATGTGGACTTGCTTTAGGATATCAAGAAACTTCTTGAATTGGTATTCTTGCTTTTGTCGCTTCAACCTTTGTGGGAATGGTGGTGGAAGTCGGATATCTTCGATCCTTTCATTGGTTTAAAATCTGATTGACGGTATTGCCAGGACATCTGGAGTTGCCGATGCGTTATCAACTGGGGTTGCCGAGGCATGTTTATTGCCGGTTGCCGCAGCAATTCCTGGTTCAGCATCTGAGGCTTTGCCGCTAGGTTCGTCTTGATCTTTTTGTGGAGTTTTGTTTGACGGGCGGGTTGGAACCTCTCTAAGTTGTTGGCCACTTCTAGTGGTGATCGCCTTACATTGCTCATGGCCAGTTCCTCTCGCGACTTCAGTATCGCTAGGTAAACCTCCTTGTGGTCTAGTGTTTAGATTTTGAGCAAACTGTCCGACTTGATTCTCCAATGATTTGATTGCCGCCTCTTGGTTTTGCAATCTCATCTCGGTCCTGTTAATAAAAGCATCAGTTCTTTTTATGAAATTGCTATTCTCAGCCATATAAGATTCAGTTTTCATCATAAAAGCATTTAGAGAATTTTTTCAAAAGAACTAGATGTCGTCGGTTGTTCTTTGCGGCATCTGTTGCCATGGCATATTCTCTTTGGAATCCCGATGCTTGTGCATTTTGATTGTTCTGGTTTAGAGCATTGTTGGGATTACTCCATGAAAAATTCGGTGCTTCTTCCAAGTTGGATTGTATGTATTTGACATCATGTTGTTGCTCGATTGTAATTCCCCATAGAAGCTAGATTCGGATTCTCGCATATATTTAGAAGAATTATGGTTATCGCCACATAACTCACAAAAAGAATCCATTACCTTGACTTCATGTGTGTTGTTTGGTTTTTGCATGTTCTGGACCATCTTGGTTAAAGCGCCAATTGTGCGAAATTGAATCGATGATCCTAGTTCATGTATTGTGGCTTAGCGTCTAACTCCTCCTCTTCTAGTAGATGGGAATTGATAATCATTCTTGGCCAGCCTGTTTAAAATTTGCATTGCTTCTTCCGGCGACTTATCTAGGAGTATGCCGTTTGCCGAGGCGTCTAGCATCATCCTTGTTGGTGTATTCACGGCGTTGTAAAACATTGTTACTTGAGTCCATACCGGGAATCCGTGTAAAGGGCATTTGTGTAGAAGTTCTCTATATCGCTCCCAAGCCTCGTACATGGATTCATCATCTGCCTGCCGAAAAGAAGTAATGTCGTTACGAAGCTTATCAGTCAAATTTGTAGGATTAAATCTAGCAAGGAAATCATGACAAAAATCAGTCCAAGATGCTATGGATCCGGCAGGAATGCTATTCAGCCATGCTTTCGCCCTATCCCTCGGTGAATAGGGAATAATCTTAATCGTAGGACATCGGGGTGACTCCGTGTATCTTGAACGAGTTGCAAATCTCGGGAAAGATTTCAGATGTTGTCGTGCATCTTGATTCTTTGAGCCGCCAAATTGACCTATTGTGTTGATCATATTAAACATTACCGGTTTCAACTCAAAGTGGTCGGCTTCAATTTCGGGTGCGACAACTCCCGGGTTAAGTCCATCAAGATCTTCTTCAAGATAGTCTCGAATAGTTCTGTTTCGTGCAAGAATCACTCCTCCTCCCGCTCGAACATATTGATTCATATTGCCGTCTTGATTTGCCATTGCTTCTCTTATCCTTCGTCTAAGTCTTTGTAAGGTTCGTTCGATTTACGGATCAAAGGGATATTCGGTGAAGTCGGTCTCGCCTGGTCATATACCAATGCAAAACCAAAGTTTGTTAGCCCTTTGAATTTTAAACAAGAAAAATAAAAAGAAAGTGCAAGAAAGTAAAAACAAAGTCGCTATTGCCAATCCCAACAACGGCGCCAAAAACTTGTTTGCGCGTAATAAGTGCTACGCAAATGTGCAAGTATACACGTCGCAAGTTATAGTATAAAGATATCGTCTCCACAGGATTGGTGCCACTTCAAGAATCTAGTTTCTTGCATTTGTAAAAAGTAAAAAACACAAGTGAAGGATTATAGAAGTTTTAACTAATATAGAAAGCAAATAAGTAAAAGAAAAGATGAATTCAATTGAGAGAGAATAGGCCAGGTTATCGTGAGTTGAGGTGTGATAGCTGATTGGATTGTCTTGGTAAAAGAGTGCGGGCAACTCGGTTTGCCGTGGCAACTTGCACGACGGGGTTGCCTTGGCAACTAATTGATGGTTGCTCGGGCGACTAGTTGGGCAACTACTTGGGCGATCGGGCAGCAACTTCAAGGTTCGGCGGAGCGTTCTTCAATGGTTTCTTCTTATCCCTAAGTTGAAACTCTAGCTACTTGTGCATGCCTTGATAATACATCCATGCGTGAATCAAGGGTGAACAACAACCAATCTTGCGCTCCTCTTAGCCGTTGAAATCCTTAACTTATTCCTGCCGGATTAATCTTCACCATCATTGGATTGCATAAAGATCATATTCATTCGTTTCTTGAATCTAACTCTCCGATATTAGATAAATGGATGAAATCACGAGATCCTCTCCCAATTCACTCACAAGCAATAATAAGAATCAAGAATGAATAAACCTTGAAATAGAAAAGTGCAAACTCGTATTACCTAAACAAAAACCAATAGTTTCTCACAACCACAAAACACAATAACCATAGCCAAGTAAATTTAGTTCATGGCTAGGTTCCAAAGAAACACAAGATAAACAATCCCTAGCATGAACCCAATCGAACAAGGAAGAAAAGATGAAGCTTGTCGAAAATCCCTTGCCCTAGATGCTTGCCGAAAATTCCCCCTTGCTTCCTCTCTTGGAGTTGTCGAAATTAACTCTTGCTCTCTCCCTTGGATTTGTCGAATTTCCTTGCTATTTATAGGGCTAGGCCAAAGTCCTTCTTTGAGGAGGAGTTTGAGTTGGAATTAAATTATCTTTAAAGAATATAATTCTTTATTATAATTTTATTCCTATTAGAACTTCTCCTATCTTCTTGGAATTTAATTCTTCTTTAATCTCTGCATGGCAATCAAATTCCTTTGGGCTTGGGCCTTGCTCCATGTCATCTTGGGCTTGTAAAGTTATGAATTTCGACATCCATATTGCTTTTGGTCTTTGTCGACAAATGCCATGGCAACTGGCTCGGCGTCTCCTTCATGCACTGCCCTGGCAACTAGCTCGGCATTGCTTTGGCAAGTGATCCTGCACATACACACACAAAAACACACCAAAGCAGCATCTATTTCCACAAAAATCACCAAGTTATGTAATCAAGCTCAACGATTGAAGGAAACGTGGATTAATGCATGAATGGCTAACTATGCAACTAATATGAGCCTAAGTCTAACAATAATATGAGTAAAAAGGGTAAGAAAAATAGTACTTTTGAACACTTATCACTAGCTCTTCGCCAAAATCTTAAAGATTAAATTAATTAAGAAAATCGGACGAAAATCCCCGATTACTTCCGAAATCTCATTCTTCGGAATCAGCACTATAAATGTCGAGTTCATACACCGTTGTAACTTATTCCTACTATAGAAATCCCACGACACATTCATTACATCGTCTTTAAGAATTTCTTATCACTTTTTAAAGAACTCAAAATTATATCCATCTGGACTTGGTGCCTTCACCCTATATTGGGGCTCGAACGATCAACCAAAATCCGCCAAGAGGGGGTGAATTGGATTTTTGCTTTGGTGGATGAAAAGCTAAGAAATAAAAAAGGGAAACAATGATTTATATTGGTTCGACTTCTAAATCAAGTCTACCTCCACTACCATAGCTATCCACACTAAGGATTTTCCACAAATTCACTAATTTATCTTTCATTTTTTCTACGCTCTAGGAGATAACCCTTACATCCCTTAAATATTATACCCCAAAGCTTTGAGAAACTCTCTTACAAAGAGAAAAAAAGGATCAAACAAGGAAAAGCCCTCTAGGCAAATGTGTTTGCAATTTAAGCGCTCACCAAACCCTAACACTTGAGCAAATTTAACAATTAAGCTCACAAGTGTGTTCTACAAAGAAATATGAAAAAATTGAGTACTAAAACACTTTCTCTAACATTGAATGTTGGTTGTAATGCCCCGGATTTGGACCTAGTGGTTTAGGCTGATTAGATGGTCCGATGGACCGAGTCAGAGATTCGAGTCAGATTCGAGATTAAAATCGGATTAAATATTTTTGAGTGAGAAAATATTTGGGAAAAATATATAAAAATCATTATTTAATATATGGATATTTTTGGTAAAGTCAATTTTGAAAAATAAAATTTGGAAATTGGACATTTTGGGCTAGTGACCAAAATGTAAAAATTGAAAACTGTTTTAGTGATTGTTTTGTACAAGGATCAAAACTTTGAATCTTTAAGGATCTATTTTACCTAAATGTTTTACCAGAGTTTTCTCTCAATTGTGTTTAATTTTAAAGGGGTTTTAATTAAAAGAAATAAACAAGAGTTAATTAAAAGATGTGGTTATTTTTCCTAAAAACACTTTTGAAGTAACTTTTCTCTAAAAAGACTTTTCTCTCAAAATCCTTCTAGGAAAAAAACTCTCTTTTTCATCAAAGAGCTGAGGTAATACTCTTGATTTCTTAAGTCTTTGATTTCTAATGGAATCCTTAATCTTGTTTTAAAAGTCTCATTGTTATCTTTTGTTTTTCAAGAGTAAAAACATCCAATTGAGAAGAAATTTACTCATTAGAGGTAAGGTTCATTATTCTCCTTTAATAAATGTTCTTTACTGACATTCCCAAGTTATTGATCCTTTATATATGTTTTCTAATGAGTTTTAATGATTTAATTATGGAAATTGGTTAAATCATGGTTTATTTGATATGATCATACGATTTTTGAATTGGATCAGTTTTGCTGAGTTTTTTTTTATAGATTTTAATCAAGATTTTGATTTTTTATAATGTTAATAGATTGATTTTAACATTGGAATTTTGAAGCTATGAGAATCTCTAATTTTCTAGGTTGCTAGTTATGTGTTTTGAGGAGTTATGGTGGGTTATTGCTTCTGGAGGTATAAGGATGATGTTAGGTTGTTTTTGTACAATGATTGAAGTTAATTGATAGATTAAACCTTTCGGTTTTGGTTGGGTATTGTGTGGATGATGTGTGATGGTATTTTTGATTGTTTTCAGATAACGATTGATGGTTTTAGTGAGGCGAAGTTGGGGAGTTGTGTTGCTGAGATTATGAATGCATGATGATGCATTAATCCACTATTGTTATGTGATTAAAATATGGGAGAGTGATCCTAAGGCTGTTGGTGAAGCTTCGGAGGCTTCGAAAGCTTGTTTTTGCATTGACAAATAAATCTTTGCATTGTCGGTGAGTGAGAACATAGATTTCAGCTTTGAAATGGTTTAAAGGTTGTATTGGGAGATTGAAATTAAGCTTGAAACGCTGGTTTAAAATTGAAATTAAGCTTGAAATGCTGGTTTAAACTCGAAAGTAAGTATAAAGCGATTTCTCATTCGGTCGTACTTTTATGAAATGAGTTTTACGCACTTGTTCTTAATTACATGGTACCTACTGTTCAAGCATATTTTTTAGTATGTTATATACTATTTTTGATCATGAAATGATGATGGATGCATGCGGTAAGTGATCCGTGTAAGTATGTGTTATACTTGTTAAAGCATGGTTTAATGCTTTGGAAAAATGATTTTGATTTGTTGCTTTAAAAACAGTGAGATAGATGGTTAATAATGAATTATATTGATAAGTGATATAGTTTAAAATGTTATCGGATATAGTTGGCTGGCCATAGGATTGATAGTGTACTATAAATGAGTCATCTCCAGTGTTGAGGGGTTTATGTGTACCGAATACTCCACCACGAGTACCCTAACAGTCGAGAGCTTATATGGTACCGAAAACTCCCGTTAGTGGATTATACTCTAACCGATGATTGGGGTTGGTGTCCCCAGGTTGTAAGTGGTACCATAATTCTGGTTGAGATGGCATGAAGTGTTGAGATGACACTTGTTGAATCCATGTATCTGATGTAATATTTTGGAAGGTGGAACTTGGTTTATAATCGCTTGAAAGCCAACATAATTGTTGGTGTATCATGTTGATGGATGTTAATGTATAATGTTGTTTTATACATGTTTCACTCTTACGCTTTACATATGGTTGTCATGTATGGGAAGGCTTAAATTGAGGGTTAGCAATGGGATTTGTTGTTGATCCATGATACATGTTGCATATGGTTTAATATGATGGTTTTAAAAGTGTTAAGTGCATGATTTTCAAGGCATGATATTTTATAAGATGATTGAAATGGTGATTTCAATGTGGTTTCGGAAAACGGTTTTAAAATGCATTGATGGTGTGTTGTTTGAGCACTCCTCACTAAGCCTTGTGTGCTTACGCTCCTTTTGTCCATCAATGTAGAGAATTAAAGTTTGCAAGGTAGAGTGTGGGCAAGGGACTACCAAGGACTTTGAATATTGAAAGTATAGTTTAGATCTAGACTTGTAGTAATAAAGGAAATGGAGGTTTCATTATTGATTTGGGAGGGTTTTGCTAAACTCCCTATTTGAGCATGTTTGTAATGTTGCTTTGGACTTGTAATTGGCCTCTTATGTTGGTTATTGGTTTTGGTTTGGTTTATAGGAAGCATGCCTCTAGATTATCTTTTGAAGCATAATGCCATGACTTGATGAGGATTTTGTGATGATATGATAAGTTTTGATCCTTAGTGTTGTTGAGGATGTGTTTATGGCATGTTAGAATGCATTTGAATAATTGAAAGCATGAAAAACCAGCAAATTGGGATATTTCAGGTCCAAGCCTTTTGATACGCGTACCCCTGTACCGAAACGAGTATGCACAAATTGCACTAGCATTTCGGTATGCGGGTTAGTGTTTTGGTACGAGCCTTTGTTTTTTGGCTAGTTGTCCGATACGTGAAGGGGTATTTTGATACGGTTTTGAGATACTAGAATTTGGGGATTTTGAAATGGACAAGCGTGCCGAAACACTTATACACGTATCGGTACGGATGGCAGTTAAGTTGGTTTAAGTGAAGTCTGATGTTTTGGTTTTCCTCTATTTTGGTCCATGGTTTTTATGTATGCAATTACATGAGTTTGAATGATCTTCTTGAGCTGAAATTCGACGTGCAGGCATGAAACTTGACTAATTAATGAACGATAACTTTAAAGTGTGTTATGTCCCTGTGATTTTCTGTAATCGCAATTTGGCCCCTAAATTGAAATCGAGTACAATTAAATGTTGATTCGACGCCCGATTGAGTTGAGTTTTCACTCGCTGCCAGAATGCACACCATAGGTTAATATGTTGCATTTAGATAAGATAAAAAGGAAAAAATGGACACAATTTAAGTTAATCTTTACGAGTTTGTTTTTGCAAACCCCTTGTAGCTCGCTCGGTTCGGTCTTGAGACTAGGCCGGGTCAAGGGAGTTACATTTGGTGGTATCAAAGTTAGGTTTGCGATAAGTGAGATGATGTTATGATTATTGAAATGTTATAATGGGTTGATTTATGTTGTTTGCTATGCATGGTGATTGTAATATGCATGTTGGTTGCTATATACCATGTTGGGGTATGTTTTGGGGATAAATTGCCTTTTTACTACAATTTGAAATATTTTTAATTGAAATGGAAGTCTTGGAAACTTGCTTAAGGCTGGCTTCATTATTTTCTTTTGGTGTTTTATCATGCCTTAGATATTTTTGTACGATGGTATCGAGGAGAGAGTTGTGATCTAGTACGATTATTGCTGTCGTTGGGTAGGGAAATCAGGAGGATGTTGTACCTCCTGGAGGGTTGTCGTCCCCTCTGCCTATTCTACCTGAGAATGTAGAACAAATACCACATGTGCTAGCTGGGCTAGTGGTGGATGATATGGCACCTTTGATACATGCGATGAATGGAGCTTTTCAGGCTGTTGTTGTTGGAGCGCATGTGCCTGCGCTAGCTGTTGGGCAAACGGGGTTGCCGTTGGAATACCTTTGTAGTTCGAGAGGAGTTGAGTACAGAGGGTTGGTACCTGAGGCATCCGAGGCGTGGATGGTCAGTACTATTCAAATTTTGGATCAGATGGGGTGTAATGACACTTGTAAGTTGGGATGTGTTGTATCCCTATTACAAGGTAACTCTTATAGTTGGTGGACAACTGTAACTATGGGTGATGTGGATTGGGAGTTTTCCAAGCTGCTTTTAAGAAGAATTATTTGGGAGTTAGATACTTGGATGAAAAAAACGCGAGTTCATGGTCTTGGTTTATGGCAGTATGTATATGGCTGAGTATGCGGTTCAGTTTATTCGGTTGAGCCAATATGCTCCTGAGTTGGTACCGGATGAGAGGCATCACTGTGATCAATTTTGTTACGAATTGGTACATTATGTAAAGATATACACGTTGGCTTCTAACTACACCAATTTTGACGTGTTGGTTACACCAGTGAAGGACATTGAGCAGAACCTGAGTTTATCAGTTCGTGTGGGAGGTTCTAGCTCAAGCAAAAGATATACGGACTCCAGCTTTGGTGGTGGTCAGTTTACGAAGCATCGTGATAAGAGGTATCGCTTGGATTCAAGGCAGGGTGGAGGTAGTGCTGGGCATGGACCCCATGGTCAGGGTACCCAGGCTAAATTAACATTTAATACCTATTGGGTATGTGGATTGCATGATCACATGAGGCGAGACTGTCTGTGTTTTGCACGTAAATGATAGGCTCCTGCAGCTGTTGTTGCTAAATCTTGTTGGAGTTATGGATCGAGAGATCATCAGAGACGTGATTTTTCATTATTGGCTGGTGGTGGACAAGCCAGGGCACCTGCGACTGCACCACAGAGGGGTCGTGGTCATGGCCAAGGAATGTTTCAGCGTACGGACAAGGGTCTGAGGATGGTGGCTCATACCGTTGCTATCCAACCTGAGGGTGGTGGTCTTGTGAGGGTGTACGCACATCGCAAGGGATGTAATGACACCAATGTGATTGCAGGTACATTTACTTTGCAATCTTTGCCATTGTTTTCTCTGGTTGATTCTGGTTTTATGCATTCATATACCTTGCGTGATCATGCGTATTTGCTTAATATACCTATTGAGGTGTTAAATGTGGGAATGCAAGTAACTAATTATTTCGGTGAAACGGTTGTTACAAGAAAATTGTTTAGGAGATGTCCTTTGATTATTCAAGGTCACGTGTTTGCGGTTGATTTGATGGAGTTGTCGTTTCACGGTTTTGATGTAATCTTTAGTATGGATTGGTTGTCTGAACATAGAACTATGGTTGATTTTGAATCCAAGAGAGTTGCCTTGAAACTAGTTGATGATTACGAGGTAGTAATTGTGAGTGAGAATGTTAAGTTCTTATCCAATGTTGTTTCGGCTCTAGAAGCGAGCCGCTTGATAGATTCTGTATGTCAGGCATTCTTAGCCTATGTTATGAATTCAAGATCAAAAGAGTTGCGTGTTCCGAACTTACATACGGTATGTGAGTTTTCTGGTGTTTTTTTGGAGGAGTTACCGGGTTTGCCATCGGATAGAGAGGTTGAATTTGGCATCGAGTTGTATGCGAATACAGCTCCAGTGTCTATTGCTCCCTATGGTATGGCTCCAAAGGAGTTGAAGAAGTAACTTTAGGAGTTGCTTGATCGAGGGTTTATTAGGCCTAGTGTTTCGCCGTAGGGTGCACCGATTTTGTTTGTGAAAAAGAAGGATGGCACGATGTAGATGTACATTGATTATCGGTAACTAAACAAGTTGACGATTAAGAATAAGTATCTTTTACCACGGATTGATGATTTGTTCGATTAGTTTAAAGGTACATCAATGTTCTATAAGATTGATTTGAGGTCTAGGTATTATCAGTTGAAGGTGAAGGATGTGGATGTGCCTAAGACTACTTTTCATACGAGGTACGGATATTACGAGTTCTTGGTGATGCCATTTGGTTTGACTAATGCCCCTACTACATTCATGGACATGATGAATCGGGTGTTCTATGAGTTTTTGGAACAATTTGTGGTCGTGTTTATTGATGATATTCTTGTGTACTCTCGTACCGAGGAGGATTATGATAGACATTTACGGATTGTGCTTTAAGCGTTGTTGGATAATTAGTTGTGTGCCAAGTTGAGAAATTGTGAATTTTGGCTTAGGGAGGTTGTTTTCCTTGGGCATGTTGTGTCGGCCGATAGAATTCGGGTTGATCCACACAAGATTGAAGCGGTGATAGGTTGGAAATCAACTAAGTCAGTGCTAGAGGTTTGTAGTTTCCTTGGGTTTGCTGGTTATTACTTTAAGTTTGTGGATGGTTTCTCGAGGATCGCTGCACCTTTAACTAAGTTGTTGCAAAAGAATGTCTGTTTTTAGTGGATGGAGGATAGACAGTGAGCTTTCAAAAATTTGAAGGAAGCTTTGATGCAGGCTCCTATCTTGATTCAACTTGAATCGGGTAAGGAGTTTGTTGTTTATAGCGATGCATCATATGTAGGTTTGGGTTGTGTGTTGATGTGGGAAGGAAAGGTTGTGGCTTATGCATCTAGGCAATTGAAGGTGCACAAGCATAATTATCTTACTCATGATCTTGAACTTGTCGCGGTTGTGTTTGCATTGAAAATTTGGAGACATTATCTCTATGGTGAGAAGTGTGTGGTGTTTATAGATCATAAGATTTTGAAGTACTTGATGACTCAAAAGGATTTGAATTTTAGGCAATGTAGATGGTTGGAGTTGCTTAAGGATTATGATTTGACGATTGAGTATCATCAGGGAGAGGCTAATGTTGTACCTGATGCTTTGAGTAGGAAGGTTGAAGTGGAGTTGGGGGCAATGTTTGCACGGTTAAGTGTGACGCAGAATGGAGGCTTGTTGGCTGAGTTGCAAGTAAAGTCGTCTTTGTCATAGTTAATTAAAGAAAATCAACCTTATGGTGATGCGTTGGTACCACATGCTAAGGATATCATGGATGAGAATCCGATAGATTTTCATTTTAATGATGATAAGGTGTTATGTTTTAAAGATCGGATAGTGGTGCCTAGTGACGATGAGTTAAGACGTATCATTTTGACCGAGGCGCATGTTATTCCTTTGCTATGCATCCTGGTAGTACTAAGATGTATTAAGGCTTGAAAGGAGAGTACTATTGGGTTGGTTTAAAGAAAGATATGGCTGATTTTGTTGATAGATGCATAGTGTGTCAGCGTGTTGAGGCTGAGCATTAGTTTCTTTCCAGATTGTTGCAACCGTTAGGGATACTGGAGTGGAAGTGAGAGAGAATCACCATGGATTTTGTGTCTGGATAGTCGTTGACACCCACTAAAAAAGATTCCATATGGGTGATTGTTGATCAGTTTACGAAGTGTGCACATTTTGTGCCAATGCATATGACGTATACTTTGGATAAGTTGGTGGATTTGTATATTGTCGATATTGTGGGTTTGCATGGTGTGCCTAAGTCTATAGTGTTGGATATAGATCTGCGGTTTACAACAAGGGTTTGGGAGTGTTTGCATCAAGCTTTGGCTACACGGTTGAGTTTCAGTACTTTGTATCATCCTCAGACGGATGGTTAGTTTGAACGTGTGATCCAGGTTTTGGAGGATATATTAAGATGTTGTATTATTGAGTTCCAAGGAACCTGGGAGAAACACTTGCCTTTGGTGAAGTGTGCTTATAACAACGGTTATCAGGCTAGTATACAAATGACACCTTATAAAGCCTTGTATGGTAGGATGTGTCGTACGCCTTTGTGTTCGGCTGAGGCGGGGGGGAAAGTATATTTCCTTGCCAGATGTGTTAAAGGATACGGATGAGAAAGTGAAACTCATTTGTGATTGCTTGAAAGCGGCTTCAGATTGTCAGAAATCCTATGCGGATTTGAAACGTATAGAGATTGAATATGCGGTTGGTGACCGCGTGCTCTTGAAAGTGTCACCTTGGAAGAAGGTGATGCGGTTTAGACGTAAGGGTAAGCTTAGTCCGAGGTTTATTGGACAATATGAGGTTGTGGAGCGTGTTAGTCCTGTGGTTTATCGTTTGAGGTTACCTCCTGAGTTGGAGAGGATTCATGATGTGTTTCATGTATCGATGTTGCGGAGGTATCTGTCGGATCAATCGCATGTTATGCCAATGGAGGATATTAAGTTGCATATGGATTTGTCATATGATGAGGAAGTGGAAGAGATCATTGACTCTAGCAATAACTTTATTCATCGTAAGACGATTAAACTTGTGAAGGTGTTGTCGCGATATCGTGGAGTTGAGGAGGCTACGTGGGAAAGCAAAGCGGACATGCTGAAACAATTTCCACATTTGTTTGCTTCAGGTAAAATTTTAAGGATGAAATTTCTTAATTGGGGGAAATTTGTAACACCCCGGTTTTGGGCATAGTGGTTTATAGGCTAATTAGACGGTCTGGTGGACCGGGTTAGAGATTCGAGCCGGATTTGGGATTAAAATTGGATTAAATATTTTTGAGTGAGAAAATGTTTGGGAAAATATCTAAAAAATATTATTTAATATATGGATATTTTTGGTAAAGTCAATTTTGAAAAATGCAATTTGGAAATTGGACATTTTGGGCTAGTGACCAAAATGTAAAAATTGAAAACTATTTTAGTGTTATTTTGTAAAAGGGTCAACACTTTGAATCTATAAGGAGCTATTTTACCTAAATCTTTTATCTGAGTTTTCTCCCAATTGTGATTAATTTTAAAGGGGTTTTAATTAAAAGAATTAAAGAGGAGTTAATTAAAAGAGGTAGTTGTTTTTCCTAAAAACACTTTTGACGTAACTTCTCTCTAGAAGACTTTTCTCTAAAAATCCTTCCAGCCAAACACTCTCTTTTTCATTAAAAAGCTGAGGTAATACTCTTGATTTCTTAAGTCTTCGATTTCTAATGGAATCCATAATCTTGATTTACAAAATCTCATTGTTATCTTTTGTTTTTCAAGAGTAAAAACATCCAATTGAGAGGACATTCACTCATTAGAGGTAAGTTTCGTTCTTCTCCTCTAATGAATGGTTCTTTACTGACATTCTCAAGTTATTGATCCTTCATATATGTTTTCTAATGAGTTTTAATGATTTAATTATGGAAAATTGGTTAAATCATGGTTTAATTGATATGATCATACGATTTTTGAATTATATCTGTTTTGCTGAGTTCTTGATTGATTTTAATCAAGATTTTGATGTTTTAGAATGTTAACAGATTGATTTTAATTTTTGAATCCCGAAGCTATGTGAATTTTTAATTTTTTAGGTTGCTAGTTATGTGTTTTGAGGAGTTGTAGTGGGTTATTGTTGCTGGAGGTATAAGTGTTAGAGTATGCCCAAAGACAAACCATAAGATGATTGTAAATGACATTTGTTTTTACTTTGTTCATTCATAAAGAGGCATTGTCATTATTATTTTCAGTTACAATTCTGCGTGCATAAATAAACTGAATCATAATAAAGTCCTTAGAATAATATTATTTTTCTTAATGTTCTTAGTCCAGTATTATTGTGGGAATGGACAACAATAATGCATTAAGACTAACATGTAGTTGATTGATTACAAAGTGTTGTCATTAACATGGAGATGTCAAAATCAATATATAAGTATGTGCTAGAGAACGACATACTGGACTGACCAACTATGAGCATGTTTCTTGGATTATTATGTGACAGTCACAACATTGCTCATAGTGATTGTCGCGACCATTTTTAAACCGTTGTGTGAAAATAGCCTGGCGATTAGTTCTCTTTTGAAATTAGGGTTTTTTTCCATTTTAATTCATTTAATCTTGAAAATCAGGGTTTTATATTTTAAATCAAATTTCCCTTTTATTTATTCTTGAAAATCAATTTGGAGTCGCCACCGGTCACTTTGGTAGACCGGACACCATAAAAACAACCAGAGATTCATTTCTTTAAAATTAGGGTTCAGGAGTCGATTACGTGTGTCGATACCTTTTTAATTTCACGTGGCATTTCAAACAGTAAGTTAAATTTAATTCAATCCTTAATCGTTAATTGAATTTTCATTCCAAATGGAGATATCATTTTGTAAGAAAATACATTTTTAAACGAATATAAGTTTTGAAACATCAAATTACTTTAGGATACTTCAATCCATATTCAAAAATATATTTCAACACAAAAGGTTTTCTATGCATGTCTATTTATTTTCTTGTCAATTTTAAGTTCTAACTAAATAGATCTCTAATTAATTAAATTGATTAAAGAATCTATGAATATTATTGAATTTAGGGGTTTATGTGATAATGCCCAATTGCTTGAGCACTATCCATATTAAGCCCTAAATCAACAATATTCCTATTTATTTAATGATTCTAATTATTTAAACCTAATTCTAATTCAACTTCAATTTAATTAACTATGTGTGATTACATGTTCTAAGTTCAAATGAAATATTAAATGTTCTACTAAAAATCCCTTGCTTAACATCTCATTACAATGAGACACTAACCAACTTAGGACTTTAAAGTTTCTATTTAATAATTATTTATTTTCTAAAATGATCTCACCTATTTGAATTATTTAATTTAGCTAAAGAACCTAGATTTAAATGCTCTAAACAATTAATTCTCTAAGGCATTTGATTATCTAAACAATTATACTATATGCTCTAATTCAAATCATGCAACATACAACAATTAAACAATTAAATAAAAGCTGAAAAGAGGACCAAATTGAATTTAATTGAAAGCAAGGGAGCCAATTTACAAAGGTTTAGTGACCGAAATGAAATGTTTACAAAAAGAAGCCAAAACTGTGAGAAGTAATAAGTAGGGCGCAAACACTTTTTTGACCCGACCTGTGAACCGCGGACTCACCCAAACCCGGTGCCCAAAATGACACCATTTTGATTCACTATAAAAGACCCTATTCGGGCTAACTCACTCATTTCTAACCAAGCCTCTCTCTCTCTCTCTACCCAATCTCACTCTCAAAACTCTTTGAAAAAAACACTTCAAACCCAGAAAAATCCTCACTTTTAGATCAAAATCCTCATTTTTGTTTAGTGTTCATCATCGTTCTTAATGAATGTGATGAACATTAAAACTTCTGGCAACATTTTGCCTCAAGCTCCACCGCTTGATCTTCCTCGGCTGTTTGTCGGCCACTCTCAGCCGTTCACCAGCCACTGCACCTAAACTCTAGCCATCGTTCTCCTCTGGTCGGCCACTGCGAGGCGATTTTTAGTCGCCAATTGAAACCCTAAAAAATCCATTTTTTCTAATTTTCACCTAAAAAACCTAGATCTAATCCCAGTTCTTCAGAACCACCCCTCTTCCTAGGCCAAAGCTACCTACCCGTAACCACCTCTTCAACTCCACCGTTTCGTAAACCACTATGACCATCACAAATAAGATTCCCGACCACCTTCTCGCTTTTATTATTTTTCCGTTTCTGTTTTCTTTTATATTTTCCTAAATCTAATGTTTTTCCATGTGTCTTTTGCATAAAATGAAAAGAGGGGAGGAAATATACCTGCGATGATGGTGATAGGTTTGATACACGGAAGCCAGTGCTTTTCCAACATTTGTTTGTGTTCCCAACGGTGGTTCAAACTCCCTATGGTGGTTCAACTTCCCGGTGATGTTTCAGTTTCTGGCGATTCGGCTGCAGGCGGTCGTTCATGCTCCTAGTGTTTCAGCTTCAGGTGGCCGTTCGTCTCCAGTAGCTTAGTTCTGGTGACTCTTCCTCTTCTCAGTGTCGGTTCAGCTCTCGAGGGGTAAAGCTCTCTCTTCTTTTATTATTTTTTTAATTATGGTAATTATTAGTGGGTAATTATTTCTAACATTCTCTCTCTTAGGGTTTTTATAAATGATGCATGCGCTGACATCATGGGAGGGTTTGATCCATGTGAAGGGTAATGGACCAACCAAAGATCGCCACGTGTCCTATCTTGGGCGGGAATTTTGGGCTATATGAACATTTTGTGTTTCTTTAACTGTCTATGTGTGCTTGTTGGGTGAAAATGAGCGGGAAGAACTATTGGAACTGAAAAAATGGGCCTTTTAATTTGTATCTTAGGCCTTTGGGATTGTAAAAGGGATTTATATATGTAAATGGATATTGGATTATTTTTTGGATATTTTGGACCTCTTTTATTTATTTATTTCGGATTTATTTATATAGTATATAGGGGTACCCGAGTAAAAATTGGGTATTACAACTGTCCCTCTTTGCTCATTGCTGTGGAACAGGAATAGGGCAAAGACTAAAAAGACTCGAATTTGACCCGAACCATCTAACCACTGAAGGTTGAAGTTGTTCTTCTAATTATGAAATTCTTCAATCTTCTGCCAAACCATAGAGTCTGAAGCTATTCTTATTATTATGAAATTCTTCATCTTCTAAGGTTTGGAATTACTCTTTAAAATTCTTCATTTTCTGAGGTTTGAAGATGTTCTTCTTATTATGAAATTCTTCAATCTTCTGCCAAACCATAGAGTCTAAAGCTGTTTTTCTTATTATGAAATTCTTCGTCTTCTAAGGTTTGGAATTACTCTTTAAAATTCTTCATTTTACAAGGTTTGAAGTTGTTCTTTTTATTATGAAATTCTTTATTCCTCACTCTTTTGCTGGTTCATCTCTCCGTAAAAGCGTCGAATAAGCAAGCTCTTTTCATTAGTAACTTCCTCGTTCTTCAAAAGGGTGAACTCTTCTCATTAGAAGCTCTTCTTTCTTCATTGGGCGAGTTCTTCTCATTAGGAGCTCTTGGGGGAACTCTTCTCATTAAGAGTTCTGGGTGAGTTCTTCTCATTAGGAACTCTGAATTCTTTGTTAGGAATGCCGATTCACCTCCTCCTCTAGGGGGAAAACCGAACTTGAAGTGCTGAGATCTTTAGAGTCACTATTTTTCTGTCTATGGTTTTTTGACTTTTCAATCTGAAACTCGCATCAGATCTCTTATTTTCACTTCCTCTATTGACCAATCTCTCTTTATGCTTGGAACGTCATATAACAACTTGGGTATATCATTAAGAAACTTCAAGTGCTTTAACAAGAAACTCTAAAACTTTTGAACAATTAAATTGTGCATCTTCCTCATTTGAGCCCAAAGTTGATATTTTCCGTGCTTCTATCCTGGTAACATGAACCATTTTTGTTTTTCTTTCTCTTTTCCCTTTTTTCCTCTTTTTCTCTTTTTTTGAAGCCGAGGTCCCAAAAGATTAATATCTTTGTCAATACCATGCCCCCACTATCTTACCGCTACGACATTCAAAAAGTTCTCATCATTTCCAAAGGTGCCAGCCTGAAGGACTTAAAATCATGCCCGAAGGACTTACTAATGACCCGAAAGATTTAAAATTGAAATGCACTTCCTTTCCTGTGCAAACAATCAAACATCACTCCCGAAGGCGATGGCCCGAAGGACTTAACATCATGCCCGAAGGACTTACTGATGACCCAAAGGATTTATAATTGTAATGCGCTTCCTTTCATATGCAAACAATCAAACATCACTCCTGAAGGTGATGGCCCGAAGGACTTAACATCATGCCTGAAGGACTTACTGATAAACCGATGGATTTAGAATTGTAATGCACTTTTTTACTGGGCAAACAATCACATCACTCTCAAAGGTGATGGCCTGAAGGACTTAACATCATGCCTGAAGGACTTACTAATGACCCGAAGGATTTAGAATTGTAATGCACTTCCTTTCCTGTGCAAACAATCACATCACTTTCGAAGGTGATGGCCCGAAGGATTTTGGATTACAATGCACTATCTGTCTTGTACATACAATCAGAAAATCTTGCTGAAATCCGCCTATGCAAACGAACTGGTAAACTTTGTTGAAATCTACCTCTTCAAATGGATTAAAAACTTTGTTATAATCCACCTCTTCAAGTGGATTGAAAACTTTGTCGAAATCAGCCTCTTCAAATGGGTTGATGTCTTTGCAATTCTTTGCTGGATCTTCTTCCCAAATCTTGAAGCTGTAGATTAAAATCTAGCTCATTTCTTGCTGAATCTTGTAAATTCCTGCAAAAATGTATTAAAATGCTTTGAATGCATGTGTTAGTATGCTCTTATCTTATGGATGCCTAACTATATATGATGCATGAATTGTAACAACTGAGGACCACTCGGATGAGTTCTAATCTTCTTTGTTTCTCCACTGGGCTTTCTACTTCTATTGCAATGGTACCTCATCTCTTGAGATTATTCTTATCGGATCCTGCTTAACTTGATCTTCTTGAGATTTTCCTTTGCACCTTATTTCTTGATATTCTTCTTATCAAATATTGCTTAACTTGATCTTCGTGCATTTTGTCTTAAGCTTTTATTGTCTTCTTGTTCCGACAAACTTTACCCCAGAATTTTATTCTTAGGCTCCTCTTCTTCTTGAATTGATTTTGAAGTCGAAGTCTTTTAGGTTTTGCATCCTTTCTTGTCTATTCTGATTTGAATTGTTATGCACCATGATGCCCCACTAGTCTCTTTATTTCTTGCCTCATCATGTTGAATTTGTCCCACTTTCATCATTTAGGGCGATTAGATGTCTCAAGTCCTTATACTTTCTTCAAGTCCTCGAAATTTTATCGAGTTCATTCTTTAATTTTAAAGGTCAGCCAAAACTCTATGGTAGAAACTTGTTAAATCCCTGAACTATCTGATATATGCATTCGTGTCATTGTCTTTGCGATGACCCCTGATGGGTGATTTCTCTTTTGACCAGAAAACTGTCGAACAGATGAACGTTTCATACTCAGCCATATCTTTAACATGTCAGATTGATCATTTGCATCCTCGATCTTGTATTCTGAATTTTATCTCTGAAGCAATACAAGGAAATCTTTTTGTTTTGAAAAAAATGTTAGTTTTTTATTAGCATTTCAATGAGAGATACCTTGCAAGACCTGAAAAAACCAGGGTCTTAATATAGAGAGAAAAAATAGAATAGGATGCCCTGGATATCAAGTGCAAGAGCGTCTTAGACTCAACCTTCCCATAGGTAGCATAACTCACGAATGTTGCGATGATGTCTCAAGTTATGAAATTTCTTCCAAATCACTTGGTTCATACCCAATGATTACTGTGTTGCTTGATCCAGTCAGAAACAACTTCTTTTCTGTTCTCTTCATTCTTTTTCCATTCATAAATATGTTCAAGCTTTCCGAACTTGTTTAACCAGTAGAGTGCAAAAATATCATTCTATGAATAAAATTCTATTAGAGTATGTGTGTGCTTTTGACTGTTATTAGCTATTATTATATATTATTATACACATGTCTTCAAAGATACATCGCTGACGCTTGGGTATTGGACAGGTGGAGCATAGCTCCTTATTAGATTTGTCGACTTTCCCCTACGGCTCCATCAGGATGCTCCGAGACTTATTTATTCAATAGTTCATTACCTCACTCTTTTTCTTTTCTTTTCTCTTTTTCTCATTTTTCTTCTTTCTTTTTTCTTTTCTTTTTTTTTCTTTTTCTTTCCTTTTTCTTTCCCTTTTCTTTTATTTTTCCTTTCTTTTTTTTTCACCTTTTCTCTTTTCTCTCATTTTTTTCCTTTTTTTCTTTCTCACTCTTATTGTGTTTTTTAGGGTATAGAAGGTTACGCTTAGAACTTCAATTTCAAGCAACTCTACTTGGTTAAAATTGTCTAGTCCACTTCATTGTTTATGAATTTCAAAGATTTCTCATCGAACATCATTAAAGGTGTAGTAATCTGCCTTTTCTTGCTTTGCTGACCTGTAGACTGAGGAATAAATTTCACTTCATTGTCTTCACAACATCCAATCATTCTTTGTACCAAAATCAATATCGCATCTTGTAATTGGCATCCAGGGGCCTACAAGGGAAAGAATAGATATACATATATTCATGAATTTCAAAACATCCTTCCATTGAAATGAAAACCAACAAACATGACATGTGCCCTTAGAAAATGATCTCTACTACTTTCGGGTTAGGAGTAGCAGGATTATTTCCATGTATTATTTCAGAAATAATCCTTGTGGATTGTAACTACAAGATGCAAAAAATATGGTTAAGACAAAATTTTCAAAATTCCAGACAGTCTTGAAAGCATTCATTCTGGCCTTCCGATTTTTTAGTTGGTATAGCAACTTACCCATTTCTTGCCATTGTTGAACTAGTTCCGGTGTCAAGATTCCATTACTGACTAGCTTCTTAATTTATTCCATTAAGGGTCTACACTTCTTGGTGGCGTGTCCCAGTGCTCCCATGTGAAAGTTACAAATATTGTCTGGATCATAGCTATGGGCAGGTGGCTTTGGCATTACCTTCATTGGCCTTGGAGTGATATGCTATCCTTCAACAAGGTGAGGAAATAAGTTTGAAATTGATACTCCAAAGATATCCAGATTTGCACTTGCTCGAGGAGTTTTCCATGGTCATTCTGATGAATTAGCTGGCATTCTTCTTTTGTGACTCTGCGAACTTTGAACATTACATTCATTCACCTCTTTCTCTTGCTTCATTTTCTAATCAACATGGTCTTCAAACCTTGATTCAATTTTCCCTTGTCGTATCCCCGTTTTTATTGCTTCTCCAATCATCATAAGATCGTTGAAACTGCCCCTTGAGTTTGGAAGCATTCTCTCGAAGAAAGGAAATGGAAGGGTTTGTCGAAATATGAGAGATATCTCATCTTCTATCATAGGAGGTTGTACATGGGCTACTATTCCTCGACATCTCAATGCATAGTCTTTAAAGATTTCATTGACCTTCATACTCACGTTCTGCAGAAAATGGCAATATGGAGCCAAGTCTATAACATACTTGTATTGCCCTAAAAATGCTTTGGCCAAATCAACCCATGATCGATTATGCTCTCGAGTTAATCGGTTGTACCACACTACTGTAGGCCCAACCAGGCTATCATGAAAATAATGGATCGGCAATTTATCATCATCCAAATGTCCTTCCATTTTTCTACAGAACATTGCCAAGTGGATTTTAGGACAGTTAGAACCGTCATATTTCTCAAAACTAGGAACCTTGAACTCAAGCAGAATAACCAGATCAAGGACTAAGCAGAATTTTCTTGCATCAAATAGGGGATCACCAACGTCTTCTCTTACCTTAATCTCTTCATCAAGTCTTGTAGATCTATCTTTTAACTTTTCGATTTTTGATCCTGGAATAATAGGTTTCACAAAATATATTCCTACATTCGGGTTGGATGCCCCAAGGTAACATGGTGTAGTGTGGTTCTTCGCATTTTGTTGAGGCTTGGCCATCCATTCTGATAACCCTTCCCGAGCTTGTTCGGTTCCTTCCACGTCTTCATCTATGATAACAAATTCCAGACTTTCACTAATTCCCAGATTGCTCTTATCGAAAACCTTGACTACTTCAGATCATGAATGTTAATGCAATGCTATTGAAATATAATTTTATGTTAATAAATATGGAATGAATGAATGCATAAGGTATTGATTCTAAAATTGATTGTCATAGAACAATTTTCATTGAAGTAAAAGGATTCAATACATCAGATATCAGATACTACAAATATTGGTGAGCTCTAACTCCAGCTTCCTAACTTTCTCTAAGAGCCAAGTCAGCTTCCCTCCGTGATCTAATGTTGGATCAATGTTCTAACTCAGTGTCATTGCTAAATCAACTAGGTATACCACTTGTTGAGCCACTTCTCGTGCTTGAGTAATAATATCTTTCATGTCATTGTCTCTCTCACGTATATTCATTCTCAATCTCTGAGATTGGACATGCCGCTTCACCTTACTTTCTTGACAGTCTTTCTTAACATCATCAACAAGATCTTTGTACATCAACGTAAGATCGAGGTATTCATCTACTTTCTTCTTTAGTGCTTTATTTTTAGCTTGACTGTCATTCAGCTTGATAACAGTATCCTCGTACATCTGCATATACATTTTTACCATCACACGTTTAGCTTTGCTAACCCTTAAATTGTCCATGACGGCATTATGTTGTATTTCCATTGCCTGTAAATCACGCAAGAGCATGTTGATTTGATTTTCATTTGTCTTATAGTTATTTTCCAATATTCGGCTTCACGCTTCAGCTTCTTAATTCTTTTCTTTGACTGTTCCATAGTCATACCCAAACTAGCATTCTTGAGCATCGAACGAAGTTCTTGATGATCAAGTTGCAAACTTTTCAACTCCTCATTCAAATCATCTCCTCTTTCTTTAATTTGATTCTTTGAATCTCATATTCGAACTGACGCCCCTTTCCCTGAGTATTTTTATTTCGAGTCTCCCATTCAACCGCTAAATCAATCTGACTTTCAGTTTCAAATTTCCATTTTTCATGCTCCTAAAGAACTTGGACTCAGCGTTTGAAGGCGGTACAATTTTCAATAGAATGTCCTTGAGTTCCATCATGAAATTCACAATGAACCTTGGCGCCATACCATTTTGGATACGGAGGTTGCAAAGGTGCAACAAATTGTGGGGTCACCAACCTGGCTTTCAATAATTGAGGATATAGTTCTTTGTATGAAATAGGGATGGGTCAAAATGAAATTTGTGATCTCTTGTTTTTTGCCAATCTGCTGAAGGGGTACTGAAGTTCGAACCTTGTCTCGGACACTTGATTAACTCTGCTGGACTTGAATTTTCTTTCATTTTTGCATCTCTAGGTGTTTTATTAATTTTTAGGCTTTTAGAGAATTTGGGCTTTCCATCCTCAAACTCAATAGGCCTACCCTGATAAGATTTTCAGCCTTGTTCTTCAAAACCTCAAAATCCTCGGTAGTGTGATCTGAAATTCCTTGGTGGTAATCACATACTGCATTGTTGTTATAACCTCCCAAATAAAAAAACTCTTTGGGCTTAGACCAGACTGGGCTCACAAATATCTTTTCTATCAAAAGCGGAAGCAAATTTGTATATGTCATCGGGATTGAATTAAAAGACACTTCATTTCCTTCCACTCGGGCTTCTTCCGGTCCCATCATTACCTTCTTGGAATTTGACCCATTTGCACCTCCTGTTGGTTTACTTATACAAATTTTAACAATGCCCGGACCTGGTCGTTTATACATGTTTTGGTTTTTGTTCGATTCTTTCGGCTCCGTATGCCCCTTTTCTTTGGTCATAGCTGTCATCATGGTAATCATTTCAACCATTTGTCTTTTCAGTTCTTGCATCTCATTTTTGTCACAATCAACACTAATACAATCGAATGTATGACACTTGGATGAACTACCCTTCATTTCTTTCGTGACTTGTCCCGAACACGGCCTCATATTTGTAGTCTTCTCTATCAGATTACGATTCCCCTTATCTCTCATGATCGCCTTCTAATGATAACCATTTTTTAATCAATACCTCTATGTAATGAAGATGCGTTGTGATAAGTGTTCAAAAGTACTATTTTTCTTACCCTTTTTACTCATATTATTGTTAGACTTAGGCTCATATTAGTTGCATAATTAGCCATTCATGCATTAATCCATGTTTCCTTCCAACGTTGAGCTTGATTACATAACTTGGTAGTTTTTGTGGGAAAAGATGCTGCTTTGGTGTGCTTTGTGTGTATGTGCAGGATCACATGCCAAAGCAAGGCTAGAGCTAGTTTCCAGGGCAATACATGAAGGAGACGCCGAGCTAGTTGCCAGGGCAATGCATGAAGGAGACGCCGAGCCAGTTGCCATGGCAATTGTCGACAAGAGCAAATGTGATATGGTAGTCTAAATTGATGACTAGACAAGCCCAAGATGACGTGGAACAAAGCCCAAACCCAAAGGAATTTGATTTCCATGCAGAGATTAAAGAAGAATTAAATTCCAAGAAGATAGGAGAAGTTCTAGTAGGAATATAATTATAATAAAGAATTATATTCTTTAAAGATAATTTAATTCCAACTTAACTTCCTCCTCAAAGAAGGACTTTGGCCTAGCCCTATAAATAAGATGGAGATTTCGACAATCCATATAGAGAGCAAGAGAGGGGAATTTCGACAACTCCAAGGAGGGCAAGAGGAGAGAATTTTCGACAAGCATCTAGGGCAAGGAGGATTTCGACAAGCCTCCTTCTTCATCCTTTTCTTTCTTGTTCGATTAGGTTCATGCTAGGGATTATTTATCTTGTGTTTCTTTGGAACCTAGCCATGAACTAAATCTACTTGGCTATGGTTATTGTGTTTTGTGGTTGTGAGAAACTATTGGTTTTTGTTTAGGTAATAAGAGTTTGCACTTTTCTATTCAAGGTTTATTCATTCTTGGTTCTTATTCTTGTTTGCGAGTGAATTGGGAGAGGATCTCGTGATTTCATCTATTTATCTAATATCGGGAGAGTTAGATTCAAGAAACGAATGAATATGATCTTTATTCAATCTATTGATGGTGAAGATTAATCCGGCTTAGGAATAAGTTAAGGATTTTAACGGCTAAGAGGAGCACAGGATTGGTTGTTGTTCACCCTTGATTCACGCAGGGATGTATTATCAAGGCATGCACAAGTAGCTAGAGTTTCGACTTAGGGATAAGAAGAAACCATTGAAGAACGCTCTGCCGAACCTTGAAGATTGCTGCCCAGACGCCCTAGTAGTTGCCCAGGCAACCATCGATTAGTTGCCAAGGCAACCCCGTTACAGCAAGTTGCCACGGCAACCGAGTTGCCGTGCACTCTTTTACCAAGACGATCCAATCGGCTATCACACCTCAACTCACGATAACCTGGCCTATCTCTCTCTCATTTGATCTCATTTATTCTTTTACTTTATTGCCTTCTAGTTTAGTTATTAGATAAACTTCTATAATCTTCTATTTGTGTTTTTACTTTTTACAGTGCAAGAGACTAGATTCTTGAAGTGGCACCAATCCCTGTGGAGACGATATCTTTTATACTATAACTTGCAACGTGTATACTTGCACAATTGCGTAGCACTTATTACGCGCAACAACAAGTTTTGGCGCCGTCGGGATTGGCAATAGCGACTTTGTTTTTATTTTCTTGTACTTTCTTTTTACTTTTCTTGTTTAAAATTCAAAGGGCTAACAAACTTTGGTTTTGCATTGGTATATGACAGGCGAGACCGACTACACCGAATATCCCTTTGATCCGTAAATCGAACGAACCTTACAAAGACTTAGACGAAGGATAAGAGTAGCAATGGCTAATCAAGACGGCAATATGAATCAAGATGTTCTAGCAGGAGGAGGAGTGATTCTTGCACGAAACAGAACTATTCGAGACTATCTTGAAGAAGATCTTGATGGACTTAATCTAGGAATTGTCGCTCCTGAAATTGAAGCCGACCACTTTGAGTTGAAACCGGTAATGTTTAATATGATCAACACAATAGTTCAATTTGGCGGCTCAGCAACTGAAGATGCACGGCAACATCTGAAATCTTTCCTCAAGATTTGCAACTCGTTCAAAATACACGGAGTCACCCCCGATGTCTTACGATTAAGATTATTCCCTATTCACCGAGAGGATAGGCGAAAGCATGGTTGAATAGCATTCTGCCGGATCAATAGCATCTTGGACTGATCTTTGTCGTGATTTCCTTGCTAGATTTAATCCTACAAATTTGTGATAAGCCAGAACGACATTACTTATTTTCGGTGAGCGGATGATGAATCCATGTACGAGGCTTGGGAGCGATATAGAGAACTTCTACACAAATGCCCCCTACATGGATTCCCGGTGTGGACTCAAGTAACAATGTTTTACAACGCCGTGAATACACCAACAAGGATGATGCTAGATGCCTCGGCAAACGACATACTCCTAGATAAGTCGCCGGAGGAAGCAATGCAAATTTTAAACAGGCTGGCCAAGAATGATTATCAATTCCCATCTACTAGAAGAGGAGGAGTTAGATGCCAAGCCACAATACATGAACTAGGATCATCAGATTCAATTTCGGCACAATTGGCCACTTTAACCAAGATGGTCTAGAACATGCAAAAACCAAACAACACACATGAAGTCAAGGTAATGGATTCTTTTTGTGAGTTATGTGGTGATAACCATAATTCTTCTGAATGTATGCAAAATCCGGAATCCAGCTTCTATGTGGGGAATTACAATCGGAACAACAATGTGATGTCCAATACATACAATCCAGCTTGGAAGAAGCACCCAAATTTTTCATGGAGTAATCCCAACAATGCTCTAAACTAGAACAATCAGAATGCACAAGCATCGAGATTCCAGCAGAATATGCCACGACAACAGTTGTCGAAGCAACAACCGACAACATCTAGTTCTTTGGAAAATTCTCTAAATGCTTTTATGATGAAAAATGAATCTTATATGGCTGAGAATAGTAACTTCATAAAAAGAACTGATGCTTTTATTAACAGGACCGAGATGAGATTGCAAAACCAAGAGGCGGCAATCAAATCATTAGAAAATCAAGTCGGACAGTTTGTTCAAAATCTGAATACTAGACCGCAAGGAGGTTTACCTAGCGATACTGAAGTTGCAAGAGGAACTGGCCATGAGCAATGTAAGGCGATCACCACTAGAAGTGGCCAACAACTTAGAGAGGCTCAAACCCGCTCATCAAACAAAACTCCACAAAAAGATCAAGACGAACCTAGCGGCAAAGCCTCAGATACTGAACCAGGAATTGCCTCGGCAACCGGCAATAAGCATGCCTCGGCAACCGACGATAAAGACGCCTCGGCAACTTGCGATAAGCATGCCTCGGCAACCCCAGTTGATAACGCCTCGGCAACTCTAGTTGTCCCAGCAATGCCGTCAATCAGGTTTCAAACCAATGAAATGATCGAAGATATCCGACTTCCACCACCATTCCCACAAAGTTTGAAGCGACAAAAGCAAGAATACCAATTCAAGAAGTTTCTTGATATCCTAAAGCAAGTCCACATCAACTTGCCATTGGTGGAAGCAATTGAACAAATGCCAAACTATGCCAAGTTTCTTAAAGACATTGTGTCCAAGAGAACAAGGCTAGGAGAGTTTGAAATAGTTGTCGCAACAAAGGGATGCATGGCAATGTTGCAAAATCGTATGCCACCCAAGTTGAAGGATCCCGGAAGTTTCACAATACCCTGTTCCATTGGAAATCACTATGTCGGGAAAGCATTATGTGACCTTGGGGCTAGCATAAACTTGATGCCTAAATCGGTTTTCCAGAAACTAGGAATCGGGAAGGCAAGACCTACAACAATTATGCTGCAGCTAGCCGATAGATCCTATGTGCATCCAGAGGGAAAAATCGAGGACATACTGGTAAAAGTTGATAAATTTATTTTTCCCGCTGACTTTATTGTTTTGGATTGTGAAGCAGATGTGCATGCACCCATCATTCTCGGGAGACCATTCCTAGCAACAGGGAGAACCTTGATCGATGTTGAAAAAGGAAAACTCACGATGAGGGTGAATGACCTGCAAGTTAAACTAAATGTGTTTCAAACACTAAGGCATGTCGATGATCCAGAAGAATGCCAACTTCTTCATGCCAAGGCAGAGTTTAACTTCGATGAGGAATTTAGTTGCCTCGGCAACTACATTGTCGATCAAGAGGAACCTGAGGAGTATGAAGAATCGGTCGTTGAGGAACAACAAGAAGAGGCAAATTGGCTAGTCAATCGACCAGGTACATACTTTGAACCACTGGATTACTCAGGTAAGGAAGGTAAGCTCGAAAAACCCTCTATTGAACAACCACCGATTCTTGAGTTGAAACAATTTCCAGAGCAACTAAAATATGCATACTTAGGAACCGATAATACGTTGCCTGTAATTATTTCTTCTAAGTTACAGCCTGAGCAGGAAAAGAAGTTGATCAAGATGTTGAAGCTACACAAAAAGGCAATAGGGTAGACAATTGCCGACTTGAAGGGAATTAGCCTGGCAGTGTGCATGCACAAGATTTTGTTGGAAGATGGTCACAAACCTTCAATTGAGGCCCAGAGGAGACTGAATCATGCCATGAAAGGGGTTGTAATGAAATAAATCATCAAGTGGCTTGACGCCGGTATTATATACCCTATCTCTGATAGTACATGGGTAAGTCCGGTCAATGCGTACCGAAAAAGGGAGGTATAACGGTGGTAAGTAATGAAAACAATAAACTCATTCCAACCAGGACTGTGACCGGTTGGAGGGTTTTTATGGATTCTCGAAAGCTAAACAAAACCACCAGGAAAGATCACTTCCCATTACCCTTTATTGATCAAATGCTTGACCATCTTACAGGTAAACCCTTTTATTGTTTTCTTGATGGTTATTCAGGTTACAATCAAATTGCCATAGCACCAGAAGATCAAGAAAAGACAACCTTCACATGCCATACGATACCTATGCCTTCCGAAGGATGCCGTTCGGATTGTGTAACGCCCCGGCAACCTTCCAAAGATGCATGATGGCGCTCTTTTCAGACATGGTCGAAGACTTCCTTGAGATCTTCATGGATGATTTTTCTGTCTTTGGTAATGACTTCGACAGCTGTCTCGGCAATTTAGAGAAGGTGTTGGCAAGATGTGAAGAAACTGATTTAGTCCTCAATTGGGAGAAATGCCATTTTATGGTAGATGAAGGAATAGTGCTTGGCCACAAGATTTCATCCAAGGGAATTGAAGTAGACAAAGCCAAGGTGGACGTGATCGAGAGATTACCTCCACCAAGTTCGGTTAAAGGAATTCGAAGCTTTCTTGGACATGCAGGTTTTTATAGGAGGTTCATTCATAATTTTCTAAAATCACTAAACCCTTGTGCAATTTGCTTGAACAGGATAAAGTCTTCGATTTTGATGATTCTTGCACCCAAGCATTCGAAACCCTAAAGAAAAAGCTTGCCTCAGCACCCATTGTCGTTCCACCAGATTGGACGCTACCTTTTAAGCTCATGTGTGATGCAAGTGATTTCGCGGTAGGAGCAGTCCTAGGCCAACGCACAGGTAAGACCTTCCATGTGATATACTACGCTAGTAAAACTCTTAATAGTGCTCAAGTGAATTACACAACAACGGAGAAAGAGTTACTAGCTGTAGTTTTCGCATTTGACAAGTTTCGATCCTATTTGATTGGTACAAAGGTAATTGTTCATACGGACCATTCGGCAATCAAATATCTATTTGTTAAAAAGGATGCCAAACCTCGTTTGATTCGTTGGATATTACTTTTACAAGAATTTGATATTGAAATTAAGGACAGGAAAGGAACAGAAAATCAAGTGGCCGATCACTTATCACGTTTGGAACGCAATAGGGAGGTGGACATGGATCTAGAGATATGCGATGCATTCCCGGATGAACAACTTTTAGCTGCCTTGGCAACCATGGACGCGCATGCCTCGGCAACCATGGACGCGCATGCCTCGGCAACCCTCGGCAATACCCTGGTACGCGGATTTAGTTAATTTCCTTGTTTGTGGTATTTTACCTTATGGCATTACTCACCAAGGGAAGAAGCAGTTCCGCCATGATGCTAAGCATTACTTTTGGGACGAGCCTCTTTTGTTTAAACAATGTGCAGATCAGGTTATACGTCGATGTGTCCCTGAAAAAGAGCAACAGAATGTACTCCGGCAATGCCATTCTTCACCCTATGGAGGAAATTTTGGAGGAACTCGTACCGCGGCCAAGGTTTTGCAATCTGGTTTGTATTGGCCAACATTGTACAAAGATGCCCAAGACTTTTACAAGCAATGTGATCGTTGCCAGAGGACGGGCAATATCTCTAGACGACATGAGATGCTGCTCCAGAACATCATCGAGGTGGAATTGTTCGATGTATGGGGGATCAATTTTATGGGACCTTTCCCATCTTCATTCGGCAACCTCTACATTCTACTTGCCGTCGACTATGTGTCGAAATGGGTAGAGGCAGCTGCAGTTCCCAACAACGATTCCAAGACCGTGCAACGATTCTTGCAGAAAAACATATTTACACGGTTTGGGATGCCGAGAGCAATTATCAGTGACGAAGGCAAGCATTTTGACAATAGACTAATTGCCAAGATGTTGCAATGCTTCGGCATATCACACAAGATCGCCACGGCATATCACCCACAAACCAACGGGCAAACAGAAATTTCCAACCGGGAATTGAAGGGTATACTCGAAAAAGTTGTAAATCCCTCTAGGAAGGATTGGTCATTAAGACTAGATGACGCACTTTGGGCATATCGCACTGCATTCAAAACACCCTTAGGTATGTCCCCCTTCCGACTTGTCTATGGCAAAACATGCCATCTACCGGTGGAAATCGAACATAAGGCATACTAGGCAATCAAGACCATGAATATGGATTGGGAAAATGCCGGACAAAAGCGTTTGTTGGACCTCAACGAGATAGAAGAATTCCGTGCACTCGCCTATAACAATGCACGAATCTATAAGGAGAAAACAAAGCAATGGCATGACAAAAAACTATTGCCACGGCAATTCACGCCAGGGCAACTAGTTCTCCTATTCAATTCTCGGCTAAAACTTTTCCCGGGAAAGCTGAAATCAAGATGGTCGGGACCATTCGAAGTTGTCAAACCATTCTCCCATGGTGCCGTGATAATCAAGTCCATCTCTGACAACCATGAATTCAAAGTTAATGGACAAAGATTGAAGCACTACAATGGTGCCCATGTGGAACGTAACAAGGAAATGGTCAACTTAGGAGATGCATGAGCATGCTCTCCCTTTTGATATTTTTATTTTTATTTATTTATTTTTATTTTTATTTTCGATTAATTATTTATTTTATTTTTTTCGAATTTTTTATTTTTTATATATTTTTGATTATTATTAATTTTCTTTAGGATAGTTTTTTTTTTATTTAAGTTTAAGAATCCTATTACACATCTTTATTTATTTTCTTTATTAGTTTATCTTTAATTGTAATCCTTATTTGATTTGTCTTTGAATTGTAAAAAAATTCAAGATAAAGAGGAATTTTAATCCAAATAGGAAAACATCTTCAACAAGGAAACTAATGGGCTGAATCTAAGGCTTATATAAAGCCTCCAATTCACCCTAATCACAACCCCTTGTCGTCAACTTCTCCCTCACCCTAAACCCCTTTTCATTTTCCCCTAATCCCACCCACCTATCTTTTCTATAAAACCCATCACCCTTAACCTATTCCTACTTTCTATCTTGCAACTTTTTGGTTTCTTTTCTTTGTTTTTACAAAACTCACAACCAAGATCATCCATGGCATCCAAGATTAAATTTTTAGTTCATCCAAGTTCCTCCAAAGAACCAAGATACAAGAAGTTTGCTACACCGGTGGTTCAAGAAAGATTTCAATCCAAGTTTGAAAGCCGGAAGATTCATGAAGAACAAGGCTTTGAATACTCCAACTCTCATCAAGATTTCGGCCTTGAACCATTCATCTTCGAGAGGATTGCGCATCAAAAGTGGCAAATCTTTTGCCATCAACCGGAACTGGTTAACATCTCATGGGTAAGAGAATTCTATGCTCACTCACCTAACCCGGATAATCCTTATGTTTTTGTTCGTGACAAGGCCATACTCATAAGTCCCGAAAACATCAAAACCTTTTACGGGCTTTACATTGAGAAGGACGAGCATCAAGCCTTCGTTGATCAAATCACTCCCAAGCAACTCGACAAGGTGCTTCAAGAACTCACTCAACCGGGAACTCATTGGAACGACGGTAAATACAAGGGCACGGTAAATCGCCTTCGGCTTAAACCTGAGGCAAAACTATGGAATAAGTTTGTTAAAACTTCTTTAATGCCCACCACACACAATACTACCGTTGATATACCACGTCTTTTGCTCATACATTCTATTTTGCATAATCGCATCATTAACATTGGAAAAATTATTTGCGATGAGATTTTTGTATGCAGCTCAAAAGATAAGGGTTCTCTTTTCTTCCCTTGCTTAATTTCTAATCTTTGCAAGGAGATGTATGTCCCAAGTGAGTCCACCGATGAAAAGGCCCTACCCAAGTCTGGTTGGAATCAAGCACTAATCTGAAAGCTAATGGGAGAGGCACCGGGAGATTCTTCAAGGCCTCCAATTGCCACGACAACTCCTGCCGCCCCGGCAATCCAAAATGCCCAAGCACCTAACGCCCGGGCAACTCGGCCATCAACCCCGGGACACTTTGAAGCACTTTTGCACCCATTGGCAAGCCACCTAAGGCAAATTGAAGACCGGCAACTAATGTTCATGCGATACATGAAGGAGCACAACAATGCCATCACCCAAGTCATCCTAGAAAAGTACCCGGACAATTGCGTGTCGTTCCCAATCTTTCCTGCCGAGATCCTTGCCCCGGCAACCAACGAAACAGTCACCACGGCAACCGCAACAGATGATGTCGCGGCAACCTATATCGTACACACACAAGCTGATGCCACGGCAACCAACCCTGAAGATACCACGGCAACCAAAGCTAAAGACATCCCAGCAACCACTGCAAAAGACAAAGGTAAAACACCTATGCCCGAATCAACTCCTACGGAATTATTTTCTGATTTTTCAGATTCAGAGGAGTCCTCCATTGAACCAACAAAGACCGCACCAATGGAATCCTCCAAGCGAAAAGCCAATGACATTGATGAAGAGGACGATGAGGACAACCCCGTACGAGGATCGATTCCACCACCGGCAACAAGAAAACAACCATCGCGTTCAAGAAAGAGAATCAAGACACCGACCAAAAGGAAACTAATCATCTATGATGACGAACTCTCGGAGTAAGTCCTCGTATGCATTTTTTTCTCGTTATTTTTATTTTTCTTTCATGCATGCATTGAGGACAATGCCTCACTCGAGTTTGGGGGGAATTGTTATTAGTAGTTACCATGTTTAGTTACATTCATCTTAAGTATTACATTTAGGATACATAAATTGCTTGCCATGCCTTTAATTGGAACAAGAATTGCTTAGATTTGATGAATATCCGATGATGACTTTGCCAATGCACTTAATTGATAGAATTTTTATTCTAGGATAACCATGGAAAAACTTAGAATGTTACTATGATGCTAAATTTGATGAAACACTGTTGTGGTTTGATTGATTTAAGGAATTCTAGTGAACTTAGGTTGATAATTAACAAATTAGGGGATTAGAATAAAAGTTGGATGAATGCTAGAGGTGCCCGAAATTGGCTCTAGCATGTGCTAAAAAAATTGATCACTAGAGGTGCCCGAAAACTGGCTCTAGTATGTGTTAAAAAATTGATAGCTAGAGGTGCCCGAAACCGGCTCTAGTCGAATAAATTAACTTAGAAAACTAAAAACAAAACACTAGAGGTGCCCAAAACTAGCTCTAGTTAAAACATGTTAAAAAGAACCCAATAAAGTAATTTGAAAACTTATTGTTTGCATAGAATCCGAAAAATCAACTTGCACACAACTCCGCACACACTCACAAGCATTATAGTTTGATTCCGAGTAACTCCTCAGTTTTCTAAAAAATAAAAAGCCAATCATACTTTGTGCCCCGGTTCAGAGAATTGAAATCAAGTTCAAAGCTAAGTTTGTGAAAATTAAAGTCTTGGCAGGTAATTATGAGTTTGCATTGCTTGAGGATAAGCAATAGTTCGAGTTTGGGGGCGTGATAAGTGTTCAAAAGTACTATTTTTCTTACCCTTTTTACTCATATTATTGTTAGACTTAGGCTCATATTAGTTGCATAATTAGCCATTCATGCATTAATCCATGTTTCCTTCCAACGTTGAGCTTGATTACATAACTTGGTAGTTTTTGTGGGAAAAGATGCTGCTTTGGTGTGTTTTGTGTGTATGTGCAGGATCACTTGCCAAAGCAAGGCTAGAGCTAGTTGCCAGGGCAATGCATGAAGGAGACGCCGAGCTAGTTGCCAGGGCAATGCATGAAGGAGACGCCGAGCAAGTTTCCATGGCAATTGTCGACAAGAGCAAAGGTGATATGGTAGTCGAAATTGATGACTAGACAAGCCCAAGATGACGTGGAGCAAAGCCCAAACCCAAAGGAATTTGATTTCCATGCAGAGATTAAAGAAGAATTAAATTCCAAGAATATAGGAGAAGTTCTAGTAGGAATATAATTATAATAAAGAATTATATTCTTTAAAGATAATTTAATTCCAACTTAACTTCCTCCTCAAAGAAGGACTTTGGCCTAGCCCTATAAATAAGATGGAGATTTCGACAATCCATATAGAGAGCAAGAAAGGGGAATTTCGACAACTCCAAGGAGGGCAAGAGGAGAGAATTTTCAACAAGCATCTAGGGCAAGGAGGATTTCGACAAGCCTCCTCCTTCATCCTTTTCTTTCTTGTTCGATTGGGTTCATGCTAGGGATTATTTATCTTGTGTTTCTTTGGATCCTAGCCATGAACTAAATCTACTTGGCTATGGTTATTGTGTTTTGTGGTTGTGAGAAACTATTGGTTTTTGTTTAGGTAATAAGAGTTTGCACTTTTCTATTCCAGGTTTAATCATTCTTGGTTCTTATTCTTGTTTGCGAGTGAATTGGGAGAGGATCTCGTGATTTCATCTATTTATCTAATATCGGGAGAGTTAGATTCAAGAAATGAATGAATATGATCTTTATTCAATCTATTGATGGTGAAGATTAAACCGGCTTAGGAATAAGTTAAGGATTTCAACGGCTAAGAGGAGCGCAAGATTGGTTGTTGTTCACCCTTGATCACGCAGGGATGTATTATCAAGGCATGCACAAGTAGCTAGAGTTTTGACTTAGGGATAAGAAGAAACCATTGAAGAACGCTCTGCTGAACCTTGAAGATTTCTGCCCAGACGCCCTAGTAGTTGCCCAGGCAACCATCGATTAGTTGCCAAGGCAACCCCTTTGTGCAAGTTGCCACGGCAACTGAGTTGCCCGTGGACTCTTTTACCAAGACGATTCAATCGGCTATCACACCTCAACTCACGATAACCTGGCCTATCTCTCTCTCATTTGATCTCATTTATTCTTTTACTTTATTGCCTTCTAGTTTAGTTATTAGATAAACTCCTATAATCTTCTATTTGTGTTTTTACTTTTTACAGTGCAAGAGACTAGATTCTTGAAGTGGCACCAATCCCTGTGGAGACGATATCTTTTATACTATAACTTGCAACGTGTATACTTGCACAATTGCGTAGCACTTATTACGCGCAACACGTTGCAAAAATGCAAAACAAAAACAAAAAAAAAGAAACGGGTCAGTATGGTAAATTAATTATATAAGCAAAAGTTAAATTGCTAATTAATAAAATAATTTATAATAAGCCAAAAATAACCAGAAAAGAATATTTAAAGCGGCAGCACCTTATCCTAAGTCCCTATCTGGCTCTAGCGGGGTAGACTTCTAGGTTATAGAATGTGGGCTTTGTTCTAGACTCTGGGTACCCGAACTATCGTTACTGTCTACTACGACAACAAGACATCGATTCGGGAGTATACGACCCCTTCTGTTGGAGGCGTAAACCTCACGTTTCATTAGGTTGATATACAGGAAGAAAGACAAAATTCGGAACTCAGAGGTGGAGAGCCTCATGTTAGATCATGTCTCGCTCCCACTTAAAGGTGAAAAGCCTAGATAGAGGGTTTATGCATGAATAACATATATATCATACACAAAAGCTACCCCCATTCTTTCTAAAAATTCATCCAATAATTATTGGAGAAATTAAATTCAAATTATTGTTTGAAATTCTAAAATGCCACGTGAAATTAATTAATTAGGCCTGACTCTCAATTTATGTAAGTCCCTAGCGGAATCGCCAAGCTGCCACGACCATTTTTAAATTGTTGTGTGAAAATAGCCTGGCGATTAGTTCTTTTTTGAAATCATGATTTTTGTCCTTTTTAATTCATTTAATCTTGAAAATTAGGGTTTTATATTTTAAATTGAATTTCCCTTTTATTTATTCTTGAAAATTAATTTGGAGTTGCCACCGGTCACTTTGGTAGACCGAAAACCATAAAAACAACCAGAGATTCATTTCTTTAAAATTAGGGTTCGGGAGTCAGTTACGTGTAGGGAAGGATTAGCACCCCCACAAATGCTCGTTATCGGTACCTTTTTAATTTCACGTGGCATTTTGGCATTTCGAACAGAAGTTTAAATTTAATTCAATCCTTAATCGTTAATTGAATTTTCATTCCAAATGGAGATATCCTTTTGTAAGAAAATACATTTTTAAACGAATATAAGTTTTGAAACATCCAGTTACTTTAGGATACTTCAATTCATATTCAAAAATGTATTTCAACACGAATGGTTTTCTATGCATGTCCATTTATTTTCTTGTCAATTTTAAGTTCTAACTAAATAGATCTCTAATTAATTAAATTGATTAAAGAATCTATGAATATTATCGAATTTAGGGGTTTATGTGATAATACCCAATTGCTTGAGCACTATCCATATTAAGCCCTAAATTAACAATATTCCTATTTATTTAGTGATTCTAATTATTTAAACCTAATCCTCATTCAATTTCAATTTAATTAACTATGTGTGATTATATGTTCTAAGTTCAAATGAAATATTAAATGTTATGCTAAAAAAACCCTTGCTTAACATCTCATTACAATGAGACACTAACCAACTTAGAACTTTAAAGTTTCCATTTAATAATCATTTAGTTTCTAAAATGATCTCACATATTTGAATTATTTAATTTAATTAAAAACCAATATTTAAAGGCTCTAAACAATTAATTTTCTAAGTCATTTGGTTATCTAAACAGTTACACTATATGCTCTAATTCAAAGCACGCAACAAACAACAATTAAACAATTAAATAAAAGTAGAAAAAGAGACCAAATTGAATTTAATTGAAAGCAAGAGAGCCAATTTACAAAGGTTTAGTGACCGAAATGAAATGTTTACAAAAAAGAAGCCAAAACTGTGAGAAATAAAAAGTAGGGCGCGAACACTTTTTTGACCCGACTCATGAACCGCGGACTCACCCAAACCCGGTGCCCAAAACGGCACCGTTTGACTCACTATAAAAGACCCTACTCGGGCTAACTCGCTCATTTCTAACCGAGCCTCTCTCTCTACCCAATCTCACTCCCAAAACTTTCTGAAAACAAACACTTCAAACCTAGAAAAACCCCTCACTTTTAGATCAAAATCCTCCTTTTTTGTTTAGTGTTCATCATCGTTCTTAATGAACGTGATGAACAATAAAACTTCCGGCAATATTTCACCTCAAGCTCCCCCGCTTGATCTTCCTCGGTCGTTTGTCGGCCATTCTCAGCCGTTCACCGGCCGTCCCGAGGCAATTTTTGGTTACCGGCCAGAACCCTAAAAAATCCCAATTTTTCTGATTTTTCACCTTAAAAACCTAGATCTAATCTCGGTTCGTCAAAACCACCCCTCTTCCCCGGCCAAAGCTACCTACTCGTAACCACCTCTTCAACTCCACTATTTTGTGAACCACTCCGACCATCGCAGATAAGATTCCCGACCACCTTTCTCTTCTATTATTTTTCTGTTTCTATTTTTTTTTATATTTTCCTAAATTTGATGTTTTTGCATGTATCTTTTGCAGAAAATGAAAAGAGTGGAGGAAATATACCTCTGATGATGGTGACGGGGTTCGACTTCTTGGCGATGTTTTGGTTTCTAGCGATTCAGCTTTAGGGGACCGTTCGTGCTCCCAGTGTTTCAGCTTCAGGTGGCCATTCGTCTTTGTTAGCTCAGTTTTGGCGACTCTTCCTCTTCTTTGTGTTGGTTCAGCTCTCTCTCTCTCTCTTCTTTTATTATTTTTTAATTATAGTAATATTTCTGACATTCTCTCTCTTGGGGTTTTATAGATGATGCAGGCGCTGACATCATGTAAGGTTTTGATCAATGTAAAGGGCAATGGACCAACCAAAGATCGCCACGTGTCCTATCTTGGGCGGGAATTTTGGGCTATCTAAACATTTTGTCTTTCTTTAACTGTATATGTGTGCTTGTTGGGTGAAAATGAGCGGGAAAAGCTATTGGAACTGAAAAATGGGCCTTTTAATTTGTATCTTGGGCCTTTGGGGTTGTAAAAGGGATTTATATATGTAAATGGACATTGGATTACTTTGTGGATATTTTGGACCCCTTTTATTTATTTATTTGGAATTTATTTATATAGTATATATGGGTACTCAGGTAAAAATCGGGTATTACAGTGATAACTACATATATGATTCTCATACTTCAGATCATCATTATTTCAACATCGTGAGTGACATATTTTGATACAGTCAAACATGTGTCGTAACTAACTACTCTATAAAGACTAGGAAAAAGCATTAAGGCTCTTTGATCAAATCGAGGAGGAGAATACTTAAGCTTAGAGTTTGGTGACCTTCTTAAGGAATGTTGGATTGTCTCACACCTCATGGTACTCCACAATGGAATGGAGTTTTCGAAAAGAAGAAATCGAACACTGTTAGACATGGTTCGATAAATGATGAGTCACGCTGATCTTCTGGTTTCTTTTTGGGTATATGCACTAAAAAATATCTGCTTTCACACAAAATGGTGTTCCATCTAAATCAGTTCAAAAGACACCATATGAGATATGGACTGGGAAACGTCATAGTATGTCTTTAATGAAAACTTGGAGATGTGAAGCTTATGTTAAACATAAGATGTCTATAAAGCTCGAACCTAGATCTCATAAATCTAATTTTTGTGGGTTATCCTAAAGAAACTAAAGGATGTTATTTCTTCAATCCTACCGAGAAAAAAGTGTTTGTTGCTAAAACATGAATCTTCCTAGAAAGATAATTTGTTCTCAGAAAGGAAGTGAGAGAAATATTAAACTCAATGAAATTTGAGATCAACCACATATCATTGAACAAGAGATTGAACAACAACAAGTTCCACAAGTTGTTAAGGAACATTCAACAGTTTTGGAAACACAACCACTGCGGAGATCTTTGAGAGAATACAATATGACTGAGAAATATGGATTTCTTGTCACATTGCATGGTGATGTTCCCTTCATGGATCAAGATGAGCCTAGGACTTATCAAGAAGCAGTGATGGGCCCAGACTTTGAGAAATTGCTGGAGGCCATGAAATTTGAGATGGATTCCATGTCAAAAAACCAAGTTTGGACCTTGGTTGACCCACCTCTATGGTTAAGCCCATAGGATGCAAATGGGTTTTCAAAAAGAAAACCGACATGGATGGTAATGCACAAACATACAAAGTGCAATTAATCGCTAAGGGTTTTGGTCAAACTCATGGTATAGACTATGATGAAACCTTTTTACTTGTTGTTATGTTTAAATCCATCCGAATCTTACTTGCGATAGCTACATTTTATGAATATGAGATAAGGCAAATGGATGTTAAAACCCCTTTCCTTAATGGAAAACTAGATGAGGATGTGTACATGAAACAACCTAAAGGTATTTTCGATCCAAAAGATGCCAAAAAATATGCAAGCTACAAAGGTTCATTTATGGATTGAAACAAGCTTCTCGATGTTAGAATCTTCATTGTAACGATGCAATCAAAGAGTTTGATTTTATAAAAACTGAAGATGAGTCATGTGTTTTCAAGAAAATTAGTGGGAGCACTGTCATATTCTTGGTACTGTATGTGGATGACATATTGATAATAGAAAATGACATATCTAGCTTACAGTCTATGAAAACTTGGTTAGGAAAAATGTTTTTCCATGAAAGACTTGGGTGAGGCAACATACAGATTAGGAGTCAAGATCTATAGAGATAGATCGAGATGACTGCTAGGACTGTGTCAAAATACATACATAGAAGAAGTACTGAATAGATTCAGTATGGAAGAATCCAAAAGGGGGTTCTTACCTGTGAGACATGAAATTTCACTCTCGAAGGAAATGTATCCTTCAACACCTCAAGAAAGAGAGTGAATAAGTAAGATTCCATATGCTTCAGCAATTGGATCTATCATGTATGTCATGCTATGTACTCGTCCAAATGTATCATACGCTTTAAGTATGACAAGTCGATACCAGGTAGATCTCGGTGAAGGTCATTGGGTCGCAGTTAAAAACATCCTTAAGTACGTAAGAAGAACTAAGGATACATTCCTTATATAAGAATGTGAGGAAGAGCTAAGTATAAAAGGTTATACTTATGTCAGCTTTCAAACCGATAAGGATGATTCACGATCGCAATCGGGTTTAGTGTTCCGCCTTAATGGACGCACTGTGAGCTGGAAAGGTTCAAAGAAAGATACAGTAGCTAATTCTACAATAAAAGCTGAGTATATTGTAGCTTGTGATGTTGCAAAATAGGGTGTTAAGATCAAGAAGTTCATATCTGGACCAGGGGTTGTGCCAAGCATTTTGAATGCTATAGATCTACGTTGTGATAACAACAGAGCCATCGCACAAGAAAAAGAACCCAGATCTCAACAACGATCTAAACACATACTTAGGCGTTACCATCTCATTCGATAAATTATAGATCAAAGAGGTGTGGAAATATGTATAGTACCAACAGATGATAATATTGTTGATCCACTGACAAAGCCTCTGACGCAGCAGAAGCATGATCATCACACTAAGTCACTTGGTATTAGATACATGAGTGATTGGTCTTAGTGCTAGTGGGAGATTGTTAGAGTATGCACAAAGACCAATCATAAGATGATTGTAAATGACATTTATTTTTACCTTGTTCATTCATAAAGAGGCATTGCCAATATTATTTTCAGTTACAATTCTACGTGCATAAATAAACTGAATTATAATAAAGTCCTTAGAATAATATGATTATTCTTAAATGTTCTTAGTTGAGTATTATTGTGAGAATGGACAACAATAATGCATTAAGACTAATATGTAGTTGATTGATGACAAAGTGTTGTCATTGACATGGAGATGTCAAAATCAATACATAAGTATGTGTTAGAGAACGACATACTAGACTGACCCGCTATGAGCATGTTTCTTGGATTATTATGTGATAGTCACAACATTGCTCATAGTGATAACTACATGTATGATCCTCATACTTGAGATCATCATTATTTCAACATCGTGAGTTACATATTTTGATACAGTCAAATGTGTGTCGTAACTGACTACTCTATAAAGACTGATATTGGATATATCACAATCTATGTAGTGGGATATGGTTAATCAAGATAGGATTTGTCCCTCCTACATAATATGAGTAATATCGTAGGCCACTTGATTGAGTAAGACTAGAAATGCATGGTCATGCTCGAATAATTTGATATGAGATATCATAGTTATTCGTTTATAATAGTCTACTTAAGATATCAAGAAATATTAGATGGACTATACAAGTGTGACTGTTCCATGACTTGTTTCCAATCTAGATATAAAGGACAAAAGGATGTAATACATGAAAAAGAGTTAATCACGAAAAAGTTATATCGAATCATGATTTCTTGTAACTTAGGTGACAATGACATATTGCTAGATATCACTCATTGTTTGTAATATTAGAAATGTTCTACTATTTACTACTAATGTTACATGAACCTGCAGGGTCTCACCCACGTTTGAAATGAGCATATATTAAACGAATTATATATGTACAAATTTTTTGTACACAAATTTAGTTAAATTAATATATATTTGATATATATAATTTAACTATTGGATAAATATTAAAAGAAAATAATTATTGTAATTATGACTCTTTTAATATATATATAAATAATATAATTCGACTTAAATTAATATATATATATATATATATATTGAAATCCTAATTAAAGTTGAATTGGGATTATATATATTAATATATATTGAAATCCTAATTAAGTTAAATTGGAATGATATATATTTAATATGTATATATATTGAAATCCTAATTAAAGTTGAATTAGGATTATATATATTTAATATATATATTGAAATCCTAATTAAGTTGGATTGAGATTATATATATTTAATATATATATATATATTGAAATTCTAATTAAAGTTAAATTAGGATTATATATATATATATTAATATATATATATATATTGAAATCCTAATATGAGTTGAATTAGGATTTCAAAGGCTATATAAAGGCATGAGAGATCTAGCAATCATTAATGCTTTTGGAAAAACCTTCTAAATAGTTTAGAGAGTTTTATATGCTCGTTTCAATTGGGTGAACTACATAAAGGTCAGAGCGTTATCATTGCGGCTTAGGAATCGACATCGAGGAATTGTGATTGGATATCTATCTCCTCCAAATTTAGAATTCCAGATTTTAAACAGGTAATTCTTCACCCTTATTCACCCCGATTCGTTCCTCGTACATGGATCTCTTGTGGTAATCACCAGATATCTAGTTATGTGTTTTGAGGAGTTGTGGTGGGTTATTTTTGCTAGAGTTATAAGGATGATGTTAGGTTGCTTTTGGATATTGATTGAAGTTAATTGATGGATTAAACCTTTAGGTTTTGGCTGGGTATTGTGTGGATGTTGTGTGATGGTGTTTTTGGTTGTTTTCGGATAACAATTGATGGTTTTAGTGAGGCGAAGTTGGGGAGTTGTGTTGTTGGGATTATGAATGCACGATGATGCATTAATCCTCTGTTGTTATGTGATTAAAACAATGGAGAGTGATCCTAAGGCTGTTGGTGAAACTTTGGAGGCTTCTGACGCTTGTTTTCGCATCGGCAAATAAAGCTTTGCGTTGTCAGTGAGTGAGAACGTGGATTTCAGCTTTGAAATGGTTTAAAGGTTGTATTGGGAGTTTAAACTCAAAAGTAAGTATACTTTATGAAATGAGTTTTATGCACTTGTTCTGAATTACATGATACCTATTGTTCAAGCATGTTTTTTAGTGTGCTATATATTGTTTTTGATCATGAAATGATGATTGATGCACGTAGTAAGTGATCCATGTAAGTATGTGTTATACTTGTTAAAGCATGGTTTAATGCTTTGGAAAAAAAATTTTGATTTGTTGCTTTAAAAACAATGAGGTACATGGTTAATAATGAATTATATTGGCAAGTGATGTGGTTTAAAATGTTATCGGATATAGTTGGCCGGCCATAGGATTGATAATGCACTATAAATGAGTCGCCTCGGGTGTTGAGAGGTTTATGTGTACCGAATACTCCACTACGAGTACCCTAACAGTCGAGGGGTTATATGGTACCAAAAACATTCGTTAGTGGATTGTGTGTCTAACCGATGATTGGGGTTGGTGTCCCCGGGTTGTAAGTGGTATCATAATTCCGGTTGAGATGGCATGAAGTGTTGAGAGGACACTTGATTATCCATGTATCCGATGTAATATTTTGGAAGGTGGAACTTGGTTTATAATCACTTGAAAGCCAATATAATTGTTAATGTATCATGTTGATAGATGTTAATGTATAATGTTGGTTTATACATGTTTTACTCTTTAAGCTTTGCATATGGTTGTTATGCATGGGAAGGCTTAAATTGAGGATTAACAATGAGATTTGTTGTTGATCCATGATACATGTTCCATATGGTTTAATATGTTGGTTTTGAAAGTGTTAAGTGCATGATTTTCAAGGCATGATGTTTTATAAGATGATTGAAATGGTGATTTCAATGTGGTTTTGGAAAACGGTTTTAAAATGCATTGATGGTGTGTTATTTGAGCACTCCTCACTATGTCTTGTGTGCTTATGCTCTTTTTGTCCATCGATGTAGAGAATTAAAGTTTGCAAGGCAGCATATGGGCAAGAGACTACCAATGACTTCGAATATTGAATGTATGGTTTTGATCTAGACTTGTAGTAATAAAGGCAATGGGGTTTCATTACTGATTTGGGAGGGTTTTGCTAAACTCCCTGTTTACGCATGTTTGTAATGTTGCTTTGGGTTTGCAATTAGCCTCTTATGTTGGTTATGGTTTTGGATTTATGTTTTGAAAGTTGAATGATTTGGTTTCTAGGAAGCATGCCTCTAGATTATCTTTTGAAGCATAATGTCATGACTTGATGATGATTTTGTGATTATATGATAAGGTTTGATCCTTAGTGTTGTTGAGGATGTGTTTATAGCATGTTAGAATGCATGAATCCTTCAAACTATGAAAATCCAGCAAATTAGGACATTTCAAGTCCAGGCGTTTTGATACGCGTACCCTTGTACTGAAACGAGTATGCACAAATTGAACTAGTGTTTCGGTATACGGGATAGTGTTTTGGTATGGGCCTTTGCTTTTTGGTTGGTCGTTTCGATACGTGAAGGGGTGTTTCGATACGATTTTGAGCTACTGGAATTTGGGGATTTTGAAATGGACTAGCATACCGAAACACTTATACGCATATTGGTACAGATGGTAGTGTAGCGACAATTTTTTCTCTTTTTTTCCTTTTTCACTACGAATTATAATTTGGTTTAAAGGAGGAATTTCTTTTTGAAAACTCATTTTTCCTTTGAAAATAATGAAAATTTGAAGTCGCCATCGGCCACTTGGATAAGGTGGGTCGGACACTATAAAACCAGAGATTCAATTTAAAAAGGGTTCGGGAGTTGGTTACGTGTGGGAAAGGATCAACACCCCCATCATGCCTGGAAATCGGTACCAAAATATTTGTTGCTTTTAAAAGGATTGAAATTGTTGAAATTTAAATTGAATTGAATTTAGCGTACTTATTTGAGAATTGACCTTAATTGAATGACTTTATCAAATCAGTGGGTTCAAATTAATTGGACATTTAATCGATAAGGTTCACGATACATCGGACCATAGATTAAACCGACATCAAATAAGCCTGACTGTCGTGTTAATTTATGGTTCGACTTTCGTACGTCACCTTTATGCATGGTGCAAGCATTTAAGTATGATGTGATGATTTGTCAATTTTAATTATCATTTACCTTGGGACGGTAAGAATTAATTCAAATATTTGGTCAACATCCGTTAAGCTAGGACTGTTATGACCCAAATATCGGAACTAATAAACACCTCCTTTTTATGATTTAAAATAATTAAGCAAACAAAATTAAAAGTCAAATGAATGGCAATTATAAATGTATGTCACAAAAAGGCTTGGAAATAAACACACAAATCTACCAAAGCCCCAACCTAAAAAGGCTCCAATTATGGAAGACTAATTAGTGATCTAATTAATAATCAGGTTAACCTAAATATTTAACCCTAAAAGCTAGAAAACCCTAACAATTTATGGATTATCTTATAACATGATAATTAATTTGATTGGTTTTAAACTAGTATTCCGATAAGCCAAGGATACTATTTAAAACGAATCAAGTTGATTAATCATGGTTTTAATTTAATGTCCATCTATTCTCAAAATCGATTTTATCCTAAAAAGTGGTTAAGAAGTGTTTAATTAATTTAATGAATTTGACACTTATCCCAATAAGCCAAGGGTAAGTTTAAATTCACTAAATCAATTCGAACATTAATCTAACTAAGGTTTTAAAAGAACTAAACCTAAATACTTAATTAATTTAGAGATCGTGCCCCTATAAGACGAGCATACGATTTAAATTAATTAAATTAATCTTGCCTAATTTTAACCTAAATTGACCTAACAAGCCCAAAGCCCACCTAAACTAAAGCAACCCATAAGCCAAAAAAACACAAGAAAGCCCAAACCTAAACTAAGCACATGCTAAAAAAACACATATATTCATGAAGAAACAAACTTTAATTACATATTATAGACTATATATAAAATATAATATATATATATATATTTAAAAAATTATATTATACATATATTAAAAAAACTATATTATATATTATAAACAAAAATTTATATCACACATATAAAAAATAACTATATCATATATTATAAAAGCTATGTATCATATGTATTATAAAACTTGTATTATACATATTGTACATAAAAAAATATATATTATATTGTAAAAACTATATATTATATATATACCATACTTTATGTAAAAAAAACTATATGTTATATATTTAAAAAAACTATATAATATACTTTATAAAAAATCATATGTTATATTTTATAAACAAACTATATTATATATCATATATATCATAACTAGCACATAAAATGAATATCAAGCCTCAATACAAGCATATTTACAACAAATATGAACAAACATAATATATAAAAAAGAAGGGCATAAAAATTAAATATGCATGGTAAAAAAGAGGATTTTTCAACACTGAAAAAGGACCTAATCGAACAAACAAAAACCTTGAGGGCCAGATTTAAAGAAAAGAAAGGGAACGAGATTGTAAATCGATTCAAAACTAGAAGGACCGAGGGATGATTTAAAGAGACAGAAACCCTTGAGAATGTAATTTTCCCATGCGGAAGGACTGCGGGCACAAATACGAAAGGGTGGAAGGATATAAAATGTGATTATCCCATTTTTTTAGAGCTGATATAAAACATAATTTTTAGCTGAAAAAAGAAATTTTTTAAACCTTTGTTCTTCAAAAAAAATAGAGTCTTCACCCCTTACTCTTAAACTCGGAAGAACATCGTCGTGGTGTTCATCTCGGCCACCGCGATTCCTAAAATCCGGCCGTCAAATTGCCGCATTGGCTGCAGCTCGCCAGCAGCCGGTTAACCAAATGAACCTAAAAACGCTCATTTTTCAACCCCCAACTTGAATCCGAGCCTGGATTTTTTCAAAAACACCAAAACCCTTCTCCTTTTAAAAGACCGAGCCTCCTTTATACGTTTGTTTCTCTTCCAATTAAATTATCGCCACACCCTTTTAGCCATTGATACTCTCAATCGGGAGCCATAAATCCACCTCCCAACTAAACGCTCAATTGCCCATCATGCATCTATCTCTGTCACCATCCGCACGAATCCAAATCTCGATCCATTGCATGCCTGTTTGTTTGGTACAAAGACATCGCGTACTTGTCCATGTCAATCAAACACCTGCCACACACTTTTCCAATGGATTTGGGTCGATAAATTACTGACGAAGATCGTCCACCATTATCAACGGCTACTCCCGTTCTCCATCCTTTTTGTTTTCTAGTCATTTCGAGAGAGAAAAAAACACTAAACCAATAACTTAAATCAATTAAACACTTTAACCAATTTTGACCATCAATTTTCGACGATTTTTTCTTAAGATATTACTGTTATGTGACACACTACAGTTCTGTCATGACATTTAAAAAAAAATTAAAAATTAATTTTTATAAGTTTTTTAGAATTTTAAAGTATTTTTTAAATAAAATAAAAAATCTAAAAATGTCAAGTGACAACACTGTAATACGACATGTTGCACAAACTAATCCAAAAAGTTGTTAGATTTAACAGTCAACATTGATCAAATGGGTGAATTGATGAAATTTTAGAATATAAGGACTTAATTGAGTGCAAAAAATTCAAAAACTTAATCGATTTTTGTTAAAAAGTTCAAGGGCTTATGGTACCCTTAAAAATTTCAAAAATTGTAGATAGAAAGGAAACATGCTTTACTTATTCTTAATCAAATTTTGAGTTTTTCATGGATTGTAACTGATTCTTTATTTTCTCTGTTCAAAGTATATGAGGAACAATCGGATTCTGGATTTAATTAATCTCATATTTTTTAGCATTTTAATTTGATTATAAGTTAATGTTTCAATTCTGCTTTAAATTTAAATAAACTAGTGTATATCTGTAGATTATAATCCGTAAATCATGATTACTTAAAGAAAAACAATGCCATCTTTTATCACCAAGACTATTCAATGGTTCAATCCCATTTGAATTTTACATTCATTGATTTAATTGGAAAGATGTGTTAGTTAATTCTAAGTTATTGATTTGTTAAGGCTTAAATATAGATTTGGTACATGAACTAGGTACTTTCTTTCAATTTGATATCTGAATTAAGCATATTCTTTTCAGTTGGTACCTAAAGAATTTTTGCTCTCAATTTGGTACCCAAACTTTAATTTCATTCACTATTTTAGTACTTTTATTAACAGTTTTGGTCCCTAAAATTTTATATTATATCAGTTTGATCCTAATTCAAAACAATTAAATAAATTTATCCATTCATATTTAAAAACCGCATCAATTTAGTCAGTTTTTACGATAGTATCAAGCCAAGCGAGCCTATCAGATCAAAGAAACAGTTAGATTATTGCATTCTACGATAAAATAACAAGTTATTGTTAAACTTTTATCATACCAGGAAAGTAATATAACATTTATGGGGATAAGAACAAACAACTTAGGAGACTAACAAAGAGTAAATTGATAGAATTTTTAAATATAGATGGTCAAATCTATTGATTTGTTTCGAATTATGACCAAATTGATAGAATGTCTAAATTTTTGTACCAATTTGGGAGTTCAAGTATCAACTTCGAAACAAAAAGTTCTTCATGTACTAATTTGAGAGTAAAAATCTTTAAGTACCAACTTAAGAGAAAATATATAGTTTAGGTACCAAATATATATTTAAGTCATTTGTTAATAAATTATAACTTTTAAACATCTCAATTTGAAAATCAGCCTTTAAAACCCACCAAATTCCAAAGATTTGACATTCGACTCATTCCTTAAAAACAATCAGCAATTGGATGTACACTTAAAAAAACAAATTGCTTTGCAATTGGAGGGCACATGGGTTATTCATTTCAATCAATGCAACCCTTCTTGAGATCCCCCCCCCCCTCTTGTTTTACAGCCTTCTTTATTACTACACTATTTAATGTAAGTTTGAATTACCCCGAGTTTTTTTTAATAATATATGTTTTTTAAATAAGTTCGTGATAATTATTTGTTTAATATATATTCTTTAAAAATCAAATCTTATTATTTAATGTACATTTTTATTGATCAGATATTAAAAATGATAATATATTACTGTCGCTGTTTATGTTTTTATTGGACTAATTTTCTTATGCGGAAGAGCTAATTCATTTTTTAAAATAATAAAAAGGTATTATTATCTTTAGATCTGATAAATAAATATATAATTATGTAGTATATTAATCCTGTAAAAGAAATTTATATAACTAGGATAAGATAGTAACAAATGTTATTCTTACAAATTTTAAAATAAAAAATATTATGAATAATATGAAGTGAATGTCCATTCACTTCATGCATGTCTAGAGATGTAAAAACAGGTAATCGGATGGATTTCAGGTCGGGTCAAATTGAATACATGTCATTTCAGGTTGATTTTATGTTTCGACTCGATTTAAGTCGGGTGTGGGTCAATTTCAGGTCGGGTCAAAACAGTTCGAGTCCGAATCAGTTAATTGACGGGTTAATTCGAGCTCGGGTGGACTTTAGGTCGGGTTCATTTTAGGCCGGTTTAATTTCAGGTCAGTTTCATTTTAGGTCAGGTTAATTCGGGTTTTGAATTCGTATTAAGTTTGAGTTCGGTACAAATAGTCGATAGACTTTGGGTTGGGTCATTTCGAGTGACTTATTTAATGCCTTTCATGAACACGAATCACATAAAAAATAAATATTAGGGGCTAGAATGAACAAAAATATCATCATATTTAAAATATTAGACTAAATTACAAAAATTAGAAATAAATAAGGGTTAATTTTGGTTAAAATAAAATATTAGGGACTAGAGTGAATAAAAATATCAACATATTAAAAATATTAGACTAAATTACAAAAATATAAAATAAATAGGGGTTAATTTTGGTTAAAATAAAATTTTAGAGACTAACATAAACAAAAATATCATCATATTAAAAGTATTGAACTAAATTACAAAAAATGGATAAGGGTCAATTTCGACTAAAAATTAAATTTTAGGTACTAAAATAAAAAAACATTATTGGACTAAATTACCAAAAATATAAATAAATATGGGGCAATTTGGACTAAAAATTAAATTGCAAGGATTAGAATAAACAAAAATATTATTAGACTAAATTACAAAAAATAAAAAATATATGGGTCAATTTTGGCTAAAAATAAAGTTTTAGAGACTATAATGAACAAAAATATCATCATATGGGTCAATTAGTTTCTCAAATTATAATATAATAAATTCATAATTTAACAAATACTTCATTTTTCTCTTGGAAATCATCAAATCATAGACTTCCTCAATTGCAGGTCAGGTAAATATCAAGCTAGGTCAATATCAATTCAGGTCAACAACAGGTCGGGTTCAAAATAGGTCGGGTAAAATCGAATCTCGGGTCGTTTCAGTCAGGATATATCGATTATTTGTCAGGTTAGTCTCGGGTTCGTATCAGTCGGGTGCAGGTCGGGTTCGATTACTACAATATCAGGTCCAACTCGAGTTCGGGTCAACAACAATCGGTTACAAATCGGTTTCAGGTCATCACTTCCTCAGATCAAAACAAGTTTTGACTCGAGCAAGTTTCAGTCAGATTTTTAGTTCGAGTCAGCTTTTTACAGCCCTATCCATGTACTCTCGCCTTTCATTTTTTGTGTCTCTTGATCTTTCATCTCCTTGTACATGTTTTTTTTTCTCATAGTAATTGACCTATAAATATTGATATTTTACGAGCATAATAAAATGCAATACAAAATTCATTCTCTCCTCTCGTATTGTGTTTTTTTGCCATGATCTTACTTTAAAATAATAGTTCTTTTATCGAAGATGAATAATTCTTCGTATGAAAGATTAGAGGAAAAGATACAAAGATTTGCATGAATATTTTATTTGCTCACAATTTCATGCATACATTAATTTTAATTAGCTAATTGATGATTATATTAATCTTTTGATTAATTTGTATAGTTTTTAGATGGTGAAGAATTTAATCTCGACATTGATCTTAGTTCTTATTCTTGACCTTGGTAAACATCATAATAATAATTCAAGTACATGACATGTTGGTCAAAGATGGCTTCAACATCTACTTATTCCAGATTAATTATCAAAGGACCAAAAATTTCTTATTTGAATGATCAAAGCATATATCTTTAACTTTTCATATTCTTATTTGAATTTAATTTATTATTTGTTTGATTGAAGAATTTTCATATTCTTAATATCTAAATAATTGTAGACTTCCAAAAGTTTTTCAAGGTCGTATTTCACAAAGTTTAGCTATTTTTTTATCAATACATATGATTTTTATTCATGAAAAAAAATCAAATAAGAAAATCATTACGTGTCTCATTAAACCCCTTAAACCTAAGTGGGGAGAAAAGAGTACACGTAATATTTATACAATGAGAACAAAACAAGAAACGACACCAAAGGCACCAACTAAAATGCAAGAAACGCCAGCAAACATTTCTCGCACCATCTTGCTAACCTTGGAACCATGAACTTCGCGGAACCCCTCCAGATAAGTTTAATATTTGCATATTTTTCACATATATATACCTATATTTTAGTGTTTTAATCCAACTATAAATCCATGTTTTAACAAGTATTTGATTTTTGTAGGGATTTTGACAGTTAAAGGATAAAACATGCTTAAAAGAGGAGTTTCAGTTGGATTTGGATTCTAAGGAGCACTTAACACAAGAAGAGAAATTCTACTTCAAGTTGAACTTTCACTTTAATATTATATTTGGAGTATGATAGAGTTTTAAATTAAATCTTGTTGTAATTCCTTCTCCTAGTTGATGTAAATAACCTCTATTATAAATAGGGTCATGAGGAGAAGAGAAATCATTCATCCCATAATTCTCAATCTTCTCTTCTTTGTTGAATTCCCCTCACCATGAGTTGCTAAACTTTTTTTCTAGTTAAGGCTTAGATTCGAGGTTATTAATAAAAGTTTTAGTGAGATTTATTGTTCTTCATCTATTTCAAGTATTTTTATATCTTCTGACTTATTCAACGCGTATATATTGGATTATATATATACAACAACCAATCGAGGCATCCTTGATACAAGTGGTAAGTAACCAAGCAATGAGTTAGAAGGTATGAATTCATATTCTTGATAAGTTAACGGATTAATACTTTGATAGTTTATGTGCATTGGGTCTCTTAATTCAGTAAAGTTATTTGATAGGTTTTAATTCTAAGTTGATTATCTAAGGATTTTAATCTTGATAATAAGAGTTAGTCATTTATGGATTATTAAGTGATTATCTATCAAGTAAGAGAGATCGGGTTTAATTGTGGATTATCAATTAACCTATAACCAAGCTATTCGAGATTGATGCAGTTTTATCTTGTAACCCCATTGACACGATCTAGTTGCTAGACCGAACCGAGCGAGCTACATTGAGTTTGCTGAAACAAACCAGAAAATATTTAACTTGAATTACGTCTATTTTTTCTTTTATCTTATCTAGATGCCACATGAAAGCCTATGGTGTGCATACTGGCAACGGGTGAAAACTCAACTTAATCGGGCGTTGAATCGACATCCAATTACACGTAATTGCAATTTAGGGACCAAATTACAATTCTATAAAATTATAGAGACTTAAACCATTTTGAAGTTACCAAACCTTAATTAGTCAGGTTTCATGCTCACATGTCAAAAAATTAACTCAAAACGATCATCCAAACTTGTGTAATTGCGTACATACAAATGATGGACCAAAACAGAAGAATCTCAAAACATAAAACAGTCTATAACCACCATAACTGCTATTCGTACCGATGCGGTTTCAAGGTGTTTTGGTATGCGGGCTACGATAACCAAAATCCAAATTCCAATAGCTCAAATTGTATCGATACAACTATTCGCATATCGGTACACCTTTCCAAAATGCCCTTGCTTGTACCGACACGGATTCTTGCGTATTGAAACACAATCCTAAACAAAGCTTACTCATACCGGTACAGGGACACGTGTACTGATACACTTGGACCTATAATGTCCAATTTAGATAGTTTTACATGCTTTCAAGGATTCAAACTTATCCTAACATGCTTTAAACATATAATCAACTATTCGCTTAATTGATCCTCACCAAAAACATCACAGAAACAGGATCATAACATGGCATCACACTTCAAATGGAAGTCTAGAAGCAAACCTCATAAGATCAAGCCATCCAAAGCATGGATCACAAAACCAAAGTAATACCAAACATAAAAGGTCATTTACAATCTCAAAACAACATAACAAGCCTGCCAAAACAGGGAGTTTAACAAAACCTGTCCCAAATCAACAATGAACCCCATTGCCTTTATTACTACAAGTTTAGCTCGAAACCGTACTTTCTCATTATTCAAGTCCTTGGATTTTCCCCTTGTTTGCTCACTGCCTCCAATTTTTAACTCTCTGCATTGATGGACAAAAAGAGTGTAAGCACACAAGGCTTAGTAAGGAGCGCTCAAAACACACATCATCAATGCATTTAAAATCATTTTCCAAAACCACATTGAAATCACCATTTCAATCATCACATTAAACATCAAGCCTTGAAAACCATGCACTTAACACTTTCAAAAACCAGTATATTAAAACATATGCAACATGTATCATGGATCCACAACATGTCCCAATGCTAACCCTCAATTTAAGTCTTCCCATGCATAACAACCATATGCTAAGCTTAAAGAGTAAAACATGTATAAACCAGCATTATACATTAACATCCATTAACATGATACATCAACAATTATATTGGCTTTCAAGTGATCATAAACCAAGTTCCACTTTCACAAAAATAGTTCATCGGATACACGGATTCAACAAGTATCCTTTCAATACTTCATGCCATCTCAACCGAAATTATGGTACCACTTACAACCCGGGGACATCAAACCCAATCATCACTTAGATGCATAATCCACTAACGGGAGTTTTCGGTACCATATAACCCTTCAACTGTTAGGGTACTTGGATGGAGTATTTGGTACACCGTATAAACCCATCGACATCCAAGGTGACTTTTTATAATGCACTATCAGTCCTATAACTGACCAACTATATACGATAACATTTTAAACCACATCACTTGCCAATATAATTCATTATTAACCATGTACCTCAATATTTTTAAAGTAACACATCAAAACCATTTTCAATGCATTAACCCAATGTATTCACAAGTATTCCTCATACTTACATGGATCATTTACCAAATTCTTCCATCATCATTATATGATCAAAAATAGTATATAACGTACTTGAAAACATGCTTAAACAGTAGGTACCATATAATTCAAAACAAGTGCATAAAAACCATTTTATTAAAGCACGACCGAGAGAGAAATCTCTTTATACTTACTTCTGAGCTTAAATCAGTGTTTCAAGCTAAGTTTAAACTCCCAATATAACCTTTAAATCATTTCAAAGTTGAAATCCACGTTCTCACTCACTGACAACGCAATGCCTCATTCGTCGACGCAAAACACTCCTCCCAAACCTTCCAAAGCGACACCTCAAGGTTGAGGATCAACCTCCCCTGATTTCACCATACAAAAATAGAGGATCCAATGCATCAAAATGCATTAACAAACCCAGCAACAACAGTCCACAACAATCCTCTACTAACACTACCCGAAACTTTCCCAAAACAACCAAAATCAACATCAAAACCCTTTCACACTTAACCCAGCCAAAACTAAAGGTTTAATCCATCAATTAACATCCATTGAAATCCAAAAACAACCTAACATCAAACTTATACTTCCAGCATTCATTAATCAACCAAAACTCACCAAAGACACAACACTAGCAACCTAATCAATTAGAGATTCACATAGTTTCGAGATTCCAATGTTAAAGCCAACTTGTTAAAATTATAAAATATCAAAATTATGATTATAATCAATCAAGAACTCAGCAAAACAGATCTGAAACAAAAATCACTTAATCTTATCAACTAATCCTTGATTTAACTAATTTTCATAATTAAATCATTAAAACTTATTAGAAAACATTTATAAAGGATCAATAACTTGGGAATTTCAGTAAAGAACCATACATTAGAGGAGAAGGACGAAACTCACCTCTAATGTTGAATTTCCTCCTTAATTGTATTGGTTTACATGAGAAAACAAGATTAAAACAATAAGGTTTTGGTAGGAAACAATGAAGAACTCATTTGAAACTAAAGGATTGAGGAAATCAAGAAGTTACCTGAAGATTTTAAAGAATACAAGAGTGTTTGGCTGAAGAGAATTTAAGAACAAATCTTTTAGAGAAAAGTTAGTTATGTAAAGTTTGCTTGGAAAATTAATTATAAAATTAATTTCCAAAATCTATTTATACTCTTCCTAAATCTTTTAAAATAGCCGAGTAAGGAGAAAAGTATGATATTATACTTTAGGCAAATAGATCCTTAAAGATTCAAAGTTTTGACCCTTTACAAAACAGTCACTAAAAACAATTTTCATTCTTTACATTTTGGTCACTAGCCAAAATGTCACATTTCTCAATTCCATTTTCAAAATTGACTTTACCAAAAATATTCATACATTAAATAATGATTTTTAGTTATTTTCCCACATATTTTCTCACTTAAAATTATTATTCTGATTTTAATCCTGAATTCGACTCGAATCTCTAACCCGGTCCACCAGATTGTCTAATCTGCCTATACACAGCTAGGCCCAAAACTGAGGCGTTATATATCTTTTCTGAAGTTAGATGATCTAAAACATGGATTAATACATCGAGGTCTACCTTAACTAGAGTTTCTGTCAATTTAGAATTCTCGTTTACTTTAAATTGCTTTCTTCAATTATACTCAAATTCAAACTCCCCCAATTTAATTTTCTATTTATAAAATTAATCTCTTACCATTCTCTATGGATTCGACCCTGCTTACCGCTTCTACAAGTTACTTTAAACATGTTTTATTTTTGACGGCTTCGACAACCGCTATCGAAAATTAGCGTTGTTGCCAGGGAGTGATGTCAAGTAAGTTGATTTTATTTTATTTTGTTACTTTTTATGCTTCATTCTTCTTGTGTCAGGAAACTTGAGTACGATCCTGAAATCGAAAGAACTACACACCGACTGAAAAAAGAAGCAAGATAACGCAAGCAATCTTTGACTGAGGAAGAAAGCTCAACGCAAAACTGAGAGGAGCAAGAAAATCCTACCTTTAAAGAAGACGAGATGGCCGAACAAACCCTATGTCAACTCGTTAGCCTCAAAATCCCTCCTCAACCATTACGCATCAATTACCAAGATCCTAAGGTACCATTTGAACTCAAGTCTGTACTAATTCATCTTCTTCCAACTTTCAGGGGACTTGAGAATGAAAATCCACACAAGCACTTGAAGGGATCTCATGTGGTGTGTTCGAGCATGAAACTACACAATGTCAGCGTAGATCAAGTCAAGCTTTGAGCCTTCTCATTCTCTTTAGCCGACTACGTAAAGGATTGGTTGTTCTACATACCATTTGAATCAGTTGAGACATGGACGGACATGGCAACACTTTTCCTTGAGAAGTATTTTCCCGCTTCAAGAGCCACAAAAATTATAAGAGAGATTTGTGGGATTCGACAAAGAGATACTGAGACGCTTCAAGCCTATTGGGAAAAATTCAAGCAATTATGCGCAAGTTGTCCATAATATGGTGTATCTGACCAATTGCTCATCCAATATTTTTATGAAGGTTTGTTACCTATGGAAAAGAGGATGATGGATGCTGTAAGTGGAGGAGCGTTCATGAACAAAACTCCTACTCAAGCTAAAGATTTGATCAATGTGATGGCCGTGAACTCTTAACATTTCATTCCACATCACGACACCGTCTCTAGATGAGTGAACGAGGTAAATATTTCTTCTCTTGAAGATAATATTTCGAATTTGACCTCTCTTGTTCAAATATTGGCAATAGGTAATACGCAACGAGTGAAAGTTTGTGGGATTTGCACAAGTAGCGAGCATCTGACTGATTTGTGCCCTACGCTTCAAGATGGAACTAAAACTGCCAACAACATCGGAGATCCTTATAGCCAAAGGAAGTACAATCCATACTCAAGCACTTACAATCCAGGGTGAAGAGATCATCCTAATTTGAGCTATGGACAGAAACCATAGAACAACAAGCCATATACAAACCAACAAGGTGTTTTCCACGAGCCGCAACCATTATCATCGACAAAACCTCCTTTGGAAGACATTGTGTACAAACTTGCCCACAACTTGGAGCAATTCCAAGAAGAGACAGTGTCGAGTATCAAAAATCTCGAAACCCAAGTAAGTCAGATCGCCTCATCTCTTAGTTAATCTGAATCTCAAGGTAAGTTACCCTCACAAACCATTGTCAATCCTAAACAAAATATGAGTGTTATTACTTTGAGAAGTGGCAAGAATTTGCAGGAACCACCCACCAAAGCCGATAAAGGAGAGAAGAAGGCTAAAAAATGGACAAAATTTTGGCAAACTCATTTTCCCGAAAAAGTGCTAAAACACAAAAAAAAGCCTGAAAAGAAAGAAGATGGATCACAAAAAAACATTGAACTGATAGTGATCCCACCTCCCTTCCCTCAAAAGTTTTCACAATCCAAGAAAGACAAACAAGAAAGAGAGATTCTTGAGACTTTTCGCAAAGTCAAGGTAAACATTCCCTTACTAGATGCAATAAAGCAAATTCCTCGCTATGCAAAATTTCTCAAAGAATTATGCACCAACAAGCAAAATCTCAACGAAAACAAAAAAGTAAGAATGGGTAAGAATGTATCTGCTGTGCTTCAAAAGAAATTACCCAAAAAATGTAAAGATACATGTATGTTCACTATCTCATATCAAATCAGCAAAGTAAAAATGAAAAAGGCCATGTTAGATTTAGGAGCATCCATTAATGTTATGCCTTATTCTATTTATTCTACTAACAAAATGGATCCTCTTAAGAGAACAGGTGTCACTATGCAACTTGCTGACCAATCGAATGTCTACCCCATGGGAGTTTTGGAGGACGTTTTAGTACAAGCCAAAAGACTTGTATTTCCTGCTGACTTCTATGTCCTAGGCATGGAAAGAAACGATCCTTTCAACCCTAATTTGATCTTGCTAGGAAGGTCCTTCATGAAAACATCCAAGACAATAATTAATGTGCATGATGGTACATTTACCATAGAATTTGATGGAGAACTCATAAAGTTTAATATCTATGATGTCATGAAATATCCTAATGATGCATGTTTTTTATTTGCTTTATATATTGCTAATCCTTTGATGCAGAATATTTCTCATCCATCTTATCAAAAAGTCGATCTTGATTCAGGAATCAATCTAACCGATGTTGAACCTCCAGAAAAGCATATCCTCGCCATGCATCCCGACAAACCTCCATGGCAACAATCTTACATAGAAAATGAATTTAATTCAGTCAAGGACAAACCTCCCGATGAACATCTTTTAGCCACAATATGAAGAATAAAAGGAGTCACGTCTAGCCAAAAACGTTAAACAAAAGCGCTTCGTGGGAGGCAACCCATGATTATATTTTTTCTATTTTTTTATGAATTCTTACATTTTTTTCTTTTTAGGTACAAGGAGTAGCACTTATAGAAAAAGATGTAGATGTACCTCATATTTTTAGGCAAAAAAAAGTAGTCCATGATTTAAATATACCCACGCTTCATTTCCCATCTGCACCATGAATCATCACATGCCAAATAAGGGAGCATTGTTTTCCCTAAAACTTCTATTGCTTTATTTAATGCATGTTGATTTTAGAAAATTAGGGACAAAGTTCAGTTTCGGTGGAGGGGTGGAGGTTTTTGGTTGAAATATCCTAATGATGCTATGAAATATCCTAATGATGCATTTTCTTTATTCGATTTAGATATTACTAATCATTTGATGCAAAACATTTCTCATCCATCTTATCAAAAAGTCGATCTTGATCAGGGAATCAATCTAACCGATGTTGAACATCACGAAAAGCATATCCACGTCATTCATCCCGACAAACCTCCATGGCAACAATCGTACAAAGATATATCTAATTCAATCAAGGACAAACCTCCCGACGAACATCTTCTAGCCACAATATGAAGAATAAAGGGAGTCACGTCTAGCCAAAGACGTTAAACAAAAGTGCTTCATGGGAGGCAACCCATGATTTTATTTTTTTTCTAGTTTTTTATGAATTTTTACAATTTTTTTCTTTTTAGGTACAAGGAGTAGCACTCATAGAAAAAGATGTAGTCGCACCTCATGTTTTTTTAGGCAAAACAAAAACAATCCACAATTTAAACATACCCACGCTTCATTTTCCATCCACACCATGAATCATCACATGCCGAATAAGGGAGCATTCTTTTCCCTAAAACTTCTATTGCTTTATTTAATGCATGATGATTTTAGAAAATTGGGGAGAATGTTCAGTTGAAGTGTGGGAGTGGAGGCTTTTGGTTGAAATTTTTTGTTGGAATCATGCTTATTGATGACTTAGAAAAATTCCTTTCACATTGAAAATTTTTCTTAGAATCAACATGTTGAAATTTTTGAGATTTGTGATCCTAAAGTAAAAATGAGACTAATATGGGGAGTAAATTAGGATTGATAAGAACTTTTTGCCTTGCAAATTGTTGCTTGATTAATTGATTCGATAGTTGGATGGATAAAATTGGACACAACATAAGCCACTTTTGTGAGATTTGAGCCTAATAATAATACATCTTTTATGCTTCATATTTTTCTTTCATCGAGTGATTGTCAAGCATGATTAGTTTCTTCTAGAACTTGCAATGTTATACATGTTGAGACCACATAGGATCGAATTACTTGAGATGATTAAGGCACTTAGGTATGAACCTTTAGCCAAAAAGCCTACCTTGGTAAATATGACCATTAAAGAACCACTTTTGAGCCTGAGCCTATTGTTTGGAAATTAACCATATTAAAAGTCATATCCTTTTTGTTGATTTCGCCAATTTGAACCCGAATTTGAATAACTACACACTACACTTAGAGAAAATTCAAGCAAACTAAAAATGAGAGAGAAAATCTTAGGGAAAATGAGGAAAAGAGAAAAAAAGGTCTTGTTTGTTCAAAAAATATCATAAAACTTGAACAAAATAAAAAGTGTGAGTTCTTCAATTCAAAAAGCCCAAAAGTCTTTCTCATGATACCTTGTCCCTAGCCCCGTTACAACCAAATTCAAACACCTTTTGATCTTGTAATTCAACCCAACTCAGTGGTGGAGATGTGATATATTTGCAAGCCTATGGTAAAATTCTTTTACATGCTTTGACTTGAGTGTTGTTGTCCTTTAAACACCTTGAGCGAAATTGAGTGAATCCTTTGTGAGTGTGTTTAATTTTATTCTATCTTTGACTTCATGATAATTAATTGGGTGATTATTTGCTTGTGCTAAATTGCAATCATGAACTCATTACTTCTCTTATCATTTCTATTAAACAAAATGACCCTGAATTTTGTATTTCAATATGCTTGAGGACAAGCATAATCTAAGTGTGGAGGTATATGATAAGTCTAATATTTTCATATTTTTCACATATATATGCCTATATTTTAGTGTTCTAATCCAACTATAAATCCATGTTTAACAAGTATTTGATTTTTGTAAGGATTTTGACAGTTAAAGGATAATACATGCTTAAAAGAGAAGTTTTAGCTGGATTTAGATTCTAAAGAGCACTTAACACAAGAAAAGGAATTCTACTTCAAGTTGAACTTTCACTTTAATATTATATTTGGAGTGGGATAGAGTTTTAAATTAAATCTTATTATAATTTCTTCTCCTAGTTGATGTAAATGACCTCTATTATAAATAGGGTCATGGGGAGAATAGAAATCATTCATCCCATAATTCTCAATCTTCTCTTATTTGTTGATTTTCCCTATCCATGAGTTGCTAAACTCTTTTTCTGGTTAAGGCTTAGATTCGAGGTTATTAATAAAAGTTTTAGTGAGATTTCTTGTTCTTCATCTTCTTCATCTATTTCAAGTATTTTTATATCTTTCGAGCTTATTCAACACGTATATATTGGATTATATATATACAAAAACAATCGAGGCATCCTTGATACAAGTGGTAAATAACCAAGCAACAATTTAGAAGGTATGAATTCATATTTCTTATAAGTTAACGGATTAGTGCTTTGATAGTTTATGTGCATTGGGTCTCTTAATTCGGTAAAGCTATTTGATAGGTTGTAATTCTAAGAGGATTATCTAAGGATTTTAATCTTGATAATAAGAGTTAGTCATTTATGGATTATGAAGTAAGAGGGATTGATAAAGGTTTATCTTTTGTGAAGTTTGATGATCTAAAACTTGGATTAATACATCGAGACCTACCTTAACTAGAGTTCCTATCAATATAGAATTCTCATTTACTTTAAATTGCTTTCTTCAATTCTACTCAAAGTCAAACTCCCCTAATTTAGTTTTCTGTTTATAAAATTAATCTCTTACCATTCCATGTGGATTCGACCCTACTTACTGCTTCTACAAGTTACTTTGATCAGGTTTTATTTTTGATGGCTTCAACAACCACTATCACCTCCCTTTACCAATGCATCCGCTAAGCTATTCGCCTCACGGTAAAGATTCTGAAAGGATACACACAGAAGTTCCGACAAAACCATATCAATATCACTAAGAATTTTCCAATGTCTCTAGGGTCGACGTTCTTTATACAGGACCCGTGAAACTGCCACAACCGAATCTGATTCAATCTCTATCGAAAATAATGCATTCTTCCATTAGAAGTTAATAAGTAGAACATGAGCATGAAAATCGCCCAAATTTATGCTTCGTTAGAGTCCACGCATCCCAACGAACCTGAAAAAGCGATAAAATCGTGTCGTGCTCATTACGTAGCACACCACCACACCTTATTGGATCGGGCTTCACTCTCATAGACCCATCTACATTAAATTTCAGCACTCCTAAAAGTGGAGGCGACCATCTAATGCCACAACGATCCGTAGAATCGAGCTTGGCGCATATAGCCAAAGGCACACCCACCAGTCTACCTCAAGGATGTCAACGCATGTTTGGAAGCTTTCACCCAATACAATGTTCTCAGCTTAACGAGGAAAATATCTCTAGCATTGATATTTTTCTTATTAAAAATAACGTCATTACTCACAAGCCAAAATGACTATAGAATTGCGGCACAACCCGCAATCTATCATTCATGCACCACCTCTTGAAACATCCCATTCAAATAATGAATCAAAAACTCAGAAACGGTCCTCGACAGCACCTATTGCACTCGCCACCAGCTCAAAAATAGATGTCGAACTTCACCAACAATCGAACAATACAATAGAATATGGTCTTCCTCATCGCAACCACAATTGCACCATACGCAATGCAACGCCATACTCTCCATCGGCACACCATGATCACGCAGCTACAAGATTGTTGGTAGGCGATTCAAATGTACAAAACCACAAGAACTGTTGAATCTTGGGAAGCATAGAGATCTACCAACATTAAACGCAGCAAAGCCATCCCCCAAAATGCCAAAAGAAGACATTAACAACACCAATTTTCCAACCGAGAATGACCCATATACACTTGGAATCCAAATCAATTTATCACTACCATCCACCTCAAGCTTAAACTCTCTAACCATACCCTTCAGCTTACCATAGGTATTCAATATCGATAGTCATCGTAATAATATTAATCTTTAAAATATCATTAAAGGAAAATAAAACATTATTGCATGATTGTATAGAAAAATATTATCCTTCGATATCATTTACACAAAGAATTGAAAATTAAGTATCTTAACTTTAAATAACAAATTAGCCGTTTGAATACTTTGAAAGAAAGATATGAACACAAAAAATGACGATTCTTCCAAAATCTCATTATGAATGGATTCACATACAATTGGAAGATTTCAAATAAGCGAGTGAATAAAACTTAGCATTGTTCAATATTAACTATCGATTGAAATTCTTTATGAGATTGTGTTAGAGAAAGCATGTTTAGTTTTCATGCCTTAAACGTACTCATGAAATAGTAATACCGAGGGCATTAACTCAAAAAATATTTTGAGATAATTTCTTGTTTACTCGTGGTTGAACATAACAATGAGCTTTTGATAAAACCATCAATCTTATCCAACTAGCACAACATTATTCCCTCATATCAGTGTGTTATTTTTCAATATTGTGGATGAGAATGTGATTGATAAAAAATATCACAATAGAAAAATTATCAAGCATGTGAGAACCAATTTTTTTATTTTTACATGAGCAAAGGTGCTAAAATAAATTCAATGAAGTGAGTCAAATATGAGGTGATTTTGAAAATCATAGTAAGGTGCAAACAATAATGTATTAATTATATGCATTATAATAATTGACGTCAACCTTAATATGTTCTATTTCGAAATATCTAGTTAATCTTTAACATTGCATCACTAAAATACTAAAGTGAATTTTTTAGATTGATCCTTTTTATTACATTGAATTATCTTTAAAGTTACTTTTGATGTTTTCTATGTTTAGGTATCATATATTATACTAAAAGGAAGAGGTCGTTCGCAAAAGAATCCACCGAAAGATTAGCAGATAGCGAATGGATCATTTTCGTCATCTGATTTCTTAAATCGGCAACAAGTAATTTTACGAGAGGCTCGAGCGGCATTGGATTTGAGAAAATTCACTGGAGCAACTAAGATTGAGAACGAAGAGGATATTGTCAAGGACATATCTTGGATTATCGAAACCACAAGAAAGCGCAATAGCATAGATTGGTTCGGGTGCTGTCATGGAACACACGTGGTTTTGGGTTTAGCGGCAAAGAAAAATCTATACAAGATTTGTTGAGACAGTACCATGGTAATATAACTTTTGTCCAAGAGACAACTTGATTTGAAGTCAATATTTCGACTTTAATCCCTAAAACTGAATTAACCGAATTAACCGAAATATAATAAATATTAAATATATTATATTTATATATATTATTAAGCCCGTACCCAAACAACCAAACCCAACTTCTAAGTTTAACCCAAATGGAAAAATCCTAAACATCTAACAAAATTAAAAAACAAACCCTAAATAGGTAAAAAAAACTAAACATTCAGCTGTTCTTCCATTTTCAATCTTTCGACTTTTAGAATCAACTGTGCAAAACTGAGTTTGAGTGAGTAGTGAGCTCGAATCCTTCACTTTACCGAATCACCTTCAGAGTTTTAGTCTTAACCATTCATCGGAGCTTCATCGTGATTCGTGAGTCGTTTTGATGTTTATGAAGGTTGATTTTATGGTTTATATCTTCTGTTGATCAATTTTTTATGATTTTGTTTAGTTATACTTAACATTAAATATGTTATTTCTTTATCTTTGATGAATTATTTTTGTTGCTCTGTTTTATTTTTTATTTTGAAGTCAGTATTTGCACCTATAAGTTATAAGCAGATTCAAAGCAAATAAAAAAACTTTAATCCCTAAAAAATAACAATATAACATTGGTTGTACTTGTAATTTTTGACAGAACCTTTTATTTCTCTTTTAGGGTTTATAGTGACAGTAATATTGCTTTCAAAGCACATGTATACATTATAGTATATACCCCACTGCCCCTCGGCTCATTTTTCTTTTCATTTATGCTTGACATTTCACAATCCATGTATACATTACAGTATATAGTGAATGAGTGATATATCCTACAAACATTATATTACAGTAAACTATAGTACTAGTAACTAGAGAAATAATTGAGAGAAAAAAATAAATAAATTGGCTACATAGAAAAGTACCATTAAATGTTATGAATGTATAAAAGCGGTAATTAGTATGTATCAAAACAGTAGTTATAATTTTTTTAATATTGCTGCAACTTATTAATTTTATATAATTTGATTAGTGTTTTACTTATATGACTCTATAATTGTATCTAATCAATGTTATATAATTTTTGTAGATGGCCAATGTAGCAACATCTATTGAGGGCAGTGTTTCACCCCATTGACAGATTCTGGGAATTCAACTGGTGAAGCTTCAAGTCAAACCAACAAAATAAGAGGGGTTAAACAAATAGCCATTCCGCTAAGGTCAGAAGTGTGATCACATTTTACTAAATTTGTTAATAGTGAAGGTGAAACTAAGGGTAAATGCAATTATTGTGATAGAGAATTTTGTTGTGATGGGAAAAATGGAACTAGGTCATTGAAATATCACATGAATCAATGCAAGAAAGACCCTAGTAATAATGTTGAAACTAATCAAGGCCAACTAGTTTTAACCTACTAAAGGTCTTGAAGGAGAAGTGGGATATCTTGCAACTTGGAAATTTGATCAAGAAGAAATTAGGAAAGCGTTAGCCCAAATGATTGTGATTGATGAATTGTCTTTCTCATTTGTTGAAAGTGAATGCTTTAAGAAATTTATGTCTGTGGTATGCCCTAGGTTTCGTATTCCTTCAAGAATTAATATGACTTAGGATGCTTATCAATTGTATTTGGATGAAAGGGTTAAGCTAAAACTGTAACCCCCCTTTTCCAAACTGGTCGAGAACCAGGTCAGAGCGTGCTACCGGTGACTGTATGGTGATCGATGCAATAAAATTTCAATAATGGATAACACTTAATCAATGTTATAACTTTCAAACATTACCCAATATCGATATTAGCTCAATTTATCCCCTTTGAGACAATGTCTAATCTATTAGGACCAATTTCTATCTTCTACAAGTTTTAAGGAATAAACTATAAATCTAATAAATTAGAAGTCCTTTATTGTAATTAACTATGAAATAATGAAATTCAAACCAATAACAGTAAGCATGCAAATTTTCGTGTTATCCCGATAACATTTACCTATCCCAATAGACCATACAACGTTCAGTGACCAATCTGTAAACAATGCAAAACTGCAGTCTAAGTCTTTTAGCAGAATTAACTACCACCGTATCGATACACCTTGAGGCCGTACTGATACGGGTGTACATGATTTAGAACCAATTGAATCTGTCAAGTCCTGTTTCGATACAGTTGGGACTGTATCGATACGGGTTGACCAACTTTTACTTGCCAATTATGGTCTTATAACTGTAATAACGGTCATGCCGTATCGATACGGGAATACCTAGATTCATTTCTAACTTTTGTTGACCAAATGATCGTTTCGGTACAGCTGGGGCTGTATCGGTACGGGTTGACTAGAGTTGACCTGTTTCGAAACACCCTAAGAACGTATAGATGCAATTAAATGCCCAAACCTTACTGCCAAATCCCGTATCGATACACTTTAGACTTGTATCAATACGTTATGGTTAACCCATGCTTTCTCAGGAAAATATGCAAGGTTGTATCGGTACAGCTTGACCTGTATCGGTATGCCCTGCATTGTAATGTCAAATTTTATATGGTTTTTAGTCCATTTGACCTAGCAATCAATGTCCAAATGCAATGAAACTTTATCGACAATATTTCCATACTATAATCTACTTGCATGCAAAATTTTAGGGTTATTCGAATCCATTTACCAGGTTTTCACCTTTAAGAGTCAACTATGCATTTTTAGTCACTTTTAGCATCACTTAAAAGTCATTTTAGGACCATTTAGCCTTATACAAAGCATAGGCAATACATACACATCCAAAGTGCCATGAGTGACTATCTTAGCTACTTTGCCACCAATCTAGGAGTTTATAAAAACGAAGTACTTTACTCTAGCTTGTGACTTGTCAATCTTTCGACTTCTCTGATCTTAACCCAACAACTCGATCAACCTGAAATGCATGAGATGAAATGCATTAGGCATAATTTGCCTAGTGAGGTAGTCACAACTAAAACAATTTAACAATGAAATACATTCCAAATCATATCTTGACAATAACAATGCAATGAACCAATAGTAGCAATGCAATGTTCATGTTCAAAAGCATTAAGTCCAGAATTCAACAATAACCCTTGGATCGATTCGGAATAGTGGATACGCGAATTCCTACGCCTCGCCAAATCAATGAATGGTCTAGTCCCTCCGCCTTGCCAATATGACCAACATCATAATACATCCCTCCGCCTCACCAAATCAGTATAAGCCATAACCCAAGGACCGTAGTCCACCTGTACACTGAGCTCATGAATTCTATGGCATGCCAATTGTATCCCAAGTTCTCTCGAATCCAAGGTCTGATGACAATATCGAGAAAATATGTACAATAACATTACCAATGTTCAATGTTTCTTATCAATAGGAAATGTTCCGATGTCAATGTTCAATAGCAATATCAATAACAATGGCAATGTTCAATGTCTCAATGATAATAGCAATATTCGATGCTTCATTTACAATGTTTCGATGACAATAACTTTGTCGATATCAATACACAATGACAATAATGATAATAATAGCAATGACTATGCTTCTATGTCCGATGTGCAATGCTTCAATAATTCAATGACCATATCGATGACGAATTCAATGATAATGAGCGATGACAATGGCTATAGCAATATAAATGGTCTATATTCAATGCGATGACTTACCTTGACTTACCAATGGAATCCACTTAAGTGGTTCAATGTAAATTCCTTGACGATAGTGTTAGCCATACTATAATCAATGAAACTGAGAAAGGCACCTAGCCTAATCTCGAGACTCCGACTACACTCATCTTAATAATCTAAAGCTCTTACGGCTCTCGAATAGCAATCCCCTTGTTCCTAGCTTTCGGTGAAGATGATGAGTGCTCTTTTTCAATTTCTTGAACTAGGTTAACAATAGGATTGTGTTAGAATCAATATTACGATATCAAAATCAATATAACGATATCAAAATCAATATCTAAACTCAATATATACAATATCTATGAATTATCCATGGATAGAAAAACCTAGCTTGAGATTACTCCCAAATCTTCCATGGATTTCAACAATTGTTTGAGGGATTAAACTCACCTGATCGATGGCAATATTTCGATAACAAGAAATCGATAAAAAACCAAGCTTGAGCTTGAGCTCCAATGGAGGTGTGTGCTTAGGATGAAGGAGACGATAGCTAAGAGAGAGGTGCTTGCTTATTTTATGTATCGGGTAAGCTTTCACTCTCTCACATTTGCTTTGTAATAACAAAGCTTTCCTTCCTTTGATGGAACTGCTTCTTGATCAACCACGTATGTGGGATTATAATTTAGGAGGGGCTAATCGCAAGGTTAGTCCCTCAACTCTCAATTCTCTATACTTTTGCCCCCAAACTTCCAATTTCTATAATTTAGCCACTAAACAGGTTTTCAATACTTCTAATAAGGTCCTTAGACAATAATTTGACTCAATTAGAGTCCAATATCGATACAATTGACCTCGCGGTCAAAGTCAGTACAATATTTGGACAATTACGATGTAGGGTTTCCGATCATCGGAACCCGAATCTAGCTAGACCGGTTTTCGGGGTGTTACAACTTTCCCTCTTAAGAAAAATTCGTCCTCAAATTTTTACCAGGTTTAAAAAGATGAGGATATTGCTTCCACATTGTTTCCTCTAGTTCTTATGTTGCTTTCTTAGCGGTGTGGCTCTTCCAGAGTACTTTAACCAATGGAATAGTCTTGTTACGAAGTCTCTTGGCTTCCCTTGCTAGAATCTGAATTGGTTCTTCTTCATAGGACAAGTCAGGTTGAATTTCCACAGACTCAAGTTCAATGATGTGCGAGGGATTAGAACGATACTTCCGAAGCATGGATACGAGAAATACATCATGGATTTTACTCAATTCTGAGGGCAACAATAAGCGATAAGCCACGGGGCTGACTTTTTCAATTAACTCGAAGGGTCCAATGAATTAGGGACTCAATTTCCCTTTCTTGCCAAACCTCAGAATTTTTTCCAAGGTGGGACTTTAAGAAAAGCTTTCTCACTAACTTCATATTGTATATCCCTTCGCTTGAGATCTACATAGGCCTTCTGCCGGTAAAAGGCATCTTTTAATCGATCATGGATGATGGTAACTCGTTCCTCGGTTTCTTGAAGTAAGTCAGGGCCCAAAACCTTGCTTTTACCGAGTTCAGACCAAGGGAGTTTTGAATCGTCTGCCATATAGAGCTTCATACGGTGCCATTTTAATGGAAGCTTGATAACTGTTGTTATAGGAAAACTCGATAAGAGGTAAGAATTCCACCCAGAAGCTTCAAAAATCGATGATGCATGCTCGAAGCATGTCTTCTAAAATCTGCAAAGAATGATTCAATAACGGTATATTTCATTGATGGTTCAAAGGAAGGTACTTGTGATAGTTACCTGAATTACCCTTTCTAATTGGCCATCAGAATGAGGGTGAAAGGCAATACTAAGATTAACTCTGGTACCCAAAGCTCCTTGTAATGACTTCCAGAACCGAGATGCAAATCGTGGATCTCAATCTGAAATGATAGACTAAGGCACTCCATAGAGTCGAATAACTTCCTTGATGTACAAGTCAGCTAATTTGGGAAGACCGTAGTCCATCTAACTTGGCAAGAAATGTGCTGACTTAGTGAAACTGTCCACAATGACCCAAATGGCATCATGTTTAGTAGGAGTTAACGGTAGACCATTAACAAAGTCCATAGTGATCTTCTCCCACTTCCATTGCGATAGATCGATGGGTTGCAATAAGCCGGTAGGAACATGATACTCAGCTTTAACACGCTGGCACGTAAAGCACTTAGATACGAATTCATTTATGGCCTGCTTCATGCCCGGCCACCAATAAAGCTCTCATAGGTCTTTGTACATCTTCACCAACCCTAGGTGAATAGAGAAAGAACTCGAATGAGCTTCCCTAAGGATATCGGTGTAAAGAGATTCATTATTGGGTATACAGACTTGATCACGAAAACATAAGAGTCCTTTAGAATTTATTTTGAAGTCAGGGTTATCTTGCAACTTGGAAATGATGGCTTGAAGTTTAGGATCTTGTTTTCGCAATGCTTGAATTCATGATATGATGGTAGACTGAACTTGAAGTTCAGCTATAAGACAACGATGCTTCCGAAGACAAAAGTGAGCATTAATAGCTTAAGGAGCTACAATACAAGGACTTTGCAATGAGTCGATGCACTAATCAACACATTAAACTTAATGATCAATAGCGATACTTACCAGGCAGAGGTTTGCAGCTGAGTGCATCAGCTACAACATTGGCCTTGCCCAGATGGTAGTCGATGACAAGATCATAATCCTTAAGGAGTTCCATTCATCTCCGTTGTCAAAGATTTGACTCCTTCTGTGATAAGAAGTACTTGAGGTTTTTATGATCGGTAAAGAGGTAACATTTCTCTCTGTAGAGATAATGCCTCCAAATTTTCAATGCAAAGACAACTGCAGCCAACTCTAGATCATGGGTGGGGTAATTCATTTCATGTGGCTTTAGTTGTCTGGAAGCATAAGCAATGACTTTGCCTTTTGCATTAATATACATCCTAAATCGAGATGCAAAGCATCACTATAGACAATGTAGTCCTTTCCAGATTTAGGTTGGGTTAGAACCGGTGCATGAGTCAAAACTTGTTTCAATTGATCGAAGCTTCTTTGCTGCTCCCCGGTCTAAATAAATGGGGCTTCTCTCCTTAACAACTTAGTCAATGGAGCTACTAACATAGAAAATCCTTTAACGAATCTTCTATAATAGCCAGCAAGACCAAGGAAACTTCTCACCTCACTAATATTCTTTAGTGGATGCCAGTTAAGAATGGCTTGAATCTTCTTCGGGTCTACTTGGATGCCCAAAGCCGATACAATATGCCCAAGGAAGGCAACTTCGGTGAGCCAGAACTTACACTTAGAAAACTTGCATATAATTGTTTCTCTCGAAGAGTTTGAAGCACAATGTGAAGGCGGTCTTGATGTTTAACATGATTCTTGGAGTAGATTAAGATATCATCAATAAATACCACCGCAAACTTATCGAGGTAAGATCGAAAAACCCGATTCATTAGGTCCATAAAAGCTGCCGGTGCATTAGTTAACCCAAATGGCATCACCAAGAATTTGTAGTGACCGTATCTTGTACAGAAAGCAGTTTTATGCATATCACACTCTTTAACTCTCATTTGGTGATATCCAGACCTCAAATCGATCTTAGAAAACACCGTGGCATCTTTAAGCTGATCGAATAGGTTATCAATCCTTGGCAATAGATATTTGTTCTTAATGGTCACCTTGTTCAATTGCTGGTAATCGATGCATAGCCTTATGGAACCATCCTTTTTCTTCACAAAGAGAACCAGAGCTCCCCAAGGCGAGGAACTCGGTTGAATAAAGCCTTTATCAAGCAAGTCTTGAATCTGGGCTTTCAATTCCTTCAGCTCAACGGCTGTCATTCGATAGGGTGCAATAGAAACTAGGGCAGTTCTAGGTTGCACTTCGATACTGAATTCAACCTCACGGGTTGGTGGTAAGCCCAAAAGTTCATCAAGGAAGACATCGGGAAATTTATACACAATATCAATATCTTGTAATCGAGGTTCATCTTTGGCTTCCAATGTCAAAGCATACAAGGAATGATTTCTCAAACTCATCAACATGATGCTCTCCTTGCCAAGGTCTCGGAGATACAATTTTCTCTTACTACAATCTACCGACGCTTGATGTTCACTAAGCCAATCTAAACCTAATATAACATCAAACTCATGGATCGGTAAAGCCAATAGGTTGGCCACAAAAAGAATCACTTAAATCATCAAATGACAGTTCTTACACACAAGGCTTATAGTGACACAGTCACCCAATGGATTTGTTATAGAGATTCTCGATGCTATAGGTTCACTAGACATCCCATGTTTCTTAACTAACTCAGTGCTTATGAAGGAATGAGTAGAACCAGGATCAATCAATGCATATAAATAATAGAAGTACAATTCAATGATACATGTAATAACATCAGGCTCATCTTCGCTCTCCATGCTCCTCATATCATACATCTGTGCATGAGCCTTAGATTCTTGCTTACTCAGTGCCTTGCCAGAGCCACTAGGTCTCCTTGTAGCTTCCGATGAATCCTGCCTTGATCTCTTACCTCGAAATGACTGAGTAGGGGTTGCATTATTTGCTGGTGCAGTAGTAGACTTGGTGGCACCAAGGTGACAGTCACGGATGAAATAACCTTGTTCTCCATAATAGAAGCATGCTACAGTTTGCTTACGACACTAACCTACTAGATGTCGTTTTTGGCAGTAGTTGCAGACTAGATTCTGTAAACTTTGGTTTGAGCCTCTAGTGCTTTCAACTGAGGTTGACTTGATAGAAGATCGCATTATGGTCTAAGGTCTCTCGATATTCCAGTACGGGAAGGCTGAAGGTAAGTATTCTACTTAGGGCCTTGATACTTGCCCTTCTTGTTCCACTTGGGAGGTCGAGAATCATATCTAAATCTCTTCTCAGACTTGCTAGATCCACCCAATCTCTGAGCCCTCTGTGCAGCTTCGGTGTCCTTAACTCGATTCACAAGGTCTTGAAAGTTAGTGATGCCCAAGGCAGTATAGGGCATAGCTCGTCGCTAAGCCCGACAATGAACATCATGCACTTCTCTTCCTCTTTATTAATGTATTTTGCACTATATTGGCAATACTTGTAAAAGTCATGGATGCATTGCTCGATGGGTCTACCGCCTCGCTTCAGATGGAGGAAGATGTTGCGCCTTTCTGTGAGATAGTACTCGCTAATGTACTTCTTTTGGAATTCTTGAAGAAAGAACTCCCAAGAGATGGTCTCTTTAGGAATAGTGAGTATAGTGGTCTCCCACCACTGGAGTGCTTCATCCGCTAACAGTGCCAGAGCGCACTCTAGGTTGTGCTCATCAGAACACTATAATTGTTTATTCAGAATTCTCAATGTATTATCCAGCCAGTATTTTGCAGTCTCAAGATTGTATCATCCTAGCCAGTGAAGGTATAGGCCCAAAGTGATGCCAGCTTGTTGATATGGGCCCGAGCATACTAGACAGTAGGCTGAGTAGGTTGCATAGTTTGTTCAGCTCTCATCGAGGTCAATAATTGTTTGAACATGTTGGCCATGTTCATGTAACACTCAGCCTGAGCATTGGGTAACTCCGGCTCAATATTCTGAGGTGGGGGATTAGGTATATTTAGTGGGTCCCCCCTTATTTCCTCACCGTGTGTCGAGGAGCCGATAACGAGCTCATCTATGTGAGCTTTGTTAGTTCCAGACATATCTATAACATAAAGAGATCAGGTTAGTTGACAAGTCACAATATACATAATATACAACTCCTAGGTGGCAAAGTAACACAATAATAATTCAATAGGCTTCGGTTTAGTCCTAGAATCGACTAAACTCTTGCATTAATACCACAAATGTAACACCCTTTTCCCAGCCAGGTCGAGAACCGGGTCAAAGCGTGCTACCGGTGACTGTATGATAACTAGTGAGATAAAATTTCAATAATGGATAACACTTAATCAATATTATAACTTTCAAACATTACCCAATATCGATATTAGCTTAATTTATCCATTTTAAGACAATGTCTAATCTATTAGGACTAATTTCTATCTTCTACAAGTTTTAAGGACAAACTGTAAATCTAATAAATTAGAAGTCCTTTCTTGTAATTAACTATGCAATAATAAAATTCAAACCAATAACAGTAATCTTGTAAATTTTCGTGTTATTTCGATAACATTTACCTATCCCAATAGACCATACAACGTTCAGTGACCAATATATAAACAATACAAAACTGCAGTCTAAGTCTTTTAGCAGAATTAACTACCACTGTATCGATACACCTTGGAGCCATACCGATACGGGTGTACATGATTTAGAACCCATTGAATCTGTCAAGTCCCGTTCCGATACAGCTAGGACTGTATCGATACGGGTTGACCAACTTTGACTTGCCAATTATGGTCTTATAACTGTAATAACAGTCATGCTGTATTGATATGGGAATCCCCAGATTCACTTCTAACTTTCGTTGACCAATGCCCATTTTGATACAGTTGGGGCTGTATCGGTACGGGTTAACTAGAGTTGACCTGTTTAGAAACACCCGAAGACCGTATAGATGCAATTAAATGTCCAAACCTTATTGCCAAATCATGTATCGATACACTTTGGACCTGTATCGATACGTTATGGTTAACCCATGCTTTCTCAAGCCAAATATGCAAGGTTGTATCGGTACAGCTTGACCTGTATCGGTACGCCCTGCATTGTAATGTCAAATTTTGTTTGGTTTTAAATCCATTTGATCTAGCAATCAATGTCCAAATGTAATGAAACTTTACCGACAATATTTCCATACTATAATATACTTGCATGCCAAAGTTTAGGGTTATTCGAATCCATTTACCAGGTTTTCACCTTTAGGAGTCAACTATGCATTTTTAGTCACTTTTGGCATCACTTAAAAGTCATTTTAGGACCATTTAACCTTATACAAAGCATAGGCAATACATACACATCCAAAGTGCCATGAGTGACTATCTTAGCTACTTTGAAACTGATCTAGGAGTTTATAAGAACGAAGTACTTTACTCTAGCTTGCTTGTGACTTGTCAATCTTCCAACTTCTCCGATCTTAATCCAACAACTCGATCAACCTGAAATGCATGAGATGAAATGCATTAGGCATAATTTTCCTAGTTAGGTAGTCACAACTAAAACACTTTAACAATGAAATGCATTCCAAATCATATCTTGACAATAACAATGCAATGAACAAATAATAGCAACTTAATGTTCACGTTCAAAAGCATTAAGTCCATATAATTCAACAATAACCCTTGGATCGATTTGGAATAGTGGATACGCGAATTCCTATGCCTCATCAAATCAATGAATGGTCTAGTCCCTCCGCCTCGCCAATATGACCAACATCACAATACATCTCTCCGCCTCGCCAAAACAATATAGGCCGTAGCCCAATGACCATAGTCCACCGGTACACTAAGCTCGTGAATTCTATGGCATGCCAATTATATCCCAAGTCCTCTCGAATCCAAGGTCTAATGACAATATCAAGAATCAATGTACAATAATATTATCAATGTTCAATGTTTCTTAGCAATAGGCAATGTTCCGATGTCAATGTTTAATAGCAATATCAATAAGAATGGCAATGTTCAATGATCTCAATGACAATAGCAATAGTCGATGCTTCATTTATAATGTTTCGATGACAATAACTTTGTCGATATCAATATACAATGACAATAGCAATGATTATGCTTCTATGTCCGATGTACAATGCTTTAATAATTCAATGACTATATCGATGACAAATTTAATGATAATGAGCGATGACAATGGCTATAGCAATATCAATGGTCGATATTCAATGCAATGACCTACCTTAACTTACCAGTGGAATCCACTTAAGTGGTTCAATGTAAAATTCCTTGATGATAGTGTTAGCCATACTATAATCAATGACAATGAAACCGAGAAAGGCACCTAGCCTAATCTCGATACTCTGACTACACTCACCTCGATAATCTGAAGCTCCTACGGCTCTTGGATAGCAATCCCCTTGTTCCTAGCTTTCGGTGAAGATGATGGGTGCTCTCTTTCAATTTCTTAAGCTAGTTAAACAATAGGATTGCGTTAGAATAAATATTACGATATCGAAATCACTATAACAATATCAAAATCAATATCTAAACTCAATATATACAATATCTATGAATTATCCATGGATAGAAAAACCTAGCTTGAGATTTCTCCCAAATCCTCCATGGATTTCAACAATTGTTTGAGGTATTAAGCTCACCCGATCGATGGCAATATTTCGATAACAAGAAATTGATGAAAAACCAAGCTTGATCTTAAGCTCCAATGGAGGTGTGTGCTTAGGATGAATGAGACGATAGCTAAGAGAGAGTTGCTTGCTTATTTTATGTATCGGGTAAGCTTTCACTCTTTCTCTCATTTGCTTTGTAATAACAAAGCTTTCCTTCCTTTGAAGGAATTGCTTCCTAATCACCCACGTATGTGGGATTATAATTAAGGAGGGGCTAATCGCAAGGTTAGTCCCTCAACTCTTAGTTCTCTATACTTTTGCCCCCAAACTTCCAATTTCTATAATTTAGCCACTAAACAAGTTTTCAATACTTCCAATAAGGTCCTTAGACAATAATTCGACTCAATTAGAGTCCAATATCAATACAATTGACCTCGCGGTCAAAGTCAATACAATAGTTGGACAATTCCATAGTAGGGTTTCTGATCGTCGAAACTCGAATTCGTCTAGACTGGTTTTCGGGGTGTGACAAAAACAATGTTTAAGAAAACTAATAAATTTCAGTTAATTTGAAAACTGACCGAATTAACCGATATTTATTCGGTTCGGTTAATATATTCGAAAAAAGTTCGGTTCAGTTAACGGCTAAAGATTTAAAAAGTTCGGTTAATTCGATTTTGGGTAATTCAGTTCGGCCACCGACCGAATTAACCGTTTGAACACCCCTAACCTCAAACGGTAAAAAAAAAATTGATGTTCGGATGATTTGCATTTTGTGTACTCTCCTTCACAAGGTCGACCTAGTGAAATTTTGTTGGTGTGGGAGGCCACTAAATTTGTAATGGTTGACGCACATATTGAAATGAATTTTGAATTCTGTAGTTGTATAGGGATAAATGGATAGAAGATATTAAGATTGTGGCATGATTGGAATATATGGCTCATGTGTATTGGAATCAAGTAGGTGCAATGCAACCATTGAGTGAGACATTTATGCAACATCACATGCCATATTTTTTTATGAAAGGAAGCGTAAACAAAGTGTCATGTTTCCAGGTGACTGTATAAGTGTGGGATTAGTGGAGGACTAGTGTAGGGTTCAATAAATATTGGTGCATTGTTTTGTCTTGTTCTTGGGTCTAGTGATAACAAAGGACAAATGATGGGGTGTCGCGATAGAGTAATGTCACAACATTTATAAGTTTTTTAATTTTTATTTTAAAAAATATTTAAATTATAAATATATTTAGTTTTTGTTTTAAAATTTAAAATTTTATTTAAAAATACTAAAACACGTTAAATATTATTAAAAGTGTAAAAAAAATATTGAAATATCTTAAAAATTCTAGAACATTACAAAATTATTTTAAAAATATAAAAAAATATTATTATAAAAATGTAAAATTTAATAATTTTATTAAAAAATATAAAATATTATAGATTTGTTTAAAAATATTAAAATTACAAAAATATTAAAAACTCTAAATACATATATAATAGTCGACAAAGGTATTCGAACTTAGGGATCTAAGAAACTGTGCTGAATGATTCTTCTCTAGGAGATCTACAAGACTACAATGTAGTAGTTCTTCCCAAAAGGATCTATGACGTCGTAACACAACGATTAATCTAACATGAATATTTTTTTAATAATATTTTATATTTTAAAAGTATTTTTAAGGCACTCTTAAGATCTAAATTTCTTCAAATTGCAATCACACGAACCCATTAAAAAAATATTTGCAATCCACCCAACCATAGGCAACTCAAACTCTAACCATATTTCCCATAAAAACATTTTGATGTTTTTTTAATAATGATTTTTATATATTTTTTCATAACGGTTTTCATATTTTAGAAAATTTTAATAATTTTAATGCCTCGTTTGGTACCTCGCATGTAAAAGAGGTGTGATGTATTAAATAATACATGCGCATTAAAAAGATGAATGGAAGATAGTTGTTACTATATCAAGGTGTTTGATTGATGATATTTATGATAAAGTTAAAAGATGTATGATATGTATGAATGTACCCTTTTACCCTTAAAATTCTACCTTCATATTTTACCATTGTTTTGACATTGATTATTATATTATTTTTAGGTTTAGGGTTTAGGGTTTATGGTATATGATTAGGGATGGGTATTTCACCCGACCCAATCGGGTTCGGGTTTAGGTTTTTATGAAGGATGAGGTTGGATTCAGGTTTAGGGTGAAAAATATTCGACCCAACCTGGGACTAAAAGTATAATTTTCTCCTATATTTTTAGAGATATTTACAATAATGCTCTCTCTCTATATTTTTTTATAATTAAGTCCTTAAAATTGATATTTTACAATTTTGTCCTTAGAATTGATTTTTTTTTACAATTGGGTGGGTCCCTGAAATTAGTTTTTTATAATTAGTTCACTAAAATTATTTTTTATATAGATTAGGCTAGGTTCGGGTTGAGATATATTATTTTGGGTCGGGTATGGTCGGATCAAGTTCGGGTTTATGGTACTTATTTTCGGGTTTATTGTTTATAGTTTAGGTTTAGGGTTTGAGGTTTATGGTTTAGAATTTAAGGTTTTAGGTATGTGGTTTAGGTTTTAGGTTTTATGGTTTAGTGTACAAGGTTTAAAATTTAGGGTTTAGAGTTCAATGCTTATAGTTTTAGGGTTTAGAGTTTAAGGTTCAGGTTTCAAGGATTTGGCTTATTTTTTATTTGGGCTTATAGTTCATGAAATGGTCGTAATGGTAATTACATGGCTAAATTAAGCAAGAACATGCTAAAATGTACATAGGAATGATATACGGTTTGTTCAACATGTTAGAAATATTGTTGAGATAAAGATTTTAATATAATAAATTGAAAAATATTTTAGACTTAATTCAAATATTGAAAAAATTATTTAAATTCCAAATAACTTGAAAAATAGGTTTAAAATGTTTTTGAAGAGTTTTTGACTTTAAAAAATATTTTCAAAGGGTTTTAAAAGTCAAAAATTGGTCGTCAGTATCGGTACCATATCCCTAGTACCGATACCCACTGGCCCGTACCGGTACGGCTAAGCCGAGTACCGATATGCTCTATTTTGAAAAATTCTAGTAGCATATTTTTGTACCGATACAGAGGCATTCGTATCGGTACTCAAGGGTGAGTACTGATACCCTTGTGCCGAGTACCGATATGCCCTTCTTAAATGTGTCTAACGACTCTTTCTATTTAAGGCAAATAGCGATACCTTATCTCGAGTATCGATACCCTCAACACCAGAGCATTTAATGTTGGAAATTAAGTCCCCAACGACTCCAAACCAACCCCAATGGCTAGTAACGGTCACAAGCTCATTAAACGGTTTAAAAGGCCTCTTCAAGCATCCATGGAAGTGTGAACAACATTCAATTGTATAGAGAAATTCTTTTAGAGCTTAATTTGTCATATTTCTTGTAAAGAACACTTGTTGAGCTAAATTGTTATAGTTGCTCAAGTGTTTAGGTTTTGAGTGAGTGCTTTAGAGTGCAAACAATTTGCCTAAGTGAGGTTTTTTAGTTTGCTTTATTTGTAATCTCTTTGAGAGGGTGTGGTCTTAAGGTTTTGGGGTATAAACCTTAAGGGGTTGTAAGGTTACTCTTTGTCCTCAAAAGAAAGCAAATCTAGTGGATTTGAGAAATACTTAGTGTGGATAGCTAAGGCAGTAAAAGTAGACTTGGTTTAGAAGTCGAACCACTATAAATCATTGTGTCAATATTTTTATTTCTTATCTTTTCATCCACCACTTCAAAAAATCTAATTTACCCCCTCTTGGTAATTCAGTTGACGATTTATGAGCCCAACAAATATGGTGCATAAATTTGAGATTGTTTAGACATGATTTGGATGAGCTTCAAATCTGCATTTTGGCATAGGGCGTACCGGTATCCTATCTAGTGCGTACAGGTATTGTGAGGCCAAAAGTGGCCATTTGGTACAAAATGTACCTATATGGTCGACCGTATCAGTACCAAAATAGGTTACTAGAAAATATTTATTCATGGTGTGTCGGTACGATGCCTTAGCGTACCGATACGAGCCCTTGTATCAGTACCAAAACTTGTTACTAGATTTTTAGGAAATGTAAGCGTACTAGTACGGTACCCTTGAGTACCGGTACGAATGACAGTTAAAAACGGTTAGGATCCTGAAATCAATTTGCAAACTTTGCATTCTAATCCTAAATGGTTAACATGTTAATTACATGAGTTCAAGATCTCCAAATGAGTTAAAAATTAATAGGCAAGTCTAATAAGTCAAGAATTTCAAGCATATGACTTTAGGTTATGAAAATGTCATAAATTTATAAAATTACAATTTAGTCCTTAAATTGTGGATTCTTTACAAAATGACCCATAATCTTGAAATCAAGGTTTAACATGAATTCACATGATTACTCGTATGATATTTATGATCAAGTAAGTATGTTATGACATGAATTTATTAAGTATGCCCTCGATTAAAAGGACCTTAAATCTCAGAAATTATGTTCTGATCCCTAATTGGGAATTAAGACTATTAAGTAATATTCAAATTGATTATGGTCAGTAAGGCTAAATTCGGTAAAGGAAAGAATAAAAGATGAATCTTGAAATATCCCTTCATTTTGAAATATTTACACTTTAGTCCTTGAACTTTGTAACTTTTATAAAATAATCTTTAAAGATTAAAATCAGAATTGCTAAGAATAAGGTATCTATTAATTAATGCTTTGCTTTAGAATTATGCATATTATGGTATATGTTCGACTTTGATTTAATTTTTTCTGAACGATCGATTGCTCTTCTCTGTTTGTTTTTGGGTGACACTTTTGATTCGGTTTCCTTCTAGACCGGGTAGGGGTGCTACATAGTTACATGATTTCAATCACTCATTTACTACATATTTAATATGAAAGTCACATGGTTTAATCACCCATTTAATGCATAATTAAGATGTCAATTACGTGATTTAAATCATATTTAATATGATAGTTACAAACAATTTTTTTATCAATAGTATGATTTTCATTAAAGTAAAAATCATATAACTCGATTATCGAAGACCTCGTTAAAAACCTCTAAGCCGAAATGGAGGAAAAGAGTACCAACGATAATATGAAATACAACGAGATTGACCACTCAAAACCGAACCCCAAGTAACCCTATAAGCACCCAAGACAACTCGCACAACTAAAGCATATAAACATGCAGCTCACATTCAACCAAAATAAAATGTAATCAAAGCATATTCTCGAACTTAACCCAAAAGGGTATCTATCTTTTATACTCATAACATGAGCCCTGAAGATTACAAACTTACAACTGTTATTTGATATCTATTAGAACTAGAATTCAACTAAGAATTCAGAAACCTTTATACTAGCATATGAACAACTTCTCATTAGCTATACTAAAAGATTATAACATGTAAGTCCATCTGATACTATTATGAGTTGCAAACCACATTCAAGGATACAATGTTATCTACCAAGAAGATCAAGGTTATTAAATCCCTTAACTTTCAAGGACTATTTCGAATCTCAACAGGTACAAGAGAATAGACAAATGATATCCTTATTAACTATATAATTATCCAGTTTGTTATTTAGTCTCCTTTATTCAATTAATCTTTGGGACGATCAATATTAATATTGGTTTGGCATTATGAAGTGTAAATTCATATTGTAACCTATTGGCATGAATGTATATATTAACCAAGAGCTTAGACTAATCCAAACCCATTTAAGACCAACAAATATCTTATGCTTGGTATATGTATGTATGCAGTACTTTACCAGATTATTAACCATATCAAGCATATCTTTCCATCGATCTAGTCTATCATACCATCTATAAACGTCTATGAGAGAAATTATTGTGAAGCAACCAAAAAAGAATAAATGGCCCGGTACAACTTATATATACACATATAATCAAATAGGCTATAAAGACCAATACATACATAAAGACCTTGTGCCACCTACTAGGAGTTTCTAAGGAAACTACGAACATAATTCTTGAACCAAAGATCATGTCCGAGTTGGAGGTATCTCGCAACGGTTCCTCCCTGAAACGTGAATGGAACGATCAAATAAGCATATGCTTGTGAGATAGTTTAAAAGCAGTTAATAATATGGAATCATGTCTCTTCATTCGAAAGTTTTCAACACACTTGACTGTTAGCTTACACATCAGAATTCTTTTATAATTAAACATTCCAATCAATCTCATAATCATTCACATATACCATGGGTCAACATTAATAAACATAGTCGAACCAATTTATCAAGAAGGAATTCAATTCCTTAGCACAAGTATGAATGCACTAAACAATCAGTGAGACCTATTTTCAAGGTTCTTTGTTTTTACCTCTTACATTTAGATGAACTAATCAATCATTTCTATATTTGTATTAGCCCTTCTAACAGAAGTAATTGAACTTATGAACATATAAGTTATTCACTCAAATTATCACTACCCCTTTAGTTCCTTGTTTCTGTATAATATCGTAGTTACTTCATACTTGACTCACAAGTTACCAAAATAAATGGTTATCACTTAACTCGTAAACTTTCTTGGATTCTTTTGACTTAGCTAATTACTTCATAATTCATTTGTTCATGGATTAACAGATTTCCTGACCATTAATACATCCTTATTTCCCATAGCTAAGACTATTTCCTAATCCAGTGATATTCCTTATTGGATTTTTAATCTAACAAATTGATCACATTTAGTTCTTTCTATGTTCATAGAATTCGTTCAAGCTTTATTATAAAGTCAATTAAGTCCATGTTCAATAACCAATTTACCAATTACCAAATACCATACTCCTTAAAATCTTTATGAGTTTTAGATTCTAATTTGAATTAGCATGTAATGTATATTTACTTAATATTCATGTTTCATAGAAATTTAGTCACTTTAAAAGAGAAAGCTTCACACCAGCCACTTAATTAAACTGATATATCAAATCCCTAATGGAGTTATATAATTTATACTATCATGCTACATCTAATCATTTCATGAGTATATGTTCGTTGGAAATAATTGATCTTCTTAAATATCATATCGATCATCAAGTATATTGACGTACTCTGAACCAAGCTTATAATGATCTAACTTTATGACCTTAAATAAATTTTCATAACTTACTCATTCCTTAAATAAGTGTTCGATCAATAACATTCTTCATACCAAAATACAAGGCCCCATTTTAATCATGCAAGAAATCATTAATTAAACATGTAAGCTAAGAACCTCAAAGAATTCCATGCTTTCCAAACTTTCAATTTATTAAAAAATATTAGCTTATCCAACAATGTGAAGCAAAGATTCAAAGCCTAGGGTTAGATTCAGATTAAATGAAACCCTTTGGTTAGTTGATTCGAGATATAAATCACACTTAGATAAATTATCGTTTCCACTATAATAATCATTCAAAGACTAGATATTTTCCACTTAATCATTGGTTCGACATCTTAATACATGTTAACATGATTGTCATGTATTTAACCAGTCACAATTCAAACAACACTTTAACATATAAGATCTACCAAGTAACCAAACAATCTACATTATTGTTCAACGAATGGTACCAACTCACCTTATTGACATCAAAAGTCGTTTTATCAATGTTATACTTCAGAAGATCCAATTTGATTCTATATCATATCTTATCATAACAAAATAAGCATATCATATTCGCTTGATCTAATATTTGATTCATTACTTAATATCAAGATTTACTCAAGCATTCCATATTTTATCACAAAGGTATTGTCCAAATGGACTCATTGCTAACATATACATATATTATTACTTGTCTAGTAAGTTACCATTCTTCTTTATTAAATAAGCATTTTTTTCTCATAATCATTTTAATATTATAGCCTTGGTACTCTATCTCAAAGGATAATCCATGAGTTTTACTAACTACATTTAAGCAAGCATAAAAGCATTCAACTTAGCTTGTGATAAATTTCAGGGTAGACATTCTATCAATTCCATGTCAAGTGAAATTCAAACAATGCAATCTATTCAAGTTTATCCAATTACCATCATTAGTAGGCATAGTTCGAACCTTTACTAGGGACGTATAGTCCAACCTTAATCGAGGGATCATAATCCAAACAATATCAAATGAACAAAGTCCAATTTCTCATTTCATATGGTCAAGATTCATTATTATGAATATTTAGGTTAACCTGAGCCTTGATTAACAAGTTACTAGACACTCGAATCCAAAATAAGTGGTAACAACAAGGGTACACAAAGTACCGGAACAAGGGTACACAAAGTACCGAATTTATCTCTTTATTGAATAAGGGTACCATTCGTACCAATAGTTCATTTGATCTTATTTGACAAGAGACCGTAGTCCAGGACTGTGGTCCTAACTTAAACGAGCTCGACGAACTCTATGGCATGCCAACTGTGTCTAAACTAACTCGAATCAAGGCTTGTTGTTGTAACTTATTATCCATTTAACCAAGAGTAAGGTAAGCTACAATCATGACTTTGCTCATTCCATTTACTTTCAATTTCTTCCCCATTACAACAAAGAAGGGTAACATGAATAATTCAAACATGCTTTACTATCAATCTTTATAATACAAGTATTTTTCAAAGAAATACTCACCTCGCTTCCAAGCTAGCGTAAGCTTAAACATGAGCATAGGCATACATTTGATTCATTTAAACATAAGAATTAGAAAACAATGCTTGGAAAGGTTGCAACCCATTTTCGAGACTTTAAACTACACTCACCTCTTATCCTGATGTTACGGAATACCTGAATCCTCTCTCGTATTTTGCTACTCATTCCATCTATTTCTATCTTCTTCTTGGTCTAATATAATCAGAATATAATCATACATTAGAATCGAATCAATTCTTTCCAACATGGATCAAACAATCCACTATCAATTATCAATAGAAAACAGTCCTAAGAGGGCGTAATTACACCTAAAATTTACAAGACAATTCACCAACTTTCAATTCAAGTAATGCAATCAATGCTTAAGTGTTTATACTCTTAATTATTCCAAACAGTCTTTCATATCCTTGTAAGGGTTCGAAACAACCCTTACTTCAATTACAAGAATGTACAATCAGTCCAATACTCAAAAACACACAATCACTTGCTCAAACAATCTTCTAAAATTCTTTTGAATACAATCCTGTCTTGATTTCATATATATATATACATAAATATGTGTTCAAAACAGCCCACATTCTTTTTATTTAATTCAAATAGTCCATAATATAACTATATAACTTTTCCCCTGTTTCCAAGCCCCTAAAACAGTCCTTATTTCTCATTCATACAAACAAATACTTATAACAGTCCATTAAGATTGTAAATACATTCGAAACAAAGCATCATTAGAATATACAATCACCAAGCAAAACAAAATATGTTCCTATGTTCTTTGCATACATGTTCTCACCCCTCAAATCAAGTTCTCTTCATAAATTCTGCCCATATGATTAATAGATTCTAATTACTTTTATTCAAACAACAAGGTTGGTTCGAATCTGTCATATATATACCAATGACTATAATTCTAAAAATCCAGCAATGATATCTCAAATTTGTCACAAGATTACAAGGTTAAAATAATCTAACTTTCTAGATGCAAAGAAATCTTTAAACATGCAACTCTCAAGATACATTCAAACAAAATAAACAAGAGAGTGAAAATACTTACTCTCTTCCATAAAATACTTGATCAAGGTTCAAGAATTCACCAAAATCACAAGTTTTAAGCTTCCATTTTTTCATGGTTGTGTGTCATCTCTTTCTCACAATATTTTCGATCAAGAATGAGTGAAGGAGACACCAAAAGGATTTCTTCCCCAAATGGCCGGTTCTCCCCCTCTTAATTGCACATGTCTATATCCTTAATTGCCAATTGTAACATCCCTTTGATTCTTTTGATTCTCCATGAAAATATTAAGTTTTAATAGTTAATCAAATTAGTCCTTAATAAATAGCCACCAATTTTATTCCAATTGAAATTTGGTCACTTTTCTAATGATCAAGTTAATATGTATCAAGCACATAATATCATACATATAATTAATAAAGAATTTACTTCTAAGCCCACTTTTGAGGTATTACACTATAGGGCTCAACCTTAGTTGTAAAAGAATAATGCAACCTAGGTGGGGGAAAATCCTCAATCATTCAAGCATTCTAAACCAAGCTGTCTGAGTCACACCCCTCTTCGCCAGTGCATTCGCCATTGCATTAGCCTCTTGAAAGATCAAATGAAAGCATACACAAGGTAAAATCTGACAAGCCTTGTAAACTTGGTTAAACCATGACCATAAGTGCCATGTTCGCTTCAAAACATGCAACACCCATGCCACAGCCACATGAGAATCCGATTCAACACTCCCAAAGATAGATTTGTTCCACACCCTTAGGAACGATCGTATTGCCCATAGTTTCGCCATTAAGTTCTTGCCTTCACTGCCATCTCCATCACCTGATACTCTTTTCCACTCATTTGCCATTAAATCAACATACTCTTTCTATTCAAGCCAGCAATTTAGAAAGTGAAACGGTCGAGGTCCCCAATCCCTCACGCTATTCATCATAAGTAATGGAGTGTGACCTGACAAGCCTCTTGGCAGCATAAGTTGCTATAACTGACGAAATTGCTCTACCCACTCATATGTGACAAGGAAACGATCAAGTCTACTACACTTATTCCCATGACCAAACGAAGTTAACATCTTCCCGCACAGTGACACGTCTAGCAAACCCAAATGCTTAATAAAATTTTTAAAATCTAATAGCCCTCTAACCTGACCAGCATGACCCACCCATTCCTCTACTACTTGCACCATATTAAAGTCCCATATAATGCACCACGACCCATATTGCATGTCGACAGTGCCCTGAATTGTCTCCGACAAGTTCATATGTTCCTCAAGAATATATGGAGCATAGACAGTGATCACTTAGCAAGACCATTCCACATCGATCTACACACCCCTCATAGGCACAAAATTTCTCACAATAACTCTAGACTCAAGACGAAACCTCAAGACCTCCCAAATAATTAGCAATCACCCCGACCGACCATCTCCTCAATTTTTAACCCTTGAAGTAGAACCATCTCACAACTATGCTTTCGTAACGTCTTCTGAACCAAATTCATATTCGTCGAAGAACCTAACCCCCTTGTGTTCCACGACAGCACACACATCGCGACTTCGAATACTCTTTACTCATTCCTCTATAAGCTTTGCAATATCCTTCACAATTTCCTCCTCGTTCCCAATAGTTTGAGCCCCTATCAATCGACCAAGATGGATTGTTTCATGTGCCTCCCTTAGAATAGCTTCTCAATGATGCAAAAAACCCGAATTATGTGCTAATCCCTTCATCTGATCCCCATTATTACTTGCCTTCTTCTTGGATTTTTTACTCCATTTCTTATTTTCTAATTGTTCTATTTTTTCACGCTTCTCCTTATCAGAGTCTTCAAGACTGAGGACTTCTATGGGCTCTGCAGGGACATCAAACATGGCATCAATTGGCCCACTTACATCCACCTCTAAATTCATTGAGGAACATTGCACTGGACAATCAATTAGTGTCATTTCGTTCAGAACTCCATAGGCTCTAACCTTGACACTAATATTATCTCCTCATCCTTAGTACAATCCTGTAACACCCTTTACCCGGATGCCACATCTGGGCCTCAAGCCCAACCCAAAATCCATAAAATTTCTCAAACTAGTTTAGCCCAAATAAAATGCTTTCCAAAAACATTGAAGCCAATGATTTAAAAATAATTATATAAATGATTAAAACGTTACAATAGAGCTCCAATTAAATTAAAACATTTAAACATTCGATTTGATTAATACAATTTCAAAATAAGGATTACAAACTCCAACAAGTAAGGGCCTATGAATACATAGCCCACTAAACACAAGTACCGTACTCCAGAGATCACCACATGTTGGAACTCCGTCCTGATAGTGCTCTACGATCCCATGATCCAACGATCAACCTACGCACGAAAACAACGATTCTTAGCGTTGAGCTTAGAAAGCTCAATGGTACACATCTACTCTACTATACTTCATGCTAATCATAAACATAAGCATGCAAGCTAGTACAAGCAATAAAGAGAGATAAATAAACATGTGGTGCTACCACTAGTCGCCTAAACACATGCTCTCAACCATAGAAAAACATCATACATGGTACACAAGGCCCAACCAAGCCTAAGATCTCAACAGATCATCTAGGGGAACACACATCAACAACGATAACTCTAGAGTGAGGTTGGGTCACGTACCATCAGAATATACACTCTGGGTGAGATCGGGTCATATAGCATCGGAACATACACTCTTGCTCAGAATCTTCCCTCGAGCATCTACACTATGGGTGAAGACAGGTCACCTAGCATCAGAACATACACCCATACTCAGAATCCCCCATCGAGTATATTCGAATAAGGCCCGAGTCACATAGCATCGGTAACCTCCATTTGATATCTTTAACAATGGTGTTGCAACACATTTTCACTGGGTATCCGGATCCCATCAATCAAGAAGACTCAACCAATCAAATGCCTACCCGGTATACAAGCAACGTAATCCCAAGGATCTCCCTATCGTTGCTAAATGTCATTACATCATTTATTTCACATTACCAAGTTATTAATACATTATGGAGAAGTGTATAATTAATCTCATTTATTACCTCCATTAGGCCTCATTATCTCGTTCATTAATGCATAATTCAATTATTAAAGGTCATATCAATTTCCATCCTTAAATTACATTTACTGATTATTTGATGTATCGGGTACCAGTACTCAAACATGAGTATCGATACGGTACCTTCAAGTATCGGTACTCATACGCGTACCGATACTAAAACTGCTTACTAGAAATCTTAGATTCTCACAAGTATCGTTATGAGTCGATTCATACCGATACGGCTCCCAAACGCGTACTGGTACGACCAAAGCTCGTACCGATACCCTAATCACGGGTTCATACCATTTTTTGAATTACGATCTCACAACACTTCATTCGATCCCTAAAGCTTATGAAAGTCAGTAGAGTGGGTTTACTAATGCATCCACTCAATTAAAATTTATTTAACGGCTTCATAATCATCTAATCGGTTATTTATCCCTAAAGTATGATTTTCATCGAATCACATCAATCCATTCGAACAAGCATACAAAGTATCATAATTATCTCAATCAATCAAACAATCATCAAATATCACACAAGCATCACAAACGACCCTACACGGTCTTTAAAGCTTCCACTAGTCCCATCATATTCACAACATCATCATGCATCTCATAAATATCGAGTCTTATAATTAATGATCTCTAAACATGCGTAATTATCGTCTACCTATTTGCAATACTAACAAGGAAGGTAATCACATTTATGATGCTCATGAAGAAATAAGAGTTCGAGGTGTACTAACCTTAAGCTGGTATCTTTAAAATCCTCACACGAGCTTTTCGAATATTCTACTTGACCTGATATCCGATCACGAATAATCATCGTATTCTAAAGAATATAAAACTACATTAATTCATGCATCCCACATTCGATTTACAAGGTCAAATGCGTAAAAATAGCTTATCGGGTTCGAATTTGATGAAACGAATTGCGCCATTGGATTCGGAACATCAAGAAACCGTTGGGTAAGGTCTTTGGAAAAAGTCAACGATCAACGACGACGGTCAATGGTCAACGACGGCGGTCAACAGTCAACGACGGTAGTTAACAGCACGCGGTCAACGAAAATTGGTGGCTTAGGGTCAACGGCTCAATCAACCAACTGGTTTGGCTGGGTCAACCGGCCCACGTCTTAGCTTGGCTTGGACGACTTGGCTTGGATGTCTCGGCTTAGATGGCTTTAACTACTACAAGGCGAAGCCCATGCGCGGTCGGTAATACGTGTGATGTGCTCCGGTGACCGGACAGAGGTGGCCAGCTACAGATCAGCGTAAAAACACTTGAGGAGTTCAACCGTGCTTCTCACTCTAGATGACGGCCGGTGGAACCCCTTGAACAAGCTTCGTCGGCTCTTTAATCTCCCCACCCCGACGAGTGGCTATGGCAACAACAACGAGGTGATCCCCAAGATCCATCCGATGGCATTGGCGGTGACACTCCCGACGGTCTAGACGGTGATGAAGATAGGCTTAAATGCTTCAACTTTCCAAAACTCTCTCAACCCCCATTTCCCCCCATTTTTCACTTTCTCCCTCTTCATAAAAAAACTCTCAACTTTTCCAACCACCCACCATCTTTTTAAATTCAAAAAACACATCCTTATAAAATAAACACATGTCATGCCCCTATTTTCACTTTAGGCCCAACTTAAATCCTTATTCAAACCCGGATCCAAAACTCGAATTATTGACCCGAAATTTGGGTTGTTACAACTCTCACATCCTTAAAAGAAATTGCATTCTAGAAATTTGTATCCATAAAACAATAAGATGCTAAATCCTTTCCAACTCCCCAACCTTCTCAACCATATCTCGTTGCGCTACTCTTATCTCAACAACACTTTTCAAACATGATCCTTGTCCTTTAACGATACAAACATAATCTCGATTGATTCTTTCTCACGAAAGGAATCCATCTTCGCACGGTACACACCCAGATCAATTGACCATTTCCTTTAAGAGATTCATCATTATTTGATGCATAACTAAAGCCATAGAATAAACTCGATGGTGCCTTGACCAAACGTCACACAAATATTATCAAGAAACTTAACTTATGTTGTAAAACCCAAAAGATTGGTGCACAACAAAATTAGTCCACAACTCTATACTATCTAAAGGAACAAAAGATTGGAGAACCGTTATAACCAACAAAACAATTTCTTATCGTGGAAAATCCTGAAAGAGACTCTAACTATAATGTCGTCCTTTATCATTATCATTGCTTGCTCGGTGCAAGGCTTCTGAAAACTAACGGCGTGTCAACTCGCCTCAAGCACTTAACTTAACCTCGACATGATAACTCATGTTGACAACTAAGGTGACCCCCAAAAACTTAGCTCACGCAAAAGTCTCAACTTTAATCTACCACGTGTCTGGCGAACACTTCATCAGTACCAACACTCAGATCTATCATCGTATAAAAATCCCACCAAGGGATAAGGTTCCAACACAACCCTCGAATCTCGTACCCAAAAAGTGGCATGTACACCTCGTAGTGTCGTACAACTTGACTCACAATCAAACCAAGTAGACTTTCCATCTAGATATTACATTTACCGAAGATAAAGAACAATACTTACCAAGGAAAATACTATTACTCAAAGAAATCCTATCGGAATTATGTATTCACTAATCCTTCACAAGGTCTATGGTTATCAATTTAATTTTCACAAAGAACATCGAAGCATCACAACCACTCTAAAGAACTCAATGTTAGACTTCCAACTGATGGCAAATCAAACACTTATCACTATCACAAACACAAAACTCTACACTGTCTACCAAAACACACGACCAAAGTTTTGTACAAACTGTTGTTCTCAAGATTCACCATATTTTGACCATTGTACCGTAAATGAAGAATCTCTTGCCCTGACATGTCTTTCTCTAAAAACACCCAAAGCCCATCATAAACCATCGATCCTAAATCCAATCATAACATTTTGTTCTTTAAATTAAAATCAAATGTTACTTCTCGCAGCTTCCAAAGAAATTCAATACTTAACTCGAAGCTTAATAACCAACATACGGGTATCGATACTACATTAAGCTAGTATAGGTGCTCTCATACATGACCATCACTTGCGATCATTGATAGCTCCATAAGGGTAGCATGATACTCTAACCTGAACTAGCTCCCTAAAACCCACCACTTATCAAGTTTACTTTACTTAGGTGGTGATCGATCATACGACCCACAACACTCAACTAGTCAAACTAATGTCGTTATCCAAAACTCAAAATCTTTAAAGATCAAGTACCCAAAACTTCACGATGTTGGGGTAAGTACACACTTTCGTCTTCTAGCACAAAAATACAGCCCTGGCGATACAACAAAACATCCTTGAGATCTCGAAATCTTACTCAACTTTAATCGAGTCAACACCACTGTCACAACATAATGGTCTCATGCAGCTCGAATCTTTACCAATGTTCCTCGGCTCCTTCCAAGAAAACTGCGATACAAACAAAAGGATTTACGAAGTCTCAACCTTTGCTTCCTTAACTGATTACACGGTAACTAGCATTTCTCATACACAAGGTCATTATGGTAATTATCTTGCCAACGCTCATCATCCCATATTCCTGGTACACTCACACGTGTCATGCGAGGCAGCAAACTTATATTCGAGAGACAATATGGTGGTCCCCACCCTATCACCGCTAAAACACCTCAAACATCGCTATAGACATTAACTGTTTCTGTGGCATGCCCTAACAAGAGAAATCCTTATTCTACAATTCATTTCGAACTACTATCCTCTAATACTTTAACCATAAATATCTTATTCTCGAACTAATACTAGAAAAGCACACGGGTACTTCACAATCTGTTAAACAAGTCATCCTCCTAAAGAGACATGTAACGGTCTTTCACTGCCACTTTAAAAACCAAGACGGTATAAATACTACCTCAATGAACCAACTTATACTAGAGAACAAGCTTGGTTCTTCCCTGGGTGAAACACTTTGACAACAAAAACCTCTTTCGGGTTGTGCCTTCACAACTGAACCTCTGACTTTCTCAACTAGGTCGGTGTCCTCTAACAAGGGCGATGGACATCGACGTCCAACTAGGCCTTACCTCGAGATCCACTCACGTTCTTAATAGGGAGGAAGTTCTGACTCCTCCAAGAAGTATAAACAAACACTTTAGCGATCTGAAAGCTCCCGAGCGTCGAACTACACACATTACAATATATCAAACGGTCATATATGCCTCACAACTCCATTGTGCCATACCCCAAACGACCACTATGAAGATCACGGTAAATAGGCGATGGTTCAACATTCTTATTAGTAAAGGTTGGGTCCCTCAAGGTCTCAAAACCTCAAGCATAATTCTCGACATTATAGCCTAGCACCGCGCTTGATTAACCAAACTGATTTCCAAGGTGCAACAACTCTCATGAAGGTAGTCTCTCAAACCGGTAGGACGTCTAACTTCGACCACACTCTAATAGATTAGTGGATCCCAAATCCATTATGTACGAGAAATACCTTCGAAAAGTGCGGAGATACTCCCCAAGTATCAACGATACTCTTTTTTAAGCAAACAGAGGGTCCTCCAACCAACATGCATCCACTGAACGATTCCGAAAGTGGTTTGTCCAAACACGTAATTCACACATAACAATGAAGATTCCTTGTCACAACTCTCATAATGCATCTAAAGGCTTCAAAATGACAACACATAACAAAGACACCATTTAGGTGGCGAGATAAGGAAACTTCCTCAACTCCAGCATCATGCAACTCACATCACAACAATCTAGGGCAAACTCGCCACCAGAATCGCTCCCATGAGCGGCTCAACACTTAACTCGGCCCTCTCGACCTCGATTATAACCATTTTATCGTCGCAACATTGGATGCACCCTCGAGATTCCAATCTTAAGGAGTACGAACTTAATTTAAGAGCTTGTATTCACTAGACACCTTACCAAAACACCTATACCACCCTGAGGTTTCCTAGAACCAGCTAAACCTAAGCTCTGATACCACTAAATGTAGCACACTCGACTCGGATGCCACATTGGGCCTCAAGCCCAACCTAAAATCCATTAAATTTCTCAAACTAGTTTAGCCCCAAATAAAATGCTTTCCAAAAACATTGAAGCCAATGATTTAAAAATAATTATATAAATGATTAAAACGTTACAAGGAAACTCTAATTAAATTAAAACGTTTAAACATTCGATTTGATTAATACAATTTCAAAATAAGGATTATAGACTCCAACACGTAAGGTCCTATGAATACATAGCTCACTAAACACAAGTATCGTACTCCGGAGATCACCACATGCTAGAACTCCGTACTGATAGTGACATATATAAATAGAAATGCTATATTTGCACATGTTTAATAAATACAAGTCCTTTTTTGTACGCACTTCAATCATATTCTAAATATTCTACTAAAAATAAAAATAGTAAAAAGTGGGTAAAAACATCTCTCTTCTCTACGAATTATTTTTTGAACAATGAAGTCCATGAAAAAAACTAAGCGGTAGAAAAATCAACTATCTCCCTATATATATTTTATATATATTTTATGATTATTTTGTCTTTTTATCTCAACGAACAGATCAAATCAGGAATTCTTTTCATTTTTCTGGTATTCATGATCCCGTGATCCAACGATCAACCTCCACACAAAAATAACGATTTCGAGCGCTGAGCTTACAAAGCTCAGTGGTACACATCCACTTTACTATACTTCATGCTAATCATAAACATAAGCATACAAGCTAGTACGAGCAATAAGAAGAGATAAATAAACACGTGACGCTACCACTAGTCGCCTAAACACATGCTCTCAACCATAAAAAAACATCATACATGGAACACAAGGCCCAACCAAGCCTAAGATCTCAACATATCATCTAGGTGAACACACATCAACAACAACAACAACAACTCTAGAGTGAGGCTGGGTCATGTAGCATCGGAACATACACTCTAATGTCATGGTGACTCCTGAAAGAGACTCTAACTCTAATGCCATCCTTTATCATTATCATTGCTTGCCTAGTGCAAGACTTCTAAAATCTAACGACGTCTCAAGTCGCCTCAAGCACTTACCTTAACCTCGACATGATAAATTATGTCGGCAACTAAGGTGACCCCCAAAAACTTGGCCCACACAAAAGTCTCAACTTCAATCTACCACGTGTCTGGCGAACACTTCATCAGTACCAACACTGAGATCTGTCATCACATAAAAATCCCACCAATGGATAAGGTTCCAACACAACCCTCGAATCTCGTACCCAAAAGGTGGCATATACACCTCATAGTGTCGTACAACTCAACTCACAACCAAACCAAGTAGACTTTAAATCTAGATCTCACATTTACCAAAGATAACAAACAATACCTACCAAGGGAAATACCATTAATCAAAGAAATCCCATCGAAACTGTGTACTCACTAATCCTTCACAAGGTCCTCGGTCATCCATTTAATTTTCACAAAAGAACATCTAAGCATCACAACCACTCTAAAGAACTCAATGTTAGACTTCCAACGGACGACAAATCAAACACTTATCACTATCTCAAACACACAACTCTATACTATTTACCAAAACATGCGGCAAAAGTTTGGTACAAACTGTTGTTCGTATGATTCACCATATTTTAACCATTGTACCATAAAGTTTAGTACAAACTGTTGTTCTTAAAATCATCACCCGAGCTTCCTAAATATTCTACTTAACCTAATATCCGACCCTGAATAATCCTCGTATACCAAAGAATATGAAAGTAAATTAATTCATGTATCCCCTATTCGATTCAAGGTTAAACGCGTAAAAATAGCTTACCGGGTTTGAATTTGGTGAAACAGATTGCGCTGTTGGATCTAAAACATTGAGAAACCCCCGAGTAAGATCCTTAAGAAAAGTCAACAATCGGTCAACAGTTAACGGCGGTGGTCAACGGTGGTGGTTAACGGTTAATGGCGGCTGGTGGCTCGGGGTCAACAGCTCGGTCAACCAACTTGTTCAGCTTAGTTAACCGACTCACGGCTCAGCTCAACTTGGACGGCTTGGCTCAGATGGCTTTAACTATTGTAGGGCAAAGCCCTCGCGCGATCAGTGACCAGTGGCCGGACGGAGGTGGCCAACTGCAGATCAGCGTAAAAACACCTGAGGAGTTCAACTGTGCTGCTCACTCTCGATGACGGCCGGTGGAACGCCCTAAACAAGCTTAAATGCTTTAACTTTCCAAAACTCTCTCAACCCCCATTTCCCCTACTTTTCACTTTCTCACTCTTCATAAAAAAAACTCTCAACTTTTCTAACCACCCACTATCTTTTTAAATTCAAAAACCACATCCCCATAAAATAAACACATGACATCCCCCTATTTTCACTTTAGGCCCAACTTAAATCCTTATTCAAACCCGAATCCAAGACCCAAATTATTAACCCAAAATTCTGGTCGTTACAGATCCCCCGAGTGTATCGGTCTACCACTCACACGTTCCTCGTCCTGCTCTTGCTCATTCCACAATTTATTATCTCGCCAGTACGACATTATACTACTATCCATATTTCTTTGTTGTGCACTAACAATTCGGATGTTAATCTGCTCACTTGCTACCCTCTCTATCACTATCCACATTCACCTCCCGTTCACTCGAATCACAATGCACCTGTCCCCCAAATTCCAGTGCCGCCTTATCCTTGCTACCTTCATCTAATTGCAACTCATCATCAACACTCTTTTCATCAAACTCACATGCCCTCTCACAATTGGAATACACTAGTTGTTCTAATGATGGTTCTATCTCTACTACATATACTTAAAATGCATCGCCATGTATTTGTATTTCTATAACTTCAACAATTCACTCCAATTGTGTGGTTTCAATGAGAATCTATCATCGTTCAAATAAGTGTGGCTCAAGGTTTAAGTCATCACGTCTAATCATACTCCCTCAAAGTGAAGCCACATTATCAAAAGTCTCTCACGACCAGACATACATTGGCAGTCCACTAATTGCTAACCACACTCGTCGATTCCCCGAATCAAAACTTGATTCCCAATTTCGTATATTTGTAAACCATTTATCGAGCGTCGTATTGTCAAGAACTCATCTTCTACTCTCTAGACTCGTAAACACTAACAATAGTCTAGACCTCGCAATACATTATTGAAAAATCTTCAATCCTCGTCGCATTTAACTCTCTCGCCAACATTGTGATTCCAATTAGGAACTGACACCACGCAGTCGCCCAACTTTGCAATACCTCAACTTTATTTGTGTCAATCACTCCATGTACTGCCCGACTCCGATTCTTCTTTAGTGCCTCCCCAAATCGCGCCTTCGACTCATTCAACCCCACTCTTTCTTTTCGCTTCTAATAGTAATCGCAGGACGCTCCACAGGTGAAGGAGATAGTAATCTTCGATCCATATATCCACTTACCATTCAAACGCTTGATGGCCCGCCTAGCCTCTATCTCTGTCCTCATACGAACAAACCCAAAACACGAACCATATCTTGCTCTTTTTATTAGAACAAAGACATCCACCACTTGCCTATACCGATCAAATACCTGCCATACTCATTTCTAATAATCTGATCCGAAAGATGACCTACAAAGATGGTCCAGCATCACCGGCGGCTATCACTACTTTCGTTCATTTCTTTTTTCCTAGTTTTGGTTTTGGGAATATATTGGCTAGCATGATTACAAACAAATTAATCTCTGTCATTTTTTGTGTGAATGATTTATCGATTTTACCCCAACTTTCAACCTATAAATAGAAGGCTTGTGATTCACTTTTAGAGGATCTCCCAAACACCCTCATATGTGTTTTATGCTTTTGAGAAGAGAGGGACAATACCACTTTGTCCAACTTCAAAATTCGGGTGTACGAACTTTGAAGGTGTTGTGTTAACCTCGGGGGCATCGTCTAGTGCATTGATTACATCAATCAGGGCAAATTTGCTTATAAGGCAGTGGTTATACCATGACACAACAAATGATTCGATCTCTTTCAATTTGCTTTATTTTTTATCCATTAAAGTTACCAGTTTCATTTCGCAGTAATTTTTTCCAACATCGCGTACCTAACCTTTAGGCATCCATTGTCCTCTAATCATCGGTCATATTTCATAACCCAATTAGCCTTTTTTTCTTCATTGTTGGATGTTCGTCGATAGTGTAATCGATGGTTCATTGGTCGGTTTTTCGACGTCGAGATGATGGGATTTCCAGTCGTGGTGGTCCGACCAAAGCTGGCTAGTGGTGGTTGAATCAATGGTGAGAAGGGATGAAATTAGGGATTTAGAGTTAGAGTTTGGGTTTTTTGAGAAATTAAAGATTTTTTGGTTTGTTAATTTTTAATGACAACGGACCGACTTGTTAGCTTTTTTAAGTCGTGTGATCTTTTCACAACTTTTCGTAGTCGGGAGACGCAACAAAAAACGTCGTATAGCGGAGGACTATTCATGTAGTTTATCCTATTTATTATTATACCAAAATTTCAAAGTTGCCACGATGAGTGAAAAAATAAATTCTATAACATTTGTGACCAATTAATAACTTTCCTAATTGGATGACCAAGAAAGCTGACCTATAATAAAGTGACCACAAGTGTAACTTACCCAAAAAAGAGTGGGAGTTTCATTATCTTAAAATCTTGGTTTTATTTCGTTATTATTTATTTATTCATTTCACTAATCCGCCACCTAAAGCTTCTAGTTTATTTATAAACCGACCAAAATCTCAGCGGAGACGCACCAAACCAAAACCAAGAATTAAAATCCAAAAAAAAAAAGGAAAAAAAAAAAACATCATAACTGACCGCTTTGTCTTTCTCTCTCAGAGACAAAGAGAGAAACGGGAGAAAACGGAGGGTTGAGGTTTTGATTCACTGCGATAGTTTCCATATGATGGCGGTGCTTCGGCATTGTTTCTCTGCCGTTTTGTTTTAGGCAAAAAAAAAAAAAGGGAAAACGGGGTTTTGGTTTGTTTATTCTTTGTTAGGAGAGAAAAAAAGAAACCGCTGAAGATGCAGTGGCGGAGGCGGAGAGTGGCGGTGGTGCTGCTGCGGAAGTTGCTAACGTGCGCCATATGTGTAATAGCGTTGATGGGACTGCTTTCCGTTCGCGTACACGTGTTTCCTTCTTCTAAAGCCTCCGACTTGACTGATCCATACAAGCTCCCTACCGTCACTCAAGTATATCCCTTTCTTTGATTTTGGGTTTCCTCCTTTCTTTCGAAGCTTCACTGTTCTTCCATTGCCTATTTTTTTCTATTTCGCTTTCCGTAAAATAAAATTTCTTTTCGATGTGTTCCACAATCGTTTTAAGAAATCTGACGTTTTTTTCAGATGTTAGTTATGTAATGCTGATTGCTGATGAAGAGAATTTTTGTATTTTCCCCATTTTTTGTAGCAACATGAGCTCAATTTCCAGAAGTTAAGTACAGAGAAAAAATGGACGCAGGAGCTCACTCCCCCTCATTTATCGAAAGAGCAGGCTCCGCCGCATCTTTTCAAAGCTCCTCTTTCATCTCGCAAGGTTTTTGTGTTTCTTTCCATTTATTGAATAATCTGTTTGGTTCCTCAGCCAAAAGAAGGGGAAAAAGTTGCTATTATTTGATTATTTGATTCACATTATGCCAGCTTGCTTTCTTTAAGCCATTATAATTCCTTTTCAGAGAGTGTTTGATTTTATAATTATCTGTTTAGCTTGCTTGGTGGCGAGGATTGTTGTTCTAGTCAAGTAGATAAAATATTGATGCAAAACAGTCATGCATCTTTCATGTTTTCACTCCTTTAGATTTGACAGTTGGATGGTGCCATTGGAAATCTGGATTTTGAGAAGTTGTGGAAGCCGCCTTCAAATCGGGATTTCGTGCCCTGCGTACAGCATAGTTCTAATTACACAGGTAGGGAAGTAGCTTATTTTTCTGTTAATTTTATTTTTTTGATGTATCATCTAAATAACTGTGTTTTGATTTCTAATTTGTGGTTGTTTGCTCAGCACCTGATGAGTCAAGGGGTTACCTTCTAGTTCATACAAATGGTGGGCTCAACCAAATGCGAGCTGGGGTTTGTGTCACTTCACTTTTATGGCTGAATTTTAGTTTGATAACATTCATGCTTCTATATATGTGTTATATTTTGGTGTACATGGTTGAGTAACCTGAAACTTGTCATATAACTTGATTAGAAAAAAACAGCTTTCTACAAACATTTTGGAACTATGGTACTTGAATACTTTACCAGTACTTCATAATTTAAGCTTAGTCTTGGTTTCCTCTTTCCATAAAGATATGTTTTGAGATGTCTTCTTTTGTTTGTTGAAACTTTTCCAATTCTCCTAGAACTCCTTATTGGTTTCAAATACCTTTGAATGTGGTGCTGTCTTTCACCTGCTGCGTTTCCTTACACAGAGAGAGAAATTGAGCATGATTGTCTACAGCAATATTATTACATTCCCTATATGTATGGGATGATGCTAAATATTAAATTGTTACTCATGTTAAAGTTTACTGATAAAAATAATGGCAGTATAGTCATTATATCAGTTTTTCTGAACCATTTAGCTGAATGGAGTCTCATTCTTGATTTGCAGATATGTGACATGGTTGCTGTAGCCCGTATAATAAATGCCACTCTTGTAGTTCCAGAACTTGATAAACGTTCATTTTGGCAAGATACTAGGTAGCTTCTCTCCTTCAAGTCGTATTCTTTACAAAAAATAGCATTACTTTCTGTCTAACTGTTTGTGTGTGTGTGTGGCAGATATAACCTTTTCTTATTTGTTAACTTGCAGCAATTTCTCTGATGTTTTTGATGAGGACCATTTTATCTATGCTCTGGCTAATGATGTTAAAGTCATAAAAAGGCTTCCTAAGGATATGTCTTCTGCTGCCGAAGTAGTTATGCATTTTAGAAGCTGGTCTGGTTTGGAGTACTACCAGGATGAGATAGCTAGTCTGTGCGAAGAATATCAGGTTTGTTTGTTGAAGTTTTCATTGTGATTATGCTAATTGGTATATTATTTCTTCACGATTTTGCTCATTTCTCTCTGTTTTACCAGGTTATTCGAGCTGCTAAATCTGATTCACGCCTAGCAAATAACCATCTGCCTCCTGACATTCAAAAGCTTCGTTGTCGTGCTTGCTACGAAGCTCTTCGTTTTTCCCCCAAAATTGAAGCGATGGGGAAAGTAATTCACTTGACCAAAATATCAATCTACTTCTCGGAGTCTTTTGTACGTGTTTCTATATTCATCTTACTTATTAAGTTGGTGATTGTTGCAGTTGTTGGTAGATCGAATGAGATCTTATGGTCCTTTCATCGCGTTGCATTTACGATATGAAAAAGACATGCTTGCCTTTGGTGGGTGCACACATGGTTTATCTGATGTTGAAGCTGAAGAGCTAAAGACAATCAGGTAGAGCAATTCGTTGCCTTTCTATATTTATATATGCACAGTGGAAGTTTGAAAGAAAGTTGTAGGATGAAGTAGGACAATATTGTTTTTTATTGTACACAATACAACCAAGAAAAAAAAAGAAGGGGGAGGTGTCACTTAGTTGGATTAGAGATCAACTCTTTGTTTTGCTTTTGCCACTTTCTTTCTGAATGTGCAGAGAAAACACTGCCTATTGGAAAATCAAGGACATTAATGCAACGGTACAGAGATCCAAAGGATACTGCCCCTTAACCCCAAAAGAGGTTGGAATTTTTCTGACTGGTCTAGGATACCCGTCAAACACCCCTATATACATTGCTGCTGGAGAGGTATATGGGGGTGATACTCATATGGATGATCTACGGTCTCGCTATCCGATTTTAATGAGCAAGGTAGGGAGTAATGCCATGTTTCTTTGCCTGATGCTACTTTGTACATCTAATTGCTTATGTTTTTATTTGGGCAACTTTTTTCTCTGGGTCAGGAGTGAATAAACATAGCATTAAACATTTGAAACTTAATATTCATGGATATTCTGAACTTTATTTACCCAATGTTAATATAACAAGACCAACTTTTTTACGACATATATACTGGTTTGTTTATCCAGTTAGTCCATATGTGATTAAATTAATAATTATTCAAATCTTCAATGTGATTGTGTCGTGTAATTTTCGCTTGTGATTGATTGCCTTTTTATCATCTGAAGTTAGTAAGGATTGTATGATGTTCGCAGTTATAACATTGAAATGTTCTCTCTTTTATAATTTGTTTGCTTATTTGCATAATCATTGAATGTTCTCTCTTTTATCTCTTTTCGTGGTTCTGTCATATGTATATAAATATAAGGATGTATGTGCAAAAGAAACTACGACCCTTGGATACACACTGTCGCTCTGTGAAACTTGAATAATGTTGTTTGATATTTTTCATGTTAGTGAATAAGGGCTGACATGGAGTTCTAACAGTCCTGTACCTTTTGGTATTTTGAAGGAAAAATTGGCTTCTGTTGAGGAGCTTGAACCTTTCAGCAACCATGCATCTCAAATGGCTGCACTTGATTACATTGTATCTGTGGAAAGTGATGTCTTCATTCCGTCATACTCTGGAAACATGGCACGAGCAGTTGAAGGGCATCGTCGTTTTCTGGGACATAGGAAAACTATATCTCCTGACAGGTTAGTCAAATTGTTTTCCGAAACTTGACTTATTTTAAGTTATGTATCTATGATTTATATGGTAATCTTTTGTGGTCTACTGAAGAAGTTCCGTATACTCTTTTCTTTCAGGAAAGCACTAGTCCGCCTTTTTGACAAAATTGAGATAGGGTTATTGGAGGAAGGGAGAAAGGTTTCCAATAGGGTCATTGAAATGCACAAAAAACTGTATGTGGTTTGTCTTTAATCAATTAGATGCTGCAGAGAGAGGGACTTCATTTTTGCCACTCCTGCATGTGCAACGGAAATAGTATAATAGTGTATGTAATATTGTTCCTTTGGTGGATTGTTGTACAGGCAAGGTTCGCCAAGGAGGAGAAGAGGTCCTGTATCAGGAACGAAGGGTACAGATAGGTTCCGTTCAGAAGAAGCGTTTTATGTAAATCCGTTACCAGATTGTTTGTGCAAAAGGGTATCACAGAATATAAATGCATCTATCAGTATGAGATGATAGATGAGGTGCTGCAGATCAAAAAATGCTTATTATTGAAGATCCCCTATCTAGTGTGTGTATTGGCGGCTGGCGTATGATACCACGAATTGAATTATGTTCAATGCTTGGGGGTGCCACTACAAGAATGGGGATGCGGGAGTGTGTATATATTGAGTTCTGGGAAATTGGTCCAATTCCAATAAACATTAGATGCGGATAGGATTATCGCAAAAGCGAAGGCCGAAGTGGGGGGAAGGGAACTCGCATGCTCGAGATGTTTGTCGCTTGGCTAGAATTCAATTCATAGTTTATGCACACTTTATATTTGTATTACTGGGTCAAGAGAGAATAATTAATGTGAACCAATCCGCCTATTGATTTTCAATTTTAGATTGCTGGTAATCGTGTATGGAATGTTCTACTCTTTCTCCTTGTCATTTATGTGTCCTGCATTTCCTCTTGGAGTTGATTTTCTTGGTTTTTGTTGCCGCTTTGAGAAGGTGCCTTTCATCTTTCTCTGTTTTGCGAAACTGTTCCCTCGCTCGAGTGGGGACCTGCTACGAGTCTAATTTGGTGATTGCTTGCCATTTATTTCAAGTCACATTATAACTATAGCATCCCACATACCAATACTCTTCTGTTCTCTGAGATATGGGTTGGGTTGGTTTGACTCGGCTCAAAAAATTGAACTATTTGACGCGATAAACTTGAGTCCACTAGTATTTTATTTAAATGCAACTCTATTTGAAAAAAAATCAAATAAAATTGAGTTATAAAATGAGAGTTCACATCACTTGAATTTTCTAGTAATTAATAGATCAATTTTTAAGTTCAAGTTTTGTCCTTAGGTTTCAAGGTAATATATGTTCATACATATTCGTAACCTCTTGACAATGCATATACCCCTTGAGGACAAAGCGATTTGAACTCAGGTCTCCTAAGATGAATATTATCCGCTTTTCTACTGAGATCACTTGTTGGGTTTCTAATATATGTATATGTATATGAAAAAATATAAAGAAATACAAATGTATATCATATATGATTATAGAAAACTATTTAAATTTGAACCAATTAGTATCATAACATTATACATGTTTACAATTAAACTTAAGCAGAAACTCGAACAACTCAATTAAAATTTTATAAACTTGACTCAACTTCAAAAAATTTTAAATAAAGTTTAAGTTATGGAATAAGACTTGTAAACTCGATTAACCTAAAAAATTTTAACTCAACAGGGATGGAATGAGTGGTGAAATAACCTACCATGGATTTAAAATGAATTATTTAAAAAAATAATAATCGTTTATGAAATTATAAAAATTTCACGGATCCAACCGTATCCCTTGATGTCCGATGGAAAGATGGGTAGCCCATGGCGGCAACAGATTCGTAATTTGTGTGGCTTAAGGCTGAAGCTAGCAATTTGGGTCCATCAAGAATTCCCCCCACCAATCCACCAATAAGGATCGAGATACGATAGAGATAAGGATCATCCAAAATCATTTGCACTCTCCACACGTACCCACCACCACCCTCGTCCCTTGCACTCGCATATCCGTTGCAACCAAGAAACCAAGAAAGAAAAATCTTTTCTTGGCTGAACCATTTGGGCAGATGGAGGCAACGAGGGTGTCTTTCCTTTCAGCAACGCCTTCTTTGGTTTCTCTCGCCCCTGTCCCTGACCCGTCATTGAATCCCATCTCTACCTCTATTGCTGCTAACAAATCCCCCTCTCGGCCTGTAAGTTGCCTTCTGTTTTACTACATTTTCTTTGAAATGCAAACTCATGGTCTAGATTCTTGGGGATTCCAATGACTGCCTGCAACTCATGCCTTGAAATGAAACCATCAGGGAGCTATTCGTTGTAGCAGTAAAACCCAATCTGTTGGTGTTTCTTCTCAACATGGTTTCCATCGTAGAGATGTTCTCAAATGCATTGGAGCAACACTTGGTTTGGTAACACCTCATTTTCTCTTTCTCTACAACTCTATTCTATCAATGTTTTTTCTTCTTAAATTATTACTCATAGACAACTAACGAAGCAGGGACAAGTTAATGCATTTCTACCCTTTTTTTAATTAATCTTTTTAAACCGTTTAAGCTACTAGCAAATATAAATTCCCCATCAACTGTGCCATAAGAAGAAGAATGCGTGCTTCCATGATAAGTTTCTGCCAGTTTTCATCTGTCTTTTAGGAATTGCTTGCAAGCTCAGGGTCATGGGTTGAAATGGCAAGTGCTGCTGATTTGATTCAACGTAGACAGCGCTCTGAGTTCCTCTGTAAGTTCTCCATACACTTGTACAGTTTGGCTTCACAAGCTACGGTATTCTAAATTATATTCCACACTTTTTCTTGTGCAGCAAGTATTAAGGACACCTTGTTTAATGCTATAAAGGTATTTTCACTTATCCCGCTCCCCGTCCCTCATTTCAGCAAACTACGAATAAGTTGTGTTTGTGGACTTAAGTTACGGTTTAGCATTCGATTCGTTTTACTTTTAATGTTCATCTGTGTTATTGTTATCTTTCAATCAGGGAAATCCAGATATTGTCCCCTCCTTGCTAACTTTGGCACTGAATGATATTATGACTTATGACAAGGTCAGATGCATGATACTACCTGTTTTCAAAATTTTATGATATATCCTCTTTAATTTGCTACATGAGATGGGGAAATGAGGAAATAAATATAATAACTTTCTGATGCTTAAGTTTGTAGGCTACAAAATCTGGTGGCCCAAATGGATCCATTCGTTTTAGGTATGTCATGTTTTTACACGCAGCATTATCTCAGATATAAGTTTGTGCTTAGGAACTATGTAAGATACTTCACAAATAGATAAAGTCACATTAGAGGGGCTAATCATGCAAACAACCTACAAATGAGGTTTGAAGATTAATTGCTTTACTGAAAGGCAAGTGATGTGTGCTGTTGTTAATAGGGGTGTTCATGGTTAACCGTTGTAGTATTTTGGTTAACCATAATGAGATGAACGCACTATCTTTAGACATTATCATCTAATTACACTAAGGACAAAACCTACAGGTTAACCGTCGTAGTATGTTGGTTAACCGTTGTAGTATGTTGGTTAACCATGAACACCCCTAGACTTGTTAAGGTATCCTTTTAGTTTCCTGAGCATTGAGACTACAATCTTGTTTACTGTTGTGCTGTTTGTATATTTTAACATGGAAGTAGGTAATAAAATGATTGCCTCGACTTTAAGATGAAAAATTCTGACAAAAAGCAATTTGGAGATTATTGTTTTTGAGTTATCTAATTTATTGCCAATGAACATGTTTTGTCCTCGGTTACTAGGTACTTAAGTCTTACCCTTTTGTGTGATTCAGTAGAATCATTGTTTTAGCTTCTTATTCAAATCTTAACTTCCTTTCTTATCTTTTTTTCTTGCTTAAAGCTCAGAGTTAAGCCGACCTGAAAATAAGGGGCTTTCGGTTGCTGTGAGTTTGTTAGATGAAGCAAAGAAGGAAATTGATTCATATTCCAAGGGAGGACCTATTTCATACTCAGATCTCATCCAATATGCAGGTGAAGTTATGCCCTCTGTCATGGCTATCTAGCCTGAGTATTCCATTTGCGAGAAGTGGATAACGCTAATCCACCTGACATACCATTCGTTTATTCTATCCAGCTCAGTCTGCTGTCAAGTCTACTTTTCTGTCAGCTGCTATTCGCAAATGCGGTGGGAACGAAGAGAAAGGAGGAACATTATATGCGGCATATGGTTCAAACGGACAGGTCTTTTTCTTTAAGCGAAAATTCTGTCATCTGTTCTTTAGCATCTAATCTATTACTGGTATTTCCTCCTTGAGTTTGTAGTCTTAAATACTATAAATATGATTGAAGTTGGCAATTCATTATTATCAATATTGTTATTGTTATATTGTGCCAACAGTGGGGCTTGTTCGATAGGCAATTTGGACGAAGTGATGCTGAAGAGCCAGACCCAGAGGGAAGAGTGCCTCTTTGGGAGAAAGCAAGCGTGCAAGAAATGAAAGACAAGTTCAAAGCAGTTGGCTTTGGTCCCCGTCAGGTTGTTCCTCATTCGCGCTTTTATTACAGTCACTAACTTAAGTTCCTAATCTTCACTAAACCCAGCAAAGCGCCAAAAAGACATGCTTGTACACTCACAAGCATGATAGGACATGTTCAATGTTTTCATGTATATTGTTTTCTCCCCTGTACTGCCTGTCTGCCCTACTTTGGAGTGCAACAGCCTTAACCTTCATGTGTTTCTCGGTCAATCATCATGCATGCACCCTAATCTCAGTCATTTATTTTCTCGTATCGGATGATCAGCTAGCTGTGATGTCTGCATTCTTGGGTCCAGACCAGAATGCAACAGAGGCTTTATTACTTACTGATCCAGATGTTTCTCCTTGGGTTCAAAAATACCAGCGGAGCCGAGAAACTGTGTCCCAAACGGATTATGAGGTTCGTTCGTTGTTTCTCCATCCTAATGGTTGCCAAGTTCGACATGAAAATCGTAATTATGTCCTGTTAAACATTAAACCCGATTCTTCAATTCTCCTATCGCAGGTTGATCTGATAACTACACTTACAAAGTTAAGTTGCTTGGGGCAGCAAATCAATTATGAGGCATACACATATCCGGTCAGAAAGATTGAATTGAGCAAACTGAAATTATAGGCTGAGCCTGAAGCAGCGGCAGCAAAGTAATGTGGTATGAGCTTCGACAACAAATTTTCCAAGTTGAATGTTCTTGTCATGGTTTTAATGTATTGAATAAGAAATGAAAGATATTTATTAGTATCCATCCACCCTTCAATTTCCATTTGAATGTTTATAACAAATGTTTGTTGTTGTTATGTAATCTGGTCAGCTCAATAACCTCGTACTTGCACGGTTTACGTCAATCTTCCATGCGAGTTCATTACAACACCTCTTCATTTAGTATCTTTTATACTGAATTCCATTCATTACAAAATTGAAACATGCTAGGAATACGACGGGCAGCTGAAGGTGGGTTTTTCTCGTAGTTTGGGTCGTTCATACTCATGGCTGAACTTTGGGCAATTCATGATGTCTTAAAGCATGCTTGGAGTTGAGTTTCCGAAAGTTGAAACGGACAATGCAGACGTGTTTAAGATACTTACATTTGAGTCGATGGCTCTACGTGATAATGCGATTGCGGATTTGGTCCGCACAATGCTTCAATTTGGGTGGGAGATACGTCCAAAGTTGATTTGTAGAAATCAAAATAAAGTTACCGATGTCCTTGTCGCTGCAAGCCGAGGGAGACCTATCAGTGAAACTATATTTGAAGATCCACCTAGTTTTGTGAGGAACCTACTGCAAGAGGAAACTTAGTTTTCTTCCATCTCTTTTTTTTTTTAAAAAAAGAGTAGGATTACTTCAGTGATCAATGTGAAATTGATCACTCAAGTCTATTCTTTCTAGTCTAGGTGATGTGTGTTATAATTAATGTTATGATCTTTTGTTTTTATGAAGAAATGGAGTCACTATTTAGATCATAAAGAACCACTAAGCTTGGTCAAACAATGAAAAAGATTTTTTAAACTAATCAAATTCTTTAAATTTAGTTAAATGTATTATATATAATAACAATAACATTCTTTTGAACAAGAAGAAAAATTTCATTCAACACTTAAAAATTTCATTCAACACTAGAGACCATTACACCTAAAGGAGGAACAAACATTACCAAAGAAAACATAAAAAATAATCTTAAAAATCAGAGGAAGCAAAGGCAGTCGAAGCGCTTAGACAACGCGCCCTACAATAGAAACCCGAACAGCCTCAAAAGAAACAAGGAAAACACAAACCAAAGAAAGTGCAACATTTTCGTTAAGATAACCATCAAACACAAGAGAAACAACCATTTTTATATCCGATTCCGATTGCAGTTCTGAAACCATCTTAGACGAGCATAGACCTCCGAAGAGAGCTCCAAGTTCGAAGGTAGACCTTCCCTATAATGAAAATTCAAGCCTGATCATTATGATTGCGATTGAGATAATACCATGCACAATGAGGTTAAGGAAGACAAGCAAGACGATCACCATCACCAAAATCTGAGGAACAAACTCAAAAGGAATTCTCAGAAAGATTCCAGAAGGAAGGAAAACAACGTCCGAGGGCAAGAAGAAGGAAGGAGGTTGGTCGAGAGTAGACGGACAGCCCCGACGACATCAGAACTATTGTAGGGAAACTTTTTCATAATGCAAAAAGAAAGAGAAAGAGTGTTGGATTGAAAGAGTTTAATCCAAAAGTATTGACTAGAATTAATAACAATACCATTTACTTGAAAGAGAACCGTGAAAGCATATGGAGGACCAAAGACCAAAGACCAAGACCACCCCTTTAAGAAAAGTCATCAATACTCACTTTGGAAGGCTTAGATTAGCCATTTAGCCTCAACGTCAAAGAAAAGTCTTCATCCTCACTGGAAAGTGGTGGAAACACCAAGACACAAACTATAAACTCTTCTCCCATGACTTGCTTAATCTGTGAACATTAATGGCCGCATTCGTTGTAGTTTTTTTTTTGGTACCGTTGTTCTTTATTACTGATGGCCTAATTCCATGAAAACAAACTAGCCCCGACTCTTCATTTTTCTCTTGATGTATCGAATGAGGAAGCATGATCCTTCAAATAAAGAAAAACTAGATTTTGTTTTGAATTTATTTGTGTCGAGCATATGTTTATTTATATCTACATTCATCCCAAATCCTTCTTCGTTTTTGGTTGCGTTTAGCAACCTAAAATCCGTTGCAGCCGTGATTTTTTTTGCCAAACAGCTCCCCGGTTTGGCCTGAACGAGCGTTTGCCTCCACAGCTGAATTTTTCAACTTTTGCCCGAACGGCCGTTTGCCCACAGAATAGAAGAGGCGTTTTTAATATCAAGCAGTTTCTGCAAAAGAACATTAACAAAAAGGTAGATGACAATATGAATATGATTCTTAAGATCCACTCAATTTCACACGGTGGGAGGAATGATCATATCAAAATCTTATATGAATTCCATCAAATCCATCTGCAACAATTAATAACAGAAACAAACAGCTAATGCAATCCAATGATTTCCCAAGTAAATCCACTGATGGCTAAAAGAAGACAACAGATTAAAACATTAGCAACATCATATATAGATGAACATAGTTTCAAGTATCTGTTCTGTTTTACATATAAAAAAGGAAGAAGCTTCTAACTCTAACTGACCAGGGTGAGACAATTTTTATGTTTATCCAACCACGGGTAATTGAATTAAATTATCCACCCCCTAAGCATGTACAAAATGCCTAAAACCATTGTTTGTTTTCCCTTTCCAACAACTTACCTGAAATTAAAACTTGTCAAAGACTTGGCCATTTTGGGCTTGGCACGGGCACCGTTGGTGAAAGTGGGAATCCTAACTGACCCGAATTCGGAGAAAATAGCAAACTTGGGGAAAGTAAAGCATACGATGACCTTGGGGAATTCAAGCACCCGAATGGCTGTGGCTGTGGCTGTGGCTGTTGTGGGGCGGTCAAGTTGTTCCAACGGGGTGAAACAAGTGGTGCCAATGGTGGGAACCCTGCGAATTGCTTTGGGTTGGGATCAACAGCGATGGGTTTAGAGTTCTGTACGTATCGCATATAGGCAGAGACAGGCGATTCGGCCGCCGCGTGTACAGCCGGAAATGGCGGGAGTGGAGAAAGAGGCGCCGTAGCAGGCGGCCTTTGATTCATGACAGTATTAACAGTGGGGCCACCAGCGGGAGGGTAAGACTGAGAGCAACCGAAGGGGTTCATATTGGGGACGGCGCAATTCATCATGGGGGGAGGTCGGTTGCTAACCTGCGCCAAAGGAGGAGGTCGGATCCTCTGAAGTCGAGAGCTTTGCGGTTTGGGTTGGTGGATGGGCGGCGGAGTAGGAAACCGCTCGTGAGTCGGTGAACCGGTCAGCTTCTGTACGACATCCCTGAAGTCGTTTTTGTTGATGTTGTAAACAGGTGGCTGGTGCTGTTGAGCCTGGAGACTGCTTTGGTTAGGATTCGGAGGCTGGGGGTGGGGCTGAGGTGGCAGCTGCGCCTGGGTAAGATCGTGGGTGTGTTCAAAGGAAGGATTCCGGCTAAGAGAAGCGGAGGGTTTAGAAATCTTATGGGAAAGCTTGTTGAGGTGTTTAAGGTAATGATCTCGATTGTTAACGTTGTTGGCGGTGGAGTTACTGGTGGTTATGGTGGATTCAGCAGAAGATTGGCAGCTTTTCTCCATTTTTAAAACCTAAAAAAGAAAGAAACTGCGTACCACTGCAACTCCCTTTTCTATCACTCTATGGCTCTCCTGATCTAACAAGGATCAATTTGCGGAGGGGAGATCTGAAGGGTGGGCGAATAGGGACAAAGGGAAAGAGATGAAGAGGCTGTTTATGGATTTTATCCACCCAAAAACATCATAATGAATGATGCCTCCAAATAAACCCTTCTTTTACCGCTTGCAATTTCAAGAGATAAAACAAAGGATTCTAAAACTACCCATATGATTCACAATCACGAGAACCGATATTTCAAATCTAAATTCCTATCAGGTGTCTGATATCTCTCGTATTAAAAATAAATTAAATATTATTTTTGTCTCATTTAATATGTTTATTGTTCATTTTTACATAATATTAAAAATTTGTATAAAAAATATAATATAAAATAATTAAAACGTCATTATTAAAAACTTAAATTTTGTTATATTAAAAAACTAAAAGAAGAGTAGAAATGGAAATGAGTATTATAAAAACTACTGATTTTTCTAATGATACAATTCAAGTGTGATACTTTTAAAAGATAAAAAAGATATATTGAATATAACGAAAAGAATATAATTTAAGTATTTGTAAGTATTTTTTTATTTTTATACTTTTTTTCATTTCGACTTCTTTTTACTCATGTAATTTAACTGCAAGTATAGAAGTATATGTAATGTTATGTTTACATGATCTTTTATAATTTTTTGTTTTTAAATTTTTAAAATTTATTTTATATTTATCATACATTTACAATACACGTATTTTAAAATTTTAAGATTTTCATTTCTCGTTTCATTTCTATACTTGTACCCATATCAGTACAATCACATTTCCTTTGTGAAATCGGACTGCACCAGGTTTCAGCCTCTTTCTTTCCTCTTTATTAACTTTTTTCAACATGTCGTTAATTAATTAATTTAATCCATGGATTATTTGAATAAATAATTGAATTTGATTGGTTTGGGTGTTTGAAATTTAAAAGGTGTGTGATTAATGGTGTTGAGTTTGTCCAGCCACCTTTTTGCTGTTGGAATCTGGTCAAAGTTCCGTTTGAAACGGAGCACCGTAATTTTTTCAATCCAAATTGGTCTGACTCCCTGGTGTCGTTTATTTAGGGTCCAATTCCAAAACAAAAGCTGCAAAAAGGATTAATTTCAACATCCTTCTGTTGCCTGACCACTATCTTTCCCATTCTCCAGCGTGGGATTTCCTCTGATCCAAAAATTTGTGTTCCCAGTCACAATTATATTATTTGAAAGGGTAAACAACATCATTGATCATTAAACTATTTTGTTTTTTTGTTTTAGTCACTAAATTATTATTTTTGATAAAATCATCACTAACGTAACTTTTTTTAAAAAAAATAATCACCAATAGTTAAAAAATTCACAGAAAAACCAATAGTTTGGTGAATAAAACAAGAAATAAGCAATAGATTGGAGATCAAAACAAGAAAAAAATAATATTAGTGACTAAAATAGAAAAACATAATGTTAGTAACGATTTTACTAAAAAAATAATTTAATGAATATAACAGAAAAGTAAGAATAATTTAGTGAGGAATTCTGTTGTTTACCCTAATTAAAAGCAACCTCGGAATAGAAGTAACTATTTCAGTAAAAAAAAAAAAAAACACTACCAGAAGCCCTTTGCCCGTTATGAAACAATTATCACAATTTTGATAGACAAAGGCTGGCCCACAACCTCATTTTCAGCTAACATTTTCTCTGTTTTTTCTTTATTAATTTGGTTTGATTAAAAGATGTTACTGTTTCGAGTCCCGGGGTTATCTTGTCAGTACACATGTAAACCATGACCCAAATCTTATTCCATTCTATTTCAACATAAACATACAACATTAACAATTTAATTTATCAAATTAGAATTTAAACTAAACTAAATCTAAAATAATCAAAACTAAACCAAAATGATATGAAATCGTAATGACTTAAATAAAAAAAATCCAATTCTTAAATTAAAGGATAAATTACATAAATAGTCACCGAACTTTTAGGGTGGACTCATTTTGGTCACCGTACTTTTAAAATATTCGATAAAGTCATCTAACTTTTAGTTATATCAACATAATCTAAATTCAATCCAACTATAATCTTCCATCCAAATTTCATATCATAATGTACTTCTAAATAAAGTACTTACCTTGAGCCCAAACTTAGCTATATCTGTAGCGATGTCCCTCTCGCTAAAAAAGTGTGTTTTTTTTAAATGACTTTATTTTGAAAATAATGTCTTCCGTGAGATTTTAGAAAAAACGTATTTTATTTAAAAATAAAGTCGCCACCGGCCACTCAAGGTGGACCGAACACCGTAAAAAACCAGAGATTTAAAATTGATGGGTTCGGGAGTCGGTTACAGATGGGGAAGGATTAGCACCCCACACCGCCCAAAATTAGTACTTTAATAATTACTGCTTTATTAATATTAAACTTTCCGGATTAAAGTGACGATCAAATTAAAATTTGGTCATAAGTGCGAGTAGATTTTAAAGGTCCCGTTATTCGAGAGTAAACGCCCAACCACCATCACTACGCCTGATACTGGCCCTGTTTATGCTCGGATAAAAGGGCGCCGCATTGACAAAATATATATCCGGAATGCAACTTAAAATATGGCAAACATAAATACAATACGATAAACATATAAATAAATACCAACATAATAAAATACTAATCTAACATAAATACATAAGTATTAATATAATACATAAAATATAATAATAATAATAATAATAATAATAATAATAATAATAATAATAATAATAGTGCATGAATTAAGATATATACAAAGCATAATGTAAATAAATGCTAAGAATTAAAACGCACTAGTATTTAATTGCATGGTAATGACATAAAGAGGACTAAAATGCATGGAATTAATATTTACATGGCATAAACAAAAACAACAAGGACTGAAATGAAACAAATGCAACATGCATGGGCATAACTATAAATGACAACAAATAAGGGGCTGGAAATTAAATAAACAGGTGACCAAATTGAAATAAAACAGAAATAAAGAGGCGGAATTAAAATGAAAAAGGGACGGAAACAGAGGAGGGAAAGAGGAATAGGGACTGAAAGGGAAATTATCCCCTGGACATGAGTAAATGCGGGAGAAGAGTCCAAGGACCTAAAGCGTAATTTGCCCATAAACAAAAAAACGTGGATCCTTCCCCTAGATCCGGGTCACCGCGGGTCGGGCACGCCTGAAACAACATCGTTTCATGTAAGAGCCGGTTTAAACAGATTAAAACAGGGTTTTTTATTCGAAATCTAATAACTAAAAAAACCCTAAAACTTTATCCCTCTCTTCTCATCTGCTCAATGGCGGTTGCACTTCCCTCACATCCTCACGGCCGATAATCGGCGACAGCCTCACGACGAGGGGCGGCATCGCCGGCAACCACAACGGCCGATAAGCTTCGACATTTTCTTCTCTTTTTCTTGTTTGTGATTCGTTTCGAAATAAAAAAGATTAAAAATGAAACAGACATATTCGATTTCAAATAAAAAATACCCTCAATCTTCCTACTTTGATTTTGAATTTCTTACAAACTTTCTTTTTTGAATCTAAAATTTTTGGATGTTTTTATTTGATTTCCGAAATCTTACAAACTTTTTAGATCTCAAAATCCTCTCAATTTCTCTCTTTTTCGAACCGAAAAAGCCCTCTTTTTTCTTTTTTTTGAATATCCGCCCCTTTACAAATCTGATTTCCTGGGTTTATAACATCCGTTTTACAATCCAATAACTACTCCCTATTTTTAATCTGATGCAGATCTGGATGACAGCTGAAATTCTGGGATTGTGGCAATGGGTAGTTGATAGGTTTGGGTATGGCTTGGTTTAGGGATGACATGGTATGGGTCTGGTCAGATTAGGTTTAGGGTTATGATAGATTGAGTTTGGGTTGATTTAAGGTTTCAGTTGATTTAAGGTTTATTTTAGGGTTTCAAGTTGTTTGCCGACGATAGAGATGATGGCAGGAATAAAGATGGTGATGGCGGCGGGAATAAGTTAGGGTTAGCATTAGGGTTTCTATTTGGATCGGGTCAAGTTAATAGGTTTGGATTCGGGTCGGGTTTGATTTGGGTAATGGGTTCTGGTTTGGGTTTGTAAATGGGTTTGGGTTGTTTGTTTGGGTCAATTTTAGTTTAGGGCCCAAAACGGGTTATTACAGCTGCCCCTCTTTGCTCATTGTTGTGTAACGGCAATAGAGCAAAGACTAAAAATGACCCGTTTTGCCTGATTCGGCTGAGCTTCTCCACTCTCGGCGTATGTCTTCTTTCTTTGGTAGATCTTCTTTTTCTTCGACGCAGGTCTTCTCTCTTGACTTGGTTGATCCACCTTGTCACTCTCGGGGAAGCAAAACCTTCAAAATGGGGTTGTCTGTTGGGGAAGCCAAAATGAGTACAACTTGCTACATTATTGACAATGATAATACCTAGAGAGAGTTTGACCCAGCTGCAACACCGATGAAGAGACAGGGTCTACAAATTCAATCCAGCTGCAACACTAACGAGGAGGCAAGATCGATGGACGAAAGTTCTGATGTCTGATCCAGCTACAACTCTAACGAAGAGGCAGGATCAAATGATTGAAAGCTCATTCTATTTTTTCATATTTTTTCTTTTTTTCTCTTCTTTTTTTCCTTTTTTCTTATTTTTTTTGAATTTTTTCAACTTTTCAATTTTTTCTTGTTGTTTTGTTTTTTTAGTTGTAACTTTAATAAAGGGAATTTGAAAGTCAGTAAATTTGGATCTAACCACACCATTAATGGAGGGGTAAGATCGAATTGTAACTTGGATTCTACCTCGCCATCAACGAAGAAACAGAACATTAATTGGAACCCTACTGCACCATCAGCGGAGAAGCAGGATAGCAGCAACTTAGACCTCAGCCACACCATCAGCGGAGGACTGGATCAGATAATGACGGCCTGGAACCGGCTACACCATCAGCAGAGAGCAGGATCTAAGGACAACGACAACTTGGACCTAGCCACTCCATCAGCAGAAGACTGGATCGGATAATGACGACCTGGAACCGGCTACACCATCAACGGAGAGCAGGATCTGAGGACGATGGGAGCTTGGACCCGGCCACTCCATCATCGGAGGACTGGATCGGATACTGACGACCTAAAACCAGCTACCCCATCAGCGGAGAGCAGGATCTGAGGATGACGGGAGCTTGGACCCGACCACTCCATCAGCGGAGAACTGGATCGGATAATGACGACCTGGAACCAGCTACACCATCAGCGGAGAGAAGGATCTAAGGACGACGGGAGCTTGGACCTGACTACTCCATCAGCGGAGGACTGGATCGGATAATGACGGCCTAGAGCCGGCTAAACCATCAGCAGAGAGCAGGATCTGAGGATGACGATAGCTTGTACCTGGCCACTCCATTAGCGGAGGACTAGATCGGATAATGACGACCTGGAACCGGCTACACCATCAGCGGCGAGCAGGATTTGAGGATGACGATAGCTTGTACCTAGCCACTCCATCAGCGGAGAGACTAGATCGGGTAATGACGACCTGGAACCGGTTACAACGTCAGCGGAGAGCAGGATCTGAGGACGACGGGAGCTTGAACCTGGCCACTCCATCAGTGGAGGACTAGATCGGATAATGATGACCTAGAACTGGCTACACCATCAGCGGAGAGCAGGATCTGAGGATGACGGGAGCTTGGACCCGGCCACTCCATCAGCGGAGGACTGGATCAGATAATGACGACCTGGAACCGGCTACACCATCAGCAGAGAGCAGGATTTGAGGACGACGGTAGCTTGGACCCGACCACTCCATCAGCCGAGGACTGGATCGGATAATGACGACCTGGAACCGGCTACACTGTCAGCGGAGAGCAGGATCTGAGGACGACGGCTTAGATCTAGCCACTCCATCAGCAGAGGGTCTAGATCGGGCGATGAAAGCTGATAAATTTTCTTACGATTTTTTCATTTTTTCATTTTTGATTTTTTCGATTTTTGATTTTTTTCTCTTTTTTTTTCAAAATTTTTCAATTCTTTTTTGATGATTTTTTTCTTAAACTGTACAAAGAAGTAAAACTCGAGAAAAAATTAGGTCTGGCTGCACCGTCAGCGGAGAAACAAGACCTGGATAGAAATTCGATCTGCTTGGGGAAAGGTTCGGATCTGTTGCACCATCAACAGAGAAACGAGATCTTCAGGATATTTATACTGCTGCACCATCAACAGAGAAACGAGATCTTCAGGATATCTATACTGCTGCTCTACTAGCGGAGAGGTATAACCTGAAAATGGAAAAAAAACATTAATCAGTAAATGTTCACAAAATTTGTCACTGTTACCTTTTATTGATGTTTCATCATCCTCTTTGTGTTTGGCCTCCTCTAAGACTAAGGTTAGCCGTCGTGTTGTTGCCCCCATGGTTGAGGCTCTTCGATCCCTTTCGTAGACCTGTTATGTATAAGCAAAAATGCATGAATACATCTAATTTTATGCCTAAATGCATGTGTCTATCCTAAATGTATGATGGATTAAATGTATGCACCTAATCTAAATGTATGCAAAAATGATTCAATGCAAGATGAATGCAACTAAATGCATGAATGCGACATGATTTGATTTTTTTGTCTTCAAAGGGATGCCCCTGACTCTCGACTGGTCATGTCGGGATCTTGGTCCTTTGTGTGGCGGTGCCCCAACCTCCTTCAGCTTCAAACATCTTCTTTGGACTCATTTTCCTGTTTGGATGCCCCCCAAACTTTTACATATTGTTCTGGGAATACCTTTGTAGCATGTTTCAACTTTGAGTTGCATTGTCGCCTTTTTGGATGACTTTCAGTGCTCTCGTGAATGCGTTGCGTTGCCTCTTAAGTTGGGTTTATGATTTGTCATGTTGGTTCCCGGCCGCTTATCACTTTCGGATTAGGTGGAACGCTGTAGATGGCGATTGATGTTTAGCATTTGGGATGTGGAGGTATGATTCCAGAAGAAGGGTAGCAAAGGTTTGCTCGGCTTTCGGTTTTTTTGAATGGCTTTGGGTAGAATTGTAAAGTTGAAGGGCTTGGTTGTCGGGTGATGGTAAGTCGAGAGTTCAAAAGGACTCAAACATAAGGGTTCAGGTAGTGAAATGAGGGGTTCCCTATTCGAGTATTTTGGTCGATGGGTAGCGATGGTAGTGGGGATGGAAAAAACTTTATTGTGTTTTTGGTTAGAAATGGTGAGTGTGAATGATTTCTGAAGGACGAAAGGTGGTGGATTAATTTCGGTGATGGAGAGTGAAGAGTGAGTGTTGGAATTTGGCACTTGTCGAGAGATGCCCCAGACTGAGTTCTTGTAGAGGTTCGGTAATGGTGCTGAATTCGCCGACTTTGCTTTCTCTGGTATTAATGACGCGGGACATCCCGAGGACCGATTTTAAAATTGATGCATCTATATGCAAAATGTGTCTTAAATGCAAAATGATTTATGTGAATGCAATGTAAAATTAAGATTGTGGTGATGTTGTGTAATGATGCAAATGAAATTGATGTGATGAAAATGAAAATGAAACGAGGTAGTATCGAATAAAACGATTAAATAAAACAAATGATAAACAAAATAAAGCAATTAAAACCGTTCATGAACAAGAAATAAGGCACCAGAGCCTAAATATGGTGACCACTAACGGGCAGAGTACCGACATGGCTCTAAAAGGTTGGCTCCTACGGCTTACTATATGCAGTTTTGATGCTAAGAGGTACCCGAATTGTCATTGTTGTCCTCTACTAAGAGTAGCAAGGCCCCCAGTCATCACCTATTATAGGTTTCTTTCAACCGAGTTCAATTCAGGGGGACCCATTCGCTTATGCCTGCACGAAAGAACGATATCCTTACGAAAACATAAGGTACTCGAGCCCCGAAGGTACTTGCTAGGCCTACACGGAGGAACGATATCCTCACGAAAGTATTAGCGTTTTCCCCCACATAAAAAATACGTGTTTATATGCTAAATTTTAAATGCGTTAAAATAAACGCGCAATTATAACCGAATGTTAGTTTAATAGTCACTTTATTCCGGAATTTTCGATATTAATAAAGTGGTAATTATTTGAAGAAAGTTCGACTCTCTTTTTTGAAAAAACAAAAATTTCCCCAGCAGAGTCGCCATCTGTAGCGATGTCCCTCTCGCTAAAAAAATGTGTTTTTTTTAAAATGACTTTATTTTGAAAATAATGTCTTTCGTGAGATTATAGAAAAACTGTATTTTATTTAAAAATAGAGTCGCCACCGGCCACTCAATGTGGACCGGACACCGTAAAAAATCAGAGATTTAAAATTGATGGGTTCGGGAGTCGGTTACGGATGGGGAAGGATTAGCACCCCCACACCGCCCAAAATTGGTACTTTAATAATTACCGCTGTATTAATATTAAACTTTCCAGATTAAAGTGACGATCAAATTAAAATTTGGTCATAAGTGCGAGTAGATTTTAAAGGCCCCGTTATTCGAGAGTAAACGCCCAACCACCATCACTTACGCCTGATACTGGCCCTGTTTACGCTCAGATAAAAGGGCGCCGCATTGACAAAATATATATCCGGAATGCAACTTAAAATATGGCAAACATAAATACAATACGATAAACATATAAATAAATACCAACATAATAAAATACTAATCTAACATAAATACATAAGTATTAATCTAATACATAAAATATAATAATAATAATAATAATAATAATAATGATGATGATGATGGTGATAATAATAATAATAATAGTGCATGAATTAAGATATATACAAAGCATAATGTAAATAAATGCTAAGAATTAAAACACACTAGTATTTAATTGCATGGTAATGACATAAAGAGGATTAGAATGTATGGATTAAATTTTACATGGCATAAACAAAAACAACAAGGACTGAAATGAAACAAATGCAACATGCATGGGCATAACTATAAATGACAACAAATAAGGGGCTGAAAATTAAATAAACAGGTGACCAAATTGAAATAAAATAGAAATAAAGAGGCGAAATTAAAATGAAAAAGGGACGGAAATAAAGGCGGGAAAGAGGATTAGGGACTGAAAGAGAAATTATCCCCTGGACATGAGTAAAGGCGGGAGAAGAGTCCAGGGACCTAAAGCATAATTTGCCCATAAAAAAACGCGGATCCTTCCTCTGGATCCGGGTCATCGCGGGTCGGGCACGCCTAAAACGGCTTCGTTTCATGTAAGAGCTGGTTTAAACAGATCAAAACAGGTTTTTTATTCGAAATCTAATAACTAAAAAACCCTAAAACTTTATCCCTTTCTTCTCATCTGCTCAATGGCGGCTGCACTTCCCTCACATCCTCACAGCCGATCATCGACGACAGCTTCACGGCGAGGGTCAACATCGCCGGCAACCACAACGGCCGGTAAGCTTCGACACTTTCTTCTCTTTTTTTGTTTGCGATTCGTTTCGAAATAAAAAGATTAAAAATGAAACAGACAGATTCAATTTCAAATAAAAAAACCCCTCAATCTTCTTGCTTTGATTTTGAACTTCTTACAAACTTTCTTTTTTGAATCTGAAATTTCTGGATGTTTTTATTTGATTTCCGTAACTTACAAACTTTTTAGATCTCAAAATCCTCCCAATTTCTCTCTTTTTCGAACCAGAAAAACCCTATTTTTTTTCTTTTTTTTGAATATCCGCCCCTTTACAAATCTGATTTCCTGGGTTTATAACACCCATTTTACAATCCAATAACTACTCCCTATTTTTAATCTGATGCAAATCTGGATGACAGCTGAAATTTTGGGATTATGGCAATGGGTAGTTGATAGGTTTGGGTATGGCTTGGTTTAGGGATGACAGGGTATGGGCCTGATTAGATTAGGTTTAGGGTTAGGATAGATTGAGTTTGGGTTAATTTGAGGTTTCAGTTGATTTAAGGTTTATTTTAGGGTTTCGAGTTGTTTGCCGGTGGTAGAGATGATGGCCGAAATAAAGACGGCGACGACGGCGGGAATAAGTTAAGGTTAGCATTAGGGTTTCTATTTGGATCGGGTCAGGTTAATGAGTTTGGATCCGGGTCGGGTTTGATTTGGGTAATGGGTACTGGTTTGGGTCTGTAAATGGGTTTGGGTTGTTTGTTTGGATCAATTTTAGTTTAGGGCATAAAACGGGTTTTTACAATATCAACACAATAATTCTTTGAAAGCAAGTAAAGTTCAATTAGATTATAATAAAGGTGCTCGGGATAGTTTTATTCTATCCCGAGACTTTAACTACACTCACCTTTTTATCCCGAAATTACAGGATACCCGAATCCACACTCTCCCAAACTTCCAAATTTCCCCTTTTGAAGACATCATGTGTTTAATCCTCTACCTAATCATATTTAAATCCCAAATTCAAATAGAAACACATTATACCTATCCATTTCATTAACCAACACTCGCATTACACACAAATACATACATTTCATTCCATTATTTTCTCTCTTACGCAAAACTGTCCCATTTCATGAATTTACATACATAATCACAAGACAAGCTCTAATAGTCAAGAGTTTATTAAATCCATACCAACAGTCCATTCTAGTTTTCTTTTAATTAAGCAAAACAGTCTTAAATAATGCTCATACACAAGCATAATTGTTTCAATTCTTTAAGCTCGTAATATAAATATTGAAACAGTCCCCTTATTTCCTTTAAGAGTCCAAAACAATCTATTATGTGAGTGTGTTTTTTACATATTTCCACAAATCAGTCCTAATATGTTTTCATACCTACAAACAGCCTTCATATATCTTTATATAATTAAAAACATTCCTCACATTTAACCAACAGTCTTTACTCAATTAGTCACGTTCAAAACAGCCCCTAAAGCTTATATAATTGCATATTCTGTCCCATTTTTCATGTTTACAAAAGTGACAATCCATTTAATCTCAATTTAATCAATTTTGTCCTGTTTTAATCAACCAATTCCAGTTCACCATTGACCAACTGCACAATTGCATGAGTATACTTTTACATACCAATTAATCCAATTCATATAAATATATTTACCTATAATTCAATTCAAAATAGGGCAGCAAAAGTATATACATTTTCATATACATCAAAACAGCCTTCTAAAGTTCTTACTACAGAAATTCTGTTCTAAATTCATATGAATTTTGATTCAGGTTCAAATCAGCCCATATAGATAGATAGACAGACAGATAGGGTTACGATCCACTTACATGGTGTAAAACTCATTTAGTTTTACATTTTTTGGACCGTTGGATAATAGTAATTAATGGCTAAAATTATTTCCTTATCTTTTTTCTCAAGTGATAATCTTCACATTTTCTACTGTTAATCTCATCCATCCATTTCACTCATCCAATGGTCGTGGATTAGTGTAAAACTAAATGAATTTTACACCATGTAACTACTGGATCTCCTTAAAGACCATACAACAAGCACATCATTTGAATAACTAAATACTTCATAAAGTATCTCAATAAATCCATTCAAATTAAGTGGACTAGGAGGAGTGTATCACCTTAATCCTAAAGCTTATTCGAAATAAGCTTCCATAAAGTAGCAATTTTAAAGCTTCCATCTTCGAGGCTCCATGGATAATGTGAAATATTCATCCTTTCTCCTTTACTTAAGTGATTTGGCCAATTAAGGAGGGAGGAAATTGTTTTGCTTAACTCCCCACAATGGCCGAGACACTCCCCACACATGGATTCCAAAGAAAATGACATGTGCTCAATCCTTAACCATCTTTTAATTTTGCATGCAAATCTTCACTTGTAAAGATTCTCATTTTAGTCATCTTTAATTAACTCTCATATTTCCCCAACTTAGCAATATAGTCCTTAATTCATTTAATTAATCATTCTAAAATCATCTTTGATCAGATTAAACTATGTCCAAAATAGTAACATACTTGTAGGCTATATTTCGGGATATTACAGTTTTTGTTACAAAATTATCACTGAGCCGATAACTGTCGTTAAGTTGGTGACGTGATAGTTACAAAAATTTTATAATAACACATTTAATCTTCCATATTTACACATTCAATCAATTTAGTAGTAATTCAAAAACTTAAGAAATTTGGGGATTAACTCCCTAATTTTTCCATTTTTAATTTGAAAACCAAAACCCCATTTGTCTCTTCATGAACACCTTCCCCAAATAAATGACCAACAGTGTTGTTGTAATGAATAGAGTTTATAAGATCGAATGATTGTTTTCTTTCAATTGGGTAAGAAATCGTAATAAATTTGAAGTGACATGTATTATGGCATGAAGTTAGCATGACTTTAGACTGATTTTAATTTTGTTTTGCCTGAAGTCGTTTGGATTACATGGCGCCTTTACTTTTTTTGCTGAAGTCCTCATGATTACAAGGCGACTCCTAATGGTATTGTAACAAGTACGATATATCAAAAAATAAAATATAAAGTGCAATGTTTTTTTAATAGAAACGGTTGAGATATTGATTTTGATATAATTTAAAATGAAAAATGTTTTTGGACTTAAATTAATTTGTAAAAATATTTCAAAAGTTCATTAACCTGAAAAATATGTTTGAAAGGTTTTCAAAGGGATTTTTACATGTTTAAATGCCTTCAAAATACCTAAAGTGTCAAAAACATGATGTGAGTATCAATATCTTTCCCAGGTATCGATACCCTATCAGCTGTATCGATACCCGTTTTACCCGTATCGGTAGACCCTTTTGTTTCTTCAAAACTTCAAATTTCAGTAGCCAAAATTAGTATTGATACAGCTTAAATCGTACTGATACGAATGGGTTTGTACCAATACACATGTATCGTGTACCGATATCCGGTGCAAAATCGCCCAACAGCTCTTTCTATTTTTAGGCAGATACCGATACCCGAAGCCCGTGTACCGATACGCCTTGCACCAGACTGCATTTAAATTAAAGTCTCCAACGACTCCAAACCAACCCCGACGGCTAGTAACGACCACAAACTCCTTAGAGGGTTTAAAAGACCTCTTTAAGCAGCCATGCAACAATAAGAAACAACACTATCAACATTCATGTATAGAGAAAGTGTTTTTGTGCTTTAAATGTCAATTTTCTTTATAAAATACACGTATGAGCTTAATTGTTATATATGCTCAAGTGTTAGATTTTAGATGTGAGCTTAGAATTGCAAATAATCAGCCTTGTGAGGTTTTACAGTGTTTAACAAGACTTTGAGGTATAAGTCTTGTGTTGTAAGGGTTATCTTATTGAGCCCGGGAAAAAGAAAAGAAATTCAAGAGTAAATTTGGAAAAATCCTTAGTGGAAGCTAAGATAGTGGACGTAGACTTTGGTTAAAAAGTCGAACCACTATAAATTCTTGTGTCAAACTTTTAAATTCCATTGCTTCCACCACTATCACTCAAAATCCAATTCACCCTCTCTTGGCTATCTCGGTTGATCGTTCGAGCCTCCAAGCCATTAGTCTTATTTAAAAAATAAGGTAAAGTACACAAATGATCACTAAGCTATCATAAAAATACAAAATCGTTATCAGACTTTCAAAATTTTCATAACGGGCATTAAACTTTCATTTTTGTTACAAAATGGTCACTGAGCTGTTAACTGCCGTTAAGTTGGCGACGTGGCAGTTACAAAATTTGTAAAACAACACATTTAATCCTCCATGTTTACACATTCAATCAATTTAGTCCTAATTCAAAAGCTTAAGAAGTTTAGGGGATTAACTCCCTAATTTTTCCATTTTTAATTTGAAAACCAAAACCCCATTTCTCTTCCTGAACACCTTCCCCAAATAAATGACCAGCAGTGTTGTTGTAATGAATACAGTTTATAAGATCAAATGATTGTTTTCTTTCAATTGGGTATGAAATCGTAATAAATTTTAAAATCAAACTATTGTTCATGTTATAATTTGATAGTTAGGGGTAGATTGGTTTTATGTATGTTAAATGTAGGAGTTAGTAGGCGTGACCCCAGCTGAAGCAGGGAGAAGGATTATGGAAGATAGGCCAGGAGTGAAGATTGAAGTGAGCCTACCTCGCACTCATCTTCCCAATGATTTTGACCCTTGAAGGGTTCGATTATTTATTAGCCCTAAAGGAAAAGTTGCGATAACTCCAAGAATTGGCTAAAACCAGCTTCTCTGGCTTCTAAAATAATATTACAAGTAGGTGCTCGATGTTCTTACTTCATGTAATTGTAAATTGTTCTTCAGTCGTCAACTTCGAGTTTTTTGTTAATGTTTCTCTCTATTGTTAGGAGCTCGACAGTTTTAGTTAATAAAATTAGGTTGCATTATGGTATCATCAGTGGCATTTTCTGGTATAGAATAGCCATAAACTCATTGATGATTCTGCATTTTTCTTTAATTCAGACAACGATGTGCTGATCCGATTTAAAAACAATATCGAAGGTAGACAACGGAGAGCTTTGAAGAATCTTAACACGACCCAAATCCACATCTTTGCCAGAAGTCCTGTAATAACAACCAAGTCGAAGAATGATAATGAGCGTAATGTCGAAATGAAAGGGAAGAAAGGACCAGGACCAACTTTTTCAACTAGGAGAAAACATCCTTTAACTGAAAGACCAAGCTGGCAAGACCCCAGAGCTAAAAGTGTAGCTGAATAAGTATTTTTTTCGACTCGTGCTCAGATTTAGATTTGAGTGCTAAATACAAGTATGTATCCCACACGAATTTATTTATTTATCTTTTTAAACTTTTTTCATTTAGACTTAGAAAATCTTCAAATCATATTCTCATTCCTTGCTCTCCATTCCTCAAGCTTTCTTCTTCCCTAACTTCTTAGAAGATTCCCTAACTTCTTTCCCTACACAAGGATTTTGTGAACCAAATTACAACCTTGCAAGAGATGAAAGGGGTGACCAAACTTACATTCAAAGATGAAAACAGAATTTTGCACATCCCCTACCCATTTTCACCAAGACCTTCACAAAACCCATAAATTTGTTCTTTCACCATTTTTGATAAATCTTATCTTGATTTGTAGATCCTTAAATGTAGATTACAACACTCTCAAGTTTAAAACCAAAAATATTATTTTAGAAGACAAAAACTAGACATTTGTCTTGGGTTTTTGGGAAAAAAAATGAAGAAGGATGATGGATGAAACAAGAATACAAGAGTGATATCACTCACCTTCTTTCTCGGGAGAGATTTAATGAAAAACTAGCATTCTTTTTAAAAGATGGTTAATTACCACATAAACCCTCATCATTCTTCCCCCATCACACTTTAGCCACTAGCCCAGCCCAACAAGTCAAGTAAAAAGCCCACCAAGACCCTCTTGAGCACCTAATGGACCCAACACAAAAGGCCCATAGCTCGGGTGAACCGACTCACGAATTCCGAAATTCGGGTCGTTATAGCTTGTATTAACAACCATTTGAGTGAGTAATCATGTTGCTTATCATTTCTTAAGGGATCACTTGATGAGCTGGTTAAATGTGTACCAACTATTTTACCTATTGTGTGCTTATAATTGTATGATGTCTGTATGTGTTGTGATTTTGTTATAATGCTTGTGTTCGATAAATACATATCTTAGTTAGTTTTTCAATTCGCCATTACCCTCGGTGCTAGAGAATTGCAAGATCAAAACAATATAAATATTTTTAGTATTTAAAATATCTTTCTTTTAATTTTTAGAACGTCAATTTTCAATATAATTGTAACAGTTTTTTAAATTAATTTCCACTTTTTTTGAAAATAATAATAATATATTTTTTAATATTTTAATTTCTTGTTTTTTTATAAATCACATAAAACCAATCTTACCCCAAACTCTCTAAAAATAATTTTACCCTTGAATTTCCAAAAAAATCAAATGTTACTCCTATTGTCATGTCAGCATGTTAACAATTAACGTTAGCCAAAATACTAAATTGATGCAATTCGTAAATTCAAAGATCAAATTAGGTGTATTTTTCGCAAAAAGACTCAATTGTTTATTTAGCATGAACTCACAGATAGATATACAAATTGGGTGAAATTGACTTTATGGTAAAGAGGTGGATGATGAATTGATGATCTAGGCTTATAGCTTATTTGCAAACCAAAAAAAACATTCGAATTGGGCAAGCCGGAATTATTGAAGCTTTATGGACAACGACCGTCATGATTTTGACATTTTCACGTGATGAATTTGGTGTACAACAGACTATTTTTTTGATCAAGAAATGAGTATTCATTCAACACCAACAAACATAACAGAGGAAGGAACCAAGCAAACCATGCCTGTACAAGTAAGAGGCCAACATGGCCGGAAAATAAGAGGCACAAGGCTAAACAAACAATAGGAACAAAGGCCCTAATTGTAGAACAAGTCTTTCAAAGCAAAAACAGAGAAACCAGAGGCACCAGAAAGAGTTAGACGTCTTAACCCAAGTGTCTTAACACCATACAACAACTTTGGACGGTTAGAGATACACGCCGTTGAGCTTAAGGGTCGAGGGAGACAGAACCAACTGAACAAAGGCCATTAAAGCCTTAGATCCATCATGCACCATCAATGACGGTCGCCACCACTAAGAGAGATGTCAAAGAGAAATTCCGAGCGATCTGCAATCGGAAACACAAGCATCCACGACCCAAAAACTGGAAAAGGATAAAAAGAAAGCCTCGGATTTAGGTTTAGGTTAGAGAGATGGTGTACAACAAACTATTATTTCTTAGGCATTGTAATCACTCATTTTTATTCGATGTATAAGAATTGTGTTAATCTACTTTAGGTTATTAATTAATATATTATTGTTGCATGTATACGTATTATATTATATGTATGATTAATGTGTACGTAAACCATGTGCGTATGAGTATATATGCATGTATGTTTGTATATTATATTATTGTGTTACATATATTAACGTTTGCATGTAGATATTAATTAATGTGCGAGAATGTATGCATACGTGTGGATGTTTGCATGTGTATATTAATTTGTATGTACATATATTATATGTGTGGTATGCATATATTATTATTACTATTGTTATTATTATTATTATTAATACTATTGGGCTGAAATTAAAATAAGATAAAAAGTATATTAAAGTCCAAATTAGATATCCAGTCCTTAATTACAAGACCCAAACTTAATTACACATGGCCCATTCGGCAAACCCGGCCCACACCCTAAGAAACCCTAACCCATATCAAATATTGGAACCCTAATGCTCTCTTTATCATGCGCAGTTGCACGAGGGCCGTTGGATCAGATCTAGATCCAATGGCCACGGTTGAAGCATAAAGACCCCTCATCTGCCGCGTGAAGCCCACGCGCAGGCTGTTGGATTATCCACCCGCGCGTGTGAGACGCGTACAAAGCTAGCCATATTCTTCAGGCCACGTGGCACGATCCCGAGCCGCTACACCATCCTCGAGGCCTCATCTTAGCCGTCTGATCATCGAGCGGTCCTAACCGTTGGATCAGATCTGATCCAATAGATAGGAACGGTTCTGGCAGTAATAATCGTCCCATCTCCCGAGACGCCAGTCTGCATAGCCGAACGGTCATCTCCACCATGCCGCTCCCCATGCCGGTCGTACCAACCACCCAGCATGGCCGGGCATGCCAAAGACACAAAAAAATGGAAAGGCGTCAAAACAAAATCAGATCTAAAAATATATCTTATGTACTAGTTTTTACCAAACAAGAGAGAGCAGACATGATATATGTAAACCAACAAAAGTGTAAGATGAGAGGTTTTTTTGAATAAAAAAATATACAAAAAAAGAGGCACCAAGTTTCAGTGGTAATTTCTCTTTCTTTTTCTTCCTTTCTTGTGTGCATGTACAGTAAAAAAATAAGACATAATAATGAAAGGGAGAGGAGTGAATAGGTTCTTTACCCTTGTCGTCAACGGGTCTCCCCTCGCCCGTGACAAGCCGTCTCAATTTCCAAAACTGAACAGGGTGAACTGAAAAGAGAGGGAGGTCCCTTTTGGTTTCGTTTTTGTTAAAAAAACATTTTTTACCTTGTATTTGCTCATATCTAGGCAAAAGGGGGAGTCTTTGTGTAAATCTAAGTTTAGATTCGGGTTCGGGTTGAAGCGAGGCTTGTTTTGGATGTTTTTTAGGTTCGCCGGTGCCGACTAGCGGTGGCTGGCGACGGAGGAAACGACGGATTAACTGCCGGTTTCTGGGCTTATCGAAGGTTTGGGGTGGTTGTATTGAGAGAAAAATAGGGGCTGGGGTGTTATAAAGAATAACTTTGAAGAAAAATGAGGAAAAGTTTGATTTCGGGCCAGATAAGGGTGTTTTATAGGTGTTTTATTTTTTGAAATGGTGAAATTCAGTAATAAATCCCCCTCGCGTTTTCGTTATTTTCATTTCTGTCTTGCCGCATGGGATATTTACAACCCTGGCCCTCCTTATATTTTAAGATCTTGCAATCCAACCCCTGGATTAAACTGAATCAGTTTTAAAATGGTGAAATTACCTCACCAGTCCCACCGCGTTTTTGAAATTTTCACTCCGAGCTTGCCCCTTGGTCCAATTACATGTTTAGTCCTTTTAAGTTTCGTTTGATTTGTAATTTCGTCCCTAAATTGTATTTTATTACCTTTTAATTTCTGTTTTCTGCTTTCGTTATTTTTCATTTCAGTCATCTTTTTGTATCTAAATATTCATGTTTATTTATTATGATTTTATATGTTGATGTGGCCCTTTTTGTATTCTCATGTGTTTCTTTTATATATTTCGTATTCTCATGTTTATATATATGTGTTTAGTTTATGATGATTATGTGTTTTTATATGTTTGTTCGCTCGTTCGTATCATACATGTTCGATTCGTGTTTTTAGTTGGCTCGTATACAACATGTTTTTGTATTTTAGCATGTATTGTATGTTCTCTTTGCTTTTAGGTTACGCGTTAGTGTGTTTTCTTTTGTCATGTATAATACCGTGTTTCTATTTTATGTATGCAAATTATGTCGTATGTTATGTGCTAGGTATTAGTTTCTTTGTTAGTACGTCGTTTTGATTTGTGAAATTAATATCATAATACATTCATGTCATGCATATGTTACATTGTATGTATTCCTGAAGTATGGGTTATTTATTTACTACACGTTTTTATCCATGCTTCATTATTATTATTATTGTTATGATCTGCCATGTTCGTATTTTTATCATATTTGTTTAATTTTGTGATATCCATGTTTTTTATTATTTATTTTGTCCTTTACCATATGAATGTAAATGTATATTTCGAATTATTTCTTTAAGATTGCATGTCGAGATATATAAATTGTCAATGCGGTGCCCTTTTATCCGAGCGTAAACGGGGCCAGTATTAGGCGTAGTGATAGTGGTTGGGCATTTACTCTCGGATAACGGGGCCTTTAAAATTTACTCGCACTTACAACCAAATTTTAATTTAATCGTCACTTTAATCCGGAAAGTTTAATATTAATAAAGCGGTAATTATTAAAGTACCAATTTTGGGCGGTGTGGGGGTGCTAATCCTTCCCCATCCGTAACCGACTCCCGAACCCAATAGTTTTCAAATCTCTGGTTTATGGTGTCCGGCCTACCTAAGTGGCCGGTGGCGACTCCAATTTTTAAATAAAACGCGGTTTTTTAAACTCACACGGAATAAATATTTTAATACCTGAAAAACCACAAACACTTCGAAAACCCTGTTTTTTAGCGAAACAGACATCGCTACAGATGACGACTCCGCTGGGGACAATTTTTGTTTTTTTAAAAACAAATGAGAGTTAAGCTTTTTAAATAATTACCGCTTTAATAATATTAGAAATTTCAGATTAAAGTGACTATTAAATTAACATTCGGTTATAATTGCACGTTTATTTTAACGCATTTAAAATATGGCATATAAACCCATTTTTTTAAGTGGGGGGAAAACGCTAATGCTTTTATGGAGATTTCGTTCTCCCGTGTAGGCCTAGCAAGTACCTTCGGGCTCGAGTACCTTATGCTTTCGTAAGGATATCGTTCCTTCGTGCAGGTATAAGCGAATGGGTCCCCCTGAATTGAACCCGGTTGAAAGGAGCCTATAATGGGTGATAATCGGGGGCCTTGCTACCTTTAGTAGGGGACAACAAGGACAATTCGGGTACCTCCTAGCACCAACACTGGATATAGAGAACATAGAAACCCACCCTTAAAGCCATACGGATAACCTTAGGTACTTTAGACAGGATAAAAGAGTTGTTTTTGTCTGTTTACCTTATTTAATTCGTCTTTTATTTATGTATTCATTAATTCTATCCGGTACTGACTTATTTTCTTTTTTGCTTTTGCTTTTGTTTTCATACATTATTGCATTTGCATTACATAGTGGTACTGGATCAAGTGGTTTGCCCGATCAGAAAGTCTTTCACTATGGAAAAAGGTGTCTTAGGAAAGAAGAGCTTAACTCGTTAGTCAGGCATTAGTCAGAAGTCAACCAGAAGGCCCAAGGGGACAGTTTACCGAGCGAGCGCGTAGTAGCAGGGTACACCTACGTGAGTCTTCAGCAGAACAACTTACGGGATCTTCAAAGTATCTGTGAAGGATGGGACCAAAGACTACAAGACATGTTCTGTGATAGTTATGGCGACATTGCACAATTGTTATACGTTTGGGTCAACCAACCCCTACTCTGAGCTATTTTTCAGTTATGGAATCCGGCCTTTTGCTGCTTCACCTTCAATGGACAGGACATGATGCCTACAACAGAAGAGTACACCGCCTTACTTAATCAGAAGAATGTTCAGGAAGATTGGATCTATGCAAAACCTCCGAGGAATCAGAATTACACTTCGAAGCTCAAAACCTTTACCGGGATGAGTGACGATTGGGTTAATGGCCTGATCCGACTTCGAGGAGACAATACAATATTTTCATAGGAGAATATTCGAGACATCCTACCTGCACATCCAGATGAGGGGAAAAAGATAGACATGTTTGCCTTGGGAATATATGGGTTGGTGATCTTTCCAAGAACTCTTGGAAACATTGATGTAGCCATTCTAGATCTGTTCGAGCATATGAAACGGCGGGCAAATCCAGTACCAGCAATCTTGGCCAAGACCTTCATTTCTTTAAATGCCAGTTGAAAGCAAGAAGAAAGACGTTTCAGGGGGTGTGCACAGCTGTTACAGGTATGAGTTCAGAGCCACACGTGGAAGACACCGACAAGGGTCCTACCAAGCATATCCTTCCAAGGTTTTTCGCCCTTACGGGAGTACTTAGCAAAAGAGTGGCGAGAGAACTTGAAAATGAAAAAATGGTCTAGTTTCTTTAGGAACATTCAAGACGAAGACATAGTATGGAGGGTCCCGTGGCTCGATAGAGTTAATTACTTTTTGTACAGTTTCGGTGATTTAGACTGGATGATGATGTTGGGACTGAATGGAGGGATTGCTTGTGCTCCTCTTTTGGTGTCCCGACAATTCGAATCACGACAGTTCATCCCCAATACCGCCGGGTTAAGCCGAACTGAATTTCCTTTCAAAGGTGAGTTTAAGGAAAAAGTCCAGACTATCATGAGGGCTTGGGACCATTGTTACCGGATCAGGGTGGAAGGAGACACCGAGCACATGACCACCCCAGACTACGATCTTTGGAGACGTTTGAGGGTTAATAATGTGATTCCCGAATCCGATCAGGGACCGGTTGTGTCACTTGAGGAGCTTACAAAGGTGGTACCATCTGAAACTGATATCTTACGGAATGAACTCGAAGAAATTAAGAGGAAAATGGACACCCAACAGACTCAACATGCGAGTGAGAGTGAGCTTAGAGGTCGATGAACGGGATGGGATCATTAGGCAATTGAAGAAATTAAATGCGGATTTGAGCGAGAAGAACGCTCTTTACCAAAAGGATACCCTCCTACTCCAAGCGAAAATATAGAAAGTCGGCCGAAGTCAGTTCATAGCCGTGGAAAAGGAAAGAATGAATGGTATCCGTTTGGTGGAAGAAGAACGAGAAATCAGCAAGAGAGCAATCGAGAAGGAGATAGAAAGCTGCCGGTTGGCTATTGAGGAAGAAAGGCAGTCCTTCAAGGAGGCCATTGACCAAGAAAAGGAAAGAACTAGGCAAGAGGTTAGCAAAGGAAAACAAGCAGTCAACTACAAGAGAGAAAATGTCACCGCTTGGAAAAGAAGGTCCATGAGTAGCCGGAATAGACTGTTTGAGATGCAAAGGTTGTACGACGACAGTATCCAAAGTCTGGATTAGAGCCGAAGTCAGAATGTCGAGTTAGAAGAAAAGGTGGCAGAAGTAGAACACTCCTTTCGAACTTACTGTCAGAGGAATGGCTTCACTGAGCTACAAGAAAGAGAGCGTGAAGTAGGCACGATACGAACCCGAATTGAGTCCCTTGAAGCAACTGTTCAGGATTATAAGGAAAGAATCTGTGTATTCGAAGAGGCTGCAGCCGGAGGGGACATTTATTGGCAAAAGAGACTGCGTGATGCTGCCCGGATGGTGCAGAATAGGGACCAATATTACGCGAACCTAATGGTGGACATACAACAAGTCGCCAGGTATGTGAATGATTTGGCCACCGAAGCTGAAACACTCCGACCTTTCGTAGCCCCAGACATGAAAGAAGCTCCCAGGTTCATCAAGCTGCTCAGGGCTATAGGAAAATTAGGAGATAAAGCTAGAGCTTATCTGTAGGGTTCTGTATTGTAATTAGGGCTCTTTTGTATTGGAGACCTTCATTTTGTAATATGAACTCTATTGTAATCGAGATCCTTTAATTCTCGTGGAAGTAGTTCAAAAGGGTGATTACCAGCGGAATCAGTAGCTTTATCTGCATACATTCTTGCATTGCATCATGAAATTCGCATCATTATACACGCATTTATTTTCCTTGCAACCATATTAATGTTATAAATATTGTGGCAGTGTGAAAATAGAAGTTAAGCCGCAATCATTCATCATCCATATCTTACCCGACTACAAAGTAAGCTCATGGAAGACAGGATAAACAGTCTAGAAAAGAGACAAAGAGAGCTCAAGGCAAGATTTGACGAGGCCCAAAGAAGCCTCAGTGACCAGATTGCTCAGTCACAAGCGTCGATAGTGTCCGACATAACCACATTGTTAGCTAAGAGTCTCAGAAAGAGAGTTGAAGGAGAAGTCGCTCAAGAACCGGAAAGTACACCAATACAAAGTAAGGTTCAACCGGCTGCGCCGAATCTGACTAGAAAGGTATATATCGACCCTGCTAGGATGTCGGCTAACCTCCAGGTAGGGGCATCTGAGACTCAACCCCTTGACACTGAAGCACTCTATGAAGAGGATGTGTCAGACCTGAACTTGGTCGAAAGGATCAGGACAGAGGTAGAAAAGAAGTGGGAAGAGAGGTTTCGCCTCATGGAGGAAAGGTTTAAAGCCTTGCAAACTATGGAAGAATTAGGAAATGATGCCAGTGACTTGAGTCTGGTATCCGACCTTGTCCTGCCACCAAAATTTAAAACACCAGAGTTTGACAAGTACGATGGAACCACATGTCCTTCCGCGCACGTAACAATGTACTGCCGGAAGATGGCGGCCTACCTTAAGGATGAGAAACTATTAATTCATTGTTTCCAAGACAGCCTAACTGGGGCGGCATTGCGGTGGTACACCCAGTTGAGCAGGGTAAATATTAAAACATGGAAAGATCTTTCAAGAGCATTCATCGAGCAATGCAAGCACGTAACAGATATGACCCCCAGTAGAATTATGTTGGAAAATATGGGGCAGAAGTCCAACGAAAGTCTACGATAGTATGCTCAGAGGTGGCGGGAAGTGACCGCCCAAATTCAGCCACCCCTCCCGGAACATGAAATTACGCCATTATTCGTTAATACTTTGAAAGGGACATTGTTCGATCGCCTCATTAATAACACGACACAGAGTTTTGCTGATTTGATTAGGACTGGGGAGTCCCTTGAATTGGAAATTAAGAGCGGTAGAATTGATAGTGGGGAAGGATCTCGAAAGTACAGCAAGAAGAATGAAGTATATGCCGCCAGTACTTACACTACCCCGAAGAATTTTACAGTCTCACAGCCACAAGCACCTGCGGGGAAAGCGCAAAACTCGAATCAAAGAGAGGAGAGAACCCCGAGAAAAGAGAAAGAAAGGCAAACTTTTACTCCACTACCCGTTTCGTACTCGAGCTTTACTCTCAGTTGTATGAAGCAGACCTGGTCCGTCCATATTACGTTACTCCGTTCAAACCGCCGTTCCCGTCCTGGTATAACCCGAACGCGCATTGTGACTATCACGGTGGTGCCCCTGGTCATCCCACCGAGAATTGCCTTGCTTTCAAAAAGCTTGTGCAGAACTTAATCGATTCTAGGATATTGAAGTTTGAAGAACCAAGTGTAGCTACTAATCCATTGCCTAATCATGGGAACCGAGGAGTAAATGTTATTGAAGAATGCTTTACCAGGAAGATTAAGGATGATGTGTTAGAAATCAAATCTCCTTTGCGGTGGGTATTTCAGCAATTGTGCATGGCCCATGTGATCGACAGAGGCATGGTAGTAATACAGAAGATAGGTGAAGTGTATTACGAATTCCATCAGGATGGAGTACACGACATCCAACAATGCGACGAGTTTAAGAGATTGGTACAACAATTGATGAATGGCAAGCAAATAGAATTCTTCGAAGAGCCCACGGGAAGGAAGGGGTCAGACGTACATATGACGGACAACCCCAACGTTAAATACGGGAGAGATAGACCTCTTATCATCTCTTCCAGGCCGGAGAGTGCAGGTGCCTCCCAAGGAGAAACTACTAGGATAAATCCCAAGATCATCATCTCAGCATCATCCCCGTTCCCATTCAAGGATATGCGACAAACTCCCTGGAACTATGCCGTAAATGTGACCATGCCAGAAAAGCCAGAATTTGGTGAGGTAAAAGAGCTTACACCAAAAGACGAGCAAGGCAAGAGTGATGTGAATGTCAGTGAGGTGGGCCATTTCACGAGGAGCGGCAGATGTTACTCTTCTGAGACCTTGAGGGCTGCTGAGGTGGCTAAAGATAAAGGAAAGGATACATCGGTTACCCCCGCGCAGATATTCGGCGAAGAACCTCTTCCCAAGATAAATGAACCAGTAACCGAGGCTCAGGCCAAAGAATTTCTAAAGTTCCTGAGATATAGCGAGTACAGCGTAGTAGAATAACTACGAAAGCAACCGGCTAGGATCACAGTGCTAGAGTTGCTCTTGAGTTCAGAAAGACACCGTGAGGCACTATTAAAAGTACTAAACCAGACTTTTGTGCCCCAGGACATTTCTGTATCAAAACTGGACTGGATAGTGGGGCATATCATTGCCTATAACCATATAACATTCAGTGATGATGAGATCCCCGAGGGCGGAATAGGGTCCACCAAAGCTCTTAACATCACAACCCACTGTAAAGGGTATGTGTTACCGGGGGTATTGATTGACAACGGGTCAGCACTGAATGTACTACCTATGGTGACCTTGCAAAAGATACCAATAGATAGTTCTCACCTAAAGCCCTGCCATAACTCCGTGAGAGCCTTTGACGGCACACAAAGAGGAACACTGGGAAAAATTGAGGTGCCTCTATTGATCGGGCCGACTGAGTACGTGATTGACTTCATGGTGATGGACATAAAACCATCTTAGAACTACTTATTGGGAAGGCCATGGATCAACTCTGCAGGAGTTGTCCCCTCATCACTACATCAGAAATTAAAATTCGTGATCGAAGGCAAGTTGGTCACAGTAGAGGCCGAGCAGGAAATTATTACTTCAGTGACATCAGATGCCCCCTACATTCAAAATGACGAGGATGCTACAGAATGCTCTTTTCGAGCATTAGAGCTAGTGAATGCCACATTCGTCGCGGAGGGAAGTCGGATCCCCTATCCTAGGTTATCTAATTGTACCAAGATGACCGTTGCTGAAACTTTGGGTCGAGGAGACAAAGCAGGAAGAGGGCTAGGGCAGAGATTGCAAGGGAGCCTACGAGCCAAAAGTACGATAACCAAGAAGGACCATTTTGGGTTGGGTTACAAACCAAGTGTCCAACAAAGAAAAGAAGAATACAAGAGAAAAGAAGAACAAAGAAAAGCCAGATTTAAGGGAGACGACATTCCATGGAGACCAATGTCCTTCCCTAGTTTGAAAACCACTTTTGTCTCCGGAGGATTCTGCCAACCAGGACAGGAGCTTGAAGAGGCAATTAAGGAAAATGACGTACTCAACAAGGAAGAAATATTTATTGAACCACTTGAGGGGATGTCCATCAACATGATAGCTGGAAATGGCCAAGTCAGCAATATGTTGACCAACATCCGCCCCTGCCATCCCGGGGAAACTCTTGATAACTGGAGCCACATTGATCTACCTGTGGTTTTTAGGACTAGATCAGAGTAATGCTCCGAATCAACCTTTTTCTTTTTGCCCATAAACAATGGAGATCTCTTGTATAGGGCACCTATGTTAACTTTTTGTTGAAATGAAAATATCTTCACCGTCTTCTTAAATGGCAAGCGTTTCATTTATTTCATTCATTCATTCATTCTTCATGTTCATTCACTTCATATAAACCCATTCTCTTCCCAATACATTCATTCTCATTTAATGCAGGTCTCCCATGATTGATTATATGAATGATGCCGGAACCAATCCCGGAGTGAATTTTGAATGCCCCGAGATCTCAGAAGGAATTGGGGAAGAAGATGATGAGATAGAATGTGAGGTCCCTGTAGAGTTAAGGAGAATGGTGGCCAACGAAGAAAGGCAAATCATGCCCCACCAAGAAGAAACAGAATTTGTAAACTTGGGGACTGAAGAAGAGAGAAAAAAAGTAAAAATAGGGACGACGTTTTCCTCAAAAACCAGGCACGAACTGATAACCCTACTTCAGGAATTCAAGGATGTTTTCGCCTGGACTTATCACGATATGCCAGGTTTGAATACTGACATAGTGGTGCACAAACTGCCGAAGAAGCCGGAATGCAAACCAATACAACAAAAACTCCAAAGAATGAGACTAGACATGTTGTTAAAGATCAGAGAAGAGGTAAAAAAACAGTTTGATGTTGGCTTCTTGGAAGTGGCCAAATACCCCGAATGGATTGCAAACATTGTACCAGTACCGAAGAAGGACAGGAAAGTCCGTATGCGTGTAGATTACAGGGATCTCAACTGAGCCAGCCCTAAAGACAACTTCCCTCTGCCACATATCGACATGCTGGTTAACAACACCGCGGGACACTCATGGTTCTCATTCATGGACAGCTTTTCAGGGTACAACCAGATAAAGATGGACTCGAACGACATGGAGAAAACTATATTCATAACCATGTGGGGCACTTTTTGTTACCGGGTGATGCCTTTCAGGCTCAAGAACGCAGGGGCAACTTACCAAAGAGCAATGGTGACTCTTTTCCATGACATGATGCACAAAGAAATAGAAGTATACGTGGACGACATGATCGCTAAGTCTCGAACAGAAGAGGAGCACCTACAGAACTTAAGAAAACTATTCCAAAGACTACGAAAATACTAGCTGAGGCTTAACCCTGCCAAATGCACCTTTGCCGTTACTTTTGGAAAACTTTTGGTGTTCGTGGTGAGCAGAAGGGGGATTGAGATCGATCCAGATAAAGTGAAAGCCATCCAGGATCTCTCACCACCCCACACTCAGAAAGATGTTCGTGGTTTCCTGGGGAGGCTAAATTATATCTCTCGTTTCATTTCCCAATTAACTGATCGATGTGACCCAGTCTTCAGACTTCTCAGAATGAATAATCCTGGCGTGTGGGATGAGGAATGTCAAGGAGCCCTAGAGAAGATCAAAAGGTACCTGACAAATACTCCGATTTTAGTCACGCCGGTACCAGACAGGCCTTTAATCCTCTACCTGACAGTCTTTGAGAATTCAATGGGTTGTGTATTGGGGCAACATGATGAGTCAGGGAAAAGAGAGCGAGCCATCTATTACCTAAGCAGAAAGTTTAATGATTACGAAGCGCGGTACCCGCCAGTTCAGAAGCTGTGTTGTGCTTTAGTTTGGGCTACCAAGCGGCTTAGGCAATACATGCTATACCATACTATGTGGTTGATATCCAAGCTAGACCCCTTGAAGTTCCTAATGGAAGCGCCAGCCCTGACGGGGAGGATGGCCCGCTGGCAGATGTTTCTATCCGAATTTGACATTGTGTATGTAAGCAGAAAGCCGTAAAGGGAAGCGCCATAGCGGATTTCCTAGCTAGTTGTGCTTCGGACGATTACGAGGCATTGAACTTTAATTTCCCAGATGAAGACTTGATGTGCATTACAACCGAGGAAGAGGTTTTGGATGATAATTCATGGAAGATTTACTTTGATGGAGCCTCTAACGCCCTCGGACACGGGATAGGGGCCGTGCTGATTTCTCCCGAGAATGTCTATTATCCCTTCACTAGCATACTAGAATTCTTCTGCGTTATGGGACTGAACTCAGCTATTGAAAGAAAGATTAAGGAACTTCGAGTATTCGGAGATTCATCCTTAGTGTTTTACCAGTTGCGTGGGGAGTGGGAAACCAGGGACTCGAAGCTGGTCAAATATTATGAATTAATCCAAGAGCTCACTAAGGAGTTCGAAAGGATCAACTTCAATTACCTTCCCAGAGAAGAAAATCAGATGGCAGACGCCTTGGCAACCTTGGCTTCCATGTTCAAAACGAACACGGGGGCAGAAATGAAGCCCATTGAGATGCAGACTTTTGAAAGGCCTGCTCATTGTTGTAATGTGCAGGAAGAGATTGATGGCAACCCATGGTACTATGGCATCTTGCAATATGTCAAGCTTCAAACGTATCCCGAAGGGGCAAATGACAATGACAGAAAAACACTCAGAAAAATGGCAACATGATACATCCTGGATGGGGAGATCCTATATAAAAGAGGCTATGATCAGACATTGTTGAGATGTGTGGATGCCCGGGAGGTGAAGGAGATTTTAGCCGAGGTACACGACGGTCTATGTGGGACGCACGCCAACGGGCTGTCTATAGCCCAAAAAATTATAAGGTATGGCTATTTCTGGTCGACCATGGAGGGAGATTGTATCGATTATGCCAGGAAATGCCACAAATGCCAAATTTATGCTGACAAGATTCACGCTCCTCTGTCACCTTTACACACCATGAATTCTACGTGGCCTTTTGTAGCGTGGGACATGGACGTCATCGGGCAGATTCACCCGAAGGCTTCCAACGGACATCATTTTATTTTGGTCGCCATAGACTATTTCACTAAATGGGTGGAGGCAGCGTCTTACGCCAACATCACAAGGACTACAGTATGTAAATTCCTAAAGAAGGAGATCATTTGTCGATACGGTTTGCCAGAAAGGGTCATCACCGATAACGCTTCCAATCTGAATAACAAAATGATGACGAACGTGTGCAACCAATTCAAGATGACACACCATAATTCCACAGTCTATCATCCTAAAATGAACGGGGCAGTGGAAGCAGCAAACAAGAACATAAAGAAGATCATAGCGAAGATGACGGATACCTACAAGGATTGGCACGAAAAGCTGCCATTTGCCCTTTTCGCCTATAAGACGTCTATTCGCACATCAACAGGGGCAACACCCTATTCTTTAGTGTATGGTACCGAAGCAGTACTCCCTATTGAGGTAGAGATTCCGTCGCTCCGGGTCTTAAATGAAGTAAAATTGGAAGAATCTGAATGGGTGCAAGCCAGACTCGACCAGCTAAATCTCATTGAAGAAAAGAGGCTAAAGGCCATCTGTTATGGTCAAATGTATCAAAAACGAATGATGCAGGTATACAACAAGAAAGTGCGCCCAAGAGAATTCAGGGAGAGGGATTTGGTACTTAAGAAGATCTTCCCGATTCAGAAAGATTCTTGAGGAAAGTGGATGCCCAACTAGGAAGGGCCATACATGGTAAAAAAGGCCTTCTCATGAGGAGCCTTAATCTTAACTGAAATGGATGGGGACGAGCTGAAAAGCCCTGTAAATTCCGATGCTGTTAAGAAATACTACGTTTGAAAATGAAAAAGAAAGAAAAAAAAAACAACCAAAAAAAAGAAAAAATGGAGAGCTCAGGGCGAAAACCCGAAGTAGGGCACCTTGAAGCAAATAAAGGATCCGAGTCGAAAACCCGCAAAGGGCGACTCGGGTAAATTGAGAGGTTGGATATCCGAAGAGAAGGATCGTCCCCATGAACCCTGTGAAGAAAGAGCTTCAGGCAAAAAAATTCTACGCCGGTTGATGGGATCATATATCATTCATACTGGAGATACTGAGAGATCTTGCATTTCGTGTATGCCCATATGACGTTTGTTAAAACAGGGCGGGCAGAAGGCATTAAACACCAGGGTAGGATGACCAATGGTGCACGCCCTGCTTGTTTAAAAGAAAGCATTCGAGACAACGAGAGAGATCTCCCAGGTGAAAACCCAGAAGGGCACCTCAAAAAAAAAATCTCTAAAGCGAAAACCTGAAAGGGCACTTTAGAACCCTAAATCAGAAATTCAGAAAAGGAAAGGGTGGAATGGTTGAACCTGACAGTGAAATGGGGCATCGCCGCTAGAAGAAGAAAAAAGGGAAAGCAAGCAACGTAGGGATGAGATTGACTGAGGATTAAAGAAGGCCCACCAAGATATTGACAATCATGTATCATGAATAGTTTCACATCCCTAGGATCAGGAGCATGCTAACTTATTTGTCATAGTGTTTTGTCTTAGTCTAGACAGGTATCTGCAGATTCAAAGAAGCATCGGTAGCCATTTTGGCGTGAATCCCAAATGTGAAGATAAAGGTTCTACATAGGAAGGGCCTATATTTTCAAATGCCCGCAGTGAGAGGTTCTATATAGGAAGAACCCGCCGCTCCGAGGCTTCAGGAGCTGAAAGTTTTATATAGGAAGGGCTTGCAGTTTCAGGGTGAAGACTAGCAGTTCTATATAGGAAGAACTCCCAGCCGAAGGAATTCACCCATGACACAGAAGGTTTTATATAGGGAAAACCTGCTGTGTTGAAGGCGAAGAGTCCTATATAGGAAGGGCTCCGAGCTTTACTGTCTTAGAGAGAGAGGTTCTATGTAGGAAGAACTCGCAGCTCCGAGATTTTAGAAGCTAAAAGTTCTATATAGGAAGGACTTGCAGTTTCAGGGTTTGAAGATTAGAAGTTCTATATAGGAGGGGCTCCTAATCGAAAAATCCATCCATGACGTAGAAGATTTTATATAGAAAAAATCTGCGTTGAAGGCGAAGAGTTCTATATAGGAAGGACTCCGAGCTCTACCGTCTCAGAGTGAAAAGTTTTATATAGGAGGGACTCGTAACTCAAGACTCCAGAATGAAAGGTTCTATATAGGAAAGACCTGTAGTTCTAAGATCGGAAGGTAAAGAAGCTCTATATAGGAAGGACTTACGAGCCCGAAGATTTAGCCGAGGAAAAGTAGAGAGTTCCAGAAAAGCGCGTGATTCCGAAGCTACAAACAGGGAAGTCAGATAAAAATGAGTGCTTATAATCTTTTCTTTGTTCTCGTTTCACAAGAACAAGCAAAGAGGGGCAACTGTAATCACTCATTTTTATCCGATGTATAAGTATTGTGTTAATCTACTTTAGGTTATTAATTAATATATTATTGTTGCATGTATACGTATTATATTATATGTATGATTAATGTGTACGTAAACCATATGCGTATGAGTATATATGCATGTATGTTTGTATATTATATTAATGTGTTACATATATTAACGCTTGCATGTAGATATTAATTAATGTGCAAGAATGTATGCATACGTGTGGATGTTTGCATGTGTATATTAATTTGTATGTACATATATTATATGTGTGGTATGCATATATTATTATTACTATTGATATTATTATTATTAATACTATTGGGCTGAAATTAAAATAAGATAAAAAGTATATTAAAGTCCAAATTAGATATCCAGTCCTTAATTACAAGACCCAAACTTAATTACACATGGCCCATTCGGCCAAGCCTGCCCACACCCTAAGAAACCCTAAACCATATCAAATATTGGAACCCTAATGCTCTCTTTATCATGCGCAGCTGCACGAGGGCCGTTGGATCAGATCTAGATCCAACAGCCACGGTTGAACCATAAAGACCCCTCATCTGCCGCGTGAAGCCCACGCGCGGGCTGTTGGATTATCCACTCGCGCGTGTGAGACGCGTACAAAGCTAGCCATCTTCTTCAGGCCACGTGGCGCGATCCCGAGCCGCTACACCATCCTCGATGCCTCATCTCAGCCGTCTGATCATCGAGCAGTCCTAACCGTTGGATCAGATCTGATCCAACGGGTAGGAACGATTCTGGCAGTAATAATCGTTCCGTCTCCCGAGACGCCAGTCTGCGTAGCTGAACGGTCATCTCCACCAAGTCCCTCCCCATACTGGCCGTACCAACCACCCAGCATGGCCGGGCATGCCAAAGACACAAAAAATGGAAAGGCGTCAGAACAAAATCAGATTTAAAAATATATCTTATGTACTAGTTTTTACCAAACAAGAGAGAGCAGACATGATATATGTAAACCAATAAAAGTGTAAGATGAGAGTTTTTTTTGAACAAAAAAATATACAAAAAAAGAGACACCAAGTTTCAGTGGTAATTTCTCTTTCTTTTTCTTCCTTTCTTGCGTGCATGTACAGTAAAAAAATAAGAAATAATAACGAAAGGGAGAGGAGTGAATAGGTTCTTTACCCTCATCATCAACGGGTCTCCCCTCGCCAGTGACAAGTCGTCAACGGGTCTCCCCTCGTCAACTGTCAATGCAGTGCCCTTTTATCCGAGCGTAAACGAGGCCAGTATCAGGCGTAGTGATAGTGGTTGGGCGTTTACTCTCGGATAACGGGGCCTTTAAAATTTACTCGCACTTACAACCAAATTTTAATTTAATCGTCACTTTAGTCCGGAAAGTTTAATATTAATAAAGCGATAATTATTAAAGTACCAATTTTGGGCGATGTGGGGGTGCTAATCCTTCCCCATCCGTAACCGACTCCCGAAACCAATAGTTTTCAAATCCCTGGTTTTATGGTGTCCGGCTTACCTAAGTGGCCGGTTGCGACTCCAATTTCTAAATAAAACGCGGTTTTTTAAACCCTCACAGAATAAATATTTTAATACCCGAAAAACCACAAACACTTCGAAAACCCTGTTTTTTAGCAAAACAGACATCGCTACAAGACACTTATTTCCCTTGTTTGTCCCCTGCTTTTACATGCCAAGATAGGTCCTTTCCCGATTCATTTCAGTCCTCAATTTTACCTATCTTTCTAGATTAACCCAGTTTCACCTATTCTGCTAATATACACATTAAGGCATTTCATTTGACTACAATTCATGCAGTCTTAACTATCAAACATTCATTTTACTCCCTCCCCTGTATTTTAATCAATTTTCCAGTCCCTTAATTACTACAATTTAGTACCAAATTCACCAATTCATTCAAAAACAGTCCATAATCAAATTGTAACAACAATTGTGACTATTTTCCTTACCAATTTAATTTCTTCAACCTAGCTATCAATCTAACGTGATCAATGCCTCAATTATACATATTACATGATTTCTATTAGGTGATTTCGTATTAGCATCTTCTTCTATTCATTTAACACATCAATGAATTCAATTTGATAACTAGGTCCATTCTGCTAACATCTAGATGCAACAATTCAAGGTTTACACAAATTAGCATAACACCCATGGTTCATCCTTTCAATTCACCTAACTACAACATCAGTTCAATCACTAATAAGCATGTGTAATCATCTATAAACATCAAGCATTCCAATTCAACCAATATCACTAATTATTGGAATGATTCAAAGATAATAGTGAGCTTACTTTGCTTCCTAGCTCAATTTCATGCAAGATGATGAACATGCAAGCTTTAATTCTCCTCCTACAATGGCTTCCTCTAAATTTTCTCTCTTACTATTTCTCTCTAGTAATTCGGCAAGCATGAGGAATGGAGGAAGATGACAACTAATTTCATCTTAGTGGATTAGGAAATGTCTAAGTTGTCCTTTAATTTGTTATAATCCTTAAATTTAATCAAGGGTATACCTAGGAACTTCAATATTTAACATGCAAGTTTTATCTTTTTTATTCTATTCGAATTGGTCCTTGTAAATTGGTCACTTATTTCATTCGCCCTTTCAAACATGTCCCTAGATAATCTAATTAGCTTAGATTTAAGCTTAATTGAGCTATCAACTTAGATAATTGGTTTCAACAATTCTAATCTAGGATTTAGGGTGTTACAACTCCCCCCTAAAAAAAAGGAGAATTTGCCCTCGAATTCTTGCCTGAATCGAATAAATGAGGATATTTCTTTCTCATTGTATCCTCAGGCTCCCAAGTTGTTTCTTTTACCTTGTGATTCCTCCATAATACCTTCACTAGGGAGATATTCTTGCTCTTAAGCCTCTTGACTTCCTTGTCAAGTATCTTGATTAGTTCTTCTTCATAGGACAAGTTGGGTTTTGATCAACTTGTTCAAGCTCTAGAATGTGAGATGGATTAGACCGGTACTTTCTGAGCATCAAAACATGAAATACGTTGTGGATCTTATCGAATTCACTAGGGAGTGCTAATCGATAAGCCACTGGACCAATCCTTTCAACTATATCGAATGGTCCAATGAACCGGGGGCTGAGCTTTGCTTTCATACCAAATCTGAGAACCTTCTTCCAAGGAGAAACTTTGAGGAAAACTTTATCTCCTACTTTGTATTAAATGTCTCTTCGCTTCAAGTCTGCATAGGATTTTTGCCTATCAAAGGCTTGCTTCAATCTATCGTGGATTATTCAAACTTGTTCTTCGGTTTCTCTAAGCATTTGAGGTCCTAACACCTTGTTTTCTCCAAGTTCGGACCAGCATAGGGGAGTTCTACATTTCCTTCCTTATAAAGCTTCGAATGGAGCCATTTGGATCGAAGATTGATGGCTATTATTGTAGGCAAATTCCACAAGAGGTAGAGATTTCTCCCAATTCTTCCCGAAGTCAATGACACAAGCTCTCAACATGTCTTTAAGGACTTGAATCACCCTTTCGGATTGGCCATCACTTTGAGGATGGAAGGCCGTGCTTAGATTTATTTTAGTTCCGAGAGCTCGTTGCAAAGTTCTCCAGAATTGAGCCGTGAATTTGTGATCTCGATCAGAGACGATAGAAGTAGGGACTCCATGCAAACAAATTACTTCACGGATACACAAGTCAACTAGAGTTTCCAAGCTATAGTTCATTCGAACATGGATGAAATGAGCCGACTTATTGAATCAATCTACTATTACCCATACAACATCACATTTTCTTGGAGCATAAGGAAGACAAGTTACAAAATCCATAGTAATTCGATCCCACTTCCACTAAGTGAATTCAAGAGGTTGGAGCAATTCGGTGGGAGCTCGATGCTCGGCTTTAACCCTTTGACAAGTTAAACACTTTGATATGTAATCATTGATGGCTGCTTTCATTCCTAGCCACCAATACAAGGGTTTGAGATCCTTGTACATCTTAACCGATCAAGGGTGGATCGAGAAGGAACTTTGATGGGCTTCTTGCAAGATGTCTTTCTTCAACTCTTCACCATTAGGGACACAAACCCTACTCTTAAAGCATAGCATTCCATTCGAATGGACAAAGAAATCCTAGTTAGCTTTCGAGTCAAGCTTCAAGATAATAGCTTGAAGATCAGAGTCGGCTTGCTGAAGATTTTTAATTCTCGAGATCAGGCTAGATTGAACTTGGAGTTCGGACATAAGCCTTTGTTTTTGGTATATTTGAAGGTGAGCATTGATAGCATTAGGAGCCAAGGTCGGTTTACGACTAAGACCATCCGCAACCACGTTGGCTTTTTTGGGATGATAGTCAATGATCAAATCATAATCTTTTCATAATTCCATCCATATTCTTTGTCTCAGGTTCAAGTCCTTTTGAGTTAGGAGGTACTTAAGGCTTTTATGATCAGTGAACAGGTATCACTTCTCACCATACAAGTAATGCCTCCAAATTTTGAGTGCAAATACGATGGCAGCAAGTTTGAGGTCATGAGTTGGATAGTTTAGCTTGTGAGGTTTCAATTTCCTTGATGCATATGCTACCACATTATCTCCTTGCATCAATAATACGCAACCTAGCCCCGAGTGTGAAGCATCACTAAACACAGTGAATTCTTTACCCGATTCTGGTTGGATAAGGACCAGGGCATAGGTCAATGCTTGTTTAAGTTGATCAAAGCTTCGTTGCTGATTCTCGGACCACTTGAATGGTTGATCCTTTCGCAGGAGCTTAGTTAGGGGGAATGCAATAGTAGAAAAGCCTTTTACAAATCTTCGATAGTACCCAGCTAAACCGAGAAAGCTTCGGACCTCACCTACATTCCTCAGAGGTCGCCAATCAAGAATAGCTTGAACCTTCTTTGGATCCACCTTGATCCCTTCGGTTAAGATTACATGGCCAAGAAATGAAAATTCCGATAGCCAAAATTCACACTTGGAAATTTGGCAAACAACTGACGTTCTCAGAGAGTTTGTAAGACAATTCGGAGGTGTTCAGCATGTTCCTCCTTGCTTCGAGAATAGACCAAAATGTCATCGATAAAGACGACCACAAATTTGTCGAGAAAAGGCTTGAATACTCGATTTATAAGATCCATGTATGCGGCCGGGGCATTAGTTAGCCCGAAAGGCATCACAAGGAATTCAAATTGGCCGTAACGAGTTCAAAAGGCTATTTTAGGCACATCTTCTTCTTTCACCTTCATTTGGTAGTAACCTGATCGAAGATCGATCTTTGAAAACACCGAAGCATCCCTAAGTTGATCGAAGAGATCTTTTATCCTTGGCAGAGGATCCTTTTTACTTACGAACAAGACAGGTGCACCCAGGGAGATGTGCTAGGTCGAATGAAGCCTTTGTCTTGTAGCTCTTGAAGTTGCTTCTTGAGTTCCTTCAACTCTACTTGTGCCATTCGATATGGTGTAATTGACACCGGGTTGGTCCCAGGTTGAACGTTAATCCCGAATTCCACTTCACGGGTCAGAGGAAGACTAGGGAGTTCCTCAGGAAAAACATCGACAAATTCAGATACAACAGGTATAGATGGCAAGCCAAAGTCATATTCATCTTTTAGGACCATGGAAGCAAAGATTGAGGTCGGTTTCTTATCTATAAGCAAGATGGATTCTTTCCCTAATCCCCGGAGATACAATCTCCTATTTTGGCAATCAATCCAGGCTTGGTGTTATCCAACCAATCTAGTCCTAACACTAGATCAAACTCACAATTTGGTAAAACATAGAGATCTATAGGGAAGGGAACATTTCGAATTGATATAGGGCAAGTTCTACAAATCAAATTGATCGACAAGTTTCTTTCTATAGGATTTGATACTACAAGGCTTGATTTAACAAGTTCGGGTTTCATATTTAGCTTAACAAGTAAGGAAGAACATATAAAGGAATGGGTAGACCCTGAATCAATCAAAGTATAAGCAGGGTTTGAGTTTAGTTCAACTGTACCTGCGATTACATCGGGAGACTCTTCATCCTCCCTGCCACGAATGTGGTAGATACGAGCAGGAGCTCGAGACTCTTCATGTGTAGTAGACGAATGGTGGCCTCTCCCTTTGCCTTGGTTCCCGGACTGTGCTTGTCTCGGGCTTTTGTTTCGGTTAGATGGTGCAGGACTCAGATTTGTAGGAGATTGAGCTGGAGCTTTGTTAGGATTTTGGGGGCAATCCTTAATGAAATGATCATCTCCACCACAAGCATAGTATAGATTCGATTGAGATCATCATTGGCCAAAATGGAGCTTTTGGCAAAATTTGCAAGTAAGGACTTTTCCAAAATTTCCCGTGCTATTTACAGAGATAACCGGGGCTGAAGGCCTGTTCACCGATTGAGGTCTCGACATATAATTGCTTTTTGGAGCAGGAGTATAAGTCGAGGAGCTTTCTTTCTGAAATTTGGCTTTCTTGGATTGCCAATGGGGCTTATCATCACGTTTGTTCTTCTTATCCTTGCGGTTACTACCCTTTCTTCTTTCCGAAGCTTTCATCTTTGCCTCGGTTGCAATGGCTCGATTGGCAAGAGTTTGAAAATTTGTGATCCCCAGAGTCGTGAACATCGAACTTAGCTCATCATTCAAGCCATCGATAAACATCCGAAACTTATCTTTTTCAGTATTGATATACTTTGAGCCGTACTTGCAATTTTTGCAAAAATCAGCAGCATATTGTTCAATGGGCCTATTAGCTTGCTTGAGGTACAAGAAATGCCTCCGACGATCAGCTAAATATTGCTCACTTATGTACTTCTTCTTGAACTCCTCAACGAAGAATTTCCATGTAACAGCTTCAACAGGAGCAGTCAGGGTAATGGTCTCCCACCAGCTCAAAGATTTGTCTCCCAACAGGGCTATGGCGCATTCAAGCTTGTGCTCATCCGAGCATTGCAATTGTTTGGTCAGGATTTGACTTGTACGTTCTAGTTAGTATTTTGCATCTTCGGTTTCTCCTCGTTAGCACTGGTAAAGGTATAGGATCAGTGTTGGGCAAGTTCGTCGATGGGAGCTCTACTTGGTGCAGCAGCAGCAGGATGATCTTGTTTAAGGTTCGATACGAGTTGATCGAACATTTCCTTCATGCTAAGAAGACATTCTCTTTGGACAGCTTGGATAGCAGGAGCTTCCTGCTAGGGTTAAGCCTGCTCTCGAGGTTGAACAGGAAGGAGTTTAGATAAGCAAGAACACAAGCATATTAAGATACAACTCCTAGGTGGCAAAATTCAACCCTATATGATGCATACAGACTCGGTTTAGTCCTAGGATTTAAACCTTTGGATCTGATTACCACTTTATGTAACACCCTTCGCCCGGTTTAGGAGCGAGGAGTGTCGGTGCATGTAACAAGTAAGGTGACACAAAAATTTGGGCCAATTTAAACCATTTCGTTAGTTCCTTAGTGATGAAGTTACCCTTATAATCGATCCAAGTTACCACATAGACTTACTAGGCCATTCAAACACTATCATCAAGTTAGGATCCATTTCATTTTAAATTAAAGACAATCATATCCTAACATATTAAGTTGACTTCACTTAGACTAAGCTTATAGTGATCTTAAGGCCAATCAAATACATACCTATCAAACAAGATATCTTACAAACATTTTAGTTCAATTGATTTACAAGATTAGTTCAAGTTAACTATTATAACATTCAAGACAACCTTCACTTAGAAACTTGAGTCATACACTTATATATATACATATCAAAAGAAGGCCATCAAGTCATTCAAGTCATTACATGCAAGCTTAAGTACATTTACATATCAAAGGTGCCTTAAAGCATTACAATCATAGTGACAAGTTTTCATGCAAACTATGTACAAATCAAAAGGCATGAGATAACAAGACTAGACACCAATCTAATGCCACCATCTAGGAATCTTACAAAAAGTATCAAGTCGTACGTTAAGCTTTGCTTGTGTTATGCTCCGAGCTCAAAGAAAGATAACTATCGTTAAATCTAAACCTGAAATTTTGGGAAGAAGGAAAAACGAGAGTGGTAAGTACATAATGTACTTAGTGAGGTAGCACTTAGATCTAGCAAGTTATCAAGATTATTAGCTTTAGGCGTCTTTTGTTCATTTTAGTCAAGATTAACTTAGCTAGGCTTCAATCAAGATTAAGCAAGACCTAGATAGTTTACAAGCAACTTTCAAATAAGCAAGCTCAAAGTTCCATTTCGGGAATTTACATAATACAACCAAGCAAGCAGTCATGTTCAAGTACTAATTTAACCAAACAAGCATTGATAGACAAGAATCAACAAATCAACAAAGAGATCACCCAATTTAATTCGAATAGGGTCCTTATTATCTTGTGACTTATCTTTCAAGTAAAGAGCAATTCAAGTTAACATGTGTATCATTTCATTAATGTAATTCCATTTCATTACCAGCTCATTAACAAGAGTCAAGTTTTTCTCATTTATTAATCATGTTAACATGTCCTATTACAAGTTTATTAGTCTTGTTCTGCCTTGGTAGATAGTAGGACAAGGTAATCAAGTCTCAAGTGGGTACACAAAGTACATAGCAAGTGGGTACACAAAGTACCTAAACAAGAATGTGTCCACAACACACACACAAGAGGGTACATAAAGTACCTAGCAAGATGATACCCAAGGTATCTAACAAGAAGGTGTCTATAACACCAAGCAAGATGGTGCACAAGATACCAAACAAGTCAAGCTCTAGACTCTAAGGCATTCCGTTCTACCTAAGACCAACTAGCAACCAAGGACTTATTGAATCTTTTATTTTCAAGAAATCACACATCAAGTGGTTAAACATCAAACATAGCAAGGTCAAGTCTATTTCAAGTCACTAAGTCAAGTGAATCCTAGTTCATTTTACAAGATTTCATGAATTTCCAGCATACTCACATTTAAGCATCAACAAGTATCAAGCAAGGATTATACTAATCCTATTCGAACATCCACATTACAAGGTAGATGTTCAAGCAATTATTTCAAGTTACAATTTCACTAGCTATCATGTATCAACATAATTCAATCACCAAGTTCCTATTTAGTCCATTCTTCCCTTAAATTGGTTTACCAAATATGGATTAAGTTCATTTCATACTATCATTTATCAGGCAAGAATTTAGACATGGATTGTTGATTAAGACACTAGTCCCAACCCTAAATAAGACTACACTCACAAAGCTCCAAGCAAGATCAAGCTAGTGTTGCTCCTTGATATAAATTCCTTTATCCTTTCTATTAGCTTGGCCAACCCTCACTTATTCCACAAGATCTTCTATTCCCTGTTCTAATAAGCCATACATCAACATATAAAGAGCATGTTAGTACACAATTCATCAAGCCAATTCATTCAATCAAGCAGAATTTCATTACAACCCTAAACTATTTTCTGGCCCTGGCAATTTATACACCTGTTACTATTTTGCTCATATCTTTTAATATATACGTCAGAATTTTAATTAGTTTACACCGTTGGAAAGATAATTCAATTACCTTTTCAACCATATATGGCTCATATTTTTACCCTTTCTAGATCAATACAGAATTCCATTTAAAGTCAAGCCAATTTTCCAGTTTTGAAACTGACAGATTTCATTTAAGTCTACTTTTAGGGGTTAATTAGCATATGAGCCTTACTAATTCATTTTGGCCCTTTAGACCCTTATTTCCCCTGTTTCTCCCCTGCTTTTACAAGCCAAGATAGGTCCTTTCCGAATTAATTTCAATCCTCAATTTTACCTATATTTCCAGATTAACCCAGTTTCACATATTCTGCTAATATACACATTAAGGCATTTCATTTGACTACAATTCATGCAATCTTAACTATCAAACATTCATTTTACTCCCTCCCCTGTATTTTAATCAATTTTCCAGTCCTTTAATTACTACAATTCAGTACCAAATTCACCAATTCATTCAAAAACAGTCCCTAATCAAATTGTAACAACAATTGTGACTATTTTCCTTACCAATTTAATTTCTTCAACCTTGCTATCAATCTAACATGATCAATGCCTCAATTATACATATTACATGATTTATATTATGTGATTTCGTATTAGCATCTTCTTCTATTCATTTAACATATCAATGAATTCAATTTGATAACTAGGTCCATTCGGCTAACATCTAGATGTAACAATTCAAGGTTTACACAAATTAGAATAACACCCATGGTTCATCCTTTCAATTCACCTAACTACAACATCAGTTCAATCACTAATAAGCATGTGTAATCATCTATAAACATCAAGCATTTCAATTCAACCAATATCACTAATTATTCGAATGATTCAAAGATAATAGTGAGCTTACTTTGCTTCCTAGCTCAATTTCATGCAAGATGATGAACATGCAAGCTTTAATTCTCCTCCTACAATGGCTTCCTCTAAATTTCCCCCCTCACTCTGTGTCTCTAGTAATTCGACAAGCATGAGGAATGGAGGAAGATAAAAACTAATTTCATCTTAGTGGATTAGGAAATGTCTAAGTTGTCCTTTAATTTGTTATAATCCTTAAATTTAATCAAGGGTATACCTAGGAACTTCAATATTTAACATGCAAGTTTTATCTTTTTTATTCTATTCGAATTGGTCCTTGTAAATTGGTCACTTATTTCATTCGCCCTTTCAATTATGTCCCTAGATAATCTAATTAGCTTAGATTTAAGCTTAATTGAGCTATCAACTTAGATAATTGGTTTCAATAATTCTAAGCTAGGATTTAGGGTGTTACAAGTTTCTTTCGGGCCGTTTGCTTGATTCTTTTGCCGATTCGTGATGGTTGAGTGCGTGTGGCTGGTGTTGCCTCTTGAACTTTTTTCTCGTGCTTCACTTTCTTCATCGGTCTCTTTAGTATGTGCAGCAGTTGCCGAGGTATCCTCAGTTTCCGGGGCAAGTAAGTCAATTGCCAGGCCTCCATTTGCTCTAATCGGTTGGATAGGGGGCGGAGCATCTCTTAGCTGGGTATCAGGTCTTATCGAGGCATCGGGAATTGCTGAGGCAATTTTAGTTGCCCTGGCAAGTTTCGCTGTTGGGGCTTTCTTTAGCACTTCTCGTTCCTTAGACGGTGAGGAATTGTCACGATGTTCTTGGCCATGGTGATTGTGGTTGTGGAATCAAAAACAAAGAAAAAAAGAATATGTGGAAAGATAAAGATAAAAATTAAACTAAAAACATACTTTTATCCTAAAAATAAACCAAAAACAAAATAAGTCTAAAATTAAAAATATAAAACTAAAAATAAATAAGAAATACTAAAGGAGAGCAGGGTTATGTATCTCCTAAAGTAACCACTTCTTTGTCGCGCTCAACATGGTTGCCGGCATAGTGCTTTAATCTTTGTCCGTTAACTTTGAATTCATGTCCGTCAATGGTGGACTTGATTATCACAACACCATGGGAGAAGGGTTTGACGACTTCAAATGGCCCGGACCATCTCGATCTCAATTTTCCCGGAAAGGGTTTTAACCAATAATTAAAGAGAAGTACTACTTGCCCCAGCAAAATTTGCCATGACAATAACTTCTTCTCATGCCAACGCTTCATTTTCTCCTTGTAGATTGTCGCATTGTCGTAAGCTAAGGCACAAAATTCTTTGATCTCGTTGAGGTCTAGTAATCGCTTTTTTCCAGCACTCTCTCAATCCATGTTGACAGTTTTGATCGCCCAATAAGCCTTAGGTTCGATCTCCACCGGAAGGTGGCAGGTCTTGCAGTACACAAGTCTGTAAGGCAACATGCCTAAAGGCGTCTTGAATGTTGTCGATAGGCCCATAGTGCTTCATCAATTCTTGCAGACCAATCATTTCAAGAAGGATTGACAACTTTTTCAAGAATTACCTTCAATTCACGTTGGAAATTTTAGCTTGCCCGTTTGTCTGTGGGTGATATGCCATGGCAATTTTGTGTGTCACTCTAAATCGCTCCAACATTTTGGCAATTAGCCTATTGTCGAAGTGTGTGCCTCCATCATCGATAATTTCCCTTGGTGTCCCAAATCATGCGAATATGTTTTCTGCAAGAACTTCTGCGCGGTTTTTGAATCATTGTTAGGAACTACAACTACCTCTACCCATTTAGACACATAGTCCACGAAAAGTAGGATATACAAATTGCCGAATGAGGATGGGAAGGGTCCAATGAAATCGATCCCCCACACGTCAAACAACTCGACCTCAAGGATATTCTGCAGTGGTATCTCCTGTCGCCTAGAAATATTTCCCTTTCGTTGACAACGATCACACCTCTTGTAGAATTCTTGAGCATCTTTGTAAAGAGTGGGCCAATACAAGACAAATTGCAGGACTTTGACCGCGGTGTAAGTTCCTCCAAAATTGCCTCCATAGGGTGAAGAATGGCATTGTCGAAGCACATTGCCCTGCTCCTCCTCAGGAACACATCATCTTATCACCTGATCTGCACATTGTTTAAATAAAAGAGGCTCATCCCAATAATATTGCTTAGCATCATGTCAGAACCGCTTCTTTCCTTGGTGAGTAGGGTTATAATGCAAGATACCACTAACCAAGAAATTAACCAAATCGGCATAGCAGGGAGTTGCCGAGGCAACTAACAATTGCTCATCCGAGAATGTGTCGTGGATCTCCAAAGAGTCTAAATCTTCATCGCCTTTCTCCAACCTTGATAAGTGATCAACAACTTGGTTTTGTATTCCTTTCCTGTCCTTAATTTCGATGTCAAACTCTTGTAAAAGTAAAATCCAACGAATTAAACGAGGTTTGGCATCTTTCTTAGTAAATAGGTACTTAATTGCTGAGTGATCAGTATAAACGATTACCTTAGTACAAATCAAGTAGGAATGAAATTTATCAAATGCGAATACTACTGCTAGTAATTCCTTCTCCGTCGTGGTGTAATTTGATTGGTGCACCATTTAGGGTTTTACTAGCGTAGTAAATCACATGAAATGTCTTACCTGTGCGCTGCCCTAAAATGACTCCTACTGTTGCGCGTAATAAGTGCTACGCAATTGTGCAAGTATACACGTCGCAAGTTATAGTATAAAAGATATCGTCTCCACAGGGATTGGTGCCACTTCAAGAATCTAGTCTCTTGCACTGTAAAAAGTAAAAACACAAGTGAAGGATTATAGAAGTTTTAACTAATAACTAATCTAGAAAGCAATTAAGTAAAAGAAAAGATGAATTCGAATGAGAGAGATAGGCTAGGTTATCGTGAGTTGAGGTGTGATAGCCGATTGGATTGTCTTGGTAAAAGAGTGCACGGGCAACTCAGTTGCCGTGGCGACTTACAACGGGTTGCCTTGGCAACTAATTGATGGTTGCTTGGGCGACTAGTTGGGCAACTACTTGGGCGACTGGGCAGCAACTTCAAGGTTCAGCGGAGCGTTCTTCAATGGTTTCTTCTTATCCCTAAGTTGAAACTCTAGCTACTTGTGCATGCCTTGATAATACATCCCTGCGTGAATCAAGGGTGAACAACAACCAATCTTGCGCTCCTCTTAGCCGTTGAAATCCTTAACTTATTCCTAAGCCGGATTAATCTTCACCATCATTGGATTGCATAAAGATCATATTCATTCGTTTCTTGAATCTAACTCTCCCGATATTAGATAAATGGATGAAATCACGAGATCCTCTCCCAATTCACTCGCAAACAATAATAAGAATCAAGAATGAATAAACCTTGAAATAGAAAAGTGCAAACTCTTATTACCTAAACAAAAACCAATAGTTTCTCACAACCACAAAACACAATAACCATAGCCAAGTAAATTTAGTTCATGGCTAGGTTCCAAAGAAACACAAGATAAGCAATCCCTAGCATGAACCCAATCGAACAAGGAAGAAAAGATGAAGCTTGCCGAAAATTCCCCTTGCTTCCTCTCTTGGTCTTGTCGAAATTCCCTCTTGCTCTCCTTATGGAATTGTCGAAATCTCCTTGATATTTATAGGGCTAGGCCAAAGTCCTTCTTTGAGGAGGAGTTTGAGTTGGAATTAAATTATCTTTAAAGAATATAATTCTTTATTATAATTTTAGTCCTATTAGAACTTCTCCTATCCTCTTGGAATTTAATTCTTCTTTAATCTCTGCATGGCAATCAAATTCCTTTGGGCTTGGGCCTTGCTCCATGTCATCTTGGGCTTGTAAAATCATGAATTTCGACATCCCTATTGTATTTTGTCTTTGTCGACAAATGCCATGGCAACTGGCTCGGCATTGCTTTGGCAAGTGATCCTGCACATACACATACAAAAACACACCAAAGCAGCATCTATTTCCACAAAAATCACCAAGTTATGTAATCAAGCTCACGATTGAAGGAAACAATGGATTAATGCATGAATGGCTAACTATGCAACTAATATGAGCCTAAGTCTAACAATAATATGAGTAAAAAGGGTAAGAAAAATAGTACTTTTGAACACTTATCACACCTCCAAACTCGAACTATTGCTTGTCCTCAAGCAATGCAAACTCATAATTACCTGCCAAGACTTCAAATTTTCACAAACTTAGCTTTGAACTTGATTTCAATTCTCTGAACCGGGGCACAAAGTATGATTGGCTTTTTATTTTTCGGAAAACTGAGGAGTTACTCGGAATCAAACTATAATGCTTGTGAGTGTGTGCGGAGTTGTGTGCAAGTTGATTTTCCGGATTCTATGCAAACAATAGGTTTTCAAATTACTTCATTGGGTTCTTTTTAACATGTTTTAACTAGAGCCAATTTCGGGCACCTCTAGTGTTTTATTTTTAGTTTTCTTAAGTTAATTTGATCGACTAGAGCGGTTTGGGCACCTCTAGTTAAAAAATTTTTAACGCCTCCTAGAGCCAGTTTCGGGCACCTCTAGTGATCAATTTTTTTAGCATATGCTAGAGCCAATTTCGGGCACCTCTAGCATTCATCCAATTTTATTCTAATCCCCCAATTAGTTAATTATCAACCTAAGTTTACTAGAACTCCTTAAATCAATCAAACCACAACAGTGTTTCATCAAATTTAGCATCATAGTAAAATTCTAGGTTTTTCCATGGTTATCCTAGAATAAAAATTCTATCAATTAAGTGCATTGGTAAAGTCATCATTGAATATTCATCAAATCTAAGCAATTCTTGTTCCAATTAAAGGCATGGCAAGCAATTTATGTATCCTAAATGTAATGCTTAAAATTAATGTAACTAAACATGGTAATTACTAATAACAATCCCCCCCAAACTCGAGTGAGGCATTGTCCTCAATGCATGCATAAAAATAGCGAAAAATAACAATAAAAATAAAAATGCATACGAGGACTTACTCCGAGAGTTCGTCATCGTAGATGATTAGTTTCCTTTTGGTCGGTGTCTTGATTCTCTTGCTTGAATGCGATGGTTGTTTTCTTGTTGCCGGGATGTCTTTAGCTTTGGTTGCCGTGGCATCTTCAGGGTTGGTTGCCGTGGCATCAGCTTGTATAGGCACGATGTAGGTTGCCGCGTCATCTTCTTTATTGGTTGCCGGGGCAAGGATCTTGGCAGTAAATTTCCTTAGCATAGTAGTTGTGAGTCTTGTTGTGAAAAAGGAAACAAAGAAAACCTGAAAACTAAAGAAAAAAAAATCTCCTAAAAAATGAAAATAAAAAGAAAAGGAAAAAGAAAATACTGAGAGGAGAGCATGCTCATGCATCTCCTAGGTTGACCACTTCCTTGTTACGTTCCACATGGGCACCATTGTAGTGCTTCAATCTTTGTCCATTAACTTTGAATTCATGGTTGTCAGAGATGGACTTGATTATCACAGCACCGTGGGAGAATGGTTTGACGACTTCGAATGGTCCTGACCATCTTGATTTCAGCTTTCCCGGGAAAAGTTTTAGCCGAGAATTGAATAGGAGAACTAGTTGCCCCGACGTGAATTGTCGTGGCAATAGTTTCTTGTCATGCCATCGCTTTGTTTTCTCCTTGTAGATTCGTGCATTGTTATAGGCGAGTGCACGAAATTCTTCTATCTCATTGAGATCCATCAAGCGCTTTTGTCCGGCACTTTCCCAATCCATATTCACGGTCTTGATTGCCCAGTACGCCTTGTGCTCGATTTCCACCGGTAGATGACATGTTTTACCATAGACAAGCCGGAAGGGGGACATACCTAATGGTGTTTTGAATGCAGTGCGATATGCCCAAAGTGCGTCATCTAGTCTTAATGACCAATCCTTCCTTGAGGGATTTACAACTTTCTCGAGTATTCCCTTCAACTCCCGGTTGGAAATTTCTGCTTGCCCGTTGGTTTGTGGGTGATATGCCGTGGCGATCTTGTGTGATATGCCGAAACGTTGCAACATCTTGGTAATTAGTCTGTTGTCAAAATGCTTGCCCCCATCGCTGATGATTGCTCTCGGCATCCCAAACCGTGTAAATATGTTTTTCTGCAGGAATCGTTGCACGGTCTTGGAATCGTCGTTGGGAACTGCAGCTGCCTCTACCCATTTAGACACATACTCGACGGTGAGTAAGATGTAGAGGTTTCCGAATGAAGATGGGAAAGGTCCCATAAAATTGATCCCCCATACATCGAACAGTTCTACCTCGATGATGTTCTGGAGTGGCATCTCATGTCGTCTAGAGATATTGCCCGTCCTCTGTGGCAACGATCACATTGCTTGTAAAAGTCTTGGGCATCTTTGTACAATGTTGGCCAATACAAACCGGATTGCAAGACTTTGGCCGCGGTACGAGTTCCTCCAAAATGTCCTCCATAGGGTGAAGAATGCCATTGCCGGAGTACATTATGTTGCTCTTCTTCAGGGACACATCGGCGTATAACCTGATCTGCACATTGTTTAAACAAAAGAGGCTCGTCCCAAAAGTAATGCTTAGCATCATGGCGGAACCGCTTCTTCCCTTGGTGAGTAATGCCATACGGAAAAATACCACAAACAAGGAAGTTAACTAAATCTGTGTACCAGGGTATTGCCGAGGCATGTGCTGCCGTAGTGTCTGTTCCCAAAATTGCCGAGGCGTGTGCGTCAAAGATTGCTGCGGCATCGAGAGTTGCCGAGGCGTGTGCATCCATGGTTGCCGAGGCGTCATGGGTTGCCGGGGCATCAAGGGTTGCCGAGGCGATTAGAATTTGTTCATCCGGGAATGCATCGCATATCTCTAGATCTGCGTCTTTCTCCCTATTGTGTTCCAGACGTGATAAGTGATCGGCCACTTGATTTTCTATTCCTTTCCTGTCCTTAATTTCAATATCAAATTCTTGTAAAAGTAATATCCAACGAATCAAACGAGGTTTAGCATCCTTTTTAGCAAATAAGTATTTGATTGCCGAATGGTCCGTATGAACAATTACCTTTGTACCAATTAAATAGGATCGGAACTTGTCAAATGAAAAAACTACAGCTAGTAACTCTTTCTCGTTGTTGTGTAATTCACTTGAGCATCGTTAAGAGTTTTACTAGCGTAGTATATCACATGGAAGGTCTTACGTGCGTTGGCCTAGGACTGCTCCTACCGCGGAATCACTTGCATCACACATGAGCTCAAAGGTAGCGTCAAACTGGTGGAGCGACAATGGGTGCGAGGCAAGCTTTTTCTTTAGGGTTTGAATGCTTGAGTGCAAGAATCATCAAAATCGAAGACTTTATCCTGTTCAAGCAGATTACACAAGGGTTTAGTGATTTTAGAAAAATTATGAATGAACCTCTGTAAAAAAACTGCATGTCCAGAAAACTTGAATTCCTTTAACCGAATTTGGTGGGGTAATCTCTCGATCACGTCCACCTTGGCTTTGTCTACTTCAATTCCCTTGGATGAAATCTTGTGGGCGAGCACTATTCCTTCATCTACCATAAAGTGGCATTTCTCCCAATTGAGGACTAAATCTGTTTCTTCGCATCTTGCCAACACCTCTCTAAATTGCCGAGACAGCCGTCGAAGTCATTACCAAAAACCGAAAAATCATCCATGAAGATCTCAAGGAAGTCTTGACCATGTGAAAAAAGCGCCATCATGCATCTTTGGAAGGTTCTTTGGGCGTTACATAATCCGAACGACATCCTTCGGAAGGCATAAGTACCGTATGGGCATGTGAAGGTTGTCTTTTCTTGATCTTACGGTGCTATGGCAATCTGATTGTAACCTGAATAACCATCAAGAAAGCAGTAAAAGGGTTTACCCGCAAGGCGGTCAAGCATTTGATCAATAAAGGGTAATGGGAAGTGATCTTTCCTAGTGGCTTTGTTTAGCTTTCGATAGTCCATACAAACCCTCCAACCGGTCACGATCTGGTTGGGATAAGTTCATTATTTTCATTGCTTACCCTTTGTTATACCTCCCTTTTTCGGCACACATTGTACGGACTTACCCACGTACTATCGGAGATAGGGTATATAATGCCGGCGTCAAGCCATTTGATGATTTCTTTCATTACAACCCCTTTCATGGCATGATTCAGTCTCCTCTGGGCCTCAATTGAAGGTTTGTGATCATCTTCCAACAAGATCTTGTGCATGCACACCGCCGGGCTAATTCCCTTCAAGTCGGCAATTGTCCACCCTATTGCCTTTTTATGTAGCTTCAACATGTTGATCAGCTTCTTTTCCTACTCAGGCTGTAACTTAGAGGAAATAATTACAGGTAATGTATTATCGGTCCCTAAGTATACATATTTCAGTTGCTCTGGCAATTGTTTCAACTCAAGAATTGGTGGATTTTCGATAGAGGGTTTTTCGATCTTACCTTCCTTACCTGAGTAGTCTAGTGGTTCAAAGTATGTACCTGGTCGATTGACTAGCCAATTTGCCTCTTCTGGTTGTTCCTTATCGACCGGTTCTTCATACTCCTCAGGTTCTTCTTGATCGGCAATGTAGTTGCCGAGGCAACTAAATTCCTCATCAAAGTTAAACTCTGCCGTGGCATGAAGTAGTTGGCATTCTTCTGGATCATCGGCATGCCTTAGTGTTTGGAACACATTTAGTTTTACCTGCTGGTCATTCACCCTCATTGTGAGTTCTCCCTTTTCAACATCAATCAAAGTTCTCCCTGTCGCTAGGAATGGTCTCCCGAGAATGATAGGTGCATGCTCATCTGCTTCACAATCCAAAACAATAAAGTCAGCGGGAAAAATAAATTTATCAACTTTTACCAGTATGTCCTCGATTTTTCCCTCTGGATGCACATAGGATCTGTCGGCTAGCTGTAGCATAACTGTTGTAGGTCTTGCCTTCCCGATTCCTAGTTTCTGGAAAACCGATTTAGGCATCAAGTTTATGCTAGCCCCTAGGTCGCATAGTGCTTTCCCGACATAGTGATTTCCAATAGAACAGGGTATTGTGAAACTTCCGGGATCCTTCAACTTGGGCGGCATGCGATTGTGCAACATTGCCATGCATCCCTCTGTCGCGGCAACTGTTTCAAACTCTCCTAGCCTTGTTCTCTTGGACACAATGTCTTTAAGAAACTTGGCATAGTTTGGCATTTGTTCAATTGCTTCCACCAATGGCAAGTTGATGTGGACTTGCTTTAGGATATCAAGAAACTTCTTGAATTGGTATTCTTGCTTTTGTCGCTTCAACCTTTGTGGGAATGGTGGTGGAAGTCGGATATCTTCTATCCTTTCATTGGTTTGAAACCTGATTGACGGCATTGTCGGGACATCTGGAGTTGCCGATGTATGCTTATCACAAGAAGCCGAGGCGTCATCGGTTGCCGAGGCATGTTTATTGCCGGTTGCCGCGGCAATTCATGGTTCAGCATCTGAGGCTTTGCCGCTAGGTTCGTCTTGATCTTTTTGTGGAGTTTTGTTTGACGAGCGGGTTTGAACCTCTCTAAGTTGTTGGCCACTTCTGGTGGTGATTGCCTTACATTGCTCATGGCCAGTTCCTCTTGCGATTTCAGTATCGCTAGGTAAACCTCCTTGTGGTCTAGTGTTCAGATTTTGAGCAAATTGTCCGACTTGATTTTCCAATGATTTGATTGCCGCCTCTTGGTTTTGCAATCTCATCTCGGTCCTGTTAATAAAAGCATCAGTTCTTTTTATGAAATTACTATTCTCGGCCATATAAGATTCAGTTTTCATCATAAAAGCATTTAGAGAATTTTCCAAAGAACTAGATGTTGTCGGTTGTTCCGCGGCATCCATTGTCGTGGCATATTCTCATTGGAATCCCGATGCTTGTGCATTCCGATTGTTCCTGGTTTAGAGCATTGTTGGGATTACTCCATGAAAAATCGGGTGCTTCTTCCAAGCTGGATTGTATGTATTGGACATCATGTTGTTGCCTCGATTGTAATTCCCCACATAGAATTTGGATTCGGATTTCGCATACATTCGGAAGAATTATGGTTATCACCACATAACTTACAAAAAGAATCCATTACCTTGACTTCATGTGTGTTGTTTGGTTTTTGCATGTTCGGACCATCTTGGTTAAAGCGCCAATTGTGCGAAATTGAATCGATGATCCTAGTTCATGTATTGTGGCTTGGCGTCTAACTCCTCCTCTTCTAGTAGATGGGAATTGATAATCATTCTTGGCCAGCCTGTTTAAGATTTGCATTGCTTCTTCCGGCGACTTATCTAGGAGTATGCCGTTTGCCGAGGCGTCTAGCATCATCCTTGTTGGTGTATTCACGGCGTTGTAAAACATTGTTACTTGAGTCCACACGGGAATCCGTGTAGAAGGCATTTGTGTAGAAGTTCTCTATATCGCTCCCAAGCCTCGTACATGGATTCATCATCCTGCCGAAAAGAAGTAATGTCGTTTCTGGCTTATCGATTAAATTTGTAGGATTAAATCTAGCAAGGAAATCACGACAAAGATCAGTCCAAGATGCTATGGATCCGGTAGGAATGCTATTTAGCCATGCTTTCGCCCTATCCCTCAGTGAATAGGGGAATAATCTTAATCGTAAGACATCAGGGGTGACTCCGTGTATCTTGAACGAGTTGCAAATCTCGAGGAAAGATTTCAGATGTTGTCGTGCATCTTGATTCTTTGAGCCGCCAAATTGACCTATTGTGTTGATCATATTAAACATTACCGGTTTCAACTCAAAGTGATCGGCTTCAATTTCAGGTGCGACAACTCCTGGGTTAAGTCCATCAAGATCTTCTTCAAGATAGTCTCGAATAGTTCTGTTTCGTGCAAGAATCACTCCTCCTCCTGCTCGAACATCTTGATTCATATTGCCGTCTTGATTTGCCATTGCTTCTCTTATCCTTCGTCTAAGTCTTTGTAAGGTTCGTTCGATTTCTGGATCAAAGGGATATTACGGTGAAGTCGGTCTCGCATACTGGTCATATACCAATGCAAAACCAAAGTTTGTTAGCCCTTTGAATTTTAAACAAGAAAAGTAAAAGAAAGTGCAAGAAAGTAAAAACAAAGTCGCTATTGCCAATCCCGCAACGGCGCCAAAAACTTGTTGCGCGTAATAAGTGCTACGCAATTGTGCAAGTATACACGCCGCAAGTTATAGTATAAAAGATATCGTCTCCACAGGGATTGGTGCCACTTCAAGAATCTAGTCTCTTGTAATTGTAAAAAGTAAAAACACAAGTGAAGGATTATAGAAGTTTTAACTAATAACTAATCTAGAAAGCAATTAAGTAAAAAAAAAAGATGAATTGAATGAGAGAGATAGGCTAGGTTATCGTGAGTTGAGGTGTGATAGCCGATTGGATTGTCTTGGTAAAGAGTGCACGGGCAACTCGGTTGCCGTGGCGACTTTACACAACGGGTTGCCTTGGCAACTAATTGATGGTTGCTTGGGCGACTAGTTGGGCAACTACTTGGGCGATCGGGCAGCAACTTCAAGGTTCGGCGGAGCGTTCTTCAACGGTTTCTTCTTATCCCTAAGTCGAAACTCTAGCTACTTGTGCATGCCTTGATAATACATCCCTGCGTGAATCAAGGGTGAACAACAACCAATCTTGCGCTCCTCTTAGTCGTTGAAATCCTTAACTTATTCCTAAGCCGGATTAATCTTCACCATCATTGGATTGCATAAAGATCATATTCATTCGTTTCTTGAATCTAACTCTCCCGATATTAGATAAATGGATGAAATCACGAGATCCTCTCCCAATTCACTCGCAAACAATAATAAGAATCAAGAATGAGTAAACCTTGAAATAGAAAAGTGCAAACTCTTATTACCTAAACAAAAACCAATAGTTTCTCACAACCACAAAACACAATAACCATAGCCAAGTAAATTTAGTTCATGGCTAGGTTCCAAAGAAACACAAGATAAGCAATCCCTAGCATGAACCCAATCGAACAAGGAAGAAAAGATGAAGCTTGCCGAAAATTCCCCCTTGCTTCCTCTCTTGGTCTTGTCGAAATTCCCTCTTGCTCTCCTTATGGAATTGTCGAAATCTCCTTGATATTTATAGGGCTAGGCCAAAGTCCTTCTTTGAGGAGGAGTTTGAGTTGGAATTAAATTATCTTTAAAGAATATAATTCTTTATTATAATTTTATTCCTATTAGAACTTCTCCTATCCTCTTGGAATTTAATTCTTCTTTAATCTCTGCATGGCAATCAAATTCCTTTGGGCTTGGGCCTTGCTCCATGTCATCTTGGGCTTGTAAAATCATGAATTTCGACATCCCTATTGTATTTTGTCTTTGTCAACAAATGCCATGGCAACTGGCTCGGCATTGCTTTGGCAAGTGATCCTGCACATACACATACAAAAACACACCAAAGCAGCATCTATTTCCACAAAAATCACCAAGTTATGTAATCAAGCTCACGATTGAAGGAAACATGGATTAATGCATGAATGGCTAACTATGCAACTAATATGAGCCTAAGTCTAACAATAATATGAGTAAAAAGGGTAAGAAAAATAGTACTTTTGAACACTTATCACCTACCACGAAATCACTTGCGTGGCACATGAATTCAAAAGGTAAGGTCTAGTTGGGCGAAACGACAATAGGTGACGAGGCAAGTTGCTTCTTCAAGGTTTTGAATGCTTGGACGCATGAATCATCAAAATTAAAAGCTTTTTCCTGTTCAAGCAAGTTACACAAAGGTTTAGAGATTTTAGAAAAATTATAGATAGACCTTCTATAAAAACCTACATGTTCGAAAAAGCTTCAAATTCCTTTGACCGAATTTGGTGGTGGTAATTTTTCAATCACTTCCACCTTGGCTCTGTCGTCTTCAATTCCCTTGGATGAGATCTTTGACCGAGCACTATACCCTCATCTACCATAAAGTGGCCCTTCTCCCAATTGAGCACTAGATCAGATTCTTCACATCTTGTTAGCACTTTCTCCAAATTGTCGAGGCAATTGTCGAAGTTGTCTTTGAATACTGAAAAATCGTCCAAACAGAAAGTTGCCATCATAAATCTCTGGAAAGTTGCCGGAGCATTGCATAATCCAAACGGCATCCTTCGGAAAGCATATGTACCATACGAGCATGTGAAAGTGGTCTTTGCCTGATCATCCGGTGCTATGGCAATTTGGTTATAACCTGAGTAGCCATCAAGAAAACAATAAAAAGATTTACCTGCAAGTCGATCAAGCATTTGGTCAATGAATGGCAAAGGAAAGTGATCTTTCCTAGTAGCTTTATTTAGCTTGCGGTAATCCATACAAACCCTCCAACCGGTCACAGTCCTAGTTGGGATTAGTTCATTGCTTTCGTTGCTTACCACAGTTATACCTCCCTTTTTCGGTACACATTGTACCGGGCTTACCCATTTACTATCGGAGATAGTATATATGATACTGGAATCAAGCCATTTGATGATTTCCTTCCTCATGACTTCCTTCATAGCAGGGTTAAGCCTCCTTTGTGCCTCAATTGTCGGTTTATGATCATCCTCTAATAGGATTTTGTGCATACACACTGCTGGGCTAATTCCCTTCAAGTAGGAAATTGTCCATCCTATTGCTTTCTTATGATATGCCAACATGTTAATCAACCTCTTTTCCTATTTAGACTGTAACTTAGAAGAAATTATCACAGTCAAAGTGTTATCGTGTAGGGGTTAGTAGCAAGCCGGCTCGGGAGCGTTACCAAGCAAGAACAAGGCATTACAAGCAAGAACAAGGTAAGAATATATTAACTCATCCCTATTAGATGAGTTACTTAACTAGCAAGCAACCAAGCATACTTAACTTATCAAGCAAGCAATCTCATATTTTGTTTATAAGTCATTATAGGTTACTACTTTAACAATTCCATTAACTACATCATACCATTATCATTCGAATGGCCTAAGTATAGAAACATGCTTCCATTTCATTTCATTGTTCCTTAGATTGATCCATATAGTAATTTATACCTAAATTACTAAACATGATCATTTGAACACACAATTGCATGTAACTTGTCTCCAAACAAATCATACCTTTCGAGATTCACTATACAAACACACAAAACACTTACAACAAGGTATGTTCACACACAAGTGACCATATAATTTCCAAGGCATTCGAATGGCACAATATAAACTAGATCAATCACTTGATCATTCTATTTGTATATTCATATATGCGCAGCAAAACACCTTTCCATTATATATAATTTAAGTTCAATACAAACTTGTTTCACATTGTCACTCAAGAAATCAGGCTTCAAGATCAAGCAACGACCGAATCCTTTATCTTGTGGTTGGGAAGAATGGAAACAAGAGTAATAAGTACAAGAATGTACTTAGTGAGGTAGAACTAGTTCTAACCATTTATCATGTTATTTAACCATTTATCAAGTCTACCTAACTAAAGTTTATAAGCATTTCAAGTAAATCAAGAATCACAATCACCAAGCATGTATATCATTTGAACAATCTTGCAAGCAATAGGCATGAATTATATCTTATTATAGTAACAAGGCATGCAATACCAAGAAATATGTTATTTAATCATTCGAATGGTATACATTTACCAAGTAAATCAAGTTGGCATACCAAATATCAAACATTGCATGGTTTACATGTCAAGCAACAATACATCTCATATCAAGTCTCAAGTAATTCATGCTTCCATGACAAGTAAAGTACAACTCATGGCTTTCATGTCAAGTAACATTCATTATATAACTTTCAAGACAAGTAACATGTATTATAGGATTGTTATTTCATTTGCTATCATTTAAGCAACCCCCTCGGTATTTAGTTTGTATAGGTAATCGAGTCTCCAACGAACTATAGCCACAAGATGCACTGTAGTGTTGGTCAACCCTTCTACTGTCGCCAAAGACCAGATACGTACCCTCCGCTTGTCGCCAAATAGGGGCTTTAGCCCTGGACCGTAGTCCACCCTGACACAACGAGCTCTAGACTCTAAGGCATGCCCTTCTACCTAATCCAACTAGCTACCAAGGTTGTTTGATTTTAGCCATTTATTCAAGTATTTCAAGTTCAAGATCATGTCATATATTCAGCAAGTTCATTATATACTAGGCCCTTAGGCCAATTGAGCCATAGCTCACATATCATGTAATTCTCATGTGTTCATTTCATCAATTTGGGATAACATTTCAAGCAATTTCTTTAAGCATTCGATCACATGCCATATCACACATACAAGCACCAATGTTACCACTTAAACATGCTTAGCAATCAAAATATACAAGAATTCAAGGATGTGATCAAATTTCATTCATTACTTTAATCATACTTCCCTTATTAGGCCAAGTCCATATTAGGTCCATTTAAACATTACAAGAATGTAGACATGCATGCATTGGTTAGGACCTAGTCCTAACCGTAGAAATAACTACACTCACAATACTCCCCAGGCTAGCTAGTCTTGGATCCACACTCCTTTGTTCTTAGCTTTAGGATGTTCCACCCTTTCCTCTTCCACCAAGTTCACTCCCAGTTCAAACACATTACACAAGTAAATACATATTAAAACAAGTTCAGATAATCATTCAACCAAGGCAATATTACTAGTACACATCATATACAAATCTGGAAACATGTTCATATATATACTTTACTACACATAACTACACTTGTCTATACTCTAATTCATGTAAAACAGGGCAGTAACCTCTGTCCCAAAATTGTTTACAAAACAGTTTTCAAAACTGTATACAAAACTGTGTACAATTTCCTAAACTGTTATACTAGGCAGCATGTACTCTGCTCACTTAAACATGCATAACTTTCATTTCGTACGTCGGAATTTCAATTGGTTTACACCGTTGGAAAGCTAACTTAATTGTATTTCCAGTATAGGCCTTGAATTTTAGTTCTTTGCCAATTAATACAGTTTTTAACTTAGAGAGAGGGCAATTTACAACACTGGACAGTTTGCACTGTCCCTAGTGTTTATTCTCTACAATTCATTCTACAATCCAGAATTCAGTTCTGTTTTCTTCTAATGAATTTAGACATGTTAAGGCACTATCCATATAAATTTCAGCCTTAAATTCCATTTATACAATTTATGGTGATTTTTCAAAGTTACTGCCCAGAATAGAGTATTCTGAGTAGATTACACTAGGTTGAGTTTCTAGCTTCATAACTCATCTAAACAAGATTCTAACATTGTAATTCAACTTATTTTCATGTTCTTACATGTCTAGATCAGTACAATTCACCTAGCAATGTGCTTAAAACAGGGCATTATAGTGCTATGTTCAATTTGATCCATTTGATCAACAACATACCTCTAATTCACCATTTGAGCAATCCATTACCTAGCTTTAACTAGTCCAATTATATGCATTCATTTTCCAGCAAGCTATTTTCTCTATTCAACCCTCAATTCATCTAGTAATACAGTCCCTATTCTCAATTTCCAGCAACCATACACATTCTCCTTAGCAATTTGACTACTAACACTCACAAATTTAAGATTCAAGCATTCTATAACATGTAGGAATCAAGACACATTCAACAACCCACGTTTCGAACAAGGGAATAGCAAGAAGAAGAACTTGGTTAAATCTTGAATGAAACATTTCTTTCTCTAACTTGGTTCGCTGCTAAGGGAAGAATGAAGAAGATGATAGTTGATAAGTGTTCAAAAATACTATTTTTATTACTCTTTTTACTCATATTATTGTTAGACTTAGGCTCATATTAGTTGCATAATTAGTCATTCATGCATTAATTCATGTTTCTTTCCACCATTGAGCTTGATTACATAACTTGGTGATTTTTGTGGAAAAAGATGATGCTTTGGTGTGCTTTTGTGTGTGTGCAGAATCGCTTGCCTAAACAAGGCTGGAACTAGTTGCCAGAGCAATGCATGAAGGAGATGCCGAGCTAGTTGCCATGGCAATGCATGAAGGAGATGCCGAGCTAGTTGCCAAGGCAATTTTCGATAAGGGATAAGATGATATGTAGTCGAAATTGATAACTAGATAAGCCTAAGATGACGTGGAGCAAAGTTAAATCCCAAAGGAGTTTGATTTCCATGAAGAGGTTAAAGAGAAATTAAATCCCAAGAAGATAGGAGAAGTTTTAGAAGGAATTTAAATATAATAAAGAATTATATTCTTTTAAAGTATTTAATTCCAACTTAACTTCCTCCTCAAGAAGGATTTTGACCTAGCCATCTCCTATTTAAAGGACCAGGCTGTCAAATAGAGAAGAAAAAAGAGGGGAGAGATTTTGACAAGGGAGAAAGCTTGGAGGGAGAGTTTGATTGAGAGGTTTTCCAAATAGGGCTGATCAATTTCTTCTTCTTCTTTGCTTCCATTAGATTCATGGTTTGGGGATTATTCTTTGTATATCTTTTGAACCGAACCATGAATTAACTTGATTGGTTGGGTTATTGTGTTTTGTTGTTGTGAAAAACAATTGGATTTTGTTTAGGTTTTTGAGTTGCAATTCAATTTTCAAAGTTTGTTCATTCTTGGTTCTCAATCTTGTTTGCGAGTGAATTGGGAGAGGATCTCGTAACTTCATCTATTTATCTAATATCGGGAGAGTTAGATTCAAGAAATGAATGAGCATGGTCTTTATTCAATCAATTGATGGTGAAGACTAATCCGGCTTAGGAATAAGTTTAGGATTTCAACGGCTAAGAGGAGCGCAAGATTGGTTGTTGTTCACCCTTGATTCACGCAGGGATGTATTGTCAAGGCATGCACAAATAGCTAGAGTTTCGACTTAGGGATAAGAAGAAATTATTGAAGAACGCTTCGCCGAACTTTGGAAGTGAATGCTCAATTGCCCAGGCAATCGACCCATCCTTAATTGCCCAGGCAATCACGGGAGCATTGCCCAGGCAATCTGATTAGACAACGGGGGGGAATTGCCCTGGCAACCGACCAGGCAACACGGCAGAATTGCCCTGGCAATCAACCAAGCAATTGCAACCAAATTGCCTTGGAAATCGACTAGGCAATCATAACAGAATTGCCCTGGCAATCAGGCTGCTACTTAATCACCAAGACGATCCAATCGGCTATCACACCTCAACTCACGATAACCTGGCCTATTTTCTCTTTTTCTTTCATCTATTCTTTTAGTGTATTGCTTTTACTTTACTCGTTAAAATCAACTCCCACTATCAATTGTGTTATTACTTTTACAGTGCGATAACTAAAGCAAAGTGGCCCAAACCAATCCCTGTGGAGACGATACTCGATACTCGTATCACTTTATTTCTTGCGACGTGTATACTTGCACAATTTCGTAGCACTTATTACGCGCAACAAGTTTTTGGCGCCGTTGTCGGGGATTGGCAATTGGTGTTAGTTGTTTTTGTTATTGCATTTTTTTCTTAGTTTTACTAACTTTTCTTTTTGTTTGTTTTATCAAAAAAAATTTAGGTGCGCTTCATGTTAAGGGACATCAACATGTCAGGAAATAAAAGCCGATCTATTCGAGATTTGATGTTGGAAGATATGAATCAATCCAATAAAGAGTTTCTTGCACCCTTTGATGATTACCTATACCAACCGAGAAAAGCCCAAAGAGCTTATACCGTGGAAAAATCTTGTGCTATGTGTGGAGAACATCATGTGTTTGAAAATTGCCCTCACATTTTCGGTGCAAATGACTACATGGAGGACCATAGAGGGGACCAACAGCAAAATTCTTCATGGCATGGTCAAAAAGCTCAATTTTTTTTTACCATAACAATTTTGCCGCAGCAACAGATATGCCATGGCAATGTAGTCATTTTCAAGGGCATTCCAATTCCTTGGAGGAAACGTTGCTAGCTTCCTTGGCTAGACTTGATGGATCAATTGAAGAGATTTGAGAGCTATCAAAGTCCATGGATACGAGGATAGCTCAGTGGGATGCAACCTTAGGGGATTTAGAAAATCAATTGAGGAGATCCACATATGTCATGGATAACATGCACCAACAATCCATTCCGGGGGATACTGACGTCCCAAGGCAAGGGGATAAGGAGCAATGCAAAGAAAGATCTCCGATGTGTGGGGAACAACTAGAACCTCCAAGTCAAGAGGATGCCAATGAGAGAGACTACCCAACACATGATGAGCCTGAGCAACAAATTACCTCGGCAATGATTGAGGAGCCTGAACAGAGCAATGCCGCGACAACACTCAATGAAGTTGAGAGCAACAATACTACATCAAATTCTGAGGAGCCTGATGCCCAGAAGGTTACAACATCGATGTTGAAGTAGGAATTCGTAGATTTCTCTCATCTACAGTTGCCACAGCAATTACACGACCACATGCAAGATCAACGAGATTATAATACTTTGCCAATGGAATATGAGCAGGTAATGGTTGAACCTTTCGAATTCTTTAAAAACATACCTCGTCCATTGCAGGTATGTCTTGAGGAACCGATGTTGGTAGGTTTGAAGCCATCGAAATCTCTACTGATGGAGATGTTTGAGAGGCCAAAAGAAAAAGGTGTTTGGATTCGTAATGCTTTTCAGAAAATTGGTTCTTCCCCTGACTTACAGCAAAATTTGGCAACTGATTGCCACGACAATTGGCTAGAGTAGCAATTGCCACGACAACGAAGGCTACATCCAACCATGATGGAGCCCGACAAGAATGAGGTAATTAAATGGTTGGATGTTGATATAATTTTTCCTAATAATATATCCATGCCTTCAGGAACAGTAGAAAGGTGGAAGATGTGCATGGACTACAAGGGAACACGAAAGAAAGACACCTCCACCATTGTAACGCAAAAGGGAGTAGTGGCAAGCACATTGGCCAAACTCTTTTTGGGCAATATTGTCACCTGATGGAGGGTGTGGATGGACTATAAGAAGTACTCTCCTCAAGTTTTCTCAGATATGTAGTAACATTAGAAGATGCATGATGGCACTCTTTTCAGACATGGTTGAAGACTTCCTTGAGATCTTCATGGATGATTTTTCCATTTTTGGTAATGACTTCGACAGTTGCCTCGGTAATTTAGAGAAGGTGTTGGCAAGATGTGAAGAAACCGATTTAGTTCTTAATTGGGAGAAGTGCCATTTTATGGTAGATGAAGGAATGGTGTTCGACCACAAGAATTCATCCAAGGGAATTAAAGTAGATAAAACCAAGGTGGACGTGATCGAAAGATTACCCCCACCAAGTTCGGTTAAAGGAATTCGAAGCTTTCTTGGACATTCAGGTTTTTACAGGAGGTTCATTCATAATTTTTCTAAAGTTACTAAACCCTTGTGCAATTTTCTTGAACAGGATAAAGTCTTCAATTTTGATGATTCTTACACCCAAGCATTCAAAACCCTAAAGGAAAAGCTTGCCTCGGCACCCATTGTCGTTCCACCAGATTGGACGCTACCTTTTGAGCTCATGTGTGCTGCAAGTGATTTCGCAGTAGGAGCAGTCCTAGGCCAACGCACAGGTAAGACCTTTTATGTGATATACTACGCTAGTAAAACTCTTAATAGTGCTCAAGTGAATTACACAACAACGGAGAAACAATTACTAGCCGTAGTTTTCGCATTTGACAAGTTCTGATCCTATTTGATTGGTACAAAGGTAATTGTCCATACGGACCATTCTGCAATTAATTATCTATTTGCTAAAAAGGATGCCAAACCTCGTTTGATTCATTGGATATTGCTTTTACAAGAGTTTGATATTAAAATTAAGGACAGGAAAGGAACAGAAAATCAAGTGGTCGATCACTTATCACGCTTAGAACGCAATAGGGAGGAGGACGCGGATGTAGAGATATGCGATGCATTCCCAGATGAGCAACTGTTAGTTGCCTCGACAACCATGGATGTGCACGCCTCGGTAACCCCTGACGCCTCAGCAACCATGGATGCGTATTCCTCGGCAACCCTCGACGCCTTGGCAACTCCAGACGCGTATGCCTCAGCAACCCTTGACGCGCACGCCTCGACAACCCTTGACGCCTCGGCAACCATGGACACGCATGCCTCGGTAACCCTTGATGCCGCAGCAACTCTTGACGTGCACGCCTCGGCAACTCCAGACGCATACGCCTCAACAACCACTGATACGCACGCTGCGGCAACCATGGATGCGCATGCCTCGGCAACCCTCGACGCGCATGCCGCGAAAACTCTAGGCGCGTATGCCTCGACAACCATGGAAGTAATTGCCACGGCAACACATACCTCGGCAATACCCTGGTACGCGGATTTAGTTAATTTCCTTGTTTGTGGTATTTTACCTTATGGCCTTACTCACCAAGGGAAGAAGCGGTTCTGCCATGAAGCTAAGCATTACTTTTGGGACGAGCCTCTTTTGTTTAAACAATGTGCAGATCAGGTTATACGCCGATGTGTCCCTGAAGAAGAGCAGTAGAATGTACTTCGGCAATGACATTCTTCACCCTATGGAGGACATTTTGGAGGAACTCGTACCGCGGCCAAAGTTTTGCAATCCGGTTTGTATTGGCCAACACTGTACAAGGATGCCCAAGAGTTTTACAAGCAATGTGATCGTTGCCAGAGGACGGGCAATATCTCTAGACGACATGAGATGCCGCTCCAAAACATCATCAAGGTGGAATTGTTCAATGTATGAGGGATCTATTTTATGGGACTTTTCCCATATTCATTCGGCAACCTCTAAATTCTACTTGTCGTTAACTACGTGTCTAAATGGGTTGAGTCAGCTACAGTTCCCAACAACGATTCCAAGACCGTGCAACGATTCTTGCAGAAAAACATATTTACACGGTTCGGGATGCCGAGAGCAATTATCATTGATGAAGGCAAGTATTTTGACAATAGACTTATTGCCAAGATGTTACAACGCTTTGGTGTATCTCACAAGATTGCCACGGCATATCACCCACAAACCAATGGGCAAGCAGAAATTTCCAGCCGAGAATTGAAGGGTATACTCGAGAAAGTTGTAAATCCCTCTAGGAAGGATTGGTCAGTAAGACTAGATGACGCACTTTGGGCATATCACACTGCATTCAAAACACCCTTAGGTATGCTCCCCTTCCGACTTGTCTATGGCAAAACATGCCATCTACCGGTGGAAATCGAACACAAGGCATATTGGGCAATCAAGACCGTGAATATGGATTGGGAAAGTGCCAGAAAAAAGCATTTGTTGGACCTCAACGAGATAGAAGAATTCTGTGCACTCGCCTATAATAATGCACGAATCTACAAGGAGAAAACAAAGCAATGACATGACAAGAAACTATTACTGCGGCAATTCATGCCAGGGAAACTAGTTCTCTTATTCAATTCTCGGCTAAAACTTTTTCCGGGAAAGCTGAAATCAAGATGGTCGGGACCATTCGAAGTTGTCAAACCATTCTCCCATGGTACCGTGATAATCAAGTCCATCACTGACGAACATGAATTCAAAGTTAACTGACAAAGATTGAAGCACTACAACGGTGCCCATGTGGAACGTAACAAAGAAGTGGTCACCTTAGGAGATGCATGAGCATGCTCTCCTTTCAATATTTTCTTTTTCTTTTTCTCTTTATTTTCATTTTTATTTTTAGGATATATTTTATTTTATTTTTCTTCATTATCTTTAGTTCCCATGTTTTATTTTCTTTTCCACAACAAGACTCACAACCACCATGCTAAGGAAATTCACTGCCGACTACTTGCCACAACAACCGCAACAGAGGATGCCCTGGCAACCGCCCCAGCAACTACCTCAGCAGTTTCCACGGTTACAGAAACTGGCGATGCCCAGGCAACAACAATGGCTTTGGCAACTTCTGATGCCCAAACATGGATCAAATCAAAGTAATGCTATTCACGCGGTACTAGCCACAAGCATTTAACTACTGACTGGAAAATGAATCAAGCAAACGACACAAAGAAAACTTATCAATCGAGGTGATGACCTCTCTAACTAACTCATTTCATTTAGTTTCTTTTAAATTTTGTTTCACTTTTACATGCATTGAGGACAATGCTTCTCTCGAGTTTGGGGGGGGTGTTGGTTTCTAGTTAGCTTCATGTTTAGTTGCATTCATCTTTAGCAATCACATATAGGTTGCATATGTTACTTACCATGCCTTTAATTGGATTTAATTGCTTAAGACTTGTTGAATATCCAATGATGAATTTTTGCCACTGCACTTAATTGAAAGAACCTTTAATTTTAGGATTGCATGAAAAGAACTTAGAATTTCACTATGACGCTGATTTTTTTACACGGTTGTGGCTTGTTGATTGAAAGAAACTTAGTGAACTTAGGTTGCTTAAAATTTGGGTAAATTTTAAAATTGAAAATTAAAAGTTAATTTCTTGCTAGAGGTGCCCGAAACCGGCTCTAGTAGTTAATGCACATTAAAGAATCGCTAGAGGTGCCCGAAACTAGCTCTAGTAGTTAATGCACATTAAAGAATCGCTAGAGGTGCCCAAAATTGGCTATAGTCAACTAAAATAAAATGTGAAATTGCTTACTTTGCTAGAGGTGCCCGAAATTGGCTCTAGTGAAAATAAAAATAAATGCCCCGGTAATTAAATTGATAAAAGCCTATTATTCACATAGAATCTTGAAAATCAACTTGCACACAACTACGCACACACATAGTCACAAGCATTATAGTTCGATTCCGGGTAATTTTTGTGCTATTCGAAAAATTAAAAGGTGATCATTCTTTGTGCCACGGTTCTGAGGTTTGAATTCAAGTTTGAAGCATGTCTTTGATGATTAAAGTCTTGACAGGTAATTGTTAGTTTGCATTGCTTGAGGATAAGCAATAGTTCGAGTTTGGGGGTGTGATAAGTGTTCAAAAGTACTATTTTTATTACTCTTTTTACTCATATTGTTTTTAGACTTAGGCTCATATTAGTTTCATAATTAGTCATTCATGCATTAATTCATGTTTCTTTCCACCGTTGAGCTTGATTACATAACTTGGTGATTTTTGTGGAAAAAGATGTTGCTTTGGTGTGCTTTTGTGTGTGTGAAGAATCACTTGCCTAAACAAGGCTGGAACTAGTTGCCAGGGCAATGCATGAAGGAGATGCCGAGCTAGTTGCTAGGGTAATGCATGAAGGAGATGCCGAGCTAGTTGCTAAGGCAATTTTCGGCAAGTGATAAGATGATATGGTAGTCAAAATTGATGACTAGATAAGCCCAAGATGACGTGGAGCAAAGTTAAATCCCAAAGGAGTTTGATTTCCATGAAGAGGTTAAAGAGAAATTAAATCCCAAGAAGATAGGAGAAGTTCTAGAAGGAATTTAAATATAATAAAGAATTATATTCTTTTAAAGTACTTAATTCCATTTAACTTCTTCCTCAAGAAGGATTTTGACCTAGCCATCTCCTATTCAAAGGACCAAGCCGTCAAAGAGAGAAGAAAAAAAGGGGAGAGATTTCGACAAGGGAGAAAGCTTGGAGGGAGAGTTCGATTGAGAGGTTTTCCAAAGAGGGCTGATCGATTTCTTCTTCTTATTCTTTGCTTCCATTAGATTCATGGTTTGGGGATTATTCTTTGTATATCTTTTGAACCCAACCATGAACTAACTTGATTGATTGGGTTATTGTGTTTTGTTGTTGTGAAAAACAATTGGATTTTGTTTAGGTTTTTGAGTTGCAATTCAATTTTCAAAGTTTGTTCATTCTTGGTTCTCAATCTTGTTTGCGAGTGAATTGGGAGAGGATCTCGTAACTTCATCTATTTATATAATATCGGGAAACTTAGATTCAAGAAACGAATGAGCATGGTCTTTATTCATTCAATTGATGGTGAAGACTAATCCGGCTTAGGAATAAGTTTAGGGTTTCAACGGCTAAGAGGAACGCAAGATTGGTTGTTGTTCACCCTTGATTCACTCAGGGATGTATTATCAAGGCATGCACAAATAGCTAGAGTTTCGACTTAGGGATAATAAGAAATCATTGAAGAATGCTTCGCCGAACTTTGGAAGTGAATGCTCAATTGCCTAGGCAATCGACCCATCCTTAATTTCCCAGGCAATCGCGGGAGCATTGCCCAGGCAATCCGATCAGACAACGAGAGGGAATTGCCCTGGAAACCGACCAGGCAACATGGCGGAATTGCCCTGGCAATCAACCAGGCAATTGCAACCAAATTGCCCTGGCAATCGACTAGGCAATCATAACAGAATTGCCCTGGCAATCTGGTTGCTACTCAATCACCAAGACGATCCAATCGGCTGTCACACCTCAACTCACGATAACCTGGCCTATTTTCTCTTTTGCTTTCATCTATTCTTTTAGTTTATTGCTTTTACTTTACTCGTTAAAATCAACTCCTACTATCAATGGTGTTTTTACTTTTATAGTGCGATAACTAAAGCAAAGTGGCCCAAACCAGTCCATGTGGAGACGATACTCGATACTCGTATCACTTTATTACTTGCGACGTGTATACTTGCACAATTGCGTAGCACTTATTATGCGCAACAATAGTGTTTGTTGATTAACCCTTCAAGGCAACCATACTTGTTCTCCTCACCTTAAGGCACCTTTCAATTCTTCTATTCATTTTAATTTACCATGCAATGTTTAATTTTTACCATATATTCAAGTTGGTCATTTTAATTTGGCACTCAAACTTGTTGGCTATAGCATTTTAGTCCTTTAGTTATTTGCTAGCTAATGTTCTTTCTTCTTTAATTTGATTAGCACATATTCAATTAGTCTATATCTTAGATAGTGGTAACATTCCTAGGCTAAGTTTAGGGTGTTACATATCGTTTCCTAAATAGGTATATTTCAATTGCCCTGGCAATGGTTTCAATTCAAGAGTAGGAGGTTGCTCAATATAATGTTTTTCGGCCTTACCTTCCTTACCTGAGTAGTCTAATGGTTCAAAATACTTACCCAGATGACTTGCTATCCAATTGGCTTCATCCTGCTCTTCATCGTCCGGCTCTGCTACTTCCTTAGGTTCGGCAATACAATTGCAGAGGCAATTGTCAAGGCAATGTTCCTCCATGTCGAAATTGAATTCAGTGGTAGCATGGGTGACTTGGCACTCTTCTGGATCGTTGGCGTATTTAAGGGTTTGGAAAACATTGAGCTTCTCTTGTTGTTCGTTTACCCTCATAGTGAGTTCCCCTTTCTCGACATCGATCAAGGTCATTCCCATTGCTAAAAACGGTCTCCCAAGGATAATGGGTGCGAACTCATATGCTTCACAATCCAAAACAATAAAATCAGCGGGAAAAATAAATTTATCAACTTTTACCAGTATATCCTCAATTTTTCCCTCTGGATGCACATAGGATCTATTAGCAAGCTGTAGGATAACTGTTGTAGGTCTTGCCTTCCCAATTCCCAATTTCTGGAAATCTGATTTGAGCATCAAATTTATGCTTGCTCTAAGATCGCACAATGCTTTCACGACATAGCATTTTCTGATCGAACACGGTATTGTGAAACTGTCAGAATCTTTAAGCTTGGGTGGCATGCGATTATGTAGCATGGCCATGCATCCTTCTGCCACAGCAACTGTTTCAAATTCTCCTAGCCTAGTCCTCTTAGAGATGATATCTTCAAGGAACTTAGCATAGTTTGGCATTTGTTCTATTGCTTCAACCAATAGTAAGTTGATGTGGACTTGCTTTAAGATGTCAAGGAACTTCTTGAACTGGTATTCTTGCTTTTGCCATTTCAGCGTCTGTGGGAATGATGGTGGAAGTCAGATGTCTTCAATCATTTCATTGGTTTTGAACTTGATGGAAGGAGTTGTCGCGGCATCAGGACTTGCCGAAGCATGTGCAGTTGCCGAGACAAGTGGAATTATCGTGGCATTCTCCGTTTCATCAGTTTTGGTAGAGGTTTTGTTGCTGGACTCATCTTTTTGGACAAGGGGTTACTCTGCTGGTTGATTTATTGGCTAGGCAGGTGCATCATTAAGCTTTCGTCCGCTCCAGGTGGTGATTACTTTACACTGCCCATGGCCTATTCCTTTGGCGACCTCAGTATCGCTAGTTAAACCACCTGGTGGTATCATATTCAAGTTCTAAGCGAATTGCCCGACTTGTGTCTCTAAGGATTTCAAGGCTGCCTCTTGATTTTGCAATCTTATCTCCGTCCTGTTCATAAAAGCATCAGTCTTCTTCATGAAATTACTATTCTCTACCATATAAGATTCAGTTTTTAACATGAAAGCATTGAGGGAATTTTCCAAAGAACTAGATGGTGTCGATTGTTGCTGCGGCATCTGTTGCTGTGGCATCTATGGCCGAGGCATGTTCTCTTGGAATCCTATTGCTTGTGTATTCTAGATGTCCTGATTAATGGCATTGTTTGGGCTGCTCCATGAGAAATTAGGGTGCTTCCTCCAAGCTGGATTGTGCAGAAATAGAGCCTGATGAATCAAGCTTATTTATCGTGGCATTGCGTCTGACTATTCCCCTTCAGGTGGTTGGGAACTGATAATCGTTCTTAGCAAGATGGTTCAAAATCTCTATTGCTTCCTCAGGTGACTTGTCGAGGAGTATGCCATTTGTCGAGGCATCTAGCATCATCCTTGTCGGCATCTTCACTATGTTGTAGAACATCATCACTTGTGTCCACAATGAGAATCCGTGCATGGGGCATTTGTGTAAAAGTTCTTTGTATCGCTCCTAAGCGTCGTACATGGATTCATCATCTGCCTGCCGAAAAGAAGTAATATCATTACGCAACTTATCAGTCATATTTGTAGAACTAAATCTAGCAATAAAATCATGACACAAATCCGTCCATGATCCTATAGATCCGGATGGAATACTATTCAGCCACATTTTTGCCCTATCCCTCAGTGAATAGGGAAATAATTTTAGCCTTAGGATATCTTCATAGACTCCTTGTATCTTGAATGAATTGCAAATCTCCATGAATAGTTTGAGGTGTTGTTTGGCATCTTCAGTTGCTGACCCACCAAATTGTCCAATTGTGTTGATCATATTGAACATCACAGGTTTTAATTCAAAGTGGGCGGCTTCTATCTCAGGTGCGACAACTCCTGGATTAAGACCGTTGAGATCTTCCTCTAAGTAGTCTCAAATTGGTTTGTTACTAACAAGTTGTACGACTTGATCTCCTCCTCTTCTTACTACGATGTTCTAGTTACCATTGGCATTCAGATTGCCGACTTTGTTATCATGTTGTTCTGCCATTTCTGCTCGTTGATCTCGTCTTCTTCTATGAAGAACTCGTTCTATCTTGGGTTCAAGCGGGTAATCTTGTGTTGTTGGTCTTGCCTTGGTCATACACAGATGAAAAACAAAAGTTGTGAGTCCCTTGAAACTGATTAGAAACAAAACAAAAATAAAAAGAAAAAAAGGTTCAAGAAATTAAAAACAAAGTCGCTATTGCCAATCCCCGGCAACGACGCCAAAAACTTGTTGTGCATATTAAGTGCTTCATAATTGGTGCAAGTGTACACGTTGCAAGTTATAGTATAGTATAGATATCATCTCCATAGGTATTGGTGCTACTTCGAGAATCTAACTTCTGCGTTAATTGAGTGCTAGAGTAGCTCAATTGCTCATCAATTGAATCAAGTCGGATTGCCGAGCAATTCTGCGATTTCCTGGGCAATTAGGAATGGAGCGATTGCCTGGGTAATTGGACGACAACCTTCAAAGTTTGACGATGTAACACCCCTACCCCGGGCTAGTAGCAAACCGGCTCGGGAGTGTTACTTAGCAAGCAAGCAACAAGGACAATGAACAATGGACAAGGCAAGAAAGCAATACAATAACAATCGAGCAACCAAACATACTTACTTATCATACAAGCAACTCATATTTGATTTTAAATCCTCAGAGGTAATCGAACAAGGCCATTAAAATGTTTCTTTTCATGCTACATTGTAGGTTACTACTTACATTTCAATTTGCTTCATCTTATACCATGTCATTCGAATGATCCTAAGTATAACATGCTTCCATTCAATTCATTGATCCTTAGTTTGTATACATTTTAACATTTCACACTTAGATTCCAAAACATGAGCATTTGATCTTTCAATTTTACACGTAACTAGTTTCATTCAAGACTTATTCCATGCCTAACCATTCGACAATCATCAATTAACACAAGACAATACTTTCATCAAGGTATATTCATACACACAAGTGATCTTATAATTTCCTAGGCATTCGATTTGAATTCAAGAAAGTATGATTCAATCAGCCTATTTTCAATTCAAGCAAGACATGTACTCAACAAAGCATTCGATTGTTCTAAGGGAAACTAGTTCAAACATTAGATTATTTCATTCCATCATCATATGCGCAGCAATCACCATTCTATTACAAGAACTTTAGGTTCATTACATACTTAACAATAGATTCATAACATAATAGGCCCATCAAGACATTATATACAAGTACCAAAATGCATGTTCAACTAACTATATACATTCTAGTGCCACCATTCTAGGAGATATACAAAACAAGTATGAAACCATACTTAGGCAAAACTTGTGTGAGTTGCTTCTAGCTCAAGAATTCAAGCTTCAAGATCAAGCAACACTTGTATCCTTTATCTTGTAGTTGGGAAGAATGAAAACGAGAGTGATAAGTACAAGAATGTACTTAGTGAGGTAGTACTAAATCTAACCATTTGTTATGTCAAGTTTTATGTGTCATTCAAACAAGAATGAACCTAGCTACGGGTTTCAAGCATTAGATTAAGTCTAGCTAAGGCTTTCAAGCATTCGAAGAATCCTAGCTAAGGCTTTCAAGAATTAGAAGAATCCTAGCTAAGGATCATATCATTCGGCTATCAAGAACAAAATCAAGAATTCATACTTCATGAATCTAGCACATCATACTTGCAAAACAAAAAATCAAGAAAGTCATGCTTTCATGTCAAGTAACATACAATTCATGGCATTCAAGACAAGTAACATATGATGTAGGATTGTTATTTCATGTGTTATCAATTAAACAACCCCCTTGGTACTTAGTTTGTATAGGTAATCGAGTCTCCAACCAACTGTCACCACAAGATGCACCGTAGTGCTGGTGAACCCTCCTACTGTCGCCAAAGACCACATACGTACCCTCCGTCAGTCGCCAAATAGGGGCCTTAACCCTGGACCATAGTCCACCCTTACACAATGAGCTCTAGACTCTAAGGCATGCCCTTCTACCTAGTCCAACTAGCTACCAAGGTTGTTCGATTTACCATTTATTCAAGTGTTTCAAGATCAAGATCATGTCAAGCAAGTTCATTTCATATTAAGCCCTTAGGCCATTGAGCCATAGCTCACATATCATGTAGTTTTCATGTTTCATTTCATCAAGATGAGATGATATCTCAAGCAAGTCTTTAACATTTGATCACATATAACATGGCATATACAAGCATCCATATTGTCACTTATTCATGCTTAATCATTCGAATCAATCATGTATGCAAGGTTGAGATCAAGTTTCATGCATTTCTTTAATCATTCTTCCCTTATTAAGTCATGTCCATGATTAGATTCATTTAACATTTCAAGAATGTAACAAGAATGCATTGGTTAGGACCTAGTCCTAACCCTAGAGGTAACTACACTCACAATACTCCAAGCTTAGTTAGTCTTGGATACACACTCCTTTGTTCTTGGCTTTAGGATGATCCACTCTATCCTCTTCCACCAAGTTTACTCCTGGTTCTATCACATTACAAGTACAAACATGTCAAGACAAGTTCATATGATCATCAAATCACGGCAATGTTACAAGCACATAACATCCACAAATCTGGCAACATGCTCATATACATTTTTCCATTACACTTAACTACACTTATCTATACTCTAGTTCATGTAAAACAAGGCATAATCAATGGCCTAAAACTGTTTACAAAACAGTTTGCAAATTGCCACAAAACAGTGTGCTTATACTGCTGCTGCCAGGCAGCTTGCACTCTAGTCACCTAATCATGCATAACTTTCATTGCGTACGTTGAAATTTCAATTGGTTTACACTGTTGGAAAGCTAATATAATTTTATTTATGACCATATAAGGCTTGCATTTTATTTCTTCGCCAATTAATACAATTTAAACTTAAAGACAGGGCACTTTTCCTAGTGTTTCTTCTCTAGATTTCAGTATACAACCCAGAATTCAGTTCTGTTTTCTCCTAATGAATTTAGAAATATCAAGATTTTGTCCATAAAAATTTCAGCCTTAAATTCATTTTACACAATTTATAGTGATTTTTAAAAGTTACTGCCCAAAACAGAGCATTATGGGCAGATTACACTAGGTTGGATTTCTAGCTTCTTAATTCACCTAAGCAAGGTTCTAACATGGCAATTCAATTCATTTTCATGTTCTTACATGTCTAGGTCATTCTAATTCACCTAGCCATGAGATTAAAATAGGGCATTATCATGTTGAACCTAATTTGATCTATTTGATCAACATTGCACATCCAATTCATCAATTAGGCAGTCCATTGCTTAATTTAACTAGTCCAATTAGGTGTAGTCATTTTCCAGCAAGTTAACTATCCAATTAAATCTTCATTTTATCTAGCAACATGATTAAAATAGGGTTCTATGTTCAATTGACATGTTTACACATTTTCCCTATCAAAACAGTCCCTAATCAAGATTGTTTTCAACCATGTACATATTTCTCAAATTTCCAGCAACTATACATATATTTCATTAGCAATTTAGCTTCTAGCATTCAATTTCCAAGTTCTAATTGAAACTAGCATGACCCTAACATGCATAACAATCATCCAATTTCATCTAGGCAACAAGAACATCATCATTTGCATATTCAACAATCTATAACATGTAAAGTCAAGCATTATACCTTCTCCAAGCTAAATTTGATCAATGGTTGAATCAAAAAGCATTAATTTAAAGGTGTTTCATGAAGATTTTCTCTCCCCTTTTCTCTCTCAATATTCGGCCAAAGGATGTTTGATAATGGGAGGAAGATGACGATATGTTTGTTCATCTTTCCTCATTGGCCATGAGACATCATCCAAATTGGCACATGTTCTCTTCCAATGAGAACATGTGTCAAGGCCTTGATCTAATTTTAATTTTACATGCAATCTATAGAATTTTGCATGTTCACATTTCCATCCTTCTATTTATGCCTTCTAGTTTTAATTTCAATTCAATTTGATTCTAATTTCACTTATCTCATCCTAAGGATGGCCAATGTTCTTTCTTCTTTAAATTGATTAACACATATATTCAATCAGCCTAGAGTTTAGATAGTGGTAACATTTCTAGGCCAATTTTAGGGTGTTACAGATGAAGCGTTCTTCAATAGTTTCTCGTTATCCCTAACTCGAAACACTGTAATTGTGCATGCCTTGATAATACATCCATGCGTGAACCAAGGGTGGACAACAACCTATATTGTGCTCATTTTAGTCGTTGAAATTCGCAACTTATCCCTAAGTCGAATTAGTCTTCACCATCAATTGATTGAATAAAGACCATGCTCTTTCATTTCTTGAATCTAACTCTCCTGATATTAGATAAATGGATGAATTCACGAGATCCTTTCCCAATTCACTCGCAAAATTTTGGAACCAAGAATGAACAAACTTTAAAGTAAAATTGCAAACTCAGATACCTAAACAAATCCAATCGTTTTCACAACCACAAAAACACAATAACCCAAGCCAAATAAAATTAGTTCATGGTCGAGTCCAAAAGGAATACAAAATAAAATCTCCCTAGCATGAATCTAATCGAACAAAGAGGAAGAAGATGAAGATGTCAAACAACCCATAGGGTTTTCTCTCTAATCGCACCTCCCTTGTAGTTGGCGGCTAGGGCTTTATATATGAGATGACTTGGTCAAAGTCTTTCTTGAGGAGGAAGTTAAGTTGGAATTAAATACAATAAAAGAAATAAATTCCTTTTATTATTATATTTTATTCCTCCAAAAACTTCTCCTAAAACTCTTAGAATTTAATCTTCTTTTGATCTCTGCATAAAACTCCAACTCCTTCGCTTCACGCCATTTATCTCGAACATGTTGGATTTATCCAGTCATCAAATCAGCTGCAACTTCATCTTATCCTCCATTGCCTCGGAAATCTGCTCGGCATGGCTTTCAGAAATCATCTTCGATTGCCTTGGCAGACCCTTCAGTTTTCTTCCTTAATTACCACAAGAGTTCCTGATTGCTTGGGCAATTTGATCCTACACACAGAAAACACACATCTGCAGTATCTTTTTCCACAAAAACAACATGATTATGAAATCAAGCATGATGGTGAAGGAAACTATGCAATTATGCATGAGTGACTAAAAAAATGCAACTCAAATGAGCCTAAGTCTAACAATAATATGAGTAAAAAGGGTTATAAAAATAGTACTTTTGAACACTTAACAGTAATCCTTTGCCCACACGCTGCCTCGCAACCTTTAATTCTCTGCATTGATGGACAAAAAGGAGCATAAGCACACAAAGCTTAGTGAGGAGTGCTCAAACCACACACCACCAATGCATTTTTTAAACCCTTTTCCAAAACCACATTGAAATCACCATTCCAAGGTGAATTTTTATAGTGCACTATCAATCCTATGGCCAACCACCTATATCCAAAAACATTTTAATCACATCACTTGCCAATATAACTCATTATTAACCATGTACCCCACTATTTTTATTTGCATCAATTCAAAATCATTTCCAAAGCAACAAGCCATGCTTTTAGAAAAGTATAACTCATACTTACATGGATCACTTACCACGTGCATCCATCATCATTTCATGATCAAAACCAGTATGTAACATACTTTAAAACATGGAAGTTTAAACTCCCATAAACCACCTTTAAACTATTTCAAAACTAAAATCCATGTTCTCACTCATCGACACGCAAAGCTTTAATCGCTGATGAGAAAACAAGCATCTGAAGCCTCTGAAGCTTCACCGAAGACCTTAGGATAACTCTCTATTGTTTTAATCACATAATAATAGAGGATTAACGCATCATCATGCATTCATAATCCCAGCAACACCACTCCTCAACTTCGCCTCACAAACATCTATCAAACGTCTTCCGAAAACACCTTCCAACTTAACCTAGACATAACCCAGCCATAATCTAACATGTCAATCCATTAGTTAACATCAATTGACATTCAAAAACAATCCAAACCAATCTATATAAATCCAGCAAACATTAAACCTCCACAACTCCTCAAAAACGGATAACTAGTAATCTAGAAATTAGAGGTTCATATAGCTTCAAGATTCCAATGTTAAAATCAATATATTAACATTATATAAGACCAAAATCTTTATTAAAGACAAAAATCTTTATTAAAACCAATTAAAAAACCCAGCAAAATAGATCCAATTGAAAAATCACATAAACTCATCAATTAAACCTTGATTTAACCATATTCCATAATTAAATCATTAAAACTCATTAGAAATCATTTATAAAGAGTCAAGAACTTAGGAATTTCAATAAAGAACCTTATATTAGCAGAGAAAATGAAACTCACCTCCAATAGATTGTTTTCCCCCTTAATTGAGTTGATTTGCATGAGAAAACATGATTAAAACAATAAGGCTTTAATAGAAAACCATCAAGAACCATTTGAAATCAAAATATTAAAGAAAACAATAATTTACCTTAAGATTTTGAAGAAGAAAATAACATTTGACTGGAGAGAATTTGAGAGAAAATCCCTTTAGAGAGAGTTAGTTACGTGAAATTTGTTTAAGAAATTAAATCTCCCAACCTATTTATATTTTTCAAAACCCTTTTAAAATATCCAATTATGCGATAAAAGTCTGATATTAGACTTTGGGGAAATAGCTCCTTAAGGATTCAAAGTTTTGACCCCTTTTACAAAACAATCACTAAAAACATATTTGAAACTTTACATTTTGGTTACCAGCCAAAATGTCTCATTTTTTACTCCAATTTTACAAAATTGACTTTACCTCACATATAAATATATTAAATAAGGAATTTTAAACCTTTTTCCATATTTTTATCTCGCTCAAAAATATTTATTCTTTAATTCGACTCGAATCTCTAACTTTGATTCTCCCGAACTGTCCAACCTTTCCGGTACCATACTTGCAATACTTGCAGAAATCCTGAATGTACTGCTCAATAGGTCGTCCGCCTTGTTTGAGATGGAGAAAGGTGTTGCGCCTCTCCATGAGATAGAACTCGCTACTGTACTTCTTTCAAAATTCTTGTAGGAAGAATTCCCACGTCACAGCTTCTTTAGAGACGATAAGAATGGTAGTTTCCCACTAATAAAGTGCCTCATTGGCAAGCAACGCGAGGACATATTTGAGCTTTTGCTCATCCGAACACCGCAACTGTTTGTTCATAATTCTCAGCGTGTTATCCAACTAGTATTCAGCAATTTCAGGATTGTCATCATCCTAACCGGTAAGGGTATAGGCTCGATGCTGAGATAACTTATCAATAGGGGCCCAAGCGTAAGGGATTGCAATTGTAGGAGGTTGCGTAGTCTGCTCAACTTCATTGATGTCACAAATTGTTTGAACATGTCTGCCATGTTTCGGTAGCATTCAGCTTAAGTAGTCTGCATTTCAGGCTTGGTGCCTTGTGCAGGAAGATTTTGCAGATTGGGAGGGTCTCCCGCCTTATCTCTTCACCATTGGTCGAGGAGCCGGTAGCAGGCTCATTTATATGAGCTTCATTAGAATCAGACATATCTATAATGTAAAGAGATTGAGTTAATCGGCAAGTCACAATATACACAATAAATAACTCCTAGGTGGCATATACAATGCAATGACAATGCAATAAATTTCAATTTAGTCCTAGAATCGACTAAACTTTGGCTTTGATACCACAAATGTAACACCCCTTCTCGGTCTAATAGGGAACATGTAACGCCACGATTTTGGGCCTAGGAGTTTCTAGGTTGATTAGACGATCCGGTGGACCATATTAGAGATTCGAGTTAGATTCAAGATTAAAATTAGAATAATTATTTTTGAGTGAGACAATATTTGCGAAAAATCTATAAAAATCATTGTTTAATGTGTAAACATTTTTTGTAAAGTCAATTTTGAAAAATGGAATTCGAAAAGATGAGATTTTGGCTAGTGACCAAAATGTAAAGAATGAAAACTATTTTAGTGACTGTTATGTAAAGGATCAAAACTTTGAATCTTTAAGGAGGTATTTACCCAAAGTCTAATATCAGACTTTTCTCCTTAATTGGCTATTTTAAAAATATTTTGGAAGAGTATAAATAGATTTTGGGAATTAATTTTATAATTAATTCCCTAAGCAAACTTTACATAACTAACTTTTCTCTAAAAGATTTTCTCTCAAATTCTCTTCAGCCAAACACTCTTCTTTTCTTCAAAATCTTCAAGTAACTTCTTTATTTCTTCAACCTTTTAATGTCAAATGAGTTCTTAATTGTTTCATTTCAAAACCTTATTGTTTTAATCTTGTTTTCTCATGTAAATCAATACAATTAAGGGGGAAAGTCAACATTAGAGGTGAGCTTCGTCCTTCTCCTCTAATGTATGGTTCTTTACTGAAATCCCCTAGTTATTGATCCTTTACATATGTTTTCTAATGAGTTTTAAGGATTTAATTATGGAAATTGGTTAAATCAAGGTTTAAATGAGGAGATTAAGTGATTTTCATTTCGGATCTATTTTGCTGAGTTCTTTACTATAATCAAGGTTGCTAGTGTTGTGTTTTTGGTGAGTTTTGGTTGATTAATAAATGCTGGAAATATAAGAATGATGTTAGGTTGTTTTTGGATGTCAATGGAAGTTAATTGACGGATTAAACCTTTAGGTTTTGGTTGTGTTAAGTGTGAAAGGTGTTTGATGTTGCTTTCGGTAGTTTTGGAAAGGTTTCAGCCAGTGTTTGTAGAGGATTGTTGTTGATTGATGTTGCTAGGTTTGTGAATGTATTTTGATGCATTGGATCCTCTGTTTTTGTGTTGTGAAATTAGGGGAGGTTGATCTTCAAGCTTGAATGTCACTTCGAAAGCTTTGGAAGGATAATTCGCATCAGCGAATGAGTCTTTGCGTTGTCGGTGAGTGTTTAAATGCGTTAAAACTCTTTAAATGTGTGATCGATAGATCATGGGGGTTTAGTTATAGCCTAACAAGCTTAACTAAGCTCAAGCGTAAGTTTCTTTTATTGCGCTTGGTTATCGGTTGTTATGAGCTTGTGGTTTCATGTTTTGGGATTAAACATTGTTTGGTTTACTTGCTGTAAATGCATCATTTTGGATTAATATGCAATGTTAAACAAAGTAATGAATGCCTATGAGTAGTGAGATTTGTTTCTTAAAAGGAATGTGTTGTTGCCTTTGGCAATGTGGTTTTGCATATGAAACGGTTTTGAGAAATGTATTGGAAAATAGTAAGTAAGTGTATTTGAAGATGATATATTGGCTATGTGACGTATTATGAAAGTGTCGAATATAGTTGGCTAGCCATAGGATTAAAGTGCACTATAATATACAAAATCGATCATGCCATGGTCCTTGAGGAAAAGCAATTTAACTAGGCTACTCAGACTATTGGGTTATCACTTGGGTATGCAGTTTAACTACGCATCCCATTGTGATGGTATCTTGCGGATTAACTAGGCAAGGTATGAGATTTGGTGGAGGTGAGCCCACCATGAGAAATCCGTGTATTTGAACATGTATGGATAGAGGTAGTACTATCCATGGATAGAGGTGAGTCTATCCGAGTCACTTTAAATGCCAATATAAGAGAATATATATGATGTTTATAAATGATTTTGATGCATATGGTTCTTATGCATGATTTGTTGTGGAAACAAATGAGATAATGCTTGGGTTAGTAAAGCATGTTTTGAAAACAAGATGAGTTATTATTTTCAAATGGATTTTTAAACAAATGTGAAGTGCTTGGAAAGTAAGCATGTTTTGGTTTAAAAGGCATGATAATGTATTGAAAGTGGTCTTAAATAATGAACTCTTTGTGAGTTGGAAACCGGTATTAATTACATTGATGGTGTTGTGTTTTGATCACTCCTCACTAAGCCTTGTGTGCTTACGCTCTCTTTGTCAATCAATGCAGAGAATTAAAGGTTGGAGGCAGCAAGCAAGCGAGGGGAAATTCAAGGACTTTGACTTTTCAAAAGTATGAACTTAATTTAGACTAGTAATATTAAAGGCAATGGGTTCAATGTTGTTTTGGTATGGTTTTGCTAAACTCCCTGTTTGAGCAAGTTTGTATTGCTGTTTTGGATAGTAATTGACCTTATATGTTTGGTTGTTGCCTTGGAATTATGTTTCGTATGGTGGTTGGTTGTTTTCTTGGAAGCATGCCTCTAGATTTCTGTTTGAAGTAAAATTCCATGATTTGATCATGTTTTTGCGATATTTTAACATGGTTTGATCTTTAAGATTGGTGTGTATATGTTTGGGGTTTGATAGAACATGTTTGGACCCTTGGTTGTACGAAAAACCAGCAAATTTGGGCATTTTGGGTATAGGTGTATCGGTACGGGTAGAGGTGTATTAATACGGATAAGTGTATTTTTAGCTCGCATATCGGTACAGGTAGAAGTGTATCGATACGACTTTGAGCTACTAGAATTCTAAGAAAATGATTTGTAACCCGCGTATCGATACGCCTAGGGACTGTATCGATACGCCCCCACGTATCTGTACACTTTGGGACCGCATTTGTACACCTGGTCGTTATGTCTGTTATTTTTGATATAAAAGGTTTTAGATTCTTCCGTTTTGGTCCATGATTGTTTTGCATGCAATTAAAGAGTTCGAATGGTCATTTTAAGCTAAATTTTAACATGTGAGCATAAAACCTGACTAATTAAGGATTGGTAACTTCAAAATGGATTAAGCCCCTATAATTTTCCAGAATTGCAATTTAGTCCTTAAATTGCAATTGCGTGCAATAGGATCTCGATTCGATGCCCGATTGAGTTTTCACCCGTTGGTAGTGTGCACATCATAGGTTATATGTTGCATCTAGATAAGACAAAAAAGGACGTAATTTGAGTTAAATATTTATGAGTTTGTTTTGGCAAACACAATGTAGCTCGCTCAGTTCGGTCTAACCACTAGGTCGGGTCAAGGGGGTTATATTTGGTGGTATTAGAGATAGGTTTAATATAAGTGGGATGAGGTTATAATTTTTGGAATCTTGTTATTGGTTGATTATTGTTGTTTGCTATGCACGGTGATTGTTTATAATCATGTTGAATGTTTATATGTTAGTTGGATGACATATGTTATGTTTGGGTATATTGTTGGACACATTACCTTATTACTACAGTTTAAAAAGTTATATTTGGAAAGGATGTTTTGGATCCTCGCTTGAAGCTGTTTTGATTATTTTTGTTTTGGTGTAATTATCATGCCCTAGAAAATGTGTTATGTTATGATCGAGGGGAGAATTGGAACTAGCATGAATGTTGTTGCCGTTGGGAAAAAAAGGTTGAAGAGAATGTTATAACTCTTAGGGGTCTACCACCCTGAAGTAAGTATCACCTGCGCCAGATGGCCAACATTGGGTGACATGGCACCTTTGATATACGCGATGTCTGGAGCTTTTAAAGATGTCGTTGCTGGAGTGCATGTGACTGCAACAGCTGTTGGACAAACGAGGTTGTCGTTAGATCACCTCCGTAGTTTAGGAGGAGTTGAGTTTCGAAGGATGGACCCTGAGGAATCTGAGGAGTGGATGACAAGTACTAATCTGATTTTGGACCTAATAGGATGTAATGATGCCCGTAAGTTGGGTTGTGTTGTGTCTCTGTTACAAAGAGTTGCGTATAGTTGGTGGACAACTGTGGCTGTGGGTATGGAACCCGGTGATGTGAACCGAGAGTTCTTTCGAAGTGTTTTTAAGAAGTATCTAGGAGTTAGATACTTGGATGAAAAAAAATGTGAGTTTATGGCTTTGGTTCATGGCAGTATGTTTGTGGCTGAGTTTAAGGTACAGTTTGTTTGGTTGACCTAGTATGCTCCTAAACTGGTACCGAATGAGAGGCATCGATGTGATTAATTCCGTTACCGATAGGGACAGGATGTTAAGATATACATGTTGGCATCTAACTACACGGTTTTTGATGTGGGTATGCAAGTAACTAGTGTAGAGATGTGGGTATGCAAGTAACTAGTTCTTTCGAGGAGACGATTGTTGCGAGAAGGTTGCATAGGAGATGTTCTTTGACGGTTCAAGGTTATGTGTTTTGTGGTGGATTTGATAGAGTTGCCGTTTTACGGTTTTGATGTAATTTTGGGTATGGATTGCTTTATTGAGAATAGAGTTGTGGTTGTTTTTGAAACCGAGCGAGTTTCCTTGAAACTTGATGATGAATAAGAGGTGGTAATCGTGGGTGAGAATGTGAAGTTCTTATCCAATGTTGTTTTGGCTCTAGAAGCGAGTCGTTTGATGGATGTGGGATGTTAGGCGTTCTTAGCCTATGTTATGAATCTGTGGTAAAAGGATGTGCGTGTTCAAGACATTCGTACGGTATGTGAGTTCCAAGTGTTTTTATGAGGGAATTGCTGGGTTTGCCACCGGATCGAGAGGTTGAGCTTGGCATTGAGTTGTATGCAGATACAGCTCTAGTGTCTATTGCTCCCTATCGCATGGAGCTGAAGGAGTTGAAGGAGTTAAAGATGCAACTTAAGGAGTTGTTTGATCGAGGGTTTATTAGGCCTAGTGATTCACCGTGGGGTGCGCTGGTGTTGTTTTTGAAAAAGAAGGATGGCATATTGTAGATATGCATCGATTATCGACAACTAAGAAAGTTGTCGATTAAGAATAAGTATCCTTTGCCACAAATTGATGTTGTATTCGATCAGTTTAGAAATGCTTTTGTGTTCTCTAAGATTGGGTTGAGGTCGGGTATTATTAGCTGAAGGCAAAGGGTCTGGATGTACCTAAGACTACCTTTCGTACGAGGTACAAACATTACAAGTTCTTGGTGATGCCTTTTGGTTTGACTATTTCCCCTGTCGTGTTCATGGATATGATGAATCAGGTGTTTCATGAGTTTTTGGCTAGGTTGTTGTTGTGTTTATAGATGATATTCTCGTGTACAAAGGTATCGAGAAGGATCTTGATTGACATATATAAATGGTTTAGTAGGATTTTGTGGAGGGGCGAATGTTTGCTCTTTATTTAGGTAAGTGCAAGGTTTGACAGGTTGGAAGGAATTTTGGTTCTGAGAACATTATTAGTAAGTGTGAACAGTTAAACATGCACAATGCAAAAACACTTATATGTAGATATAAATATGTCAGTACATGCATACATTTGGGCATGACATTATAGGTTTTGCATACATACACATAGACATCTATGAGGGCATATAAGTAATCATGTATACTTATGTTCACACTTACGGATAACTGTTTGGAGGCCGATGGAGTGATAGTGTAAGCAAGGTAGCTTATGTGGGTAGCTTTGGTAATGTGTGAATTTTGGACGGATTTGTATGATAGATTCAATCAGGGGGGATTTGGTCCGAATTTCATATTTCCTTCAAGAGTTTTATTCTTTACAACAAGGTAACCTTTATATTACGGCTTATCACCCTCAACTAAAGGTTCTTTGGGATGAGATATGTAATCTCAAGCCTTTGATATCATGTGATTGTTCTGTTGCGAATTTTAGGAACAAGATTTCTTGCTTAGATGTCTTAGGGGTCTTAATGAAAATTTCTCAGTCCCTAAGTCTTAGACACTAATGACAAAGCCTATGCCTTTTAATGAAGTTTTTGCAATCGTTATTCAACATGAACCTGCTGTTAATTGTGTTGTTAATGATTCCAATGTGTTCTTGACAGATAGATACAACCTGAAAAATATTGATCAAAATGTTTTTTCTTAGGCAAGACAATAAGTTTGCTAACAATAGGAAATTCTCTAATAACAGTAGTTCAAAAAGGTCTTTGTGTGTTTTTTGTGGTATGTATGGGTATACTGTTGATAAGTGCTACAAGAAGCATGGCTTCCCTCGTGGGGTTATAAGAATAGGAATCAAAATAATAGGACTAATATAGTAGGGTCCTATAGTGGCGAAGGTTCTTTGACTGATGATTCATTAGTTAAAAATAGCTTTCACCCTGTTATGCTGACTAAAGACTAGTATGAAAGCTTGTTGAATCTACTACTAGAAAGAAATTTGTCTGTAGGTTCTATTTAGAATTTTGTTCAAGATTCTAAAGTTAATGTTCTTTCTTCCACATTTGATGTTTCAACCAAGGAAACATGTATGGTTCTTGCTTGTTCAAAGAATTTAGTTACTCTTTGGATATTAGATTCAGGAGCTACTGATCATATAGTTAATTCTTTAAATTTTTTCGTTGACTGTTATCCTGTCCATGATAAATATGTTAATTTACCTAATAATGAGTTAGTGGAAGTCACTCATATAGGTAATGTTCAGGTTACACCCTTTTTAATATTGCATAATGTATTTCATACTCCTCATTTTGGTTTTAATTTAGTTTCAATTTCTCAATTGACCAAAGACCACACATTATGCTTGACTTTCACATATGGTTTATGTTGTATACAGGATGTCAAAACATGGAGGATGATTAGTACAGCTAAAGAGTTATATGGGCTCTATGAGTTAGGGGTTTCACTCTTCTTCAATACAAGTTCTATATCTACTGCTACTGTTTGTAATTTTACTTCTTTGAATCTTTGGCATGCTAGGTTAGGTCATCCTTCTCAACAAAGGATGATATGTTTTTCTCAATTAAATAAAGACATATATCTTGGTTCTGTTTTTGATTGTGGGACTTGTCATTTAGCTAAGCAAAATAGATTGCCTTTTCCTGTTAGTAGTTCTGTTACAAATTCTGTTTTTGATCTTAATCACATGGATGTGTAGGGTCCTTTTCCGGTCAAAAGTCCCTACTGTTTGTAATTTTACTTCTTTGAATCTTTGGCATGCTAGGTTAGGTCATCCTTCTCAACAAAGGATGATATGTTTTTCTCAATTAAATAAAGACATATATCTTGGTTCTGTTTTTGATTGTGGGACTTGTCATTTAGCTAAGCAAAATAGATTGCCTTTTCCTGTTAGTAGTTCTGTTACAAGTTCTGTTACAAGTTCTGTTACATATGGTAATTCTTTTTTTAACCATAGTAGATGATAAAAGTAGATATGTTTGGATTTATCCTATGAAGTTCAAATTTGAAGTTAGAGATTTAATTACTCAATTTATCATTTAATAGAAACTCAGTTTTCTTGAAAATTACGTGTATTAGAACTAGCAATGCAAAAGAATTTCACATGTTAGATTTATTTAAAATGAAAGGGATAATTCATCAAAATTCTTGTACTCACACATCACAACAAAACAATATTGTTGAAAGGAAACATCAACATTTAAATGCTGTTGCAAGAACTTTGAGATTCCAAGCACATTTACCATTGAAATTTTGGATAGATTGTATTCTACATTCTGCATACTTGATTAATATTACTCCTACACCTATTTTGGATAATAAAACTCTTTTTGAAGTATTATTTTAGGATAAACCTAAAACTGCTCATCTTCGAATTTTTGATTGTCTTGCTTATGCTTCAATCTTGCATAAGCCCAAAACTAAAATGCATCCTAGAGCTAAAAATGTATTTTTCTTGGTTACAAGAGACATATTAGAGGTTATAGGTTATTTGAAATTGAAACTCGGGATGTTTTTGTTTCTAGGGATGTTGTTTTTTTAAGAATCTCAATTTCCTTTTCAAAAGTCTGCATGTTCTAATGATATTGTTTTACCAACTTATGATGGTACTGTTTTGTTAGAAGATTTTGTAAAACATTATAATAATATAGGTGAAAGTAGTGATACTATACATGCTCAAAGTTCACCAATTTTAGAAACTAGTTCTATGAGAAATGCAAGTTTCCATGATTTTCCTTCTTAGCACCATTCTTCAGATTCTTCTGCTCGACTAGTTAAGTCAAAGCATTTTGTTGTTACTAGTGAAGACCATTCTATTCCAAAAGCTAGACCTTCCAGAAACATCCACTTGCCACAAAGATTCAAAGATTTTAAAGTCACATTGCCAAAAGCAAGGAACTCCCATCATACTATTGCTCAGGTCTTATCTTATGATAATATTTCTTCTCATTATCAGACTTATCTTTATACTACTTCTATATTAACTGAGCCTAAAACTTATAAGAAACCTATTCTTCACGACTGTTGGAAACAAGCTATGAATGAAGAAATAACAACTTTAGAAAATAATCATACTTGGTATATGGTTCCCCTTCCATCTGGGAAACAAACTATAGGTTGTAAATGGGGGCATAAGACTAAAATCAAATCTGATGGAACTCTAGAGAAGTATAAAGCTAGGCTTGTTTCTAAAAGATACACTCAACAACCAGGGGTAGATTTCTTAAAAACTTTTAGTCCAGTTGCTAAAATAACAACCATTAGGACTCCAATGGCAATTACTACTGCAAAGAAATTGAAATTACAACAGTTGGATATAAATAATGCTTTTTTGAATGTTTTTTACAGGAAGTGGTTTACATGGAACTACCACCTGGTTTTTCTCCCAACAAATCTGGTTTGGTTTGCAAATTAAATAAAAGTTTGTATGGTTTAAAACAAGCCATTAGGCAATGGAATGAAAGATTGACAGTTGCCTTGATTAAACAGGGTTTTAAACAAGCTTCTTCTAAAATTATCTGTTTGTTAAAGGGAATGGATGTGACTTTATTGCCTTAGCAGTTTATGTAGATGATATTATAATTGCTAGTCCTACCATGAATGAGATAGATAGTGTTAAAAAATTTATGCATGATACTTTTAAAATTAAAGATTTAGGAGACTTAAAAATGTTTTCTTAGGATTGAAGTTGATCGTTCCAATAAGCGGATAAATTTGTGTCGGTGAAAATATACTCTAGAATTACTAGAAGAAACTAGATTTATAAATACAAAACTTGTGTCTACTCCCATTCCTTCTAATGCTAAACTTTCCAAGTTAGATGGTAAACCTTTCTATGATATAACTTCTTATAGAACGTTAATAGGAAAGTTATTATATCTAACAAATACAAGGCCTATTATAGCATATGCTATTCAACAGCTTTCTCAATTTCTAGCTACTCCAACTGATATTCATATGATTGATGCACATAGGATTCTTAGATATCTTAAATGAACTCTGTGACAAGGATTGTTCTTCCTATCTGATAACACTCTTAAAATAAATGCCTTTTCAAATTCTGATTGGGCTTCTTTTCCAACAATAACAGGCTTTTGTGTTTTTATTGGTTTAGAATTATTCCTAGAAATCAAAGAAATAACAAACCATATCGTGGTCTTCAAGTGAAGTAGAGTATAGGGCTCTTGCAACGGTCAGTTGTGAAATACAATGGCTAAACTATCTTCTTTCTGATTTAAAACATGATATTTCTTCAGCTAATCTTTATTGTTACAACTTGTCTGCCATAAAAATTGCAGAGAAAATAGTACATCATGAGAGGACAAAGCATATAGAGATTGACTGCCAGTTTCTACTCATAATCAAGTTGCTGACTGTTTCACCAAGGCTCTATAAACTTCATCATTCCTGGTTTCCAAATCTAAGTTGGGCATTCATAATTTGTATGCTCCAACTTGAGGGAGGCTAATAAGATTAATAATTCTATTTGATAGCTAGGCTTAGTTAGTTAATTAGTTAAAGATTAGTTAGAATACTTAGAATCCTTCTTTTAGTTAAAGCTACTTCGTTATTTTTTCTTTACTAGTATAAATAATAAACCTTTGTATAATATATTCAATTTTAATAAAATCATTTTTATTAGTTTTCTTTTATCCCAAATTCCACATGTGTTAGAATTCAATAGGAATGTCACCATATTAGCTTGTGTTTGGAAAACCCTGCCACTTGCCTGTTGAGCTAGAACACAAGGCTATGCAGGCTTTGAAACAAGTGAATATTGAATATGAGGTTACGAGGAAGAAACGATTGTTGGATATCATTAAATTGGAAGAAACTCACCGCAACACTTATGAAAATGCCTTTATTTACAAAGACAAGAGTAAATATTGGCATGACAAGATCATATTGCAGCGACAATTTGAAGTTGGACAGTTAGTTCTGCTCTTTAATTCAAGATTGAAGTTGCACCTAGGAAAATTGCAATCATGTTGGTCAAGACCTTTTGAAGTTGTGGAATTTGTTCCACATGGTGTAGTTACAATCAAGGATAGTAAAGAGGGGATCCCATTCAAAGTTAATGAACAAAGACACAAGCTTTATTTTGGTGACTTTGATTCTAAAAGTGTTGAGACCATTTAATTGGTCGATTGTTTTGATGATTCTCTTTAATTCCTTTGATAGATGTAGATTTATTTTCTTTCTTTATTTGTTTATTTTCCTTTTAAGTTTTTCTTTTCTTTTTGCAGAATAATTTTCAATTTTTTTGGTATGGAATCCTCTTCCAAAGGATTTTACAAAAAAGGAAACACATGTTATGCATGATTTTGGGGGCATCTTAGGTAATTTGATTATACTGATTAACTCACCCAATTACAGCCTTTGATGTAAAAAGAGCGAGAGATGCATTGGACGAGCGTGATTTTTACGCCACAATCAGAACCGTCGAAACTCATCGCAATAGACAGTAAAGGTCGTGCCTTTTCAATTCTTTCTTTTCTTCCTCTTTTATTTAATAAATATGGATTCACTAACCTTCTTCACTTAGATTTATTTATTTTTCTTCTTCGATTCTACAGAGCTCCAATCTTTTTCTACAAAGTTCTTTTTTGTCTTTTTCTTTACTCTCCCATGGAAAAGACAAGAGTTGCTCGAAAGATTTCCATGGAGACTTCTACAAAAGAAACTCAAGCTCTCATTCCAAACCTCAAGAAAAGGAAGCAGTTGCACAAGAGGAGAAAACTGAATATGTGGTGTTTCAAACGACAATGGCAGAACTGCAGCACACAGAGCACATCCTCAAGCAGAATATGCTTCCACAAAAAAGGGTTGTGCTATCTCCTAAAGGAGAACATGGAAAGTTGATGCACCAAACCATCGAGCTTCACAAATGGGGCACTTTTTGCACTCACCCAAGTAGTTACAACTCTGCTATGGTAAGGGAATTTTACTCTAACCTTTACAAGCCTTCATTGAAGTTGGTTTTTGTGAGGGATAGTTCTATAGCATGGAGTTTTGTTTCAATTAGTAATGTGTTGAAGACAACTATGAAAACTGATGAACATTCACTATTTTTGAAAGAAATCAATGATGAAAAACTAGATTTTCTGGTTAGGGATTTATGTGTAGCCGATGCATTTTGATCGGGGACCAATGTAGGAAATTTTACCAATAATAGGAAATTTTTAACACTACATATAAAAAAATTTGTTCTAGTTTGTCAATTCCAGGTTGCTTCCATCAACTCATAGCACCACGGTCTCTTTGGATAGAACGTGTCTAATACATTCTATTGTAAAGGGAAGGAAGATAGATGTAGGTGTAATTATTCACAAGGAGATAGAAGATTTTTCTGAAAGGAAAAAGGGGATTTTATCATTTCCAACATTGATCATGCAATTGTGCAATTTGAAGGAGATTAAGCCTTTGAAAAGCGAAGAGATGATGACCAATAAAGGGCCACTTAATGAGGTCTTCATCGAGAGAATGGTGAGAAGCACTGAGGCTCATACACCAAGGTTAGTCACTGAAACAAGACAAGATAAAGGGAAAGAAAAGATAGAGACTATTGTTAAGGACATTATTACGAGTAATGAAGTTAGGATGAAGGTTCTGGCGATTAAGGATAAAGTCGATGTTATCACAAGCACGCTTGAAAAAGTTGCAGCCACAATTCAAATGCTTGACCTTGCACATAATTTATTCTATGCCTATGTCAAGACATGGCACAAATCAGCCCTCGTTGCAATGAGCAAAACAATATCAATCACTCTGCTAGAATTCCAATATTTCCACCAATCATCTATAGTTATGAATTTTCTTCTGATGGGGCCACAAAAGAGGTCCCAACAAAATCTATAAATTCTCCTGAGAAAGTGAGTGAAGCTGAGGAAACACCTAAAGAAGAAGCATCGAGCAAGGTTATCAAAGACTGCCTCTTTGATTTGAATGTCACAACAGAAGATGACGAAACCCCTACCTTCCATGAAAAAGATGAAGTTCTTGTGGAAGATTTTGATGAAGATGAGGACGAGAGTACCCAAGTAGAGAAGATTGATTCTGAAGAAGTTGTTGAACAAAAGTCTGTTGCATCCAAGGTTGTGGATGCAACATGTGATGGACCAAAGTTTAAGCAAGATACAGTGAGATCGACGAAAGCGTTCATTGCAACTAAAAAACAAGAGGGTGATCCTCTTGCAATGGTGGTTTACACTGCACCACTTTAGTTCATTCCTAATGCGATGACGGCCGATGATGCCCGAGAAAGAAGAGGAACTTGAAACTAAAAAGGGTGGCTCTTTGCAAAAGAAGGAGAAGCAACAAAAGCACTCTAAGTCCAAGGACAGATGTAAGAAGAAGACCAAGGAAGAAAAGAGGGCCAAGAAGAAGAAGTGTCGTTTTGCCTCCTCCTCTCAAGAGCCATGAAGGACTGAGTTAGTATTTAGATTTTGTAGGCATGCATACAATGTACTGTAATTTCATTTTGTTAACTATATTGTCATCACATCTACATTGCCATTGTAATTGCATATAGTTTTATTGTCATTGCATTCATCATTGTAACTACTTTCTTTCATTGCATTTTGTTTTTGCATTGGGGACAATGCAACCTTTAAGTTTAGGCGTATACAACTAGATTTGAAATGCACCCCTATTTCAAATTGTTTTAAGCAAAAGCAAGGTTCTTTTTAGTGTTAAAAATCTTTTGCTTACATTTGATGTGTAAATCTTGGATCGTGCTAAATATTGATGAGTTGGTTGGATGTATATGTTGGGTGATTGCATTATAATTCTGCATAATTACATTTACTTGTTTGAGTAAGCGATATCTAGTTTCATCACTTTGATTTTGGATGAATTCTGTCTTGTTCACCTTGTGCTATATATATGCTAAAAGTGCTTATTATGTGTAAATAAATGACATTCCAATGTGATTGCAATAAGATAGTAACTGAAGGGGAACACTCCAATGCATGCGTTAGAAAAAGAATCTGCCCAAAGGCTGTTGCTACATGAGTGTGTCTCGTGATAATGAAGTATTTGATATCCCTCGCTACTTATATATATATAAGGGAAAAGAAAAGAGAATATATATATTAAATGTGTGTTTAAATGTGCTAAATAAATGTGCTAAATAAAAGAAAAGAAAATAGAATATATATATATATATTAAATATGCTAAATAAATGCTATTAGGTAGAAGGATTCTAATTTGATAGGCATGATTGTATGTATTGTTGAAATGTTAGTTCATGTATTTATGTTTGAATTGTCGATGCAGTCATCTATCACGTAGATGCAGTTTATTCATATATTTGTTGGAATGATTCAAGTAGCAAGAATATTGTTAAACTTTTGCTAAGCCTTGTTGTTTCCATTTTTACTTGAGGACAAGTAAAAACTTAACTTTGGGGTGTGATAGCTCTCAAAAGAGCATGCATTATCTCTAGATTTATAGAGTAAATTGTCCCCACATTAGTAGTTCATGCATCCATTTCTCTATTTTCTGTTTATTATCTGCATTTTGTCTAACTCTAGTCATAGTTTCTCTTGCTGTACAATTTCCTTCCATTTTGCTGCTTTGTCGTTGTATTTTTAATGTCCTTGTAGAGAAAGTTTCATCACTACAGCCAGTTCGACACTGCAGCGGCCAGCTGTCTAGGCTACTAAAGATAAGGACAAATATGCCAACTGGATTTTCTGTTACAACAAATTGTGTACGACAGATTGTCATGCAAATCACCTGAAGGACATGTGTGCTTACCTTAGCAGCCTATAAAATGGTACTTTTGGAGGAGAGAGAACACCACTCACATGATTGCCATTTTCCCTATCATCTTAAACCTTTCAAAGCTCACCTCCCATGATGGCTTAAGCTTTATTTCTGGAGATCCAAGGTGAAGCAAGGCAGAAATATCTAAGGAAACGAGGAATCATGTGCTAGACCAAGGAAAAATATGTTTATCTTCTTTAAATCTTTCTAGAGATAGATGTTTATTGAAGTTTTATTATTTTCTTATGTTAATTTACGATGATTTATCTTGTTAGCTATTTTATGAACTTGTTTAAACTTGGTTTTTAAGTTCAATATAATCTTATTAGCTTTCTTCTTATTTCAATTGTTGGATTTGAATTTTGTTTGCATAAGAGTGTTTAACATCATCATTGGCATTAAGAGATGCAGTGACAGTTCAGATTAACAAGCCATTACAATGAGAGTTAAATAAGGATACAACGAGAGTTGATCCACTTGTTCGAGGATTTGTAATATTGACGAACAACGACAATTGTAGTTAATCTATAGATTTGAGTCATCAGTTAAGAGTTGAATGGAAGCTAGTAAGCAAGCTCATTATTTTATTTGTCGAATGAACTATCATAAAAAGTTTCGTTGTTGCACAAGATTTTCTACCAAGCTGAATCGAGGGGATCCAGATCTTTACTTAATATTTCTTTTACCTTATTATAATTGTTTATTTTTCTATCACAATTGATCTTACATTCAATAATTTATTTCTCCATTACAGCCACCATTGCACTCACTATATTTCTATTTACAAAATTGCTTGTAGCCACATAATAATACGACTAAATAACTATCCTTGTGGGATCGAAATTTAACAGGATCCGCCTGTTAACTATACTTGCATCGGCAATGTACGCTTGCACATTTCATTTGGCAATTATTCACCGATCAATGCCCCAAATTTGGTTGCTACGAAGAAATGAGATGCAAGAGATTTAAGAAAGGATTGAGGAAAGAAATCTAGATGTACTTGACAATCGACACACATAAAGTGTTTTCTGATTTGATCAGAAGTGCCAAATCCCTTGAGCAAGTGTAAGGGTTGACCTGTGGCCATGCGAGAGCTCATGGAGTTTCGAGTGGAGGGAATTATTCCCACTCTAATCAGTCATAGTCCCATTCCAAGAGGTATAGAGGAAATTGAAATCAAGGTAGAGGGGCATCAAATCAGTCTAAAAGATCATATTGTAGGTCTAAGTCTATTGGTCGTCAGATGCCTAACTCATCTTTTTCGGCTATGAGTTTTAGGAGTTTATCTAGAGGATCGCACATAGCTATTTGTGGCCAGAGTAGGATTAGGCATCATGGAGAGTGCTATGGGAATGCTATGGTATGCTACGGTTGTAGATCACCTGACCACTTTGTGAGAGACTGGCCAGAGGCAATGGATATTGCTCTGGTTCGAAATCAGAGGACTTCCTTCACAGCTTGGAGGGGCCAAGGTTTTGCTAGGTGAGGAACGAGCCACGTGTTGGGAGAACAGAGTGGGGGCACTTTCTAGTCGACTGCAAGGGCATCGCAAGATAATATTTAGTCAAGGCTTAAGAGGATTGTGAGGATACTAACATCATCTCAAGTACATTTACCTTGCTTTTTGTTCCCATTGTTGCTTTAATATACTCGTGGCCTACCTATTCCTATATTCATAGTGGGATATCCCATCAGTGAGGTATTGCTACTAAGGACCTAAAGGTTGGGGTCCGTGTAACTAGCCTTTGGGGTTTTATGTGTTGGTAGATGAGGTTTATTAGAGGTGTTTGATAGAGTTTTAGGGTTTGACTTTCCCCACAGATTTGATGGTTTTACCTTTTTAAGAATTTGATGTTATATTGGGCATGGATTGATTATTTGAGCATGATGCAAGTCTAGGATGTAGAGTGAAGAGTTTTAAGCTTATGGTTTAGATGTGGCCAAGCTTGTGGTAAAGGGTGAGAGGAATCCATGTATGTCCAATGTGGTGTCAGCCTTAGCAGCACAAAAGATGATTCAACAAGGTTGTGAGGACTTCTTGGCCCATGTGGTTGACACAAGGGTTGAGATTCCAATGCTTGAGAGTCTTCAGGCTGTTAGAGAGTTTGTTGATGTGTTTTCGAAGAAGTTACCCTAACTATGTCCAAACTATGAGCTACAATTATGGATTGAAGTGGTGCTGGGTACAACACGTGTGTGCATTGCTCCATATTGCATAACACCAACATAATTAAGAGAGTTAAAGAATTAGATTCAAGAGTTGTGGGAGAGAGGTTTTATCCAACCAAGAATCTCACCTTGGGGTGCCTCGGTCTTGTTTGTCAAGAAGAAGGATGGTTCGAAGAGGTTGTGCATCGACTATTGCCAACTCAAAAAGGTAATGGTGAAGAACCATTACCCTGTACCAATGATAGATGATTTGTTTGACCAGTTGAAAGGTTCTCGCGTGTTCCCTAAGATCGATATGAGATTGGGATATTACCAATTGAAATTAAGGGATGAGGATATCTGGAAGACCACTTTTGGAATGTGGTATGGCCATTATGAGTTATTGGTTATGCCCTTTCGATTAACCAATGCACTGAAAACTTTTATGGATTTGATGAACCAAATTTTTCAACCTTATCTAGACCATTTTGTGGTGGCCTTCATAGATGAAATCTTGGTTTACTCAGACTCAGAGGATGAGCATGATTATCACCTCAGTGTTATGCTTCAGATCTTGAGAGATAGATAGCTCTTTGCCAAGTTCAATAAAATTGTATTTTAGCTTTCCAAGGTGGCATTCTTAGGACACATTATGGCGGCGGATGGGATTCATGTGGACCCAGAAAAGATTCAAGCTGTGGTGGAGTGGTAACCACCTAGGAATATCTCAGAAGTTCGTAGCTTTCTTGGGCTTTCCAGGTATTACCGTTGTTTCGTCAAAGGTTTTTGTATCATAGCGGCGCCTATGACAAAGTTGTTACAAAAGAGAGTTCAGTTTGAGTTGAATGAAAAGAGGTAGTAAATTTTTGAATAGTTGAAGGCTTATCTAATGGAAGCCACAATATTGACACAACTAATGCTTGTCGAATAGTGTTGCACTTTAGAGCAAGTATACTCATCTAATGAAGTAATAAAGTGATAAGTAGAGTGTCAAACCCATGAGGATTGGAATAATAACTATGAATTTATTAAGCTTAAGAATTTGTTTGCAAGTAATGGTGGTTGTTGATTTGATGAAAACTAAAATTATCAAACTAAAGATAGCTATGATTAAGACGAACATCTGCAATAAATAACAAATAATTAGGGAAACTGAGATTATTGCTAAGGATATATGCTTGAATACTTATTAAAATGCTATAGCAACTGGCAATACATGTTTGTGTAAACCATTAAGATCTTTATCTACTCGACATGATGTTCTAATGAACTTATGACTCTCTCTATGTCTAGAAGTTAATAATATTGAAGCTAAGGTAATACATGTCTGCGTGAACCCTAAGAACTCTATTATTTGTTTAAGAACTCCCTTTTAGTTGTTAAAACCATAAACTTATGTTTAAGACAGATTAAGACTAAGTTAATAACTTAGCCCCACTGTTCACATTTGTATAACCTAACTCTATCTATATTAAGTGATGCTTGTCGAATAGTGATGTAGTTTAGAGAAAGTATACTCGTCATATCAAGTAATAAAGTAATGAGTACAATGTCGAACCCATGAGGATCGGATCAATGAGTATGAAGCTTTTGAACTTAAGAATGTGTCTGCAAGTAATGGTGTTTGAAGGTTTGATTAAAACTAAAACTATTAAACTAAAGATAGCTACAATTAAGACGAACAACTACAGAAAATAATAAATAATTATGAAAGCTGAGATTATTGTTAAGGATATATGCTTAATTTCCTCTTGTAGCGACCCTTTTTTGGATATTTCTCTTTTTTACTTTTAGTATGAAATTTTCTTTTTAAATTCAAAGGTACGAAATTCGAAATGGTCGCTAAAAAGGAGTAACAAGTTTTCTTTAAAAATTTGCATTTTCGAAAATAATAAAATTTGGAGTCGCCAGCGGTCACTTGGATTAGGTAGACCGGACACCGAAAATAAAACTTGAGATTCAAAAAGGTTGGGGAGTCGGTCACGAGTGGGAAAGGTTTCGCACCCCCACCACGCATGGAAATCGATACCAAATTAATTACCACTTTGTTAATATTAGATTTTGCGAGTTAAAGTGACAATTAAACCAAAGTTCGGTTATACATGAGAGTAAATTTTAAGGGCCTCATTATCTGAGAAAAACGAAAAGAACCACCACCACTACAATTGGTACTGGCCAGTTTGCTCTTGAATAAAAGGGCACCACATTGGTAGTTTATATCTCGGATGCAACATACGATAACATGGTGAATAAGCATGAAAGAAAATATAGATTCACATGCCCAAATAAACATCATGCGTATATACACATATAAATAGAGCATGTCATTTGCAAGAATATGCATGGAATTCCAAACTGTGATCTGAAGCACATATGCACACACATAAGGTATATAGCATATAGATAAAGCATTACATAAATATACACGTGCCTACATACATTATAAAACAAACTACTGCTTACACTTTGGCAGTAGCCATATGTATATACACGCCTAAACTATATCGTATACTTACACGAAAACGTACACAATACGCACATATATATATATATATATATCCAAATCATATGTTATACGTTATAAAAAACTATATGTTTTATATCAGATATACTATACTACGTAACTATACATTGTATAAGTATATAATATTTCGAGCTATATAATATAATATGAAAAATACACTTATAAAGACCATATGTTCAATACGTTACATGCAAAATACATATATACATACATTAAAACTGTATACTATGTATTATAGAACACATATAATATACACATATTAACCATAGGTTATATGTAAAAACCGTTATATAATAGATACATATCATATATTACGTACCACATATATATAAAGAAAACATATGTTATATACCGTATACTATATAAAAACAGTGGCATAATATATATGTATATCAACCATGTACTATATACTATAAACTGAGCTATATATTATATACTATAAAAAACTTTGTATTATATACTATATAATATATAAATATAGTATATACATATCAAACCAAAATAACACGTATATCTAATCAAGCATCTAAATTCTTACAAATGCATCATATAAAGCCTACATTTAAGAAGGAAACTTAAATATGTAAATGCATGAGGGCAATATTAAAGGAAACAAAATTTAGAAGGGACTGGAGATGTAATTTTGTGAAGCGTAATGGCTATGGGCGTTATTACCAAGGGGTGGAGGGATTTAAAAAACAAATAACCCATTTACTTCCTTTTTTAATGCACATATATAACCCATTTTTAATCTTGAGCTTATCACTCTCATTTTCATTCTTCTCAACTATAGTATAAATGATTCGAGTTTGCTTGATCTTGAAGCCTGTTACCTTGAGCAATAAGCAAGTCACACAAGTTTGCCTATGTATGGTTTCATACTTGTTTTGTATATCTCCTAGAATGGTGGCACTAGAATGTTTATAGTTTGTTGAACATGCATTTTGGTACTTGTATATAATGTCTTGATGGGCCTACTATGTTATGAACCTATGGTTAAGTATGTAATGAACTTAAATTACATGTAATGGATGTTGTTTGCTGCGCAACTATTGAATTAAATCATGGAATGATCATATGTTGATCTAGTTTGTTATGAAGAAATTCGAAAGCCTTGTTATGTTCATGTGTATGCTTGAATTAAAAGTAGAATCTGATGAACCATGTTGCTTAAGTTCCATTCGAATTGCCATGGAAAGTATATGATTCTCCTGTGTATGTTCATGCCTTGATTATAAGTGTATTGTGTACTAGTTTGATGCATGGCTGAATGGTCTAGATTAGTAGGAACTAGTTACATGCCTTGTAGTATGTATTTGGTGTTAATGGCCGAATGTATGAGTTAGTATAAGGCTTGAATAGAACTAGTTTCATCTATTGAATGTTTAGATAATTATGCTTAGTAAGTATAGGATTAAAATGTTAAAATGTGTACAAACCAAGGAACCATGAATTGAAATGGAAGCTTGTTATATCTAAAGACATTCGAATATAAGCTAAGGAACAATGAAATGAATCGAATTGATAATGTAGTAACTTGAAATAAAAGCATAAAACGAATTAAGTTAGTGACCTATTTGAATGGTTAGATTGAAGTAAGAATCAATTGTGTGGTTACTTGTTTGCTAAGTAAGTATGGTTGTTTGCTTGTTCTTGTATTGTTTGTATTGTATTGCTTGTCTGTGTCCTTGATCATTGCCATTGCTTGCTTGTTAAGTAATGTTCCCGAGCCGGGTTGCTACTAGCCCGGGTAGGGGGTATTACATTTAATTGGTATCAGAGCTTTAGGTTTAGTCGATTCTAGGACTAAACTGGGCTATCATGCATCATATAGGATACTTGTGCCACCTAGGAGACTTGTATTGAATAGCTTGTGTCTTGCTTATTAAACCGAACCCCTAATTGTTCTATTTACACGTAGAATGTCTGAAACAAGACTCGACTGGGATAATGAAAGTCCTGAAGGCTCCTCGAATAAAGGAGACAGTGTGAGGAAGGAGCAAAATCCTCCAAAATAACAAACTCAAACCCGAGCCCAAGCTGCTGCTCAACAGGAAGCTCCTCCTATCAATCCTGTGTAGCAAGAATGTCTTCTAAGTATGAAGGAGATGTTCAATCATTTAGTATCTGGCTTAAAACAAGATCATTCTACTGCTCCTCCTGTTGCTGTGCCAAGTAGAGCCCAAATTGACAAGTTGGCTCAACACCGGGCCTATAATTTCACTAGCACTGATGAAGTTAATCCCGAAGTAGCTGAGTACTGGTTAGAGGCCACTACTTGAATCTTTACCAAGCAATTACCTTTTCCCGGTGAGCATAAGCTCGAATGTGCTATAGCTTTGTTGGCTGATGAAGCTTTAAGCTGGTGGGAAACCACTACCCTAATTGCTCCTGCTGAAGCCGTAACTTAGAAATTCTTCCTCGAGGTATTCAGGAAGAAATACATCAGTGAACAGTACCTGGTCGAGCGCTAGAAACGTTTCTTTTATCTCAAGCAAGGTGGTCGACCCATTGAATAATACATGAGCGACTTCTACAAGTATTGCAAATACGGGTCAAAATACATCAAGACCGAAGCTGATAAATGTCAGATGTTCATCGATGGACTAAATGATGAACTGAGTCCAATTTTCACTGCCTTGGGTATCACTGACATCCAGAATTTAGTGAACCGGGTTATTGCAACTGAGGCAAAGATGAAAGCCTCTGAAAAATGCAAGAGTGGTAACTCCTGGGTGGACAAATGATCCAGAAATGACGACAAGCCTCATTGGCAGTCAAAGAAAGCTAAACACTCCAAAGATCACTCTTCAAATTACACTCCTATTCAGAAGAGCAATTACATACTGAAACCTCAAACGGTAATTAAGTCTTTAGCTCCAATCATCTTTGTGATTCATGATATGAATGTCTTGATTCTTGCTCCTTGAATGGCCGAATGCTTGAATCCTTAATTAGGATTATCTTGATGCTTGATATCCTTAGCTAGGATTCATCAAAAGCTTGAAGCCTTAGTTAAGATCACTCTAATGCTTGAGGCCTTAGCTAAGATCACTCTATTGCTTGAAAGCCTTAGGTAGGTCAATACTTGATTAAATGGCACATAAAACTTGAAATAACAAATGGTTAGATCTAGTTAATACCTCACTAAGTACATTCTTGTACTTATCACTCTCATTTTCATTTTTCCCAACTATAGGATAAAGGATTCGAGTTTGCTTGATCTCGAAACCTGTTACCTTGAGCAATAAGCAAGTCACACATGTTTTCCTAAGTATGGTTTCATACTTGTTTTGTATATCTCCTAGAATGGTGGCACTAGAATGTTTATAGTTTGTTGAACATGCATTTTGGTACTTGTATATAATGTCTTGATGGGCCTACTATGTTATGAACATATGGTTAAGTATGTAATGAACTTAAATTACATGTAATGGATGATGTTTGCTGCGCAACTATTGAAATAAATTCATGGAATGGTCATATGTTGATCTAGTTTGTTATGAAGAAATTCGAAAGCCTTGTTATGTTCATGTGTATGCTTGAATTAAAAGTAGAATGTGATGAACCATGTTGCTTAAGTTCCATTCAAATTGCCATGGAAAATATATGATTCTCTTGTGTGTGTTCATGCCTTGATTATAAGTGTATTGTGTACTTGTTTGATGCATGGCCGAATGGTCTAGATCAGTAGAAACTAGTTACATGCCTTGTAGTATGTATTTGGTGTTAATGGCCGAATGTATGAGTTAGTACAAGGCTTGAATAGAACTAGTTTCATGCTATTGAATGTTTAGATAATCATGCTTAGTAAGTATATGATTATAATGTTAAAATGTGTACAAACCAAGGAACCATGAATTGAAATGGAAGCACGTTATATCTAAAGACATTCGAATATAAGCTAAGGAACAATGAAGTGAATCGAATTGATAATGTAGTAGCTTGAAATAAAAGCATAAAATGAATTAAGTTAGTGACCTATTTGAATGGTTAGATTGAAGTAAGAATCAATTGTGTGGCTACTTGTTTGCTAAGTATGTATTGCTACTTGTTGAGACGAAGATACCACTCGTGGAGGGTTCGATGAAGGGTCAACGAAGAGGGGATTCCTATAAGTTGGGGCATATGATTGGCCCCTCGAGTTTTGAGTAGCATTCTCAACAGCGCCCCTCTCTTTCTGGTCTTGTCTTAAACTAGATTGCAACATCTGGGATATCTCTCTCATCATGTCTTGTTGAGATTTAATGATGGTGTCCCTCAACTCTTGTTGTGTTCATTCTAACTGACTTCGAATATCGGCTTCCAATTTTGCAAAGCTTTCCTCCATTATCCTTGTTTGTAAACGGGTGCGAGATGGGTGTGGAATGATTGCAATTTACCCTTCAAATTCTCTCTCTTGTGTGACAACATTCTCATTATTAATCATGTTGCATAATTAGTTCATGCATGTTATATTTGTTATGCGATGCATGAAATATAATGTAAGAATGTATGCAGATAAAAACATTGATTCCATTAGTGACCGTCCTTGAACAACTTTCATTGAAGATTAAAAAGGTTCTTATCGCAAAGCAAAAAACATAAATTACTACAGATATGGCTTAGCCCTAACTCCTAACTCCCTGATTGCTTCGAGCAGCTGAGTGAACCTTGGTGCCTCTTCCATGTCTGGAGCTATAAGAGAGCAAAAAGCATCAGCCTCTACGGCCAAGTCCTTCACATGCCTAGCAACTTCTTGTACCTGTACCATTAGAGTCATACAAAATTCATCCCGGTCCTGAATTATGCTTGTAGCCTCACAGAGACGCCTCAACCAGTAATTGTCTCCTTATTCCGTAGCTTCTTCGAGAACTACAATTTTTCCAAGGTAATTTGAACAGTGACCTCCAACGTCTTGATCTAATTTTGGAGTGCTTCATTCTCTTGCCGGGCAGCTTGGATCTCAAGAAAAGCATTCCGGGTACGATACTCTTGAAAAGACTAATCTAAACCCATAATCCTCTCTTCAAGCTATGCGTTCTGGGCCTGTCTCTGGCTCAAAGTTTGAAGGGTGGAGTTGTACAATCTTTGCATTTCAAACACTCAATTTTTGCTTTCTTGTGATTTTCTCTTCCATATGGCAGTATTCTCCTTCTCCGCTTTCATCACTTGCTTGATTCTCTCCACTTCTTGCTTAGCTTTTGCTTTCTCCCTTTGAATTTCCTCTCGAGCAGCCTTTCTCACACTCTCAACGGCTTGCTTGCTTTTTTCTACCTCTTTTTTGATTGCTTCTTTACCTTTTTTCCTTTCCGTCTCGACTAAACGTATCCCGTTCATCCATTCTTTTTCCACATCTAGGAATTTCTTTCGCTCGGCATTCTTCACTAAATCCTGAAGTTTAAGAGTACTGCTTTGGTAGAGAGTATTCTTCTCCTTTAGGTCTATGTTGAGCTTTATCAACTGCTTGATAGTCCCATCTCGCTCATCCACCTCTAAGCTGACTTTATAAAGCTCGCTTGCGTGTTGGGTTCGTAACGCATCTATCCTCTTTTTGACCTCCTCCATTTAATTTCTTAGGATATCGGCCTCAGAAGGGACTATCTTAAAATACTCTTCAAGTGACATAGTCGGTCCTTCACCGGGCTCCGAAATCTTATCAATATTTCTCTTCCGCATCTAGAAGGCATAGTCTGGGGTGAACATGCACTTCTTGTCTGCTTCTACCTTTATACGGTAACAATGATCCCATGCTCTAGAGGCAGCCTGGACCCTTGCCCTAAATTCATTCTTGAATGAAAACTTGGTAGCACTCAAGCAAATAGTGACAGGAACAAATTGTCGTAACCCAAATTGCCTTGACACCAATAAAGGGATGCAAGCAATTCCACCGTGTAAGCCAATCATCATCACCCACTCATAATCCCTGCATCTATAAAATAAGTGAAGGATGCTACCGAGCCAAGGTACCCTCTACACAATGTCTTCAAACCAAAGATTCTTAAAAATCCTTGTCCACTTTTGCTTGTTTGGCTCCTCCTGCCACTCTTTCGCAAGGTACTCTCGCAAAGGGGAAAAATCCACAAAAAATATTCTGGGCAGAACCAAAGTCGGTGTCTTCTAGAAACGACTCTGAATCCATACCTGGAGCAATTGTGCGCACCCCTCAAACGCTCATCTGCATGCCTCCAGCCCACATTCAAGGAAATGAAAGTTTTGGTTAAGATAGCCGTTAATCGATTGGCCTTCTTCTTCATGCGCTCAAACAAATCCAAGATAGTGACATCAATGTGTCCCAAGACTTTGGCCCAATCCTCACTCACTCCGGCTAAGGCTATAAGCTTCAGCGAATAATTTTCAGGCTTTGATGGCTTTGTGTAAATCCATTCCTTATGAATATTTTTTAATTGAGCAAAGTTGTATACTCTTCCACCATAGGCATCAAGTCTTTCACGTTAAAATTGAAGCAGTAGAAGGCAGGATTCAAAAACTGAAAGATGGCTCAAAGCAAGGGCTGATTAACTCAGACATACATAAGATGTGCGATATCACCATAATTTTCTCAAAACAAATTCTGCAACCATCGATCCCATCCTTCCCAAATCTGTATCAATTCCCGTAAATCATTTTGCTGTAAACTGATGTAAGTATACCCCTCCACTATATGCTCGCTCAGTAAGTTGTCGATTTGCACCTTTTGGTTGGTTTCAGACCAATGACAGACGGATGAGTTGATGTCTTCCTTTCTGAGATACCTTTTATCCATGGTATAAAGATTTCAACTCAGGTAAATCACTTGAATCAATACCTTCATGATCATGCAATGTATATGCAAAACAAAATAAAACACAAAGGGAAACAAGTCAGTATCGGATATAATCAACAAATGTAAAAAAGAGAAATAAAAGCATCAAATAAAATAATCTTATTCACATCCTTTCCAAAAACCTAGGTTTGACCGCATGGCTCTAAAAAGGGGTGGGCTTTCTATGTTCTCTACATGCAGTTTTTGTACTAAGAAGGTACCCGAACTGTTCTCATTGTCCCCTACTAAGTGTAGCAAGGCCCCCGATAATCACCCATTATAGGCTCCTTTCAACAAGTTCAATTCAGGGGGACCCATTCGCCATGTCCATACGGGGAAACGATATTACCATGAAAACATAGGGTAATCGAGCCTTGAAGGTACTTACTAGGCCCATACGGAGGAACAATATCCCTACGAAAGCGCTAGCGTTTTCCCCCACTTAAAAGGACATGTTTTATGTCAAATTTTAAAAACGTTAAAATAAACTCACATTTATAAACAAATATCAACTTAATTGTCACTTTAACTCGCAACTTCTCATATCAAATAAGCGGTAAATTTTTTTAGGCCTGACTCTCTTTTTTGTAAAAAATAAAAGGGTCCCCGGTGGAGCCTTCAAACTGTAGCGACCCCTTTTTTGGAAATTTCTCTTTTATACTTTTAGGATGAAATTTTCTTTTTAAATTCAAAGGTTCAAAATTTGAAACAGTTGCTTAAAAAGGAGTAATAGGTTTCCTTTAAAAATTCGTATTTTTGAAAACAATAAAATTTAGAGTCGCCACCGGTCACTTGGATTAGGTAGACCAGACACCGAAAATAAAAATAGAGATTCGAAAAAGTTCGGGAGTCGGTCACGAGTAGGGAAGGTTTCGCTTCCCCACCACGCCCGAAAATCGGTACCAAGTTAATTATCGCTTTGTTAATATTAGATTTTTCGAGTTAAAGTGACAATTAAACCAAAGTTCAGTTATACATGCGAGTAAATTTTAAGGGCACCGTTATCCGAGAACAAATGAAAAGAATCACCACCACCACTACGACTGATAGTGGCTAGTTTACTCTCGAATAAAAGGGCACCGCATTGACAGTTTATATCCCTGATGCAACATACGATAACATGGTTAATAAGCACGAAACAAAACATAGATTCACCTGCCCAAATAAACATCATACGTATATACACATATAAAAAGAGCATGGCATTGGCAAGAATATGCATGGAATTCCAAACTGTGATCTAATGCACATATGCACACACATAAGGCATATAGCATATAGATAAAGCATAACATAAATATACATGTGCCTACATACATTATAAAACGAACTACCGCTTACACTTTGGATGTAGCCATATGTATATACACGCCTAAACTATACCGTATACTTACATGAAAACGTACACAATACGCACAAATATATATCCAAATCAAATGTTATACGTTATAAAAAAAACTATATGTTTTATATCAGATATACTATACTACGTAACTATACATTGTATAAGTATATGTAATATTTCGAACTATATAATATAATATGAAAACACACACTTATAAAGACCATATGGTCAATACGTTACTTGCAAAATACATATATACATACATTAAAACTGTATACCATGTATTATAAAACACATAAAATATACATATATTAACCATAGGTTATATGTAAAAACCGTTATATAATAGATACATATCAAATATTATGTACCACATATATATAATGAAAACAGATGTTATATACCATATACTATATAAAAACAGTGGCATAATATATATGTATATCAACCATGTACTATATACTATAAAATGAGCTATATATTATATATTATAAAAACTATGTATTATATACTATATAATATATACATATCAAACCAAATTAACACGTACATCTAATCAAGCATCTAAATTCTTACAGGCCTACATTTAAGAAGGAAACTGAAAAATGTTAATGAATGAGGGTAATATTAAAGGAAACAAAATTTAGAAGGGACTCGGATCTAATTTTGCGAAGCATAATGGCTGCGAGTGTTATTACCAAGGGGTGGAGGGATTTCAAAAACAAATAGCCCATTTACTTCCTTTTTAAAGCACATATATAACCCATATTTTTGCTGAAAACGGCAATTTTCAGAGCCTTTATTCAAAAAACCTACAATGCCCTCCCTTTTCTCTCAAATTTGGATGAACGTTGCTGTTAATTCACACGAAAGCCTAGAAAAACACCTCTCTCCCCAGATTCCAGCGGTCGACTGCCTTGATTCACCCCTGTAACATCCTAAAACCCGGCCTAGTAGAGTAATAGAAACTTAATTGATAAATTTATATGAATTAAGACCTTTCTTTAAACTAAAGAAAGTAATTAGCTAAAATTAAAATGACTAAATAATTCTCCGAAGTAATTATGGAGATTGCATGTAAACAAGTCAATAGTTGAGGGACTTGTATATGTGGCCTTCGGTTATGAAGGTTAGAAGAGGACAACCATTTCTCTTTCACTCCCCCTTCTTCCTCAACCGAACAAAAGAAATGAGAGAGTGAGAGTGTAGAGAAAGAATTAGAAGGTTTTAGCTTGAATTTAATGGCTTGGCAACTCCCTTAAATCGAATTCTTGAAGGAATTTTCCATAGTTTGAACTCAATGAGAAGGTAAAATATTCATTCCTTCTCTTCGATTTATTTCCTAAGTGATTAGAGGATAGTAGTTAGCTCATGTATAGATTGAATTATTGATAGTAGTTAGCTCATGTATTGATTGAATTGTTGCTTTGAGTTGTTAGATTGAATGATGATTAAACCGAATGGTTACTTAGAATTGTGGGTTGATCGATGATTAAACTATGCTAGTAATGTGATCGAATAAGTTATAAATTGAGTACACAATTGAACTGTTAATTTGAATGTTTATATATATTCGAATCTGCCTAAATATTGAAGGTGTTTTGGCTAAATTAAACCTGTCTTGAAGTTGCTATGCTTTATGAATAAACGAATAGGAAATGTAGTCATGAAATTGGTTAATTGCAATAGAATGTGTATGCATATGAATACTTGATAAATTGGATATAATGGAAATGAAAGAATCTAGTTCAAGGGTTGTTTTCACAGTTTAGAAATAGGGGAAATTGTTGTTTGTAGTTAGTGATTGGTCTCGAGATTGTTATTTGTAGTAAAAGGCTGTGTAGGATTTAAAGAACTAAATTGGGCAGATTTGTATATGAACAATTGTCTAAACATGAAAAATTTGATAGATAAATGTATGAATGAGTAAAGACATGGACTGTTTTGATACAACATTAAAGGAGTGGACTGTTTGTACATTGATGTATAGAGAGGGGTTGTTTTATTTGAATTAGGGACTATTTTGAGTAATTTTGAATGTGTGAACTGTTGTGTTAATTGGAAATCAGGGCAATGATTTAAAACAAGAATGGAGACTGTTTTGTTGTTGTAAAATGTGTCATGCAATAAATTATAAAAAATGAATTGTTAGGATGCTAATGAGTGACTGTTTTGTGTAATTCGACCATGATAAATGCTTGAATCGTCCAATTGATTGCTTCTAATGTATTGTTAAATTATTGTTATATTTAGAAAATAAGGGATTGATCAAGGGGACGAGAGGAAAAAAGGAGTGACAATTCACGATCAAGAATAGCTCGAAATATTGTGAGTGTAAAATTGTATTTCTACTTAAGCTTAAACATGTTGAATATTTTAAATTAATTGTTATGTTACTCGAGGCATAAAACCTACATTGCTTGTTCTTGCTTGATTCGTGTTAAGGTGAGTAATTAAGGTAAGTTTGTACCTTAAATTGGTAGTATCAAGCATGGTTATGAATTGGTTGCCTCAGGCTACTATTTAGTGTAAGTTGATTTTGCAATTGATTAGACAACGTAGTGCAATTGCCCTTGACTTAATGAAAGACTTTATAAGAACCTTGGTGTAATACCCAAAATCATGACCTAGTAACATGTCACAAACTAATTAGAACTTAATTGTACAAACAATCTACAAATTAGAAGAATTGATTAAACCTAGTGACTAAATTAGATGGATTGATAAATAAATAGCTAAATCATGAAGTATCAAATAGTAAAAAATTGTAAATTTAGAATTTCATGCAACTAGGATGTGTAATTAAGGATTTATGAAGCAATTAGACCATAATTTGCCAAGTGGAGGCAAATAGCCAAGCCAAGAGATAACAACATGCTAAGTGTCCATCTTCCTATCATCTTCTCCACTTCACCTTTCTCTTACCTTGGCCGAAGCCTACTCAATCATCTAGGAAAAGAAAGCCACCATTGTAGATGAAGGAAGCTTGCATGTGATCACATTTGCATGAAATTGAATAGCTAGGAAGATTGTAAGTTGATTCTAAATCCTTTCTCCTTAGCAACTTGATTGAATGAATGACTGATGATAGAGATTGAATTTGGATTCATGGAATTGAATAGGATGATTGTTATGCTTGAAATTCACCTTGAATTGTAGCTTGAATGTAGTCAAATTGCTAAAGAAAATGTATATGATTGTTGGAAATTGAGAATAGGGATTATGGTTGAAACTAGTTTTGATTAGAGACTGTTTTACTAGTTGAAAATGTGTAGATATGCTAATTGTATATAATGCCCTGATTTGGTTACATTGCTAGATGAATTGAGGCTTGAATTGAGTAAATACCTTGCTGGAAAATGAATGTATACAATTGGATTAGTTAAAACTAGGTAATGGACTTCTCAAATGGTGAATTAGAAGTATGATGTTGATCAAATAGATAAAATGGAACTTAACATTATAATGAATTGTTTTAAGAACATTTCTAGGTGAATTAGACTGACCTAGACATGTAAGAACATGAAAATAATTTAAGTTACAATGTTAGAATCTTGTTTAGATGAGTTATGAAGCTAGAATCTCAACCTAGTGTAATCTGCCCAAAATACTATGTTCTGGGCAGTAACTTTGAAAACTCACCATAAATTGTATAAAAGGATTTTAAGGCTGAAATTTATATGGATAATGCCTTAACATGTGTAAAGTCATTAGGAGAAAACAGAACTGAATTCTGGATTGTAGAATGAACTGTAGAGAAGAAACACTAGGGACAATGCAAATTGTCCAGTGTTGTAAATTGTCCCGCCTTTAAGTTAAAACTGTATTAATTGGCAAAGAACTAAAATGCAAGGCCTATATGTTTAGAAATACTATTAAGTTAGCTTTCCAACGGTGTAAACCAATTGAAATTCTGACGTACGGAATGAAAGTTATGCATGTTGAAGTGAGCAGAGTACATGCTGCCTAGTAGCAACAATTTAGGTAATTGTACACAATTTTGTGGCAGTTTTGAAAACTATTTTGTAAACAATTTTGGGACATTGGTTACTACTTTGTTTTACATGATTTAAAGTATAGACAAGTATAGTTATGTGTATAAAGAATATATATGAACATGCTACCAGATTTGTATATGTTGCATACTAGTAATATTGCCTTGATTGAATGATTATGTGAACTTGTTTTAATGTGTATTTACTTGTGTAATGTGTTAGAACCAGGAGTGAACTTAGTGGTAGAGGAGAGGGTGGAACATCCTAAAGCTAAGAACAAAGGAGTGTGGATCCAAGACTAGCTAAGCTTGGATTATTGTGAGTGTAGTTATCTCTAGGGTTAGGACTAGATCCTAACCAATGCATACATGTCTACATTCTTATAATGTTTAAATGGACCTAATATGGACTTGGCCTAATAAGGTAAGTATGATTAAAGTAATGCATGAAAGTTGATCACATCCTTGAATTCATGTATGATTCGATTGCTATGCATGTTTAAGTGGTAACATTGGTGCTTGTATGTGTCATATGGCATGTGATCGAATGCTTAAAGAAATTGCTTGTAATGTTATCCCAAATTGATGAAATGAACACATGAGAATTACATGATATGTGAGCTATGGCTCAATTGGCCTAAGGGCCTAGTATATAATGAACTTGTTGAATACTTGACATGATCTTGAACTTGAAATACCTGTATGAATGGCTAAAATCGAACAAATTTGGTAGCTAGTTGGATTAGGTAGAAGCGCATGCCTGAGAGTCTAAAGCTCATTGTGTCAGGGTGGACTACGGTCCAGGGCTAAGCCCCCTACTTGGCAACAGATGAAGGGTACATATGTGGTCTTTGGCGACAGTAAGGGGGTTAACCAGCACTACAATGCATCTTGTGGGGACCGTTGGTTAGAGACTTGATTACCTATACAAACTAAGTACCAAGGGGGTTGTTTAATTGATAACAAATGAAATAACAATCCTATAATACATGTTACTTTTCTTGAAAGTTATATAATGGATGTTACTTGACATGAAAGCCATGAATTGTATGTTACTTGTCATGTAAGCATGATTTGCTTGATTACATGTCTTGTAAGCATGATTGGCTTGATTTCTTGTTATATAAGCATGATTTCTTGATTCTTGACATAGAAGCATGAATTATGATTCATTTTCTCTTATTTCTTATGCTAGCCGAATGCTTGAAATCCATAGCTAGGATCATTCTTGTCTAATTGACACTTAACTTGATATAACAATTGGTTAGAACTAGTTACTACCTCACTAAGTACATTATTGTACTTATCACTCTTGTTTTCATCCTTCCCAACCAACAGGATAAAGGATTCGATCGTTGCTTGATTCTGAAGCCTATTTCCTTGAGCATGAAGCAAGACACAAGCATAGCAAAAGTATGGTTCATACTTGTTTTGTACTCCCCTAGTTGGTGGCACTTAGATTGTATATAGTGAACTATGCATGCATTTGAAATTCTTTAAACTTGTATATATATGTGTGTTCTTGAATGGGCCTACTATGTTATGAACTTGGTTGTCAATGTGAAACATGTATTGAACTTAAATTACATGTAATGGAAAGTGTAGCGATGTCTCACTAAATAAAAGCGATTGTGTTTTCGAAGGGTGTTTGAAAGATGTTTGTAATTCTTTTGGATATAAAATATTTATTCCGTGGGGTTTTTAAAAAACCGCATTTTAAAAAATAGAGTCGCCACCGGCCACTTAGGTAGGCCGGACACCATAAAACCAAAGATTCAAAAAGACAGGGTTCGGGAGTCGGTTACGGATGGGGAAGGATTAGCACCCCCACACCGCCCAAAATTGGTACTTTAATAATTACCGCTTTATTAATATTGGATTTTCCGGGTTAAAGTGACGATTATTTTAAAATTCGGTTATAATTGCAAATTAATTTTAAGGGCCCCGTTATCCGAGAGTAAACGCCCAACCACTATCACTACGCCTGATACTGGCCCCATTTACGCTCGGATAAAAGGGCACCGCATTGACAACTTATATTCGTTATGCAAACTTAAAAAACATGGCAAACATAAATATAATACGATAAACATATAAATACCAACATACTAAAACACTAATCAGACATAAATACATGAATATTAATTTAACACATAAAATATAATAATAATAACAATAACGATAACAACAACAATAATAATAATGCTTTGGTGATAATAATAGTGCGTGAATTAAGATATATACAAAGCATAATGTAAATAAATGCTAAGAATTAAAATGCACTAGTACTTAATTGCATGGTAATGACATAAAGAGGACTAAAATGCATGGTTTAATAATTTACAAGGCATAAACAAAGACAATAAGGACTGAAATAAAACAAATGCGACATGTATGGCATAACTATAAATGACAACAAATAAAGAGCTGAAAATTAAACAAACAGGTGACCAAATTGAAATAAAACAGAAATTAAAAGCCAAAACAATGACGATATTAGACACGCATGAAAACTGAAGGATCAAAAACATAATTATACCGTGACCAGAAGTTAAAGCGGGAAAAGAGTTTGGGGACCACTCGTGCAATTAACCCATTTTAAAAAAACGCGGATCATCCCCGGGTTATCGGGTCACCGCGGGTTGAGGCACGCCAAACGGTGTCGTTTCATTCGTATGGGTTTAAAATAGATAGGATTTCGTTTTCAATTGTAAACCGAAATAATAACCCTAAACAAATATCCCAATCCTCTCATTCTTTCCCTCGACGGTGCCGCTCACTCCTTTCATGGCCGATGTCGTCTCCGGCGGTGATGGAACCCAAACTAGCTTCAGAAAAACTCTCCCCTCTCTCTAAAACCCTGGTGTACGCTTAGTTTTTAGGGAAAACACTTCGATTTGCCTAGATCTGAAAAACCCGAAACCTTTTTAGAAGAAAAAAAACCTCCTTTTCACCACCCCAACATCTCTCCTCTCGACCGATTCACCCTAGGAGTGGGCTTATCACCGATTCGAAGGTGGATCGACGTTCAGAATAAGGGAGAAGATAAAGAGATAGATGCGTGGGGACCTTTCATCGGAGATCCTAGTCTCGCCACCACACAAGGTAACCGGTTGAAGCCTAAAAGGTATACTCTCTTTTTTTTTGTTTATATTTGGTATTGATTTTGGTTCGAATGAACATGCAAAAAAAAAAAAAAAAGACTACCTTTCTGGAATTTCTTGTGTATTTTTAGATCTCGGTTAAAAAAAAAAAAACAACCCCCGTTAAATGTTTTTTTTTTTTTATCTCTAGAACCCCTTACATATGTGCTATTTCTTTCTTTTTTGTAGATCTAATAATAAATAAAAAGATTATCTTTCTGAGATTTGGTTGTTGATAATCTGTTCTTTTGCCTCTTTTGCACATCTGGTGGTTGGACTGGTGGTACGGCGGAGTGGTGCCGGCGTGGAGAGAGTGTGGCAGCATCATCTTCGGCTGGATTTACTCACGGCCGTTGGATTAGATCTGATCCAACGGCTGTGATTACATGAGGAATGTGCGGCCTAGATCGAGCCTTGAAATGCGTGGTGCTTGCTGGAGATGACGACACGTGGCAGAGGATAATGAACGGTCTCGCGCGTGCGTTGCACGCGCGAGTGGGAGGCGAGCGCTCTGGAGAGTGACATCACACGCGCCAGCTGGATTATCTTGGACTGATCTGGACCGTTGGATCAAGACTTGATCCAACGGTCCAAATGACGGCGGCTGCAAGATAAAAGAGGGGTATCAGACTTAGTTTTTAGGGTTTTTAATATATTGGGTCAGACCAATATGGGCCTTGTAATATATTTTTGGGTTTTTGTAATAAATTGGATTGATCTGTTAATTAATATTTGGGTTTTATATTTTAGACATTAGTCCAATAATAATAATAATAATAATAATAATAATAATAATATTACATACATACATACGTACACGTGCACACCCATATAAGTGTAACATACGAATACACATGCAAACATTAATGTAACATACTAACAAACATGTATATATATATAATCATACACATAATTAACATAACCTCTACACACATTAAACAAATACGCTCGTACTCTATAGATACATACGCGACACACATACACCATTAATACGTATACATACATAGCTTATAATATACATGCACACACCTTATATATATTAGTAACACTCATGCAAATAATAAACATATAATATAATAAGTATACATGCAATACTAATATGTATTTATGAGATAAAAAATGAGTGATTCTGATTTGCCCTCTTTGCTTGTTCTCATAGAATGGGAAACAAAGCAAAGATTCATAAGCACTCATTTTTATCAGACTTCCCTGTTTGTAGCCTTGGAAAAACGAATTCTTTTGGACATTTCCGCTCTTCCTTGGCTGAATCTTCAGGCTCGTAAGTTCTTCCTATATAGAGCTTCGTCACCTTCCGACCTTGGAGCTACAGGCTCTTTTCGACATAGAACCCTTCGCTCTGACATCCCGAATTATGAGTCATTCTTTTCACTTTGAGACAATAAAGCTTGGAGTCCTTCCTATATAGAACTCTTTGCTTTCAACTCTGGTTTCTCCTATATAAAACCTTTTGCACCGCTGATGGATTTTTTTCGACCGGGAGTTCTTTTTGAGATTTTAGATTTAGGTTCTCTCTTTATGGGACCTTCCACTAGGGCTTGAAAATCTTTTTTTTTTTTTTTTTTTTTTTTTTTTTTTTTTAAAGGTCATTTTTTTTTGGACCTACGCTACTAAGATTGCCGCATCATGCCCGAAGGACTTACTGATGACCCGAAGGATTTAACACCATGCTCGAAAGACTTACTGATGGCCCGAATGACTTAACATCGTGCCCGAAGGACTTACCGATGACCCGAAGGATTTAATATATCGGATCGACGCCGACATGGCTGTTGTTTTATGAGGACTCACGCCGATATGCTGCCACATCATGCCCGAAGGACTTACCGACGACCCAAGGATTTAACACCATGCTCGAAAGACTTACCGATGACCGAAGGATTTAACATCGTGCCCGAAGGACTTACCGATGACCGAAGGATTTAATATCCGGATCCGACGTCGACATGGCTGTTGTTTTATGAGGACTCACGCCGATATGCTCGCCACATCATGCCCGAAGGACTTACCGATGACCAAGGATTTAACACCATGCTCGAAAGACTTATCGATGACCCAAGGATTTAACATCATGCCCGAAGGACTTACCGATGACCAAGGATTTAATATCTGGATCGACATGGCCGACATGGCTGTTGTTTCATGAGGACTCACGCCGATATCTGCCACATCATGTCCGAAGGACTTACCGACGACGACCGAAGGATTTAACACCATGCTCGAAAGACTTACCGATGACCGAAGGATTTAACATCGTGCCCGGGACTTACCGCCCGGCGACTTACCGACCCGAGATTTAATATCCGGATCGACACCGACATGACCGTTGTTTTATGAGGACTCACGCTCATATGCTGCCACATCATGCCCGGGACTTACCGATGACTGAAGGATTTAACACCACGCTCGAAAGACTTACCGATGACCGGAAGGATTTAACATCGTGCCCGGCGACTTACCGGAAGGATTTAATATCTCGGATCCGACGCCGACGACATGGTTGTTGTTTTATGAGGACTCACGCCGATATGTCGACACATCATGCGAAGGACTTACCGATGACCCAAGGATTTAACACCATGCTCGAAAGACTTACCGATGACCCGAAGGATTTAACATCGTGCTGAAGGACTTACCGGATGACCCAAGGATTTAATATTCGGATCGACGCCAACATGGCTGTTGTTTTATGAGGACTCACGCTGATATGCTGCCACATCATGCCCGAAGGACTTACTGACGACCCGAAGGATTTAACACCACGCTCGAAAGACTTACTGATGACCCGAAGGATTTAACATCGTGCCCGAAGGACTTACCGATGAACCGAAGGATTTAATATCTGGATCTGACGCCGACATGGCTGTTGTTTTATGGACTTTGGTAAATTCTTCGATAATTCTTCAAATACCTGTTTAGGAACAAGGAAAATTGACATGCCCCTATCTATATGATGCATGTAATGTTATGATTTCTTTCTCCTCTTTTTTTTCTTTGTTAATCTTATGTCCTGAAAAGTCATTCTTCTTGATTTCTCTATTTATTTCCTTTTTTGCGGTATGCTCAATTTTGATCTTCATTTCTGTTAAATTTTGCTCAATGGGCATCTGCTCTTGTTCGTTTGCACGAGCATCTGCCTTTCTTCTTCGGGGTTTCTGCCTGCTTCACCAACAAACGCTATATCATGCGTGTGCAGAGATTCTTACTATTCTTTCGTTCTGTATTGCCCCACTCGTTCGTGCTCGGATGTCTTCCAGTTCTTTTGACCCAACATTCTGAGTATTTGTTAATTTTGTCATCGTGGTGAGCGAAATGCTTCTTAACCTCAATCTTCTTGTTGTCTCTTGACGGACACCATTCATCGATCTCTGTGCTTTAATTCTTTGGAGACTCAATGTTTGCTTTTTTACCGTTTCCTCACTTTGTAAGCTCATTCTTGCCCTGTTTCGTCCTTCATTTTCTTGAACCAAACAAGGCATCGTGGCTGGAATTCGCTTCTTGTTCTTGAGCTATCTGACACTTATACCTCTGTTATGCATTGTGAGGTCATTTCTGGTTAGGGGCTTCAATAGTATCTGCCTCCTTGTGTTCTGGATCTTACCCCTTGAAGTAATGCATGGAAATTTTTGTTGCTTTGACTTGTCAATTTGCTGATTAGTGTTCCACTAAAGGGTATCATTTAGATTAACATACAAGATTTTGAAAACATAGCATAGGAGCTCTGGATATCATGTGCGAGAGTGGCTTAGATTTAACCGCTTGATAATTCAAAGATGTGAAGTCTTCCCTGGTGACTCGTTTCATCCTCATGATTACCGCGCTGCTGCAGAGTGCTACTCTTTCTCAATTCTCATTATCTATTCTGCCCCCAAAAGGGTAGGCTTGTATAACCACTTGAGCGCAGAAATATTACTCTAGAAATAAAGTTCGGGTGGTGCGTAGTCTTAATTTTTTCATGATATCGCCTATTTTTTTTTTTCTTTTTTTGTTTTTATTTAATCATTATTTGAGGAAATCAATTCGTCACAGATCCTTTGTCTTGAGGACAACGATGGAGCAAACAACACGCCCCAAGTTACTCAAAGATAGTCACGATTTGAAAATATTACCATCACTCATGAAGCTAAGGTTTCTTGAATTGAATGATATATCTCCACCCTATCGCTTCAAATGAGTGCCTCAAAATTTCCATACTCTTATCCGAACAAGCCTATTACTGTGTTTGAACATAGGAGTACTTTTTATTATTATTTTCTCATTTTCATTTCTTTTTCTTTCTTTCTTCTTTTTCTTTTCCTTTTTGTTTTGTTTCTCCTTTATTACCTAGAAGATTATGCCTAGAGTTTCAATTTCAAGCAACTCTACATGGTTGACATTTAGAGCATTTTCGTCCTTGAATATCATCGAAAGAGTAATAATCTCGCTTTGCTGACCAGAGTCCGGTGGGGAAGATCACACATCATCGTTATCACAACAACTATCTAATGTCACATCTTGCAATTGATATCTAGTGCCCTACAATGACGAGAAAATATCTATGTGCTTTCAAAAACATTATATGTTTAAGCGAAATGTGTCCTTTATTGAAATAAAAACCAACAAACAAGCCCCATCACAAAAGATCTTTGCCACATGGGGGCCTCATAGAGTTGATTCCTTGTATTACTTCAGGAAGGTATTTTAATGTGGAGACATTTCTGGCTTCTTCAGCACTATGTAGATTTCCTTCTTATCTGTGGTCTTCCACTGCTTGATCAGTTCTTGTGTCAGGGTTCCATCATTGACCAGCTTCTTGATTTCCTCCAGTAAAGGTCTACATTTTCTGGTGGGATGCCCTGGTGCCCCCATATGGAATTCGCATGTGCTACTTGAGTTAAAACTATGGGCATACAGATCAGGTGCACTCTTCATCGGCCTAGGAACAAGATAGTGACCCTCTACCAGGTGAGGCCAAATGTCTGAGATAGATGTTCCAAACACTTCCAAATTTGCGCTTGTTCGAGGAATTTTCCTTGATACCCCCGATTTGTCAGTCTGTCTCCTTCTCTTATGGCCACGTGAACCCTGGAGATGACACTCATTTACGTCTCCATCCTTATCCATCTTATCTTCGATTGGGTCCTTAGACCCCAATTTTCCTTCTTTGACTGCGTATTCTATTCTTTCTCCAATCGTCATGAAATCTTCGAATTTGTTTCTCGATTTTTCCAACATCATATCGAAGAAGGGAGAGGGAAGCGTTGCATGAAATAGGGGAGTCAACTCTTCTTCCGCTATAGGGGGCTGGACTTGGGTCGCCAGACATCGCCACCTTAATGCATATTCCTTGAAGCTTTCGCTTGGTCTCATTTTCTCATTCTGAAGAAACTGTCGACAGGGTGCTAAATCTAAAGCATATTTGTATTGATCCAAGAAGGCATTAGCGAGGTCACCCCATGACCTAACTTGGTTTCTGTTCAAACGGTTATACCACACTGCTGCTGGTCCCGTCAGGCTATCATGGAAATGGTGGATCAACAATTCTTCGTTCTTCATGTATCCTTCCATTTTTCTACAAAACATAGTTAAGTGAATCTTCGGGCAGCTGGTTCCGTCATACTGCGCAAATTCGGGAACCTTGAAATCTGGAGGAATGACCAAATCAGGGACTAGGCAGAGTTCCCTCGTATTGAAGACATTTATCTTCTCATTCTTCTTAAGCTCTTTCTCGATTTTTTTTTCTAACTGGTCAAGCCTCGACTCTTCAATTCGTCCCATTTTCTGATTAAATCTGCCATCGAACCCCATGTATTAAATGATGAAGTGTCATGCGATGATAAAACAATGTAAAAAATGTGATGCAAATGCAATGCATAAATACAATAAAGCATTGATTCCGCAAGTGATTTGTCCTTATAGAACATCTTTCATTCAGACCAAAAGGTTTCATTACATTCGGTATTAGGGTTTTACAGATAACGGTGAGCCCTGGCACCTAATGTTTTGACCTCATTCAATAGTCCCGTCAGTTTTCCTTCGCGGTCCAATGCCGGATCCATATTTTGGCTTATTGGTGCTGCTGCATCGGCTAAATCTGCTACCTGTTGAGCTACTTGTCGGGCTTGAGTCGTAACCATCTTCATGTCCCGGTCTTTCTCCCGTATTGTTTGCTCGGCCTTTTGTATCTTAATGGTCATTGCCCCAACACGGATCTCACTGGTATGTAAAGCAGTCTCGAGCCTCATTATCTGTTCTTTGAGTGCTGCGTTTTCCATTTGGAAAGCTTGTGATTCATTCCTTTCCTGGTGCAGACTTGATTTCAGGATATCTTCCATGGCCAGACTGCTTTCCAACTCATTTTGGATAAAGTCGCGTTGGCTCTCAGCTTCTTCCAGCTTCTTTGACAATGATCTGACTTTATTCTTACTATTCTTGCATTTCTGCTTCCAGCGTTCTGAACCGTTCCTCAGCTGAATCATACCATTGACCCACTCTTCCGCGGTGTCACCCAGACCGAAACTCTTGAATTCAAAGTGCAGCTTCTGGTACTCGTCTTGTACATTCTTTGATTTCATGCTAAGATTGTGCCTCTCATGATCGAGCTGGTCGCGATTGTGTGCGAATTCATCTTCTGAGACACTTTTATTCTTGACTCCTAACTTTATCCCGCTTGAGTGACCCACTTCTATGCTATCCGAACCTTGGGCTCGGTATTGACCTTCCTTTGACTTTGCCCCCGGGCCACGACAGTCTGGTGAAGAATCGGGTTGTCCGTCTTCAAACCCAAAATTCCCATTCTCGATAAGATCTCGAACTCGTCCTTTCAGGGCCCTACAATTTTCAGTGTGATGACTCGAATCGCCTACGTGGTAGCTGCACTGCACACACGATCGTCGTAATCTTTCGGATAAGGAGGTTTTCTTGGTACATACTTCATTGGTATGATAAGGTTCCTTTCGACAAGCAACGGAAGTAACTCAGTGTATCTCACGGGTATAGGATAATGTCTTCTGATGTTATTAGATTCTCGAACTTCCCTTGGTTTTGCCTCTGTTCCCTGGGTATCTTCCCCCGATATACTACTTGTCTGCTTCTTGAAATTGATCACAAAGGGATTCGATTTGTTATATTTAACGGTGTTGTCTATTTTGACATTCTGACAATTCTGTTTCACCTTCTGCTCCCCGACCGAATCTTTTCCGAGTTTGACATGCTGCTTGCCTTTCATCATGGCATTCATCTGGTCCATCATCTCGGACATCTGCTTCTTTAGTTCTTTTATTTCATCTTGTTTGTCACCAGGATTGACGCTGCTTACCGAATCTGTTCTGGTGTCCTCAAATGGTTCTTCTTCTACTGTCCTTGCCCTAGTCTTGGGATGGAGTTTTCGAATTGGACCCCCTTCCTTCAGGTCAAAAACCTTTGGTCCATCATGAACAATCTTCTATTAAGAGAAATCACTCGGGAATCAATGCCCTGTCTAATGCGAATGCAATAGTATGCAAAAATAAAGCAAAAGAAAACAAGTCAGTACCGGATAAAAATGATAAGTACATAATAAAAGGGCAAATTAAATGCGATAAGCAAATAAGGAAATCCTATTTACATTCCATTTAAGACACCTAGGTTATCCGCATGGCTCTAACAGGGTGGGTTTCTACGTGTTCTCTACATGCAGTTTTGGTTCTAGGAGGTACCCGAATTGTCCTCGCTGTCCTCTACTAAGAGTAGCAAGGCCCCCGGTCATCACCCATTATAGGCTCCTTTCAACCGGGATCAATTGTGGGGACCCATTCGCTATGCCCGCATTTAAGGAAGGAACGATATCCTTATTTAAAGCATAAGGTACTCGAGCCCCGAAGGTACTTGCTAGGCCCATACGGGAGAACGATATCTCCACGAAAGCATTAGCGTTTTCCCCCCACTTAGAAAGACGGGTTTATATGCCATATTTTAAATGCGTTAAAATAAACGCGTAATTATGACCGAATGTTAATTTAATAGCCACTTTAATCCGGAACTTCTAATGTTAGTAAAGCGGTAATTACTTAAAAAGCTTGACTCTCATTTGTTTTTGAAAAACAAAAAAAAAAATCCCCAGCGGAGTCGCCATCTGTAGCGATGTCTCACTAAATAAAAGCGATTGTGTTTTCGAAGGGTGTTTGAAAGATGTTTGTAATTCTTTTGGATATAAAATATTTATTCCGTGGGGTTTTTAAAAAACCGCATTTTAAAAAATAGAGTCGCCACCGGCCACTTAGGTAGGCCGGACACCATAAAACCAAAGATTCAAAAAGACAGGTTCGGGAGTCGGTTACGGATGGGGAAGGATTAGCACCCCACACCGCCCAAAATTGACTTACTTTAATAATTACCGCTTTATTAATATTGATTTTTCGGGTTAAAGTGACGATTATTTTAAAATTCGGTTATAATTGCAAATTAATTTTTATGGTCCCGTTATCCGAGAGTAAACGCCAACCACTATCACTACGCTCGACATCGCCCCGTTTACGCTCGGATAAAAGGGCACCGCATTGACAACTTATATTCGTTATGCAAACTTAAAAAACATGGCAAACATAAATATAATACGATAAACATATAAATACCAACATACTAAAACACTAATCAGACATAAATACATGAATATTAATTTAACACATAAAATATAATAATAATAACAATAACGATAACAACAACAATAATAATAATGCTGGTGATAATGATAGTGCGTGAATTAAGATATATACAAAGCATAATGTAAATAAATGCTAAGAATTAAAATGCACTAGTACTTAATTGCATGGTAATGACATAAAGAGGACTAAAATGCATGGATTAATAATTTACAAGGCATAAACAAAGACAATAAGGGACTGAAATAAAACAAATGCGACATGTATGGCATAACTATAAATGACAACAAATAAAGAGCTGAAAATTAAATAAACAGGTGACCAAATTGAAATAAAACAGAAATTAAAAGCCAAAACAATGACGATATTAGACACGCATGAAAACTGAAGGATCAGAAACATAATTATACCGTGACTGAAGTTAAAGCGGAAAAGAGTTTGGGGACCACTCGTGCAATTAACCCATTTTAAAAAACGCGGATCATCCCCGGGTTATCGGGTCACCGCGGGTTGAGGCACGCCAAACGGTGTCGTTTTATTCGTATGGGTTTAAAATAGATAGGATTTCGTTTTCAATTGTAAACCGAAATAATAACCCTAAAAAATATCCCAATCCTCTCATTCTTTCCTCGACGGCGCGCTCGTTCACCTTTCATGGCCGATGTCGTCTCCCGTGATGATGGAACCCAAACTAGCTTCGTAAAAAACTTTCCCTCTCTCTAAAACCCTGGTGTACGCTTAGTTTTTAGGGAAAACACTTTGATTTGCCTAGATCTGAAAAAAAAAAAAACCCAAACCTTTTTAGAAGAAAAAAAACCTCCTTTTCACCACCCCAACATCTCTCCTCTCGACCGATTCACCCTAGGAGTGGGCTTATCACCGATTCAAGGTGGATTGACGTTCAGAATAAGGGAGAAGATAAAGAGATAGATGCGTGGGGACCTTTCATCGGAGATCCTAGTCTCGCCACCACACAAGGTAACGGTTGAAGCCTAAAAGGTATACTCTTCTTTTTTTTTGTTTATATTTGGTATTGATTTTGGTTCGAATGAACATGCAAAAAGAAAAAAAAAGACTACCTTTCTGGAATTTCTTGTGTATTTTTAGATCTGGTTCCAAAAAACAACCCCTGCATTACAACTTTTTTTTTTATCTCTAGAACCCCTTACATATGTGCTCTTTCTTTTTTTTTTGTAGATCTAATAATAAATAAAAAGATTATCTTTTCCGAGATTTGGTTGTTGATAATCTGTTCTTTTGCCTCTTTTGCACATCCGTGGTTGGACTGGTGGTACGCGGAGTGGTGCCGGCGTGGAGAGAGTGTGCAAAGCATCATCTTCGGCTGGATTTACTCACGGCCGTTGGATTAGATCTGATCCAACGGCTGTGATTACATGAGGAATGTGCGGCCTAGATCGAGCCTTGAAATGCGTGGTGCTTGCTGGAGATGACGACACGTGGCAGAGGATAATGAACGGTCTCGCGCGTGCGTTGCACGCGCGAGTGGGAGGCGATCAGCCTGGAGAGTGACATCACACGCGCCAGCTGGATTATCTTGGATCGATCGGGACCGTTGGATCAAGACTTGATCCAACGGTCCAAAAATGACGGCCGCAAGATAAAAGAGGGGTATCAGACTTAGTTTTTAGGGTTTTTAATATACTGGGTCAGGCCAATATGGGCCTTGTAATATATATTTTTGGGTTTTTGTAATAAATTGGATTGGACTGTTAATTAATATTTGGGTTTTATATTTTAGACATTAGTCCAATAATAATAATAATAATAATAATAATAATAATAATAATAATAATATGATATTACATACATACGTACACGTGCACACCCATATAAGTGTAACATACGAATACACATGCAAACATTAATGTAACATACTAACAAACATGTATATATATATAATCATACACATAATTAACATAACCTCTACACACATTAAGCCAATACGCTCGTACTCTATAGATACATACGCGACACACATACACCATTAATACGTATACATACATAGCTTATAATATACATGCACACACCTTATATATATTAGTAACACTCATGCAGATAATAAACATATAATATAATAAGTATACATGCAATACTAATATGTATTTACAGATAAAAAAATGAGTGATTACAGAAAGGTGTCTTGCTCCGCATATATGAATATACAAAAGGAATGATCAAGTGATTGATCTAGTTTATATGTACCATTCGAATGCCTTGGAAATTCTATAGTCACTTGTGTGTGAACATACCTTGTTGTGAGTGTATTGTGTGATTGTATGGTGAAGGCCGAATGGTCTAGTTGTTTGGAAACTAGTTACATGCAATTTTATGTTCAAATGATCAAGTTTAGTAATTTAGGTATGAAATATTACATGTGTAAATCTAGGAACAATGAAATGAAGTATGTTGCACACTTAGGCCATTCGAATTTATAGTGGTATAATGAAGTTAATTGAATGGTTTAAGTAGTAACCTATAGTGACTTGTAATCAAAATGTGAGATGGCTTGCATGTTAAGTTATGAATGCTTGGTTGCTTGCTAATTAAGTAACTCATCTAATAAGGATGAGTTAATCTATTATTGCCTTGTTATGTTCTTGCTTGTATTGTAATGCCTTGTTCTTGCTTGGTAATGCTCCCATGCCGGTTTGCTACTAACCTGGGGTAGGGGTGTTACATTTATTGGTAATCAGAGCTTTTTAGTCAGTTATAGAACTAAACTTGGCTCTCTTGCATCATATAGGATACTTGTGCCACCTAGGAGACTTGTATTGTATAGCTTGTGGTTTGCTTAACTAAACCGAATTCCTAATTGTTCTATTTGAGTGTAGAATGTCTGAAACAAGGCTCGCTCGGGACGATGAAAGTCCTGAAGGCTCCTCAAATGAAGGAGATAGTATTTCGTGATTAAGCCTGAAATTGTAGAACAAAGCCTTTTTGTTTCGAGTCCAATAGGGGGATAACAAACATAAGCCTTATCTGTAGAAATTGTCCCCTATTCATTCGAAATGTACCATTTCTTGTGGATCTATATGTATTGCCAATTTGTGAGTTTGATCTAGTACTGGGACTAGATTGGTTAGGCAAACATGAAGCCTGGGTAGATTGCCAAAATAGGAGACTTTATCTCGGGGTTTAGGAAAGGAATCAATCCTTCTAATTGACAAGAAACTGACCTCAATCTTTGCTGCTATGGTCATACAAGATGAACATGAATTCGGCTTACCTAGTATGCCAATTGTATTTGAATTTATTAATGTTTTTCACGAGGGACTCCCTTGACTCCCTCCAACCAGAGAGGTAGAGTTCGTGATCGATGTCCAACCTGAAACAAATCCAGTGTCCATCACACCCTATCAAATGGCACCTGTTGAATTAAAAGAACTCAAGAAGCAACTCCAAGAGCTACAAGACAAAGGCTTAATTCGGCCTAGCTCATCTCTCTGGGGTGCTCCAGTTTTGTTCGCGAAAAGAAAGACGGGACTTTGAGACTCTGTATTGACTACAGACAATTGAACAAGCTTACTATTAAGAATCGATATCCTCTCCCAAGGATAAAAGATCTCTTCGATCAACTGAAGGATGCTTAAGTGTTCTCAAAGATCGATCTTCAATCGGAATACTACCAAATGAGGGTAAAAGAAGAAGATGTACCCAAGACAACCTTTCATACTCGATATGGCCATTTTGATTTCATTGTAATGCCATTCGGGTTAACGAATGCTCTGGCTGCTTTCATGGACCTCATGAAACGTGTATTCAAGCCCTATCTTGACAAGTTTGTGGTCGTCTTCATCGATGACATTCTGCTGTATTCTCAGAATAAGGAAGAACATTCTGAGCACCTTCAAATTGTATTGCAAACTCTTCGAGAACGTCAATTGTTTGCAAAGTTCTCTAAGTGTGAATTCTGGCTATCGGAAGTCTCGTTCATTGGCGATGTCATCTCGGCATAAGGAATTAAAGTAGACCCGAGCAAAATTCAATCCATCCTAAATTGGAGACCTCGAGGAATGTTGGTGAGGTCAGAAGCTTTCTCAGTTTAGCCGGGTATTATCGACATTTTGTCAAGGGATTTTCATCCACTATCGCAAGCTTGACTAAGCTAACTCGCAAAGATACACCCTTTGTATGGTCAAGAATCAACAACAAAGCTTTGATCAACTTAAACAAACCCTGACTTATGCCCCGGTTCTTATCCAACCAGAATCGAGCAAAGAATTCATTGTCTATAGTGATGCATCTCATTTAGGACTAGGATGTGTCCTAATGCAAGATGGAAAAGTGATAGCTTATGCTTCAAGGCAACTAAGACCACACGAGTCAAACTACCCTACACACAATCTAGAATTAGCAGCTATCGTGTTTGCACTTAATGTTTGGAGACATTACTTGTACGGGGAGAAATGCAACATGTTCACAGACCACAAGAGTCTCAAATACCTCCTGACTCAGAAAGACGTGAATCTAAGGCAAAGGAGATGGCTAGAATTTCTTAAACACTACGATTTGGTTATCGACTACCATCCGGGGAATGCAAATATAGTTGTTGATGCCCTTAGTCGCAGACCATACTCGGGTAAACCCTAAATCTAAATTCGAGAATAATTCATTTGAATTTAATCTTTCTTCGATTACAAGTAATCTTTTTGAATTGAACCTTTCTTGTCTTGCAAGCAACTATTTGAAAAACCATCCTTAGTGATCTTGTTTATTCTTTCGTAGCTTCTTTGGCTATCAATGCTGATTTCTGTTTATACAAATGACGAAAATTCTTGTCTGAACTTCAAGTTCAATCTAGCTTGATCTCGAGAATCAAAGAACTCCAGCAAACTGATCCAGATCTTCAGAAGATCATGTCCAAGCTAGACTTTGAGTCTAATTCTGACTTCTCTCTCAAGTCGAATGGACTCCTCTATTTCAAAGATAGAGTATGTGTTCCTAACAATGAGGAACTAAAACAAGAGATGCTTCAAGAAGCTCATCAAAGCTCATTCTTGATTCACCTAGGATCGGTTAAGATGTACAAGGATCTAAAGCCACTATACTGGTGGCCAGGCATGAAATCTGCTATCACAGACTTTGTTTCTAAGTGCTTGGCTTGTCAAAGAGTCAAAACCGAGCATCAAGTTCTTACTAGATTGCTCCAACCTATCGAATTCCCTCAATGGAAATGGGATCGGATTATAATGGACTTCATTATTGGTCTTCCTTCCACTACAAGAAAGAATGATGTTGTATGGGTGATTGTTGATAGATTCACAAAGTCTACTCACTTCATCCCTGTTCGAATGAATATGAGCTTGGAAACCTTAGCTGAGCTATACATCTGTGAAGTGATTCGATTACACAGTGTACCTACAACTATAATCTCTTATCGTGACCCCAAATTTGCTTCTCAATTCTGGGATTCCTTACAAAAGGCTCTAGGAGCTAAAGTACATCTTAGTACAACCTTTCATCCTCAATCAGATGGACAATCTGAAAGAATAATCCAAGTGCTTGAATACATGTTACGTGCTTGTGTTATAGACTTCAGAAAGAACTGGGAGAAATCTCTACCCCTAGTAGAGTTTGCTTATAACAATAGCTAACAGACATCTATTCAAATGGCTCCCTTCGAAGCTTTATACGGAAGAAAATGTAGATCTCCCTTCTGCTGGTCTGAATTGGGAGAAAACAAAGTATTGGGACCTCAATTACTCAGAGAAACTAAAGAACAAGTGAAGGTCATTCATGATCGATTGAAAGCAGCTTTCGATAGGCAGAAAGCATATGCAGGCTTTAAAAAGAGAGACATCCAATACAATATTGGAGACAAAGCCTTCCTCAAAGTATCTCCTTGGAAGAAAGTCTTTCAGTTTGGAAGAAAAGGGAAACTCAGTCCCCGATTGGCCATTCAAAATCATTGAAGAATTGGTCCATATTCACAATGTCTTTCACGTATCTATGCTCAAAAGATATAGATCTGATCCATCCCATGTCCTTGAGCCTGAAGAAGTAGAATTGAATCTTGACTTGTCTTACGAAGAAGAACCAGTCTGGATTCTTGATCGTGAAGTTAGAAAGCTCAGGAACAAAACTATTCCTCTTGTCAAGGTCTTGTGGAGAAATCACAAGATAGAAGAGGCAACATGGGAATCTGAAGAAATCATAAGGAAGCAATATCATCACCTATTTGATTCAGGAAAATTCGAGGATGAATTTATTTTAAGGGGAGGAGAATTGTAATACCCCAAATCATGGCCTAGTAACATGTCACAAACTAATTAGAACTGAATTGTACAAACAATCTACAAATTAGAAGAATTGATTAAACCTAGTGACTAAATTAGATAGATTGATAAATAAATAGCTAAATCATGACGGATCAAATAGTAACAATTTGTAAATGTAGAATTGCATGCAACTAGGATGTGTAATTAAGGATTTATGAAGCAATTAGACCATAATTTTCCAAGTGGAGGTAAATAGCCAAGCCAAGAGATAACAACATGCTAAGTGTCCATCTTCCTATCATCTTCTCCACCTCACCTTTCTCTTACTTTCGCCGAACCCTACTCAATCATCTAGGAAAAAAAAGCCACCATTGTAGATGAAGGAAGCTTGCATGTGATCACATTTGCATGAAATTGAATAGCTAGGAAGATTGTAAGTTGATTCTAAATCCTTTCTCCCTAGAAACTTGATTGAATGAATGATTGATGATAGAGATTGAATTTGGATTCATGGAATTGAATAGGATGATTGTTATGCTTGAAATTCACCTTGAATTGTAGCTTGAATGTAGTCAAATTGCTAAAGAGAATGTATATGATTGCTGGAAATTGAGAATAGGGATTATCGTTGAAACTAGTTTTGATTGGGGACTGTTTTACTAGTTGAAAATGTGTAAATATGCTAATTGTATATGATACCCTGATTTGGTCATATTGCTAGATGAATTGAGGCTTGAATAGAGTAGATAGCTTGTTGGAAAATGAATCTATACAATTGGATTAGTTAAAACTAGGTAATGGACTACTCAAATGGTGAATTACAAGTATGATGTTGATCAAATAGATCAAATTGAACTTAACATTATAATGCAATGTTTTAAGCACATTTCTTGGTGAATTAGACTGACCTAGACATGTAAGAACATGAAAATTAGTTGAGTTACAATGTTAGAGTCTTGTTTAGATGAGTTATGAAGCTAGAAACTCAACCTAGTGTAATATGCCCAGAATACTCTATTCTGGGCAGTAACTTTGAAAAATCACCATAAATTGTATAAAAAGAATTTAAGGCTGAAATTTATATGGATAATGCCTTAACATGTCTAAAATCACTAGAAGAAAACAGAACTGAATTCTGGATTGTAGAATGAATTGTAGAGAAGAAACACTAGGGACAGTGCAAACTGTCCAATGTTGTAAATTGCCCTGTTTTTAAGTTAAAAACTATATTAGTTTGCAAAGAACTAAAATGCAAGGCCTACATGGTTAGAAAGACAATTAAGTTAGATTTCCAACGGTGTAAACCAATTGAAATTCTGACGTACGGAATGAAAGTTATGCATGTTTCAGTGAGCAGAGTACATGCTGCCTAGTGGCAACAGTTAGGTAATTGTATACAGTTTTGTGGCTCTTTTGAAAACTGTTTTGTAAACAGTTTTGGGACATTGGTTACTGCCCTGTTTTACATGAATTAAAGTATAGACAAGTGTAGTTATGTATAGTGAAGAATATATATGAACATGCTGCCAGATTTGTATATAATGTGTACTGGTAATATTGCCTTGATTGAATGATTATGTGAACTTTTTTTAATGTTTATTTACTTGTGTAATGTGTTAGAAATAGGAGTGAACTTGGTAGAAGAGGAAAGGGTGGAACATCCTAAAGCTAAGAACAAAGGAGTGTGGATCCAAGACTAGCTAAGCTTGGAATATTGTGAGTGTAGTTATCTCTAGGGTTAGGACTAGGTCCTAACAAATGCATACATGTCTACATTCTTGTAATGTTTAAATAGACCCAATAAGGACTTGGCCTAATAAGAGAAGCATGATTAAAGTATTGCATGAAAGTTGATCACATCCTTGAATTCACGTATGATTCGATTGCTATGCATGTTTAAGTGGTAACATTGGTGCTTGTATGTGTCATATGGTATGTGATCGAATGCTTAAAGAAATTGCTTGTAATATTATCCCAAATTGATGAAATGAACACATGAGAATTACATGATATGTGAGCTATGGCTCAATTGGCCTAAGGGCATAGTATATAATGAACTTGCTGAATACTTGACATAATCTTGAACTTGAAATACTTGTATGAATGGCTATAATCGAACAACCTTGGTAGCTAGTTGGATTAGGTAGAAACGCATGCCTAAGCACATGCCTTAGAGTCTAGAGCTCATTGTGTCAGGATGGACAACGGTCCAGGGCTAAGGCCCTTCTTTGGTGACAGACGGAGGGTACGTATGTGGTCTTCGGCGACAGTAAGAGGGTTGACCAGCACTACGGTGCATCTTGCGGCGACAGTTGGTTAGAGACTAATTACCTATACAAACTAAGTACCAAGGGGGTTGTTTAATTGATAACAAATGAAATAACAATCCTATAATACATGTTACTTGTCTTGAAAGTTATATAATGTATGTTACTTGACATGAAAGCCATGAATTGTATGTTACTTGTCATGTAAGCATGATTTGCTTGATTACTTGTCATGTTAGCATCATTTGCTTGATTTCTTATTATATAAGCATGATTTGCTTGATTCTTGACATAGAAGCATGAATTATGATTCATTTTCTCTTATTTCTTATGCTAGACGAATGGTTGAAATCCTTAGCTAGGATTATTCTTGTCTAACTGACACTTAACTTGATATAACAATTGGTTAGAACTAGTTACTACCTCACTAAGTACATTCTTGTACTTATCACTCTTGTTTTCATCCTTCCCAACAAATAGGATAAAGGATTAGATCGTTGCTGATTCTGAAGCCTGTTTCCTTAAGCACGAAGCAAGACACAAGCATAGCTAAAGTATGATTCATACTTGTTTTGTACTCCCCTAGTTGGTGGCACTTATATTGTATATAGTGAACTATGCATGCATTTGGAATTCTTGAAACTTGTATATATATGTGTGTTCTTGAATGGGCCTACTATGTTATGAACTTGGTTGTCAATGTGAAACATGTATTGAACTTAAATTATATGTAATGGAAAGGTGTTTTGTTGTGCATATATGAATATACAAAAGGAATGATCAAGTGATTGATCTAGTTTATATGTACCATTCGAATGCCTTGGAATTTCTACAGTCACTTGTGTGTGAACATACCTTATTGTAAGTGTATTGTGTGTTTGTATGGTGAAGGTCGAATGGTCTAGTTGTTTGAAAACTAGTTACCTGCAATTCTACATTTACAAATTGTTACTATTTGATCCTTCATGATTTGGCTATTTATTTATCAATCCATCTAATTTAGTCACCAGGTTTAATCAATTCTTCTAATTTGTAGATTGTTTGTACAATTAAGTTCTAATTAGTTTGTGACATGTTACTAGGCCATGATTTGGGGATTACACTTGGTTAGTACAATGTCCTAGCTAGATTGGCATGCCATTAGAGTATTCTAAGCTCAGCTTGAATTTTGGACAACGGTCCCCTAAAAGGTACTAGTTTACCCCAGAATAAAACATAATGATTATATACTTCTATGGTATTAATTTACCATTGTCTGATATTGTTGCATTTGAGTCAAATATCTAGACCGATATCTAATTAAGGCCACGTATACAACTAAGGTTGCTTGTGATAGATTGAATCATTAAATTGAAAAACTTAAAGTAGTTGCTTGTTAATGAACTCTTTTTCTTAGAAGCGTGTTATAGTCTATGATTAATTAAGCTTAGAATAAGCTTTTTGCTAGATGTTTAAAGAGCATGATTTCAAATGGTAGATTCCAAATGGAGGGAAGTGGTCTTAATGACCTAATTTTTCAAGATTGAAAGATTGAATTGTGATTTAGTTTGTTCTGGTATCTTTATTTTCTTGTTGTTTAAGTTATTGGTTAACAACCTAATCGCTCACCCTGATATTTTATAGGAAAAGTAGACTGTTAGATCAAATTTTGGAAGTCAGAGCAAGGCCACCATGAGCACTAAAGTATGTTTTCTAATGTTTCATAGTTAAGTCCTAGAAGGTGGCACTAGTTTGAATATCATGATATGTTCTTTGAGTATGCTAGTTGGTTTGTAAATATTAAACAATTAAGGCTTGTATGGTATGCACTTGGGTTTGATGTTTGGTAATGGGTTGATATTGCTTAAGTAAACATGGGTGATAGTTGGTAGGACATAGATGCTTTCGAATTTGCTATGGTATGCTTTGTGGTGTTATGTAAATATTGCAAGGTGTTATAAGTAAGGACTTTTGTTTGATCAAACCTATATTGTTGAACCGAAACTTAAAATGGATATGTTAGAGTAATTAATAGAAATGATTACAACTGGTAATACAACATGATTGTAAGAATAATTTACTCGGTTAAAGTCTTTCTTGAATACAAATTGAATGTGGCCATGTTCCCTTGTTTCATCCGAATCCTAACTTCTTAAACAAGTTAGATTGTCTACCTTAGTTTAAGTTATGCCATCTACGCCCGTGTTGGGGTCTTACAAGTTGGTGATCAGAGCTAAGGTTTAGTCAATCCTAGGACTAAACCAGTTGTGTCATCAGTAATGTAAGTGCCACCTAGGAGTTGAATTGAATTGTTCATGTGACCTTGTTTGACTGAATCTTTCTTAAATGCTAATTTTAGATGTCTGAGACACATCTAGCCTAGGATAGCGATAGCCCGGTTTGCTCCTTCAATGATGGAGGGAGTGTCAGATTGGGTCAGGAGCAAGCAGACACTCAAAAGGATGTAAAACCACAGCCTAAAGCTCCTCAAGTTAATCAAATCCAAAAAGAATGCCTTCTCAGCATGACTGAGGTGTTCAACCAACTCATTACTAACCTAAAGCAAAATGATCCTCCTACATCCGTAGTGATTCAACCTAAGGCCCCAATTGATAAATTGACTCAGCATCGAGCATATACATTCGCAGGATCTGGTGAAGAGAATCTGGAAGTAGCAGAATACTGGTTGGTAACTACCATTATAATTCTAACCAAACAACTTTAGTGTTCTAATGAACATAAATTGGAGTGTGCGTTGGCTTTACATGCTGATGAAGCCTTGAACTGGGGGGAAACTACAATCCTCACTGCCCCAAAAGACTCTATTACTTGGGAATTCTTTCTAAAAGAATTTCGAAAGAAGTATGTGAGTGGACAATACCTAGTTAAAAGAAGAAGATGTTTCTTGCATTTGAAGCAAGGTGGTAGACCCATAGAGTAATATGTTAGTGATTTCTGCAAATACTGTAAGTATGAGTCCAAATATATTAAGAATGAGGAGGTTAAATGCAGAATGTTCATCGAAGGATTGAATGATGAATTAAGCTTGAAGTTTACGGCTCTTGCAATAACTGATTTTCAAGACTTGGTGAACCGAGTGATTGCTACCGAGTCTAGGATGAAAGCAGCCAATAAAAGAAGGGAGAGCTTTTCTAAGAAAGACAAGAGGTAAAGGAATGATGGCAAGCCTCAATGGCCTTTCCAGAAGCCGAAAAATCAAGGAAGGGATTCCTTAAGCTATGTTGCTTCTCCAAGGGGTAACTTCATCCCGAAGCCTCAGACAATAATCAAATCCTCCTCACCTTCAATCTTTATTAATAGCTCAGGGAATTTTGGTAAGGATCCACAATCTCGACATTGTAATATTTGTCAGAATTATCATTCCGGCCAATATAGAAAGTAGTCAAATGCCTGTTTTCAGTGTGGAAGCCTAGATTATTATATTTGTGATTGTCCCCAAATCTTGGTAAAATCTTTAGCAGAGTGATATCCAATTCGAATCAATTTCCATCTCCTAGGGGCAAAGGGCTAAGACAAGCTCATTTAGGAAACTCGGGGAGAACTCGAGGCCAAGCTCCTACTACCACTCATCAAGAGTCTTAGGCCCCTGCTAGAGTGTATCACATTCGGAATCGTGATAATGAAGAGGCACCTGATGTTATAGCAGGTACTTTTGAATTGAATGAAAACCCTGTTTATGCTTTAATTGATCCAGGATCCACCAATTCATTTATCTGTTCTCCCTTGCTTATGAAATTAAATCTAAAATCTGAAACTGTTAATCAAGGGCTGGTAGTCTCAAATCCTATAGGAGGAATTATGACCATAAACCTCATTTGTAGAAACTATCCCCTATACATCCAAAACATTCCTTTCCCTATTGATTTGTATGTGCTACACTTTTATGAATTTGATTTAATTCTGGGATTAGACTGGTCAGGGAAACGCCAGGCTTGGGTAGATTCTAAAAAATGTAGACTTTTTCTCCGTGGTTTAGGTAAAGAATCCATTCTTCTGATTGATAAGAAACCCACCTCAATTTTTGTTGCTATGATCAAACGAGATAAATTTGATTTTGTCCTAAAATCTATTCCAACTATATTTGAATTCCTTGATGTTTTCATGAGGAACTCCTAGGACTGCCACCGACTCGTGAAGTGGAGTTCAAAATTGAGACTCAACCGGGAGTCAACCCTATATCCATTTCCCTTTATAGAATGGCTCATGTTGAACTAAAAGAGCTTCAGAAGCAGTTGCAAGAACTACAAGACAAAGGATTCATCCGACCAAGCTCATCTCCTTGGGGAGCCCCAGTACTCTTTGTCAAGAAGAAAGACGGGTCAATGGGATTGTGCATAGACTATCGACAACTTAATCAGGTTATGATTAAGAGCAAGTACCTACTTCCAAGAATTGAAGATCTGCTTGATCAATTGAAGGGTGCTTCAGTATTCTCCAAGATCGACCTTAGATCTGGATACTACCAAATGAAGGTTAAAGAATCCGACATACCTAAGACTGCTTTCAGGACTCGTTATGGTCACTACGAGTTCCTAATGATGCAATCCGGTCTAACAAACGCCCATGCTGCGTTTATGGATCTCGTGAATAGAGTTTTCAAACACTATCTAGATAAGTTTGTTGTGGTCTTCATTGACGATATTCTTATCTACTTGAAGGATGAAGCTGAACATTGAAAACATCTCAGAATTGTGCTACATACTCTTAGAGATAATCAACTCTATGCCAAATTCAACAAATGTGAATTTTGGTTACCCGAAGTATCCTTTCTCGGACATGTAATTTCAGCCTCGAGAATTAAGGTTGATCCGAAAAAGATTCAATATGTGACTGAATGGAGACCTCCGAGGAATGTTAGTGAAGTCCAAAGTTTCCTTGGCTTAGCTGAATATTATCAAAGGTTTGTTAAGGGATTTTTTATTTTGGCCACGCCCCAAACTAAACTTCTTCATAAAGATGTGCCATTCATATGGTCTGAAGAACAACAAATGAGCTTTGTCCAATTAAAAGAAGTACTTAGCCGAGCTCTAGTGTTAACTAAACCAGAATCAGGGAAAGAATTTACGGTGTTTAGTGATGCTTCTCACTTAGGATTGGAGTGTGTTTTAATGCAATGAGATAAGGTGGTAGCATATGCTTCCCGATAATTAAAATCTCATGAACTAAACTATGCAACCCATGATTTGGAACTTGCTGCAGTAATATTTGCCTTAAAGATATGGAGACACTATTTGTACGGAGAAAAATGCTACCTTTACACAGATCACAAAGCTTGAAATACCTCCTTACTCAAAAAGAGCTCAATCTTAGGCAAAGACGTTGGATCGAGCTACTTAAAAACTATGATTTAATCATAGATTACCCCTCGGGGAAGGCCAATGTTGTGGCTGATGCACTCAGTCGCCAACATACCCATGGTTCGTATTCAATTAAACCAAACCTCCCCTTATTCCAATTTGAAATTTATATAGATATCATCTAAAATATTTCCTTGCAAATTATTGTAGCCTCATTCTCCATTAATGCTTGCCTTCGAATTGGTAGGAAGCAAGGGACCTTGGCTTCTATTTGAATCCACTCTGAAATAATATCAAGAATTCGAATGTTGCAACAGTCGGATCCTGAATAACAAGGAATTAAGCTCAAGCTTGATGGAAATGCCGAATCAGACTTTGTTCTAAAGGAAGATGGATTACTCTATTTTCGAAATAGGGTGTGTGTTCCCAATGATTCAAGATTAAGAAAGGAAATTCTATAGGAAGCCCACAATAGTTCTCTCTCAATACATCCCAGATCAATAAAGATGTATAAAGATTTGAAGAGTCTTTACTGGTGGCTAGGGATGAAGTCTGCTATAACAGACTTTGTATCCAAATGTTTGGTTTGTCAGAAGGTAAATGCAGAACATCAGGTTCCTTCGGGATTATTACAACCTATTGAAATTTCGCAATGGAAATGAGAGCAAATAACCATGGACTTTGTTAGTGGATTGCCTTCATCACCAAAAGAAAAATGATGGAATTTGGGTAATTATGGACACGTTCTCGAAATCAGCTCATTTTCTTCCTTGTTCGAATGAGCATGAGCCTAGACCAGCTAGTAGAACTTTACCTTCGAGAAATTATAAGATTGCATGGCATTTCTACTTCGATAATTTCTGACCGGGACTCTAGATTTACTTCTAGATTATGGAAATCTCTGCAGAAAGCTCTTGGAACTAAAATCAATCTCAGTACAGCCTTCCATCCTCAATCAGATGGTCAATCTGAAAGAATTATACAATTGTTAGAAGACATGTTGCGAGCTTGTATAATCGATTTTGTGAAGAATTGGGAGAAAGCTTTACCCTTAGTTGAATTCTCATATAACAATAGTTACCAATCTTCCATTCGAATGGCTCCCTTTGATGCCCTCTATGGAAGAAAGTGTAAGACCTCATTATACTGGTCAGAGTTGGGGGAGAACAAAGCTTTAGGACCCCAATTGCTTCGAGAGACAGAAGAACAAGTGCAGATTGTTTGCAATCGATTGAGAAAAGCCTTCGATCAACAAAAAGCTTATGCTGATCGTAAAAGATAGATATTCAATATGATGTGGGAGATAGAGTGTTCCTCAAGGTATCTCCATAGAAGAAAGTATGTAGATTTGGAAAGAAAGGAAAACTTAGTCCTCGGTTTATTGGACCTTTCGAAATCATTGAAAAGATTGGCCCTGTTGCATACCGGTTAGCTCTTCCGGAAGAATTCAATAAAATTCACAACGTGTTTCATGTATCAATGTTACGTGGTTATCGATCGGATCCCTATCATATTCTTGAACCAGATAAAGTTGAATTAAATCAAGACCTATCATATGAAAAAGAACCAATTCAAATCCTTGATCGAGAAGATAAAAGGCTTCAAAATAAAACAATTTCTCTTGTCAATGTCTTATGGAAGAATCATGGAAATAAAGAAGCTACTTGGGAGCCTAAATTTAGCATAAGAGAGCAATACCCGTACTTATTCTCATCAGGTAAATTCAAGGATGAATTTCTTTAAGGGGGAGGGAGTTGTAACATCCTAAAACCCGGCCTAGTAAAGTGATAGAAACTTAATTGATAAATTTATATGAATTAAGACCTTTCTTTAAACTAAAGAAAGTAATTAGCTAAAATTAAAAGGACTAAATAATTCTCCTAAGTAATTAAGGAGATTTCATGTAAACAAGTCAATAGTTAAGGGACTTGTATCTGTGGCCTTCGATTATGAAGGTTAGAAGAGGACAACCATTTCTCTTTCACTCCTCCTTCTTCTTCAACCGAACAAAAGAAGTTAGAGAGTGAGAGTGTAGAGAAAGAATTAGAAGGTTTGAGCTTGAATTTAATGGCTCAGCAACTACCTTCAATCGAATTCTTAAAGGAATTTTCCATAGTTTGAACTCGATTAGAAGGTAAGATATTCATTCGTTCTCTTCGATTTGTTTCCTAAGTGATTAGTGGACGGTAGTTAGCTCATGTATTGATTGAATTGTTGCTTTGAGTTGTTAGATTGAATGATGATTAAACCGAATGGTTACTTAGAATTGTTGGTTGATTGATGATTAAACTATGCTAGTAATGTGATCGAATAAGTTATAAATTGAGTACACAGTTGAAATGATAATTTGAGATGGTTATATATATTCAAATCTGCCTAAATATTGAAGGTATTTTGGCTGAATTAAATCTGTCTTGAAGTTGCTCTTCTTTATGAATAAACGAATAGGAAATATAGTCATGAAATTGGTTAATTGCAATAGAATGTGTATGCATATGAATACTTGATAAATTGGATATAATGGAAATGAAATAATCTAGTTCAAGGGCCGTTTTCACAGTTTAGAAACAAGGGAAATTGTTGTTTGTAGTTAGTGATTGGTCTCGAGATTGTTATGTGTAGTAAAAGGCTATGTAGGATTTAAAGAACTAAGTTGGGCAGATTTGTATAGGAACAATTGTCTAAACATGAAAAATTCGATAGATAAATTTATGAATGAGTAAAGACATGGACTATTTCGATACAACATTAAAGGAGTGGACTGTTTGTACATTGATGTATAGAGAGGGATTATCTTATATGAATTAGGGACTGTTTTGAGTAAGTTTGAATGTGTGAACTGTTATGTTAATTGGAAAGCAGGGCAATGATTTATAACAAGAATGGAGACAATTTTGTTGTTGTAAAATGTGTCATGCAAGAAATTATAAAATTTGAATTGTTAGGATGCTAATGAGTGACTGTTTTGTGTAATTCGACCATGATAAATGCTTGAATCGTCCAATTGATTTCTTCTAATGTATTGTTAAATTATTGTTATATTTAGAAAAAAAGGGGATTAATCAAGGGGACGAGAGGCAAAAAGGAGTGACAATTCATGATCATGAATAGCTCAGAATATTATGAGTGTAAAATTGTATTTCTATTTAAGCTTAAACATGTTAAATATTTTAAATTAATTGGTATGTTACTCGAGGAAAAAAAACCTACATTGCTTGTTCTTGCTTGATTTGTGATAAGGTGAGTAATTAAGGTAAGTTTGTGCCTTAAATTGCTAGTATCAAGCATGGTTATGAATTGGTTGCCTTAGGCTACTATTTAGTGTATGTTGATTTTGCAATTGACTAGGCAACGTAGTGCAATTGCCCTTGACTTAACATAAGACTTTATAAGAACCTTGGTTAGTACAATGTCCTAGCTAGATTGGCATGCCAATAGTGTGTCTTGAACTCAGCCTGAATTTTGGACTACGGCCCTTTAAAATGTACTAGAGTACCATGAATGAAACATAATGATTATATACTTCGATTGTATTAAGTTACCATTGCCTGATATTGTTGCATTTGAGTCAAATCTCTAGACTGATATCTAATTGAGGCCACGTATACAACAAAGGTTGCCCGTGATAGATTGAATTGTTAAATTAAACAACTCAAAGTAGTCTCTTGTTAATGAACTATTTTTCTAAGAAGCATGTTATAGTCTATGATTAATTAAGCTTAGAATAAGCTTCTTGCTGGATGTTTAAAGAGCATGATTTCAAATGGTAGATTCCAAATGGAGGGAAGTGGTCTTATTGACCTGATTGTTCAAGATCGAAAGATTGAATTGGGATTAGTTTGTTCTGTTATCTTTATTTTCTTGTTGTTTAAGTTATTAGGTTAACAACCTAATAGCTCACCCTGATATTTTACAGGAAAAGTCGACTGTTAGATCAAATTTGGGAAGTCAGAGCAAGGTCACCAAGAGCACTAAAGTATGTTTTGTAATGTTTCATAGCTAACTCCTAGAAGGTGGCACTAGTTTGAATATCATGATATGTTCTTTGAGTATGCTAGTTGGTTTGTAAATATTAAAAATTAAGGCTTGTATGGTATGCACTTGGGTTTGATGTTTGGTAATGGGTTGATCTTGCTTAAATAAACATGGGTGATAATTAGTTGGACATAGATGCTTTCGAATTTGCTATGGTATGCTTTGTGATGTTATGTAAATATTGCAAGGTGTTATAAGTAAGGACTTTTGTTTGATCAAACATAAATGGTTGAACCGAAACTTAAAATTGACATGTTAGAGTAATTAATAGAAATGATCACAACTTGTAATACAACATGATTGTAAGAAATAATTGACTCGATTAAAGTCTTGCTTGAATACAAATTGAATGTGGCCATGTTTCCTTGTTTCATCCGAATCCTAACTTCTTAAACAAGTTAGATTGTCTACCATAGTTTAAGTTATGCCATCTAGGACCTTGTTGGGGTCTTACAACCCCACCGTCAACCACCTACCGACATCAGAAAACCAAACCCTAACTCCCAAAATATGCCACTTCCCGTTCTAAAACCAGATCTTGTACCATTTTCTCAAAAACGAGCCTATTTTCTTTCTAAAAACCTTAAAATCGAGACCTTAGGCCTAGCCCTACAACCCCCTTCAATGCTGCCTTTCCACCGATTCACCAATCATGGCTCTGAGGAGGCCAAGATGATTATCCTCGGCAAGGCAAGAGATGGCGCGAAAGAAGTTAGACCGTCAAGGGTAAGAATAAAAAAACCTAACCCCTTTTTGTTTTTTCTCACTCGACATAAAAATAGGATTTAAGAGTTTTTTTACCTCTGGAGATGCTTAAGATTTCTTCTTTTCTCTATTGCTCAAAATCCCAGCCTGGGTTTACAATTGTTTTCCTATGGGTGTTATACGAGAGGAGTATTACATCATAGAAAAGAAAAAAGAGAAAAGCCCTAAATATGCTATTGTTTGCTCTGAGTGTTTTGTTTGCACTCACATGCTTCTTCTGCCATGTTCGTTTGACTTTGTTGTGGTTGCATATGTGCGTTTTGGCCGAGTGTGGCTCCTCTGTCGATGTTGTTTCTTACTTTTCCATTTTGATATGTTTATAGCAGCCTTTAATGCTTATTTCTTGTCTTTTGACCATTTCCCCTTTTGGTGCTACATGCAAACTAGCCGGAGCGTGGGGGGCGACAGAGGACTAAAGAGAGGCTGGCTTTTGAAATGCCAGGCACGTTGAGGTGTGCTAGGAGTAGATCAGTTTGGGAATCCTCTTTGCCCGCGTGCGTGAGTGGAGATGGCCAGTTGGGTGTGATCTGAACGTGCTTGGGAGACGATCCAAGTCGTTGAATTCGATCTTGATCCATCGGTTGATGTTGATACAATGTTAGGCTTTCATTCCAGACCTATTCTCGACCGTTTGATCGACAACCAGATCTAACAGTCCAGATTTGTCTGCGCAAAGATGAAGGGTCATTAGGGTTTTTGTTTTATCAGATTAGGGTTTATTTGGGCCTATCAATTTTGGGCCTTACCAAGCCTGATGTAATTAATTATTTTTTGGCTTTTAATTGTAAATGGACTGATATATATAAATTTGGGCTTCTTTTATGATTATGTAAATGAACTAGTAATATAATTATGGACTAAAACTTAGAGATATGGGTTATTAATTTAATTCAATTAGATATATACAATAATTTTTACCTCCTTTTAAATTTTTAACTTCTATCTTAGAGTAATAATATGACTATAATAATAACCTACAATAGTATTTATAATATATATTCATAATACGATGAAAACAAAACATAGAGCTAAAGAACTAGCAATACTTTAAAAAGTACTAGTAGTCTTTTGTTTCTTTGGGTTTTAAGGGTAATCATGCACATACCTAACATAGAGATAGTATAACATATTAATAGATAAGAAAAGCCCTTTATTTGGAAAGATTAACATAATATAAAATGGTTTAACTCCCTGGATAAAATTAGTGATTACACCTCTTACAATGCTATAACGACTAGCAATACATGTCCGCGTAAACCATTAAAATCTTTATCTACTCGATAGGATTTTCTAAAGAACTTTTGACTCTCTCGATGCTTAGAAGTTAATAACATTGAGGTTAAGGTAATACATGTCTGTGTAAAGCCTAACAACCCTATTATTTGCTTAAGAATTCCCTTTTAGTTGTTAAAACCCTAAACTTATGTCTAAGCCAGATTCAGAGTAAGTTAACAGCTTAGCCTCATTATTCACATTTGTATAACCTAACTCTCTCGATAATAAGCCACAAACCAATAGTTAAAAGGCCTCTCTTGATATATCTTACAATAACTATGCATGGAGGACAGTGAACATAATAGATAAAGGGAAAACAACAACTATAACATTATAAAAAGATAATCCAAACATAAAATCCTGGGACACAATAATCCCAACTAAAGTATTTAGCTCATGTCCGAGCCTAAAACATCTATAACAAAAATATTAAAGTACATCAGTTTATCAACCAAGGAAAAGAAAAGAGTCGAGCACCCTCGATAAACTCCCTTCGTTCCGTCCAACTGTGCTGCAGGTCTCCTACTTCATCGGCCTCTCTTGATGGCTTCTGTCGTGAGGATATTTCTCTAGCTTCCACTCTGGTGGTTCTCTGTAAGCTATAGACTAGGATTGTTGTCTATAATCGCACTCTCTCTTGAAGTAGTGTCCAAGTCTCTCTTATATAGGCGGGAAAACTAGGGTTTTAGTACCCTAAAGTGCGCGGCTTCATTAAAAAAACCATTGATTTTCCACTATATTTAATGTTGTGTATCTGAGAGAAAATCCACGTAAGCAAAAGCAGATTCATCTCTAGCTATTTATGCCTCGTCAGCTCTAGCCATGCGATATGCTACTCTTCCACTTCAACACTATTCCAGCATCTAACAGTATCCTACACATGCACCACAAAGTACCACCTTTCTTGTAAAAAGCCCTAATATACATGAAAATTAAAACACAAGCGGTGTAACTCCTTATCTATATGCAATTATGTACAACCTAACCTAAATGCAAACTACATGGGCTTGAAAACCTGCAAAAGACAAGTAAAAAGGCCATAATAAATAGATCATTTACACACTTGTCATATACCCCCAAACTTGAATCATTTCTTGTCCTCAAGCAATGCAAAATGAAAGCAAGAAAAATAAAAAATAGAAAATAAGAATAGTAAACGACCCATAAGTCCTAAGGTTCTGCTAAGCTATGATTACAATGATTCCAAGTTATGTTGTACCAGTAATTTATTCAGCTATGTTCATGATAAGCAATGCATTAAAGCTTGCAATTTTGTTCAAAAGATTAGATCTACTGTAGGTGCATCGAGTGCTTGATAGCTCTTTAAAGAGAATGCTTTTTCCCTCGATTTATAGGTCTTATTGTCCCCACATTGACATTCATTGCATCCATTTATGCATTTACGAGTGCTTGATAGCTCAAGTTTTACATATTTCTACTTATTTTTCCTTGTTGTTGTTGCATTGCAAATGTCCTTGCAGAGGTTAGTTTCACCACTGTAGCCAGTTCAACACTGCATCTGCCAGCTGTCTAGTATGCTTGAGGATAAGGACGAATATGCCAACTGTCTAGTCTGTTATAACAAAAATTTTACGACACTGAGCATGCAAATAACCTTCAAGAAATGTGTCCTTCCTTGGATGGTGTAATACCCCAAATTATGGCCTAGTAATATGTCACAAGCTAATTAGAACTTAATTGTACAAACATTCTACAAATTAGAAGAATTGATTAAATCTAGTGACCAAATTAGATGGATTTGATAATTAATAGCCGAATCATGAAGGATCAAATAGTAACAATGTTTAAATGTGGTTTTGCATGCAATTAGAATGTGTAATTAAGGAGTTATGCAGCAATTAGACCCTTGATTGCAAAGTGGTGGCATTCGGCCAAGCCAAGTGATAACAACTTGGATAGGTGTCTATCTACCTATCATCTTCTCCACTCAACCTTTCTCCTACCTTGGCCGAAACCCTCTCAACTCCTTAGGGAAAAGAAAAGCCACCATTGTAGACATTGGAAGCTTGCATGTGATAACATCTTTCATGTACTTGGATAGCTAGGAAGATTGTAAGTGAATTCTAAGTCCTTCCTCCCTAACAATGAATGATTGATGATAGAAATTGAACTAGGATCCATAGAATTGTATGTTAGATGTTATGCTTGAAACTACCTTGAATTGTAGCTTGAATGTGGTTGAAATGCTATTGAAAATAGGATGAAACTATGCTTGACCGAATGGTATATGTACATGAATGAAACCATTGTTTGATCGATCATGAAATTTGATAGGTAGTTCGAATTATCCATGAATTAAGACTTGAATTGAGTAAAAAGCTTGCTGGAAATTTAGAAACATGTTAAATTGAGATGTTAATCAATTGAAAATCGTGATTGGATAGTGCAAATTGAGCTTAAAGATGGAACTAGTCACATTTGATTGTTAAATGGCTAACTAGGGACTGTTTTGAAAGAATTCATAAATGCTGGATTGTTTTGATAGAATTGAGGGCTGGAAATTATGAACTAAAAAGAGGGGATAGCCAATTTAAATTCTTGTTGGATTGAATTCCTTGAATAATGATCATTTGAACTACTATAAGATGCTTGTTGAGATGTATGTGAAATAGGGACTAGAATCGAAACCATGAATGATTTAGGGACTGAATTGTATGAATTAAGGGCTGGAAATAGTGACTTAAAAACAGGAGAAGTTGATTAAAAGTTTGTTAACATGAATTGTATGAGATAATCACAATTTGGAATGTTTTGTAGAACAAATAGAAGGGTGTAATTGCAAACTGTTTTAGCAAAAATTAGGATTGTTAGGGACAGTTTTTAGAAGTTCAAGAGCAGGGCAAAACTATTCTAATTGATTGAAAGGATAAAATTTTTAGATTGTTGTAAATACAATGCTTGACTTGTGAACTTGGATTTGCTTGAAATGTATTGTTTGGTTGTTGATTTTGATTCCATTATATTGGATGTATGTTAGAACAAGGAGTGGATCTTGTTGAAGAATATAGAGTTGGGCAACCTAGTAACAAGCAAAAAGGAATTTGGGTCAAGGATCAAAACTAGCTTGGAGTATTGTGAGTGTAGCTTTTACATAGGGTTAGGACTTAGGTCCTAAACAAATATGCACATTTACTATTCCATTTATATGTTTATGTTATGAAATGAATCTAAACTATGCTTGGAAATGAATTAAGGGAAGAATGGCTTAAATGGAAACGTGGTAGTAAGATTGCTTGATATATGATTTGATAATGCAAATGGATCATGTAACAATGGATTGATCTTCTATGGTCCTTGTATTGACCTAATCGAATGAATCAAATATGCTTAGACATAATCTTGCTTGATGCTATGATAACTTGAAATGTAAACTTGCTTGAATTATAATGAATGTATATTGATCTAACGCTCGAATGACCTAAGGGTTATCTTGATCTTGATAGATAAACACTTGAAATGGATGCTTGAATAAGCTACTAACTTGCCATGATCTTGTTGTGTACTTGCCTTGACTTGAAATCTTTAAGCTTACTTAATTGACAACTAAATCAAACAAAGCCTTGGTTGCTAGTTGGTCATAGGTAGGATGGCATGCCATAGAGTCTAGAGCTCATTGTGTTTGGGTGGACTACGGTCTTGGGCCAAGGCCCTTATTTGGCGACAGTAGGAGGGATGTGTGTTATGGTCACTGGTGATAGTAGGATGGATATGACTAGTTTCTTATTTTGGCGATAGTTTGGTTGGTGACTCGATTACCTAGACATAACTATGTATCAAGGCCAAATCTAAAATGAATGAACAAGAAAGAAATGCATGGCCTAAAGCTTGAATGATACTTGACTTAATACCTTGAATTTGCTTGCTTACATGATACTTGAAAAGTGATCACACTTGAATTGATATCCTTAAACATGCCTCTTGTCTTGACATAATACTCGATCCAACTTGAAATGGAAACAACCTTCTTGTTAAGTGTTGTTCGAATGGTATTGAAGCATGAATTAGTGTATATTACTTGAAATTGAAGCCTAATTATATGTTCTTGTACTTGTGATGATGTGTATAAACGGTAATAGCTATACATGACTACTTGACTCGTTACTTGTCTTGAAACACTTGAAACCTTATGTTAGACTTAACTTCACATGCTCAAACCTTAGCTAGGTTGTACTTGATTTAAGACTTCCTAAACTTGATAAGTGGCTAGAAAATAGTTGCTACCTCACTAAGTACATTATGTACTTATCACTCTTGTTTCCATCCTTCCCAAACCATAGGTTTAAAGAGATCTTAAAGCTATCTTCCATGAGCTTGAAGCAAGATACAAGCAGAGCTAGAGGTATGACTTCGATTCTATTTTGTAACTCTCCTAGTTGGTTGCACTTAGATATATACATAATTAAGCTAGATCATGTATTTTGTTTATTTTGAAGTTTGTATATATATGGCCTTGACCTTTAGAAGCTTGTAAGGACTTGGTTGGCAATGTTTGATGCCATGATAACCTGATGCCATGTAAATGAATTTAAGCATGACCTGTTGAATATGAAGAATGGAAATCGGTTACATGATCTAGTTATATTTGAATGTGTTTAATAACGGGACACTATGTGCTTGACTCATGTATGTTCTATTCGAATGGATCACTTGGTTGATTAGGTTATTTCTAGTTTAAGTAAGTAAGGTCATGATAGGTTAGTCATGATTGCTAGTTGATGTTAAGCTTGCTTGAAGGCATGTTGATGGTGTTATGATTCGAATGAATACATTGGTGTCCATGTCTAGTAACCAACATTATATGTAACTTTGTCTTGAATGTAAATTGCTAGAAGATTATGCTTAGTTAACTTGACATGAACATGACATTGAAACCATGTTTGACATTGTCTTGAAATTGATCAAAGTTGCGCATACTTGAATAAACTTGAAGTGAATTTTGAGTCTTGCTTTGTGTGTATTCGATTGCCTACATGTACAAGGGACTATGTCTATATTTCGTAAGCCATAATGTTTGTAAAGCATGATCTTGATGATTGTTTGGCTTTCTTGTTAGGCAAGTAACTTATCTAATAGGATGAGTTTCAAAGTTTTAAATGGTTTGTATTATTGTGTGAATTCTTGTTTGCTTGTTTTAACACTCCTTGTTCGGGTTACTCCTAACCCGGGTGAGGGGTGTTATAGATGGCCTATAAAAGGACTATTTGGGAGGAAAAAGAAGGTCATGCTTTTCCCATTTTTTCATCCAATCTTTATGTAACACCCCAAAAATTGACCTAGTCGGAATTGGGTTCCCATGATCAGAAAACCTACACCGAGAAGTTCAAATATTTCATTAATATTAATTTTGTATTATTTTTTTGTTAAGGGACCTTAATTTAGCCCATTCATAGTTAGGGGTTTCGTTGAAAATGTTTAAAAGGTTGATTATTGGCTAGGCGTATCGATACAGTAGGACTTGTATCGATACGGTCCAACTGTTTCCTAACTAACTTACCGAACTGGAGCCATCCGTATTGATACGGTTAGAGGTGTATCGATACAGGTCCTTGTTAAAATCTAATTTAGTGACCAAATTGTAAGAACTGGGAGTTTGTGGCTGAATCATCTCTTTGGTTGTTATCCCACATTATGTTAAACATCTTTTAATCCTAAAAGACGACACCTTGATAATTGTCATTCAATTTTAGGGAAACGGAAATTCATAATTTAAGCTTTCCTTAGCCTAAGGGAAAGCTTTTCATTGGTCTTTGGTGAGGTGGAGAAATGATTAGGATTATAGTTTCTTAAAATGAATAGAGGAAAAGCTCTCTTTACTTTTCTTTCACTGTAGCCAAATCCCACTCTTTGTCTTGAAGATACGAACACACCTCTATTGTTGTCTTCTTCACTAAGTTCAAGCTCACATCTCTCCAATTGAACACCTTAATTTTAAGCTTCCTTTGCTTCAAAAGCTTTAATCTATAGCTATTGGTTGGGTAAGTAAAAGCCCTAAATCTATTGTTGATTTTATTGATTATTGAATGCCCAATTTCAAGTCATGATTCTCAAGCTAAGCCCTTTTTCTTCAAGTTTTAATCCATGAATCAAATGAGTAGCTAATGGCTATTCTAGGCTTAGAAATGAGTACCAATGTTGTTATACCGATTGTAACACTTTCTTATTGAATTTCCTAGCTCAAGAATTGGAGAAAGACCCCTCGTCATCTCCAACACAAGCTAGGCATAAAGGAGTGGCAATGTGATAGCCACAGGAGCTTCAAAATTGAGGTGAGTGTAGTTGGAGTCTCGAGAGTAGGCTAGGTGCCTAATTGGAATCATTGATTATTGATTATTGCTTTGCTAACCATGGTATTGAAGGAATTTTGTAAAAAACATTATCGAAAGGCCATATTGGTAAGTATGGGTAAGTATTGCATTGACTTCATGTTCGAAGCATTGTTGTTATTGCCATTGATATCATTGAATCATTGTTACATGGAGCTATTGAGTATTGGATATTGAAAATCATATATTGATATTGAAACATTGATATACGCCCATAGCTATTGGATTACCATATTGGGACATTGTTATTGAATCATTGCTATTGATTTATTGTTATGGAATTTTTGCTATTGAACTAATGACTATTGAACCTTGGGATCAAGAGTATTGGATACAATTGGCATGCCATAGAATTCATGAGCTCAGTGGTACGGGTATAGGCTACGGCCTTTATTGTGGTGCGGCGGAGGGATGTTGATGAGTATTGGTCAAATTGGTGAGGTGAAGGGAATATGACCAGATCGTTATTGATATTGGTGCAGAGGTGGAATTCGCGTATCCATATACCGTGAAATCGATCCCAGGGAACCATCGAGTATTGTTATTGATCGTTGATACGAAATCATGAATATGCTATTGATTATCATTGTTATGATGATTATTTATGCCATGTTAAATGTTGAGTTGATTAATATGCCATGTTGAATCATATGCTTATTGTTAGTATAGTTAGATTTGTTGTCGAAGTGTGTTGGAATTCTTACCATGCGCATTCATTGTTATGGCTACCTCACTTAGACTATGTAAGTCTAATGCGTTCATCTTCCACATTTTAGGTTAAGAAGTATATCCGATCGAGATCAGAGCTAGTTGGAAGTTTGACAAGTCACTACAAGCTTAGTGTAATGTGTTTTGTCCTTATGGACTCCTAGAATGGTGGTAAAGTAGTTAAACTAGTTGAATCTGGTCTTGCAAGTATGTGTATATTGGTTATGTTTGGTATAGACCTTAGAGGCCTTAAATGTTACTTTGGTTTTGGTTAAAAGTGGCTTAAAGTACATATTTGCCTTAAAAGGGGTCAAATCATAGTAAATGGATTCATATTGACATGGGATTGAACATGCTATTAGAAGAATGGATTAATAACTTTCTGGTAAAATTTCACTGTATTTGGACATCATTCAACAGGTTAATTCGAATAAAAACCAGATAAAATCTGTCATTTCAGGACAACCATATCGATACGGGTCAAGCTGTATCGATATGGCCTTGCATATTTGGACTCGGTAAAACATAGTGTATTGGTACGCAAAAGGGGTGTATCGTTACGTACTTAGGCAGTAAGGCTTGGGGACTAAATTGCATCGATACGACCTTAGGGTATATCGAAACGAGTCAACTTTGATCAACCTGTACTGATACGGGTGATGGCGTATCGATACTGGATCTGGGTAGAGTCAAATAAAGATGTGATTCATGTGTATTCATATCGGTATGACTCCAAGTGTATCGATACGAGGATAGTTAATTCTGTTAAAAGACTTAAACTACAGATTTTAATAGTTTACAAAATGTTCACTGAATACTATATGACTAAATTGAATGGGTAAATGATATCGGAATAACATAAAAAATTGTAAGCTTATTGTTAATGTATAGAATTTCATTATTGCATATAAATTGCAGGAAGGGACTCTAAAAGATCATATTTACAATTTAGTCCTTAAAACTCGTAAATGTTAGAATTGGTCCTAATCGATTAGTCATTGCTTCAATTGGGATAAATCGAGCTAATATTGATATTGGGTAATGTTTGAAAGGTATAATAATGATTAAGTGTTATGCATTGTTGAAATTTTATCGCACCGATCACCATTCTGTTCACCGATAGCACTCTCCAACCCGGTTCTCGACCAAGCAGGGAAGGGTTGTTACACTTTAACCTCTGAGCTTTTATCCTCCTCCCATGGCAGCTTAAGATTATTTTTGGAGATCCAAGGTGAAGTAAGTCAAATATATCCAAGGAAATGAGGAGTTGAGTGCTGAATCAAGGAAATATCTTGTTATCTTCTTGAACTTCTCTTTATTTTGATGGTTTTATGGAGATTTACTTGTATTTGTGCTCGTATTGACTATGGTTTAATCTACTGGAGCTTGTTGAACTTATTTAAACTATTTTCTGAGTGTAATATATTTTAGTGTTAACTTTTTTTGAAGCTTTAGTTGTTAGATTTGATTTATATTTTGTATGAGAGGGTTAAAACAAGCCACTGACATTGACGAATGCGGTGACGAATCAGATTAACGACTTCATGCAGTGAAAGTTGTCTGGATGCAACAAAAGTTGTTCCACTCGTTCAAGGGGCCTTAGACCCGACTTACAATGAAAGTTGAAGTCTATCTTCATACCTGAGTCAATAGTTGAAGGTTAAATGAAAGCTAATACTCAAGCTGACCACTACATCGCTAATTAAACCAATCCTTAATCCGCGAAGTACATTTGATCTTTTTTCCAAGCTAAGCAAAGGATATCCATACTTTATTCTCATTATTCCTTATCTTTTATTACTCTTTTTTATTGCAGCCACATTAAACCATTTACTCTTTTTTATGTTGATATTGCAACCACCATTGCACCCACAACAACCACTCATACAATATTGTATTGTAGTCACGTAATTATAAACTTAATTCACCATCCTCGTAGGATTGATATTCAAGAAAGATTTCCTTGTTTCTATTCTTGCATAGATAGTGTAGCTTGCACTAAATAGTGTGACATTTTCACACCGATCAAGTTTTGGCGCCATTGTCAGGGGTGGAATTATTATGTCCTTATGTTTCTGCTTGCAATTCTATTTTCTTTATTTAAGTTTGTAGTTGTTTCTAATAGTTTTATTTTTATTTTTCCTTTTCGTTTTATTACCTTGTGTAGGTTTATATGACCATAATTTCCACTACACCACTTTTCGTAACAGATCCAAAAGTTGAGAGAACTTTTTGAAGAAGGACTCATGAAAATAGTGGAATAACTAGACAACCAAACAACAATGAGGGAATTCCTCATGCTCAAGAACACCCACCAGCCAAGAACATAATAATTTGTGAGGTTGTTGTTCCATATTTGGATGATTTGGAACCGGGAATTGTTCGACCTCCTATCCAGGCTGGGAACCTTGAGTTGAAGTCGGTTATGTTCCAAATGCTCAACTCCAACGGCAGTATGCATGGTTACCACATGAAGATGCCCAAGAGCATCTTCAATCTTTTTTCATTTAATTTGTGCTTCATTTAGCCAACAAGGCATTCCTGATGATACCTTACGGATACAATTGTTTACCTATTCATTGCAGGGTAGAGCTCACACATGGTTTAGAGGCTTACCTATCGATTTGATTACATCATGGAATGATCTTGCAACACAATTTGTTTTGCGCTTTAAGCCACTGATAATGAACTCGCGCATGAGGAAAGATATTACAACCTACTATCAGTTTGATGATAAGACTCTTCGCACTACATGGGAAAGATATTAATCTTTATTGCGACGATGTCCCAGCCACGACATTCAAAAAGTAACTCATATTGAACTTTTTTATAATGGGTTGAATGTAGCCACAAGACATATGGTCGATGGGTTGTCTGATGGTAATTTACTTGATTGCACTTACAATGCTGCTATTGGTGTATTAGAGAAATTTGCTAAAAATTGATTCGCAATATTCCATCTCAAGGGCTGCATCATGCAAGGCTGCACCGGGCGTGTTTGAGCTTGATGATCTATCTTCTCTAAAGGCTCAAATATCTACTTTGGAGAACAAAATCAAGAATATGGAGGGGGCGAGTGAAATTTCTCCAATCCAACTAGCTCAACAAACAACCATCACTGTATTTTCCTATGAAATTTGTGGCAGAAACAATAGTTTTGAGGATTGCCCACAACATGCAGAAAATGCAAGTTTTGTTAGCAATATACGAGGTAACAACATGGGTACATCCTACGACATAGCTAATCGATAGGCTTCGAGTAATTCTAATTTTTCACAACAACAATGAGTATTTCAGTGTGAGAATAACTCCTTTCAAGGCAATTCTAATATGCATCAAGGAAATTTTGGTTACTAGCAGCAACAGTTCATGCTCCAAACTTTATTGCAGCCACAACAGAATCAAATGCAACCACAACGTATTGCATCACAGTCTCAACAATAACAGCTTGATATGCAATAACAATATGGTGTACCATCTCGGGTTCCATCTTAGATGAGCCACTATGCTTCATCAAGTGTATCTAACACATTTTCTCTTTTTGGAAAGATGATGCGTGATCACTTGTCTCGCACTAAAGCGAGAGTGCAAGGTCACTTTTCATCAATACGCACTTTGGAAGCTACGTTGGGACAATTACCTACTGACATGAATTCTAGACAGGCAGGCACACTACCTAGCAACACTAAGAGTCTAGTGAACAAGGGTAAGGGGCATTATAAAGTTGTTACTCTTCGCAGTGGAAAATAGATTACTTACTCGACGCAGCTAGTTCCCCTATCAATTTATGAACATTGGCAAGACGAGTAATATACCTCCTACTATTACTCCAGTTAAATCTGATTTACAACCAAAGTTATCGCCACAACATCCAATGTCGGCGTAGCAGTCAAAAAAATCCATCTCCACCTTTTCCTCAACTGTTCAAGAATACTGAGTCAGACATTCAATTTCAATTTTTCATGATACTTTGTAACAACTTATAGTTCAAAATCCTTTGTTTGATGCTCTTACACAGATTCCAAGCTACGCAAAGTTCATGAAGGATATCCTGTCCAAGAAGAAGAAGCTCAATGAAATGGAAACCATTGCGCTCACTAAAGAGTGCAAAGCATTGATATCTACCCCTCTACCAAGAAAGATGAAGGATATAGGCAGCTTCATCATACCTTGCTCAATTGGCAATCATTACTTTAGTAAAGCTCTTTGTGATCTGGGGCTAGTATAAATTTAATGCCATTATTTAATTTTCAAAAGTTGGGCATTGGAGATATGAAACCCACTATAGTCACATTACAGTTGACTGATAGATCTTTCACTTATCTAGATGGTCAAATCAAAGACGTGCTTGTTCGTGTAGATAAGTTTGCTTTCCCAGCTGATTTTATTATTTTGGATTGTGAGGCTGACAAGGATGTCCCTATCATTCTTGATCGTCCATTCCTAGCTACTGGGAAAGTAGACATTGATGTTTCGAAAGGTGAACTTATAATGAGGGATGATAATGACCAAGTCACGTTTTGAATGTTCAATGCTTTTATGAGAAGAAAGTTTGAGGAATGTTATTATATTGACATCCTTGAAAACATCATGGAAGAATACCTCCATCATCGTGGTATTCTCGTTGTTGAAGATACTACGCTGACATTAGTAGAGGAAGATCTTCCTAATTGTGACCACATTGTGGAAGTCCTCACTACAGTAGTTTATCATAAGTGGCAAGTTGAATCTTTGGATCTTGCTCACCGGTCAAATCCTACTTTTAAACCGTCTATTGAAGTAGCTCTTACTATAGAACTCAACACATTTACAGCTAATCTGAAATATGTATTCATTGGAGCTGTAGAAACACTCCCAGTCATGGTCTCTAAAACTCTAGATGAAGTACAAGAAGATAAGTTGATAGATATTCTAAAGCGACACAAGCGTGCTAATGCATGGACAATTGCTAATATCAAGGTCATTAGTCCATCCTTTTGCATGCCCAAAATTAAGCTGGTTGATGAGAACAAATAATCCATTGAGTCGCAGAGAAGATTGAATGAAAAAATGATGGAAGAGGTCAAGAAGGAAATCCTAAAATGGTTGGACGTAGACTACAAACGTCTCAATGCAGCTACAAGGAAGGATCATTTTCCTCTTCCTTTCATTGACAGATGCTAGAATGACTCGCGGGCAAATAGTATTATTACTTTTTAGATGAATATTCTGGCTACAATCAAATTGCTATTGCACCCATGGACTGAGAGAAGACTACTTTTATATCCCCTTTTGGTACATTTTCCTTCCGTCGCATGCCTTTTGGAACTTGTAATGTAACCCTCTCGACCCGGTCTAGTCACAAGATCGAACTGAACGAGTCACACGGGGAATATTGAAGAAAAACCTGAAAGTTTCTCTTCAATAAACGACCTTTTTTTCTTTTTAACTTCTCTAGATGCAACCTTATTATCCTAAGTGTATGAGCTCGCAGCAGGTGAATTTATGACTCAATCGAGCTTCGATTCGACATCCAATTGTTCTGGTTGTCAATGAGGGACCATTTTGTAAAACATACAAATTTCAGGGATTTAATGTGGAATTAAAGTTACCAATATGTAATTAGTCAGGTTCTATGCTCACGCGTCAATTTTCAGCTTAACACGACCATCCAAACTCACTCAAATGCATTCACGATATTTAGGGACCAAAACGCAAAAAAATAGAAACTCAAAAGATCCCATTTAACTACCATAACAGCTGGCCGTATCAATACCCTTAGTCCTGTATCAGTACAGTTCTTGTAATTTTAAAAACCTCAAACTCTAGTAGCATTTAACCGTACTGATACGCCCGCGTGTATCAAAACGCCTTCCCTTTTTGCCTTTAGCCTGTACCAATACGGTACTTAGCGTACCGATACAGTATACCGAAAATGGCTTACCCGTATCGATACAGTAGCCTGCACACCAATATGCATGTGCCTGTAATGTTTAATTTTACAGTTTAATCACATAATTAAGCTACCCAAACCACTCTAACATGCTTCAAAGTCACAAATAACATATTCAAGGATCGATATTCAGCCAAAAGCACCAAAAACAACACCAAAACATGATCATATACTCAAAGGGAAATCTATCGGCATGCACCATATTGCCAAGCCAAGTCAAACACCAAAAACCCATACCAAAGCTCAAACCAAACAATAAGGGCCATTTACAGGTCTTTAAAGGCAACACAAACATGTGTCAAACCAGGGAGTTCATCAAACATACTCCCAGAAAATATGATACCCCTCCGATTGCCAAATTATTACTACCATTTAGTTCGAAACCATTCCTGAGCTTAAAGAACCTCTTGGACTTCTACTCTTGCCTCATTACTGCCCAGCAAGCTATTTATCCACATTGTTAAGAAAAGAGAGCGTAAGCAACAAGCTTAGTGAGGGACGCTAATTTGAAAACTACAACAATGCCTCTTTGAAAACCTTTTCTCATCAAACCATTTCTTATCATGCTCAAATACTTTCACATGCTTTAAAACCCATCAAAGCAAAATCATTTACCTTTCTACACATGTATCATTTAACTTATGCATTAAACTCAATCCAAATCTCAATGTTAGCTTCACATGCTTGAACATTACTGTCGCAACCCTTTCGACTTGACCTTTTGAGAAACTAAATACACGGAGTCGCCACCAATCTTTTTTAAAGAAATTGTGATTGGATTATTTTTATAAACGAGGTTATTTTAATAAAATGTTTTCTTTATTAAAACTACATTTTTGGTCTTTAGAAACCAGAAAAATGGGTTCGGGGTCGGTTACGAGTGGGGAAGGATTAGCGCCCCTACCACACCCAAAAATTGGTACCTTATTGATTTCAAAAAGTATTTTCAAAACTGGAATTTGCAAGTTCACAAGATTTCGATTTATTTGTCCATTTTATGAATATAAATCTATTTTAACGGCCTTACCGCCCAGGAAATGAACTCTAATCACCGCCAACACACCTGGCACTAACACGTCATTTCTGTTTTGTAAGACACCACATTAATTAGTTTTCACATATTTAACAAAACAACAAAGACAATTAAATGTGTTACATTTTTTAAATAAAACCTAATTAGTGATTAATCCCTAAAATATCTACATTTATTTTAGCTATTAAGGTTTAAAGTAAATTAAGTGTGATTTATTAAGAATATGAAGGAAATTTTACTTCAAAGATGTATCTAATCTAGGCTTATTAAGGAACCTATCCTTAGGGTTTTAACATACAACATATGTACATAAAAAGCAACTAAAACATTCAAATTAAATAACTAAATAGCTACCAAATTTTAAATAAAGGAAAAGGGTAATTAGCTTTAATTTTTAAAAGAAAATCTGAATAGGGACCAAATTGAAAGGAAGCAAAATGTGATGGTCAAATTGATAGAGAAAAAGGAATTTGGTGATCAATTTATAATAAAAAGGATGAAATTGAAAAGAATAAAAGCTGGAGAGCCACGATGGAAGACCTGACAAAGAAAGGGTGCGGGTTGAAGAGTGGATACGGGCTGGTATCAGGTTGATATATATAGACAAAATTATAAACAAAAATCATTTTATTTCTCCCCACTCAAATGGATCAAACCGGTGCTCTAAAAAATCCTCTGAACCTGTTCTTCGTGTTCTTCATAGATTGAAGAACACGGTGAACATCCACCGTGCCGACCGCCTTCCACTGGCATTGGCCGCCGTTGCTGGTGGCAAAATTTCCAAAAATTTCCTCTTTTTTCCAAAATTCGGCGAGCCCCAACTCATATTTTTCCACCGAAGTTTTGATCAAAACCAAATTATGCGGCGGTGTTGTACAAAATAGGGGTAAAAAGCTATCTTTTTTCTTTATTTAAATTTGAAATATAAACATGAAATAAAAAAATAAATTACCGGAAGAATACTTGCTTTATTTCTCGGAGAATTGCTTGCAATCTTTGTTTGCGGCTTCTACAATCTGTATGCCACTTACGCCTATTTTCTCTTGTATCTACTGTGTATCGTGTATATTTTGTCTTCTTGTGTGTTGTTACATGGATTACAATGGGTTAATATAGTTACATATTTGCTTGAATTACAAGAACAAGTCCCTAATTTCTTCCCCTAGATTGTCTCCAATTTCATTCAAATTGAGCCGAATTAAAGCCATAGCTTCAATTTAGGGATTATCTTTTAACTTTGCATTCATCTTGGAATTTAATCCTTGTTTGCTTCCATTTGCATGTTTATGTTGGCTTTGATTGTCGAGGGAGATGCCGGAAAGGGGTGAACGGTGACGGAATCAACTCGGGTGCTCGCTAGAGAAGATGAAACGACTGGCCAAAGTTGAAACGGGTGCCTTGCTCTGGAGCAATCTGGGCCATTAGATCCATTCAAGATCTAACGGTTGAGAAATGAGGCACCTATTCTTCTCCAGCTGGCGAGATCTGTGTCGTTGGATCCATCCTTGATCCAATGGTCATCTTTCAGCTGTGCATAAACACAAAGAGAGTGCATTAGGGTTTAGCTCAATTTAGACTGGGCCGAATGAGCCTTTATTGCATGGACATGTAACCTTTTTAAATGGACTTGCATTTTATGGGTTTTATACAAATGGACTGCCTATGTATTTTTTTTTATTTTGGATTTTATACTAACTATGATATTAACTATAACACTTAAAAAAGTATATACAATGATAATACTATTACATTAACAATATTATAACAATGATACTAATAACAATGTAACACTAACATAACAATTATACTAATTATGAAAACAATAACAATATAACAAAAGTGAAAACTCAGTGACAACAGCTACCCCTCTTTGGTCATTCCGGTGAAACAAGAATAGAGCAAAGAACAAAGGACACTAATTTTCATAAATTGCCAAACCTGTCACCCCTCAATGTCTGAACAGACTGGATGGTTCCGCTCTCCTCATGCTCGAACGAATAAGGAAATAACGATTAAGCAAATTCTATTCTCCTAAATACCGAATAGATAGTCAGGTTCAGAAAGGCTCCACCCTCTTGATGCTCTGATGGATAAGTAGGTTCTATTCTCCTCAAGCCCGAATAGATAGGCATGTTTTTTTAAAAAAAGGTTCCATCCTCCTAATGCTCGAATGGATAAGCAGGTTCCATTCTTCTGATTCCTGAACGGATAAGCGTGTTTTAAAAAAGATTTCATCCTCCTTATGCTCAGATGGATAAGTGGGTTCTATTCTCCTCGCACTCGAATAGATAAGCGGGTTCTATACTCCTTATGCACAGATAAATAAGCAGACTGAAAAAGGTTCCATCCTCCTGATGCTCAGATGGATAAGCAATGCTCCAAACTTGTCAAAAATGAATGGATGCTACTATGATATGCATGCTCCTAAGGGTTCCTATCAAATGAATGAATGTTGCTTTTCTTTTTTCTTTTAAATTCCTTTCATTATTTTCTGTCAGGTAGCGGACACAAAAGAAACTGTGAAGTTCCAGGAAACTTGGATTGTATCATCTCAAACATTTTCTTAACTCTATCAAGAGATGGTAGGAGTCTATTCTGGCATATCTTATCAAAGGAAGAAGCAATAAGAATTCCTTTCATTTTTCCAAACCTAATAAATTTTTGCACAATGTTATTAGGATCACAACGAGCAATAAAGTTAGCAACCGCCCATCTTTCAATCTTAGATGGCTCTAATGATTTCTTGTTGTTAAAACTCCACTGACCAAGAAATCTTCTCCATTCTCATTCTTTTTAGAAAGTTCCTAATCATTTGCACATTTGCTTGCTCAATCCAGCTATCTTGTACTCCTGGTTGGGAGGACTGAGTTTATCCTCATATTCTTCAACACTCTTCTAGTGTTGCGTGTTGTGATGTACTATAAATGATACACAAATAGTGTATGTATACACATTGAACAAATAGTAAAGTGATGAGTGAGTATCGTCTCCACAGGGATTGGAGGTATTTCAAGTCAAGTTCAAGCACACAAAACACAAATTTAAAATAAATGCAATAGAAAGTGGGAATAGGTTAAGAAATGTTGTAGCAAACAACTGTAATGAAAACTGGACTGAACTGAATAGACTTCGAACGTCTTCGCACGTGTGTGAAACTCTTAAATGGGATGACATGTTGGGTTTATCAAGGAATCCTATGCCTAGCTCTCATGAATGACTAGCACCTTCCAACTTATAACATGCTCGACATAGTTTACTTAGGTGTTTCTAAACTATCTCTAGCCAGAAACCTGACAGCAAGAATGCTACGACAATACCTCTTAGCGTGAACCCTAGCAAGCTACTTATCAATGAAACTCTACTCCTTTTAGTCATTGAAACCCTTCCCTTATCTCTAAAGTAAGTTAGAGTTGTGCCTCTCAACACCCAACCCCTATTGTCTACGTGGATCTAAGCTTAACTCTCTCGACCATTAAGCTAATCTAACACCCAAGTAAAGGCTAACTCTCGAGAGCTCTTAGAAACCTATGGCAATAAAAAAGTAGACAAAGCATGAACAAAACTGGAAAAAAGCTAAAAACATCTATTTAAACTAAAACATAATCATCCAAAACAAACATAAGCCACTTAGAGTTAGTTCATGGCTGGACAATCATCATCCATAATCAACCATTTTAAACAACACATTCCAAAATAAAAATGCAACAACAAAGAACAGCTAAGAGTGAAGGAAACTCCCAAGCCACTGTGGACTGTCGTGAACCACCCTAAGCTTGCTGCTTCTCTCAAAGGCCAGCAAGATCTTCCCTTTAGAACTTCAACAATGGAGGATGCAATGAAGAAAAGGAAGAAGAAGAGTGGCTGCCTCTTTCCTTCTCTCTTTCTTATCTCCTAAAGCACTTTTTTAGCCCCCCTTTAATGTGGGTATCTTGTCCTTTATATAGTGGGGGCTCCTAGGGTTTTGTGCCCTAAATATTCCCTTTGTGACCTAAGGAATATTCCCTGGCACATGCTTGGCACAAGAGACAAATGGGGGTTCTCACATATGGGCTGGAAAATATCTTCTTCATGTTTTGTCTTTTTTTGCACCCAGCCTTTTCAGTCCAAAATGCTATGGCATTTTTAGCTACTCTGCCCTGCTCACCTGCACATCACGAAACCAGACCAAACCCTTATCAAGCAGCACCCAATTCGCAATTAACCCGCAACAACCAAAGCTATGAAACAAAATGCAGCTATATGAACTAAATGCAACCTAAATGCCATGAAAAGGTATCACACCCCCAAACTTAAGCTATTGCTTGCCCTCAAGCAATGAGTAGTGAAAAATAGAGAAAAAAAACTATGGCAAGGTTCAGATCAAGACAACGCTATGGCATAAATTTCAGTCCTTAGGAATTATGGGCTTCAACATGCTAGATAGTGTAGCGATGTCTTTTTTCGCTAAAAAACGAGGTTTTCGACGTGTTTGTAATTTTTCAGATATAAAATATTTATTCTGTAGGGGTTTTAAAAAAACCGCATTTTATTTAAAAATTGGAGTCGCCACCGGCCACTTAGGTAGGCCGGACACCATAAAAACCAGAGATTTGAAAACTATTGGGTTCGGGAGTCGGTTATGGATGGGGAAGGATTAGCACCCCCACACCGCCCAAAATTGGTACTTTAATAATTACCGCTTTATTAATATTGGATTTTCCGGATTAAAGTGACGATTAGTTTAAAATTCGGTCATAATTGCGAATAAATTTTAAGGGCCCCGTTATCCGAGAGTAAACGCCCAACCACTATCACTACGCCTGATACTGGCCCCGTTTACACTCGGATAAAAGGGCACCACATTGACAATTTATATCTCGATATGCAATCTTAGTGGCAAAATATAGAACATGGCAAATAATTTAAATGCAGTAAATGTTAACATGACAAAATACTAATCTAACATAAATAAAATACGTAATTAAAACACACATATACATATCAAGCTTAATAGTAGATGAAAACAAATTTAACATGTCACAATAACAAGGCATGAACAAATACGTGTGTGGACAAAACATAAATTTCAAGAAGACATACATATTAGAAATAAAACACATTTCAACATATATAGAACAATATATTATACATAAAAAGAAAATACACTAACACGTAACCTAAAGGCCAAGAGAACATACAATACATACAAAAATATAAAACATGCTGTGTACGAGCCAACTAGAACATAATATGCGTAATATGAATAACCGAACAAATACATAAAGATACATAATCATCATAAACTTAACACACATATACATGTATACATAAAAATACAAGGCATATACGAGGGATATATAATAAGACAAGAGGCTACATCAGCATATACGATCATAATACGAACATAAATATTTATATGGAAACAGGACTGAAATGAAAATAAATAAACATCAGTGGCAGAAATTAAAGGACAATAATATGCAATTTAAGGACGAAAATGCAAACAAGACCGAACTTGAAAGGACTAAAACTGTAATTAGACCAAGGGGCAGACCCGAAATGAAAAATCCAAAAACGTGGGATGGTTACAAGGGTAATTTTACCATTTAAAAACTGATTCGATTTAATTTAGGGACTGGATTGCAAGACTTTGAAATACAAGAGGGACCAGAGTTGCAAATATCCCCTACGGCGAGACACAAACGAAAATATTGAAAACGCGGGGGGATTTATTACGCAATTTCCCCATTTCACGAAAAATAACGCTTATAAAAACCCTCTTTTTTGGCCAGACTCAAATTTTCCCATTTCGATTCATTTTTTCAGTTTTTATAACTCCTGTTCTCTCTCAGTTTCTCTCAACTCACCCTTGAAGAACCCAGAATCCGGCGGCTGACCGCCGTCTTCTCCGCCGCCGGCCGCCGTTAGCCGGCGCCGGCGAGCCCCAAAAAACACACCAAAATGAACCTTACCTTGCCCTCGACACGAATCCGAACTTGGATTCGGAGAAAAAGCTTTTATCCGTCCTAGATCTAAGAAATACGAAACGAAAAACCCCTCTCCTTTTTTATTTCAACCCAAAACGAAACCAAAAAGGGGTCTCCCACTCCTTTCAGTTCACCATATTCGGCTTGGGAAATCCGAAGAGACTTATACTGGTGAGGGGAGATCCACAGACGACGATGGTAACGACTCTCAACCTTTCCTTTTTTTTATTTACTACGTATATATTTTTTGTATGCATGCAACAAAGTAAAAAAGAGAAGAGTATTACCACTGAAGACTGGTTTTTTGTATTTTTTCTTTCGATTACAACTTGGCTCGTTACAAAATGTTTGTTTCATACATATATGCCTGTCTTTTGGTTTGGTACAAGTAATATAATATCTTTTTTCAGATCTGGACTGATTACTGACATAATTCTTTTCTTGTGTTTTGATATGTCTGAGCGTGGTGGTTGGAGACCGGCATGGTGGAAGCAAGGTGGCGGTGTGGGGGTTCTGTCTTCGGCCAGAGGCGTTTTCGGCCGTTAGATCAAATCTGATCTAACCGTCGGGCTGTCTTGAAGGACGAACGGCCCAGATGAAACCTCGATCGGTGAAACGGCTCCAGATCGTGACACGAGGGAGTTCCTATATAGAACTCTTCGCCTTCAACGTTGGTTTCTCCTATATAAAACCTTTTGCGTCGCTGATGGATTCTTCCGACTGGGAGTTCCTCCTATATAGAACTGCTAGTCTTCAAACCCCTATATAGAACTTTTGGCGTCTGAAATCTCAGAGCTACAGGTTCTTCCTATATAGAACCTTTCACTCTAAGACAGTAAAGCTCGGAGCCCTTCCTATATAGAACTCTTCGCTTTCGACACAACAAGTTTTCCCTATATAAAACCTTGTGTATCATGGGTGAATTCCTTCGACTGGGAGTTCTTCCTATATAGAACTGGTAGTCTTCACCCTGGAGCCATCGGTCCTTCCTATATAGAACTTTTGGCGTCTGAAATCTCAGAGCTACAGGTTCTCCTATATAGAACCTTTCACTCTAAGACAGTAAAGCTCGGAGCCCTTCCTATATAGAACTCTTCGCTTTCAAACACAACAGGATTTCCTATATAACCTTGTGTGTCATGGGTGAATTCCTTCGACTGGGAGTTCTTCCTACGTAGAACTGCTAGTCTTCACCCTGGAGCTGTAAGTCCTTCCTATACAAAACTTTCAGCTTCTGAAGCCTAAGAGCGGAGGATTCTTCCTATATAGAACCTCTCTATGCAGGCGCTTGGAAACATAGGCCTTTTGTATGTAGAACCATTGTCTTCACATTTGGGATTCACACCACGATGGCCATCGATGTCTCTTTGAATCCACAGATACCTGTCTAAGATAAAACAAAATGCTATGACAAATGAATTGACATGCTCCTAATCCTAGTGATGTCTGACTATTCATGATGCATGAGTGTCAATATCTTGGTGGGCTTGCTTTGGTCCTTATTCGATCTCGTTGTTCACTTTCTCCTTTTTCACGGGCGTTGATACCCCACTTCACTATCAGGTTCAACCATTCCAACCTTTCTTTTTCTCCATTTACGACTTGGAATTCTAAAGTGCCCTTTCGGGTTTTCGCTTTAGAGAGTTTTTTTTGGGTGCCCTTCTGGGTTTTCACTCGGGAGATCTCTCTTGTTATCTTGCATGCTTTCCTTGAATAAATAGGACGTACGCCATTGGTCATCCTATCCGGTTGTTTGAAGCTTTCCGCCTTTCCTATCAACAGCCGTTATGTCGGGAGCTAGAGGGCAGAGTTAACATCATTTTCTTTAATCAACTGCATTTTAAGGTTAGATCATCCTATCCGGTGTTTGTTTTGAACATGGATGTTGTCTTTAGGGCTGGCTCGATTCAGATCCCTATAATCTACACACATACAAACTTTCCCGTCCTTCTTTGGTACTGGTACAATGTTTGCAACCCATTCGGGGTATTTGGCTACCTCCAAGAATCCAGCATCAAACTGCTTTTTCACTTCTTCTCGGATCTTTAACAACACATCTGGTCTCATTCTCTGAAGTTTTTGTTGTATTGGTTTACACTCTGATTTTGTTGGCAATTTGTGCACCACTATGTCAGTATTCAACCCTGGCATATCTTGATAAGTCCAGGCGAAGACATCATTGAATTCCTGAAGTAGGGTTATCAGTTCGTGCTTTGTTTTTGAGGAAATCTTCGTTCCTACTTTTATTTCTTTTCTCTCTTCTTCAGTCCCCAAGTTTACAACTTCTATTTCTTCTTGGTGGGGCATGATCTACCTTTCTTCGTTGGCCACCATTCTCTTTAACTCTTCTGGGACCTTACCTTCTATCTCATCATATCCTTCCTCAATTCCCTCTGAGACCTCAGGGCATTCAAAATTCACTCCAGGATTGGATCCGGTATCATTCATATCGTCAATCATGAGCGACCTGCATTAAATGAGAATGAATTGTATTGGGAAGGAGACGACTTTATATGAAGGGAATGAACATGAAGAATGGATGAATGAAATAAATGAAACTTTGGTCATTTAGGAAAGTAGGGATATTTTCATTTCAATCAAAAAGTTAACATAGGTGCCCCATACAAGAGATCCCCATTGTTTACGTGCAAAAACAAAAGGTTGATTCGGAGCATTACTCTGTTCTATTCCTAAAAACTACAGGTAGATCAATGCAGCTCCAGTTATCAAGTGTTTCCCTAGGACGGCAAGGGCGGATGTTGGTCAACATTTTGTTGCCTCGGTCATTTCCAGCTATCATGTTGATGTACATCCCTTCAAATGATTCACTGAGTATCTCCTCCTGGTTGAGTACGTCGTTTTCCTTAATTGCCTCTTCAACCTCTTGACCTGGCTGGTAGAATCCTCCGGAGACAAAAGTGGTTTTTAAACTAGGAAAGGACATTGGTCTCCACGGAATGTCCTCTCCTTTAAATCTGGCTTTTCTTTGCTCTTCCTTTCTCTTATATTCCTCTTTTCTCTGTTGGACACTTGGTTGGTAACCCATCCCAAAACGATCCTTCTTGGTTACCATATTCTTGGCTCTTAGGTTTCCTTGTAATTTCTTCCCCAGCCCCTTTCCTACTTTGGCTCCTCGGCCCAAAGTTTCTGCGATGGTCATCTTGGTACAATTAGATAACCTGGGGTAAGGGATCCGACTTCCCTCCGAAATGAATGTGGCATTCACTAGTTCCAATGCTCGGAACGAGCATTCTACAACATCTTCATCATTTTGAATATAGGGGGCGTCTGATGCCACAGAAGCAACAATCTCCTGCTCAGCCTCTACTGTGACCAACTTACCTTCGACTACAAATTTTAACTTTTGATGCAATGATGAGGGGACAACTCCTGTGGAGTGGATCCATGGTCTTCCCAACAAGCAGCTGTAAGATGGTTTGATGTCCATCACCACAAAATCGATCACATATTCAGTTGGTCCGATCAATAGGGGCACCTCAATTTTCCCCATTGTTCATCTTTGCGTACCATCAAAGGCTCTTACCGAATTGTGGCAGGGCTTTAGGTGAGAACCATCTATTGGTAGTTTTTGTAGGGTCACCATTGGCAAGACGTTTAATGCTGACCCGTTGTCAATTAGTACACCAGGTACTACATACCCTTTGCAGTAGGTTGTGATGTTAAGGGCTTTGGTGGACCCCATTCCTCCCTTAGGGATCTCATCATCACTGAATGTTATATGATTATAGGCAGTGATATGCCCCACTATCCTGTCCAGATTTGTCACAGATATATCCTAGGGCACAAAAGTTTGATTTAGTACTTTTAATAGCGTCTCCCGGTGCTTTTCTGAACTCAAGAGTAATTCCAATACTGTGATCCTGGCCGATTGCTTTTGTAGTTGTTCCACTACGTTGTACTCGCTATGTCTCAAGAACTTCAAAACTTCTTTGGCCTGAGCCTCAGTTACCGGCTCATTTATCTTTGGGGGAGGTTCTTCTCCAAATATCTGCGTGGGGCTAACTGCTGTATTCTTCCCCTTATCTTTTTCAACTGCTTCAAAGCCTCAGAGGAATAACATCTGCCACTCCTTGTGAAATGGCCTGCCTCACCAACGTTTACATCATTATGGCTTTGTTGGTCTTTCAGCGTAGGCTCTTTTACCTGACCATGTTCTAGTTTTTCTGGCGTGGTCACATTTACAGCATAATTCCAGGGGGTTTGTAGCATATCCTTGAATGGGAATGGGGATGGTGCTGAAATGATGATCCTGGGACTCATCTTGTTGGTTTTTCCTTGGGAGGCACCTGCATTCCCTGGCCTGGGAGAGATGATAAAAGGTCTATCTTTCCCGTATTTAGATTTGGGGCTATCCGTCATGTGTACGTCCGACCCCTTCTTTCCCATGGGCTCCTCGAAAAATTCTATTTGCTTTTCATTCATCAATTGCTGTACCAATCTCTTGAACTCATCGCACTCTTGGATGTCATGTCTTTCATTTTGGTGGAATTCGCAATACACTCTACCTCCATTCTGCCTTATTATCATGCCTTTGTCGATCACACGAGCCATGCATAACTGTTGAAATACCCACCGTAAAGGAGATTTGATTTCTGACACATCATCCTTAATCCTCCTGGTAAAGTATTCTTTAATAACATTTACTCCTCTGCTCCTATGATTAGGCAGCGGGTTATTGGCTACACTCGGTTCTTCAAACTTCAATATCCCATAATCGATTAAATTCTGCACAAGTTTTTTGAAATCAAGGCAGTTCTCGGTGGGATGTCCAGGGGTACCGCCGTGATAGTCGCAATGTGCATTCGGATTATACCAAGAAGGGAAGGGCGGATTGACAGGAGTAACGATGTATGGACGGACCAGGTCTGCTTCATACAACTGGGAATAAAGTTCTGAGTATGAAACAGGTAGGGGAGTGAAAGTTCTTCTCTCTTTCTCTTTTCTAGAGATTCTCTAATCTCTTTGATTCGAGTTTTGTGTTTTTCCCACAGGTGCTTGTGGCTGTGAGACTGTGAAGTTCTTCGGGGTGGTATAAGTGCTGGTGGCGTTTACTTCATTCCTCTTGCTATATTTCCGAGACCCTTCCCCGCCATCAATTCTACCACTCTTAATTGCCAATTCAAGGGACTCCCCAGTCCTGATTAAGTCAGCAAAGCACTGCGTTGTGTTATTAATGAGGCGATCAAAGAGTGCCCCTTTCAGAGTATTAAAAAATAATGGCGTAATTTCATGTTCCGAGATGGGTTGCTGAATTTGGGCGTCCACTTCCCGCCACCTTTGGGTGTATTGCCGCAGGCTTTCGTTGGACTTCTGCCCCATATTTTCCAACATAATTCTACTGGGGGTCATGTCTGTTACACGCTTATATTGCTCAGTAAATGCTCTTGACAGATCTTTCCATGTCTTAACATTTGCCTTGCTCAACTAGGTGTACCACTGTAACGCCGCTCCGGTTAGGCTTTCCTGGAAACAATGGATCAGTAGCTTTTCGTCCTTAAGGTAGGCCGCCATCTTTCGACAGTACATTGTTATGTGTACGGAAGGACACGTGGTTCCATCGTATTTGTCGAACTCTGCGTTTTAAATTTTGGCGGTAGGACAAGATCGGACACCAGACTTAAGTCGCTAGCGTCATTTCCTGATTCTTCATTAGATTGTAACATTTTAAAATTTTCCTCCATGAGGCAAAACCTCTCCTCCCACTTTTTCTCTACCTCGGTCCTGATCCTTTCAACCATGTTCAGGTCCGACACCTCTTCTTCATAGAGTGCTTCAGCGTCGAGGGGTTGAGTTTCAGGTGCCCCTATTTGAAAACTAGATGACATTCCTGCAGGGTCGATATACACCTTTCTAGCCGGGTTTGGTGCAGTTGGTTGAACCTTGTAGTGAGGTGGGGTACCCTCTGGCTCTTGAACGTTTTCTCCTTCCACTCTTTTCCCAAGACTCTTAGCCAACAATACGGTTATGTCGGATACTATAGATGCTTGCGACTGCGCAATCTGATCACTGAGGCTTCTTTGGGCCTCTTCAAGTCTTGTCTCGAGCTCTTTTTGCCCTTTTTCTAGACTGATTATCCTGTCTTCCATGAGCTTGCTTTGTAATCGGGTAAGGTATGGATGATGAATGATTGCGGGTTAACTACACACAACGCCACAATATTCATAATGTTAATATGGTTGCAAGAAAATAAGTGCATGTATAATGATGCGAATGTCATGATGCAATGCAAGAATGTATGCAGATAAGGTACTGATTCCGCTGGTAATCACCCTTTTGAACTACTTCCACGGGAATTAAAGGGTCTAGATTACAACAGAGTTCGTATTACAAAATAAAGATCCCTAATACAAAAGATCTAATTACAACACAGAGTCCTATAGATAAGCTCTAGCTCTATCTCCTAATCTTCCAATTGCTTGGAGCAACTTGCTGAACCTGGGAGCTTCTCCCATTTCTGGGACTATGAAAGGTCGGAGTGTTTCAGCCTCGACAGCCAAATCATTCACATGCTAGGCAACTCGCTGTATGTCCACCATCAAGTTTGCGTAATACTGGTCCCTGTCCTGTACCATCCGGGCAGCGTCACGCAGTCTCTTTTGCCAATAGGTGTCCACTCTGGCTGCAGCCTCCTCGAGCACACTAATTCTTTCCTTGTAATCCTCAACAGTTGCTTCGAGGGACTTAATTCGTGCTCGTAACATGCTTACTTCGCGTTCTCTTTCTTGAAGCTTAGTGAAACCATTTCTGTGGCAGTACATTCGAAGTGAGTGTTCAACTTCCGCCACCTTTACTTTTAATTCGCCATTCTAACTTTGGCTTTGCTCCAGACTTTGAATAGTGTCATCGTACAATTTTTGCTTCTCTAATAGTCTATTCCGGCTACTCATGGACTTTCTTTTCCATACGGCACGCTTTCTTTCTCATGATGGACAACTTGTTTTCCCTTGCTGATTTCTTGCCTGAATCTTTCCTTTTCCTGGTCAATAGCCTTCTTGGAGGACCGTTTTTCTTCCTCCATAGCCAATCGGCAGCTTTCTATCTCTTTCTCGATCGCTCTCTTGCTGATTTCTCGTTCTTCTTCCACCAAACGGATACCATTCATTCTTTCTCTTTCCACAGCTATGAATTGACTCCGGCCGGCCTTCTGTATTTTTGCTTGTAGTAGAAGGGCATATTTTTGATAAAGAGCATTCTTGTCGCTCAAATCTACATTTAATTTCTTCAACTGCCTAATGATCCCGTCCCGCTCGTCAACCTCTAAGCTTGCCTTATAGAGCTCTCTCGCATGTTGGGTCTGTTGGATGTCCATTTTCCTTTTAATTTCTTCGAGTTCATTCCGTAAGATGTCAGTTTCAGACGGTACCACCCTTGTAAGCTCTTCGAGTGACACTGCTGGTCCTTGATCAGATTCGGGAATCACATTATTAACCCTCAAACGTCTCCAAAGATCATAGTCTGGGGTAGTCATGTTCTCGGTATCTCCTTCCATCCTGATTCGGTAACACTGGTCCCAGACCCTCATGATGGTTTGAATCTTTCCTTTGAACTCCCCTTTGAAAAGAAATTTAGTTTGGCTTAACCCGGCGGTATTGGGAATAAACTGTCGTGATCCGAACTGTCGAGACACTAAAAGCGGAGCACAGGCGATCCCTCCGTGCAATCCCAACATCATCAGCCAGTTGAAATCACCACAACAGTATAGAAAATAATTAACTTTACCGAGCCATGGGACCCTCCATGCTATGTCTTCGTCTTGAATGTTCCTGAAGAAACTAGTCCACATTTTTGTTTTCAAATCCTCTCGCCATTCGTTTGCTAAGTACTCCCGTAAAGGCGAAAAACCTTGGAAGGATATCCCCAGCAGGACCCTCGTCGGCATCTTCCACATGTGACTCTGAATCCATACCTGTAACAGTTGTGCGCATCCTCGAAAACGTCCTTCTTCATGTTTTCGGCTAGCATTTAAGGAAATGAAAGTCTCGACCAAGATTGCTGGTACTGGGTTTGCTTTCCGTTTTATCCGCTCAAACAAGTCCAGAATGGCTATGTCAATGTTCCCGAGTACTCTTGGAAACATCACCAAGCCATATATTCCTAAGGCGAACAGGTCCATTTTCTTTGCCTCGTCTGGATGTGTCGGTATGATGTCCCGAATACTTTCCCATGCAAAAGCTGTATTGTCTCCTCGGATCTGAAGAAGGCCATTAACCCAATCGCTACTCATTCCCGCAAAGGTTTTGAGTTTCGCAGTGTAATTCTGATTCCTCGGAGGCTTCGCGTAGATCCAATCTTCCTGAATGTTTTTCTGGTTAAGTAAAGCAGTGTATTCTTCTACTGTAGGCATCATGTCCTGCCCATTGAAGGTGAAGCAGCAAAAAGCCGGATTCCAAAACTGGACTATAGCTCGGAGTAGGGGCTGGTTAACCCAAACATATAACAGCTGTGCAATGTCGCCATAACTATCGCAGAACAAGTCTTGTAGTCTTCGGTCCCATCTTTCCCAAATGCTTTGAAGATCCCATAAGTCGTTCTGTTGGAGACTCACATAGGTGTACCCTGCTATTACGCGTTCGTTCGGCAAACTGTCCCCTTGGGTTTTCTGGTTGACCTCTGACCAATGTCTGACTGACAAATTAAGCTCTTCTTTCCTAAGACACCTTTTTTCCATGGTGAAAGACTTTCTGATCAGTCAAACAACTTGATCCAGTACCTTTATGTGATGCAAATGTATGATGTATGAAAAAAACAAAAGCGAAAAGAAAACAAGTCAGTACCAGATAAAATTAATAAATATATAAATAAAAGGACAAAATTAAACAGAATAAACACACAAAACAACCCTATTTATCCCGTCTAAAACCTAAGGTTATCCGCATGGCTCTAAATGGTTAGGTTTCTATGTATCCTCTACATGCAGTCTTGGTTCTAGGAGGTACCCGAATTGTCCTTGTTGTCCTCTACTAAGAGTACCAAGGCCCCCGATCATCACCCATTATAGGCTCCTTTCAACCGGGTTCAATTCAGGGGGACCCATTCGCTTATGCCCGTACGAAGGAACGATATCCTTACGAAAGCATAAGGTACTCGAGCCCCGAAGGTACATGCTAGGCCCATACGGGAGAACGATATCTCCACGAAAGCATTAGCGTTTTCCCCCCACTTAAAAAAACGGGTTTATATGCCATATTTTAAATGTGTTAAAATAAACGCGCAATTATAACTGAATGTTAATTTAATAGCCACTTTAACCCGAAATTTCCAATATTAGTAAAACGGTAATTATTTTAAAAGCTTGACTCTCATTTGTTTTTGAAAAACAAAAAATTCTCCCCAGCGGAGTCGCCATCTGTAGCGATGTGTTTTTTCGCTAAAAAAACGAGGTTTTCGATGTGTTTGTGATTTTTCAGATATAAAATATTTATTCTGTAGGGGTTTTAAAAAAAAACACATTTTATTTAAAAATTGGAGTCGCCACCGGCGACTTAGGTAGGTCGGACACCATAAAAAACTAGAGATTTGAAAACTATTGGGTTCGGGAGTCGGTTACGGATGGAGAAGGATTAGCACCCCCACACCGCCCAAAATTGGTACTTTAATAATTACCGCTTTATTAATATTGGATTTTCCGAATTAAAGTGACGATTAGTTTAAAATTCGGTCATAATTGCGAATAAATTTTAAGGGCCCCGTTATCCGAGAGTAAACGCCCAACCACTATCACTACGCCTGATACTGGCCCCGTTTACACTCGGATAAAAGGGCACTGCATTGACAATTTATATCTCAATATGCAATCTTAGTGGCAAAATATAGAACATGGCAAATAATTTAAATGCAATAAATGTTAACATGACAGAATACTAATCTAACATAAATAAAATACGTAATTAAAACACACATATACATATCAAGCTTAATAGTAGATAAAAACAAATTTAACATGTCACAATAACAAGGAATGAATAAATACGTGTGTGGACAAAACATATATTTCAAGAAGACATACATATTAGAAATAAAACATATTTCAACATATATAGAACAATATATTATACATAAAAAGAAAATACACTAACACGTAACCTAAAGGCCAAGAGAACATACAATACATACAAAAATATAAAACATGCTGTGTACGAGCCAACTAGAACATAATATGCGTAATACGAACCGAACAAATACATAAAGATACATAATCATCATAAACTTAACACACATATACATGTATACATAAAAATACAAGGCATATATGAGGGATATATAATAAGACAAGAGGCTACATCAGCATATACGATTATAATACGAACATAAATATTTATATGGAAACAAGACTGAAATGAAAATAAAAAACATCAGTGGCAGAAATTAAAGGACAATAATATGCAATTTAAGGACGAAAATGCAAACAGGATCGAACTTGAAAGGACTGAAACTGTAATTAGACCAAGGGGTAGACCCAAAATGAAAAATCCAAAAACGCGGGATGGTTACAGGGGTAATTTTACCATTTAAAAACTGATTCGATTTAATTTAGGGACTGGATTGCAAGACTTTGAGATACAAGAGGGACCAGAGTTGCAAATATCCCCTGCGGCGAGACACAAACGAAAATATTGAAAACGCGGGGGTATTTATTACGCAATTTCCCCATTTCACAAAATAATAACGCTTATAAAAACCCTCTTTTTTGGCCGTACTCAAATTTTCCCATTTCGATTCATTTTTTCAGTTTTTATAACTCCCGTTCTCTCTCAGTTTCTCTTAACTCACCCCTGAAGAACCCAGAATCCGGCGGCTGACCGTCGTCTACTCCGCCACCGGCCACCGCTAGCCGGCGTCGGTGAGCCCCAAAAAACACACCAAAATGAACCTTACCTTACCCTCGACACGAATCTGAACTTGGATTCGGAGAAAAAGCTTTTATCCGTCCTAGATCTAAGAAATACGAAACGAAAAACCCCCCTCTTTTTTTATTTCAACCCAAAACGAAACCAAAAAGGGGTCTCCCACTCCTTTCAGTTCACCATATTCAGCTTGGGAAAGCCGAAGAGGCTTATCACTGGTGAGGGGAGATCCACAGACGACGATGGTAACGACTCTCAACCTTTCATTTTTTTTATTTACTACGTATATATTTTTTGTATACATGCAACAAAGTAAAAAAGAGAAGAGTATTACCACTGAAGACTGGTTTTTTTGTATTTTTTCTTTCGATTACAACTTGGCTCGTTACAAAATGTTTGTTTCATACATATATGTCTGTCTTTTGGTTTGGTACAAGTAATATAATATCTTTTTTCAGATCTGGACTGATTACTGACATAATTCTTTTCTTGTGTTTTGATATGTCTGACTGCGGTGGTTGGAGACCGGCATGGTGGAAGCATGGTGGCAGTGTGGGGGTTCTGTCTTCGGCCAGAGGCATTTTCGGCTGGCTTGAAGGACGAACGGCCCAGATGAAACCTCGATCGGTGAAACGGCCCCAGATCGTGACACATGGGGCTCAGCAGTCGAGGAGTTATAGCGTGTGGGGCTCACACACGCGTGGGGTATCGAAGAGTCCGTGCGTAGACCGCACGAGCGCGTGGCACTCGAACCATCGAGACGTGTAGTGCACGCGGCTGGCATATATTTTATCTTGGCTTGATCGTGGCCGTTGGATCAGATCTTGATCCAACGGCCCATAGTTATCTGTACCAAAATAATTAGAATTAAATAGGGTTTGGGTTTGGGCCAACCGGGCCTTGTAATAATGTTATACTTGTAATGGACTTGGACTGACAATTTATTTATTTGGTTTAATATATTTTTTTTGGATTTCATTTTATATTAGCCAAATAATAATAACATTAATATTATAACAACAATTAATAATAATACACATACGATAATACATACGTATATACTTATGCAAACATTAATTAATATAACATACTAGCATATGTACATATAATCATACACATAATTAACATAACATCTACACACATTATCCGTAAAAACAAATACGCTCGTACTAAATATAGATACATGCGCGACACACATACACCGTATTACTTATTAATACGTATACATACATAGTTTATAATATACATGCACACACCACACATTTTATATATATTAGTAACACTTATGCACATAATAAACATATAGTATAATATAATACAATGAATACATGCAACACTAGTATACTAATAATTATACTAATATGTATTTACAGACCAGATAAAAATGAGTGATTACTGATAGTTTTGAGATTTTAAGAACTATTCCTTATGACAAGATTCTTTGTATGTGTTAGTGTGATTACATCCAACCTATGCTTAACATAGTTAGAATTTTTTTTAGCTAAGCTCTATAATACACCTTAATATTTCTAATCAATTTAAGCACAATTTTTACTCCCATAATTGTAACTTCTTTCTTTCCTTTTCTATTTATATGCTGCCACGAATAGAGTCATCTCATCACAACCACCTTCCTAGACTTGAAAATGAAGTCGAGCAAACACCCCATTCCCTAGCCTATTTAGTAGAGTCATCCCATAACTACCTTCATTCACTCATATGCTATTGTTGACATTTATTAAAGGGGTTTTCCAGGCAATGCAATGCACAGAGAAGTGTCCCTCTAAAGCTATGCCGAAGCATTTATTCACAAATCAAATATTTGATAAGCACAATGGAGTCTAATAAAGCCTTTGATGCTTTCATTTATCATTCAAGTTCATTAAGATCATTCATATTAAGGCATGCAAGAGATTTTTTTACCAAAACTATCTAACATCCTTAAGCATAGAGAGTATGCAATCGTGTAAGGTTTTAATTTTAAAGCATCAGGCCCTAAAGGCAGTTCTACCAATCTCAACAGTCATGTGTATTGAAGCCATCCATAGGCAAAAAAAATCTCATTATCGGACATCTTCAATTTATGCATAAGAACTGTCTTTAAACTAAACAAAATGCCATAGCAAAAATCTGTTCATCACTACTAATGCAAATGACTAACTATGAACACTACCTCCCCCAAACTTGAAGAAGACATTGTCCTCAATGCGTGAAAATCAACTAAAACTAAACTAAATGCAATGCAATGCAAGGTACCTTGACTAACTCTACTTTGATGGTGGTGGGGTTGTCTTGTGCGCCATATGCTTGACGTGCCTCTTCTTTAGTGCTGAGGTGTTGCAATTTGTTGTGGCATTATGGTAGGAGGGACATCATCATTCATATCATCATTTGTACCAGCATCAAATGGTTTTCCTTCTTAGTAGGTTCTGCATCCATGGGGGCTTTACCCATGTCCACATGTTTGGGAGTCTGTTTTGCTAAAAAAATGATGTTAAAATTAAGCAATAAAGAAATAAAGTAAAGAAAAATAAACAAAACAAAACAAAAATTTGCTATAGCAAAATTTAGAGAGGATTGAAGGGACGCAAACTCTCAAACGTCCTAAATTGATGTGGCAATTTTTGTCGCGTTCGACTGGAGCACCAGTATAGACCAAAATGCCCCACACATATAACAGCTCTGACCTTTAATATATTTTGCATGGGCATTTTATGTCTTTCGTGTATGTTTTCCATCTCTTGGTATCTATCGCAAGGTTTATAAAAATCTTGCTTATCCTTGAAAATTGTAGGCCAATAAAACTCAGATTGTATGACCTTTGTAGCAGTCTTCTCTACTCCAACGTGCTCTCCACATGAAGCTGAATGATAGTAAGGAATGTCGTGCATGAACTTGTTCTTTCCCTGGCTATTCAAATCAAGAAGAAAAATACCACTAACGAGAAAAATGACAATGTTAGCATGCCGCAGCAAATAATAATTTCTCATCAAGGAATTCTTCCTTAATATCTATTTCACTCCTTAGTTCTTTCATAATTTCTAGCCTAGAAAGATGACCAACTACTTGGTTTCCAATGCCTTTCAAATCAGTAATGGTCCAACCTGAAGCCTTTTTATGTTGAGCTAAAATATGAATCAAACTACTCTCTTGCTCAGGCTTAAGATTACCAGCATTAATCACATGCAAAGTCTCATTGGACCCCAAATTAGCATGCTTAAGGTATGAAGGTAAGGATTTAGTTCTAAAGTGGGTGTGTGCTCAAATAAGGGTTTAGGGGAACTAAATTCAACAAAATCCAAGGGTTCAAATTGCATACCTGGTCTAGCTATGAGTAAGCTAGACTGTTGCAGCTCCCTTGGATATTCCTTGAGCTCATTATTTTCTTCTTCATCAAGCTTCAAGTGACCATCATTGTGCAAAACATTACTGCAGCAAAATTCTGCAGCTTCCTTTTCCATCATAGATTCTACATCTTGAAGCGATTGACACTCCCTAGAATCATCAACATATTTGAGAGTGTTGAAGACATTGATAGTTACCCTTTGGTCATCCACTCCTACTGGTGGGAGATTATCTTTTGTTGTGGCAATATTTTGCCTGTTATCATTGGGTTCACTCATCGAACCCTTACCCTTGCTCTCCATCGAAGGTAAGTCCTCTTGCATCTGAGATTCTTCATGCACAATCTCATGGTTGGGTTCTCTAAGTGTCTCCCCCCAAACTTAGCTTTCTTGGTGATCTGGGTGCCACTCCTTATGGTAAATGCACTACCTTGCTCCTTGCCTTGATGTTTAGTGACTTCAGTATCACTAGGCAAGCTCCCTTGAGGTCGCACATGCAAAGCTTGTTCAATTTGTCATACTTGTGTTTCCAAAGCTCATAAGGACGAGCTATGACTTTGTAGCAATGCTCCTTGGTTCTTGATGGACGCAGCATGGTCTTCAAGTATAAGCTTTGTAGTAGACATAAAGTCCTTCGTTGTCGTCATAAAATCCTTAAAAGTGGCTTCTAGAGAATTGTTATTCAACAAAGACGCTAAACCTCTGTTGTTTTGCCATGGCATAATCTGCTAGGAGCATAAGGGTTCAATTAGATTTTGTTGCTGATTCGAGCTGCCAGAATTGTTGTTTCCTTGGTTCCTCCAAGAAAGGTTAGGATGTTGACGCCATCCTGGATTATAAGTGTTCGAATAGGGGTTGTTGTTTCTCCTATTGAAGTTCCCCACATAGTTTGTAGACTTGTGGTTTTTAGGGCACTCACTCACATGATGAATGACATGGCAAAGTGCACAAGAAGAGCTTGCAACCTTGACTTCCTTCACTTCACTAGGACGTTGGAGATTCTTCAACATGTTTGTAATTGCTGACAATTGAGCTGAAACAGAATCCTTAGCATCAAGATCAAATGTTCCTTGAGTCTTCCTCCCCGTTCCTAGTCTCGAAGAAGGAAATTGGTAGTCATTGTTTGCTATCCTGTCAAGGTTATCAAATGCTTCTTAGGGTGACTTGTCCAGCAAAGTTCCATTTACTGAAGCATCCAGCATCATCCTCGTGGGAGCATTGACACCGTTGTAGAAGATCACAACTTGCGTCGAATCATGAAAACCATGATTTGTACATTTACGAAGCAATCCCTTGTATCTATCCCAGCACTCGAACATCGACTCGTCATCAGCCTAACGAAAGGAAGTAATATCATTCCTTAGTTGGGAGTTCATGTTGGGTGGATTATACCGCAATAAAAAGCTCTTGCATAGATCTGCCCATGATTTTATCTAGCCAGAAGGTACTCCACTAAGCCACGCCCTTGCTCGATCTCTCAATGAGTATGGGAATAACTTTAATTTCAGCACATCCTCATGCACACCTTGTTGTCGAAAAGAGCCACACACCTCTAGAAAAGCACATATATGCTGCCTTGTATCCTCATGAGGCGCGTCACCAAACTGTCCAATAGAGTCCAACATGTTGAACATCACCGATTTGAGCTCAAAGTGGGCTGCCTGAAACTCGAGAGCTATAATCCCAGGGTTGAGATCATCCAAGATGGGTGCTAAATAATCTCTAACAGTTCTTGGTCGAGCTACAACTCCATCATTGCAAATTGCTGCAGCATATTGATCTACAGGATCTTCAACTGGATTTTGAGCTCAGTACATGGTTCTTGGAACACGTCTTCTTTGACGAATTAATATTTCAATCTCAAGTTCAAAAGGAAATAATGGTTCCACAGGTCTTTTTTGGGTCATGCAACAACACAACACCTGAAAAAGTTAGACACAAACAACAAATAAATCTATACAAAAAGAAGAAATTAAATGGTTCAAAAACTAAACTCAAAATAACCAATTGCCAAACCCCGGCAACGGCGCCAAAAACGTTTTGCGTGTTGTGATGTACTATAAATGATACGCAAATAGTGCAAGTATACATATCGAACAAGTAGTAAAGTGATGAGTGAGTATCGTCTCCACAGGGATTGGATGTATTTTAAGTCAAGTTCAAGAACACAAACTGAAAATAAATGCAATAGCAACTGGGAACAGGTTAAGAAATGTTGTAGCAAACAACTATAATGAAAACTGGACTGAACTGAATAGACTTTGAAAGTCCTCACAGGTGTTTGAAACTCTCAAATGGGATGACAGGCTAGGTTTATCAAGGAATCCTATGCCTAGCTCTCATGAATGACTAACACCTTCCAGCTTATAACATGCTCGATAGAGTTTACTTAGGTGTTTCTAAACTATCTCTAGCTAGAAACCTAACAACAAGAATGCTACGACAATACCTCTTAGCGTGAACCCTAGCAAGCTACTTATCGTTGAAACTCTACTCCTTTTAGTCGTTGAAACTCTTCCCTTATCTCTAAGGTGAGTAAGAGTTGTGCCTCTTAGCATCCAACCCCCATTGTCTATGTGGATCTAAGCTTAACTCTCTCGAACATTAAGCTAATCTAACACCCAAGTAAAGGCTAACTCTCGAGAGCTCTTACAAAATTAGGGCAATAAAACAGTAGACAAAGCATGAACAAAACTAGAAAAAAGCTAAAAACATAATCATCCAAACTAAAACATAATCATCCAAAACAAACCCAAGCCACTTAGAGTTAGTTCATGGCTGGGCAAACATCATCCATAATCAACCATTTTAAATAGCCCATTCCAAAATAAAAATGCAACAGCAAACAATAGCTAAGAGTGAAGGAAACTCCCAAGCCGCCGTGGACTGCCGTGAACCACCCTAAGCTTACTGCTTCTCTCAAAGGCCAGCAAGATCTTCCCTTTAGAGCTTCAACAATGGAGGACGCAATGAAGAAGAGGAAGAAGAAGAGTGGCTACCACTTCCCTTCTCTCTTTCTTATCTCCTAAAGCACTTTTTCAGCCCCCCTTTAATATAAGTGTCTTGTCCTTTATATAGTGAGGGATCCTAGGGTTTTGTGCCCTAAATATTCCCTTTGTGACCTAAGGAATATTCCCTGGCACATGCTTGGCACAAGAGACAAATGGGGGTTCTCACGTGTGGGCTGGAAAATATCTTCTTTGTGTTTTGTCTTTTTCTGCACCCAACCTTTTCAGTCCAAAATGCTATGCCTTTTCAGCTACTCTACCCTGCTCACCTGCACTTCACGAAACCAGACCAAACCCTTCTCAAGCAGCACCCAATTCACAATTAACCCACAACAACCAAAGCTATGAAACAAAATGCAGCTATATGAACTAAATGCAACCTAAATGCCATGAAATGAGCCTAAAAACAAGCCAATAACAGAGTAAAAAGGTATGAAATATATGCATTTTGTAGAGTTATCATCTAGCCTTCTTCAAACTATCATTGTAGTTGATACATCAATGTTCAGTGACAAGTCTTCTTGAATGAAGATTCTACTATTCTTCCAATGTCTGTAAAATTGTTCTCATTGTTGTGGAAGAAAGATTATGCTATCATCAATATTTAGTGACAAGCCCTCCTAAGTGGCCTTGAAACTCGAATGAAAACCTCTATCTCCTTGGTTATCTTCTTCAATGTCTTAAAATTTGTTTTCATTGTTTGTGGAAGAATGACTATCTTGTATAGGCATCTCTTTTTACAACATGTAGCCTTAAAACAACACCGAAAACCTTCAAAGCTTCTTGGGAACTCTCAAATTCTTGTCCTTGCACTGTACTTTGAATTGCTTGCATGTGGATCTTTGCGACAAAACTTATCTCCTTCTTGATAGTTTTCATGTGCTTTGTGTTTTTCATGCTCCAAGTTCAAAACTCAACCACAAAATGACTCATAGTTCCAACACCATTTTAAACAAATCTCATAGTAATGCTCAGAAATCTTTTGCATGTTTTAAATGATGTTAAAGTTTTTAATCCCCATTTCAATGCAAGATGCTTAAGGAAACGGTTTAACCAAAAAAAAGAAGGTCAATGAAATTTTATTAATGTTGTGGTATACAGAAAAGAAATTACAAATATTCATATATCAATGACCAAATATCCTCTTATGAAAACGCGGTGAGGTGTCCTGAATGCTACCTATGCCGAGCAGACTTCAAAAATGGTGACAATGTGAGAAGATATCTACGTCATGTCCCTGAGAGAAATTCCCGCCATATCAGCTACTTGAGCCGCCCTTCATGGCTTTTCAACTCAAGTCCTCATTTGGTTTCAAAATGCCCTTTACGGGTTTTCATTTTGAACCCCCATTTTCTTTTTCTTTTTCTTTTTTCATTTTTCATTTTTTGTTCTTTTTTCTTTGTTCTTTTTGTTTTTTCTTCTTTTTTCTTTTTCTTTTTTTCAAACATAATATTTTTTGACTGAATCTGAGTTTATCAGGCTCTAAAGTTCATCACCATCCATTTAAGCCAAAATTAATGCCCCACTTGAGAAAACTTTTGTTACAGTGTAAGGTTCCTCCCAATTTGGCGCCCATTTTCCTCGGGAATCCCTTTGAATTGGTAACTTCTTATTTAACACCAAATCACCTTCTTGGAATTCTCTCGGGCGAACTTTCTTCTCATGTGCCCTTATCATCCTTCTTTGGTACATCTGCCCATGACACAATGCCTTCAACCTTTTTTCATCAATTACATTCAGATGGTCATACGTCGCCTGGATCCATTTTGCTTCTTCCAATTTTACTTCCATTAAGACGCGGAGCGATGGAATCTCTACCTCAATTGGCAAAACTACTTCTACTCCGTACACCAAAGAAAATGGTGTTACCCGGTGGACGTTTGCAATGCAGTTCGGTATGCATATAAGGCAAACAACAATTTCTCATGCCAGTTTTTATATGTGTCAACTATTTTTGCGACTATCTTCTTGATATTCTTATTTGTAGCCTCCACTGCCCCATTCATCTTTGGGCGATATATCATTGAATTATGATGTTTGACATTGAACTGCTCATAGACTCCTGCTATCATCTTATTATTCAGATTAGAGCCATTATCAGTTATGATATTTTCAGGCAAGCCATATCGACAAATGATTTCCTTTTTCAGGAATTTGCAAACTATAGATCTAGTGACGTTTGCATATGATGCTTCTTCAACCTAATTTGTGAAGTAGTCGATAGCTACCTGTTGTCACTGATTTTTCACCTTCGTTACTTTTGTTATATAATTAGTATATTTGTTATATGATATTGTTATATAGTAATTAGTATTAGTATTATTTCACGGTGTCATCGTTGATATAGTAGTATTATTACATACATTTTTGTTAGTGTTATAGTAGTTAGTATGATAATTAGTTTAAAACCCAAAATATAAAAAGTTGCTTATTTGTATTAAAAGGTCCATTAAAAAATAGAAAAAAAGTCCATTGCATAAAACCCATTTTATAAGAGTCCGTAAATTACATATATGCTCATTTACAAAAGGTCCAATCAGCCCGATATACATTGGAAACCCTAGGCCCTAACCCTTTGTGATTATGCGCAGTTAAAGGAGGACTGTTGGATCAGGAGAATGATCCAACGGCGCATATCATGCCAATTGGAGAATATCAAGCGCCACATCCCCCATCACCGTTGTATCCAGAAGCAATCGAACGGCCTAGATTGATCAGCAGCATATCACGTGGATCGTCACTCGTATGTGCTAGTCACGCGCTCGCTGTTCAAACTTCCACCAGCAGAGTCATCTTCTCCGACGAGCATTCACACCATTTTCGCCATAAACCGCTCCTCATCGGTACCAGTTGTAGTCACCAGAAACATGAAAAAGAGGAAAAGGGTTAAATCCCTAAAATATAGCATGCGCTAATCCCTAAGTTGAAGCCGAGGCAAGAATCAAGCTAAATCAGATTCAAAATAGAGGCAAATCGTGAGTTAACAGCAAATCGGCTTAAAATCAGAGCCGGAACAGAAGCATTATATATGATTTCTAGGGATTTAAGCTTAAAAAGCAAGCATTTTTGTACCTATAAATAACACTGTAATTCTTTGAAACACAACAACAAGAACAATTGATTCAATATACACAAAGCATACAAAAGTATTCAGATTTCAGAGGTTGTAAGCAAGTAAGCAAGCAAGTGTAATCCAGCGTTTTCCAGAGAAATAAAAGTTAGCATTCTTCTGGTAATGCTTTTTTTTATGTTTATATTTTGAATTTAAATAAAGAAAAAGGGATAGGTTTTTTTACTCTATTTTGTATTGCACCGTCGCATATTTTGGTTTCGATTGAATCTCCATTGAAAAATACGAGTTGGAACTCGCTAGATTCAGGAAAAAGAGAAGGATTCTAGAAATTTTGCCGCCAACAACGACGGCCGGCGCCGGTGGATGGCGGCCGACACGGTAGATGTTCATCGTGTTCTTCAAACTATGAAGAACACGAAGAACAAGGTCGGAGAAAAGTTGAGACCGGTTTTGATCCATTTTGAGAAGAAGAGAAAAAATGAAATATGTTTCTGATAAAGGCCTTATATATCAACCTGAGATCCGACCCAAGCCCGGCACGCAACCCGCGCCTTTCTTCTTTGGACCTTTGACCGTAATCCTTTAGTTCTAAATTCTTTTAATTTAGTCCTTTTTCTTTTAAATTGAGCACCAAATTTTTGATTGCTTTCAAATCAGCTATCAAGTTTTGTTACCCCCTCAATTTGGTCCTTTTTATTTCAAATCGAGCACCAGGTTTTCAATTGTTTTGAAATCAGCCTTCAAATTTTGTTATTCTTTCAACTTGATCTTTAACCAAAAATTATTTTAAAAAATAATAAAGTGGTTATCCCTTTCTTTATTTAAAATTTATTTCTCTTAGTTATTTAATTAAAGAAGGATTTTGACATTGCCATCTCCTATTTAAAGGACCAAGTCGTCAAAGAGATGTGAAAGAAGAGAATGAAGAAATTTCGACAAACTCCAAAGAGGAAGAGGTGAGAGATTTCGACAAGGGAGAAAGCTTGGAGGGAGAGTTCGATTGAGAGGTTTTCCAAAGAGGTCTGATCGATTTCTTCTTCTTCTTTGCTTCCATTAGATTCATGGTTTGGAGATTATTCTTTGTATATCTTTTGAACCCAACCATGAACTAACTTGATTGGTTGGGGTTATTGTGTTTTGTTGTTGTGAAAAACAATTGGATTTTGTTTAGGTTTTTGAGTTGCAATTCAATTTTCAAAGTTTGTTCATTCTTGGTTCTCAATCTTGTTTGCGAGTGAATTGAGAGAGGATCTCGTAACTTTTTCTATTTATCTAATATCGGGAGAGTTAGTTTCAAGAAACGAATGAGCATGGTCTTTATTCAATCAATTGATGGTGAAGACTAATCCAGCTTAGGAATAAGTTTAGGATTTCAATGGCTAAGAGGAGCGCAAGATTGGTTGTTGTTCACCCTTGATTCACACAGGGATGTATTATCAAGGCATGCACAAATAGCTATAGTTTCGACTTAGGGATAAGAATAAACCATTGAAGAACGCTTCGTCGAACTTTGGAAGTGAATGCTCAATTGCCCAGGCAATCGACCCATCCTTAATTGGCCAGGCAATCGCAGGAGCATTGCCCAGGCAATCTGATCAGACAACGAGGGGGAATTGCCCTAGCAACCGACCAGGCAACACGGCAGAATTGCCCTGGCAATCAACCAGGCAATTGCAACCAAATTGCCCTAGCAATCGACTAGGCAATCATAGCAGAATTGCCCTGGCAATCCGGCTGCTACTCAATAACCAAGACGATCCAATCGGCTATCACACCTCAACTCACGATAACCTGGCCTATTCTTTCTTTTGCTTTCATCTATTCTTTTAGTTTATTTCTTTCACTTTACTCGTTAAAATCAACTCCTACTATCAATTGTGTTTTTACTTTTATAGTGTGATAACTAAAGCAAAGTGGCCCAAACTAATCCCTGTAGAGACGATACTCGTATCAGTTTATTACTTGCGACGTGTATACTTGCACAATTGCATAGCACTTATTACGCGCAAACAAGTTTTTCCCGTCGTTGGCGGGGATTGGCAATAGCGACTTTGTTTTTATTTTCTTGCACTTTTTATTTTTCTTTTTTAAGATTCAAAGGGCTAACAAACTTTGGTTTTGCATTGGTATATGACCAGGGCGAGACCGATTACACCAGAATATCCCTTTGATCCAGAAATCGAACGAACCTTGCAAAGACTTAGACGAAGGTTAAGAGTAGCAATGGCTAATCAAGACGGCAATATGAATCAAGATGTTCGAGCAGGAGGAGGAGTGATTCTTGCACGAAACAGAACTATTCAAGACTATCTTGAAGAAGATCTTGATGGACTTAACCGGGAGTTGTCACACCTGAAATTGAAGCCGACCACTTTGAGTTGAAACCGGTGATGTTTAATATGATCAACACAATTGGTCAATTTGGCGGCTCAGCAACTAAAGATGCACGACATCTTAAATCTTTCGTCGAAATTTGTAACTCATTCAAAATACAAGGAGTCACCCCCGATGTTTTACGGCTAAAATTATTCCCCTATTTACTAAGGGATAGGGCGAAAGCATGGTTGAATAGTATTCCTGCCGGATCAATGGGATCTTGGACCGATCTTTGTCGTGATTTCCTTGCTCGATTTAATCTTACAAATTTGACTGATAGGCTTCGTAACGAAATTACTTCTTTTCGGCAGGCAAATGATGAATCCATGTACGAGGCTTGGGAGCGATATAGAGAACTTCTACACAAATGCCCCCTACACGGACTCCTAGTGTGGACACAAGTAACAATGTTTTATAACACTGTGAATACACCAACAAGGATGATGCTAAATGCCTCGGCAAACGACATACTCCTAGATAAGTCGCCGGAGGAAGCAATGTAAATTCTAAATAGGCTTGCCAAGAATGATTATCAATTCCCCTCCGCTAGAAGAGGAAGAGTTAGACTCCAAGCCACAATACATGAACTGGGATCATCAGATTCAATTTTGGCACAATTGGCCACTCTAACCAAGATGGTCCAGAACATGCAGAAAAAAAACAACACACATGAGGTCAAGGTAATGGATTCCTTTTGTTAGTTATGTGGTGGTAACAATGATTCTTCTAAATGTATGTAGAATCCGGAATCCAGTTTTTATGTGGGGAATTACAACCGGAACAACAATGTGATGTCCAATACATACAATCCAGCTTGGAAAAAGCACCTGAATTTTTCATGGAGTAATCCCAACAATGCTCTAAACCATAACAATCAGAATGCACAAGCATCGGGATTCTAGCAGAATATGCCACGGGAACAGTTGCCGCAGCAACAACCGACAACATCTAGTTCTTTGGAAAATTCTCTCAATGCTTTTTTGTTGAAAATTGAATCTTATATGGCTGAGAATAGTAACTTCATAAAAAGAACTGATGCTTTTATTAACAGGACCGATATGAGATTGCAAAACCAGGAGGCGGTAATCAAATCATTGGAAAATCAAGTCGGACAATTTGCTCAAAACCTGAATACTAGACCGCAAGGAGGTTTACCTAGCGATACTGAAGTTGCAAGAGGAACTGGCCATGATCAATGTAAGACGATCACCACTAGAAGTGGCCAACAACTTAAAGAGGCTCAAGCTCGCTCACTAAACAAACTCCACAAAAAGATCAAGACAAACTTAGCGACAAAGCCTCGGATGGTGAACCAAGAATTGCCACGGCAACCGGCGATTAGGATGCCTCGGCAACCAACGATAGGCACGCCACGGCAACCCCAGTTGACAATGCCTCGGCAACTCCAGTTGGCCCGGCAATGCCATCAATCAGGTTTCAGACTAATGAAAGGAACAAAGATATCCGACTTCCACCACCATTCCCACAAAGGTTGAAGCGACAAAAGCAAGAATATCAATTCAAGAAGTTCCTTGATATCCTAAAGCAAGTCCACATCAACTTGCCATTGGTTGAAGCAATTGAACAAATGACGAACTATGCCTAGTTTCTTAAAGACATTGTGTCCAAGAGAACAAGGCTAGGAGAGTTTGAAACAGTTGCCGCAATAGAGGGATGCATGGCCATGTTGCACAATCGCATGCCACCCAAGTTGAAGGATCCCGGAAGTTTCACAATACCCTGTTCCATTGGAAACCACTATGTTGGGAAAGCATTATGTGACCTTGGAGCAAGTATAAACTTGATACCTAAATCAGTTTTCCAAAAACTAGGAATCGGGAAGGCACGACCTACAACAGTTATGCTACAGCTAGCCGACAGATCCTATGTGCATCCAGAAGGAAAAATTGAAGACATACTGGTAAAAGTTGATAAATTTTTTTTCCCGATGACTTTATTGTTTTGGATTGTGAAGCAGATGAACATGCACCTATCATTCTCGGGAGACCCTTCCTAGCAACATGGAGAACCTTGATCGATGTTGAAAAGGGAGAACTCACAATGAGGGTGAATGACCAGCAAGTTAAACTAAATATGTTCCTAACACTAAGACACGCCGATGATCCAGAAGAATGCCAATTTCTTCATGCCACGCCATAGTTTAACTTTGACGAGGAATTTAGTTGCCTCGACAACTACATTGCCGATCAAGAGGAACCTGAGGAGTATGAAGAACTAATCGATAAGGAACAACAGGAAGAGGCAAATTGGTTAGTTAATTGACCAGGTACATACTTTGAACAATTGGATTACTCAGGTAAGGAAGGTAAGCTCGAAAAGCCCTCTATTGAACAACCATCGATTCTTGAGTTGAAAAAGTTGCCAGAGCAACTAAAATATGCATACTTAGGAACCGGTAATACATTGCCTGTAATTATTTCCTCTAAGTTACAGCCTGAGCAGGAAAAGAAGCTGATCAAAATGTTGATGCTACACAAGAAGGCAATAGGGTGGACAATTGTCGACTTAAAGGGAATTAGCCCGGTAGTGTGCATGCACAAGATTTTGTTAGAAGATGATCACAAACCTTCGATTGAGGCACATAGGAGACTGAATCATGCCATGAAAGGGGTTGTAATGAAAGAAATCATCAAGTGGCTTGACGCCGGCATTATATACCCTATATCTGATAGTACATGGGTAAGTCTGGTACAATGTGTACCGAAAAAGGGAGGTATAACGGTGGTAAGTAATGAAAATAATGAACTCAATCCAACCAGGATTGTGACCGGTTGGAGGGTTTGTATGGATTATCAAAAGCTAAACAAAGCCACTAGGAAAGATCACTTCCCATTACCCTTTATTAATCAAATGCTTGACCATCTTGCAGGTAAACCCTTTTATTGTTTTCTTGATGGTTATTCAGGTTACAATCAAATTGCCATAGCACCAAAAGATCAAGAAAAGACAACCTTCACATGCCCATACGGTACTTATGCTTTTCGAAGGATGCCGTTCAGATTATGTAATGCCCCGACAACCTTCCAAAGATGCATGATGGCATTCTTTTCAGATATGGTCGAAGACTTCCTTGAGATCTTCATGGATGATTTTTCCATTTTTGGTAATGACTTCGACAGTTGCCTCAGCAATTTAGAGAATGTATTGGCAAGATGTGAAGAAACCGATTTAGTCCTTAATTAGGAGAAGTGCCATTTTATGGTAGATGAAGGAATAGTGCTCGGCCACAAGATTTCATCCAATGGAATTGAAGTAGACAAAGCCAAGGTCGACGTGATCGAGAGATTACCCCCACCAAGTTCGGTTAAAGGAATTTGAAGCTTTCTTGGACATGCAGGTTTTTACAGGAGGTTCATTCATAATTTTTCTAAGATTACTAAATCCTTGTGCAATTTGCTTGAACATGATAAAGTCTTCAATTTTGATGATTCTTGCGCCCAAGCATTTGAAACCCTAAAGGAAAAGCTTACCTCGGCACCCATTATCGTTCCACCCGATTGGACGCTACCTTTTGAGCTCATGTGTGATGCAAGTGATTTTGCGGTAGGAGCAGTCCTAGGCCAATGCACAGGTAAGACCTTTCATGTGATATACTACGCTAGTAAAACTCTTAATAGTGCTCAAGTGAACTACACAACAACGGAGAAAGAGTTACTAGCCGTAGTTTTCGCATTTGACAAGTTCTGATCCTATTTGATTGGTACAAAGGTAATTGTTCATATGAACCATTCGGAAATTAAGTATCTATTTGCTAAAAAGGATGCCAAACCTCGTTTGATTCGTTGGATATTACTTTTACAAGAATTTGATATTGAAATTAAGGTCAGGAAAGGAACAGAAAATCAAGTGGCCGATCATTTATCATGTTTAGAATGCAATAGGGAGGAGGACGCAGATTTAGAGATATGCAATGCATTCCCGGATTAACAAAGCAATGGCATGACAAGAAACTATTGCCGCGGCAATTCATGCCAGGGCAACTAGTTCTCTTCTTCAATTCTCGGCTAAAACTTTTCACAGGAAAACTAAAAATAAGATGGTCGGGACCGTTCAAAGTTGTCAAACCATTCTCCCATGGTTCCGTGATAATCAAGTCCATCACTGACAAACATGAATTCAAAGTTAATGGACAAAGATTGAAGCACTACAATGGTGCCCATGTGGAACGTAACAAAGAAGTGGCCACCTTAGGAGATGCATGAGCATGCTATCATTTCGATGTTTTATTTTTTATTTTTTTGAACTAATTATTTTTTATTTTTTTATTATTTTTGATTATTTGTTTTTGTTTAGGATAGATTTATTTTCTTTAAGATTAAAACTACATCTTTCTTTCATATTTATCTTTTTAAGTTTAAGAATCCCTTTACACATCTTTATTTATTTTCTTTTATTACTTTATCTTTAATTTTAATCCTTATTTGATTTGTCTTTGAATTGTAGGAAAATAGTTCAAGATAAAGAGGAATTTTGATTCAAGAAGGAAACTTCTTCAACAAGGAAATTAATGGGCTGAATCTAAGGTTTATATAAAGCCTCCAACTTACCCTAAATAAACCCCTTAGCCGTCACCCTTCCCCTAAATCGAAACCCTTTTTTTTCTTCTTTATTCCAAAATTAATCCCACCCACCATATTTACTACCTATCTTTTCTATATAACCCATCACCTTTAACTTCCAAGAAACCTAATCCTACTTTTCATCTTGCAACTCTTTAGTTTTCTTTTCTTTGTTTTTACAACACTAACAACCAAGATCATCCATGGCATCCAAAATTGAATTTTTGGTTCATCCAAGTTCCTCCAAAGAAACAAGATACAAGAAGTTTGCTACATCGGTAGTTCAAGAAAGATTTCACGCCAAGTTTGAAAGCCGGAAGATTTGCGAAGAACAAGGCTTTGAATACTCCATCTCTCATCAAGATTTCGGCCTTGAACCATTCATCTTCAAAAGAATTGCACATCAAAAGTGGCAAATCTTTTGCCATCAATCGGAACCGGGTAATATCTCATGGGTAAGAGAATTCTATGCTCACTCACCTAACCCGGATAATCCTTATGTTTGTGTTCGTCACAAGGCCATACTCATAAGCCCCGAAAACATCAACACCTTTTATGGGCTCTACGTTGAGAAGGACAAGCATCAAGCCTTTGTTGATCAACTCACGCCCAAGCAACTCAACAAGGTGCTTCAAGAACTCACTCTACCGGGAACTCAATGGAACGACGGTAAATACAAGGGCACGATAAATCACCGTCGGCTTAAACCAGAGGCAAAACTATGGAATAAGTTTGTTAAAACTTCTTTAAAGCCCACCACACACAATACTACCGTTGATATACCTCATCTTTTGCTCATACATTCTATCTTGCATGATCGCATCATTAACATTGGAAAAATTATTTGTGATGAGATTTTTGTATGTAGCTCAAAAGACAAGGGTTCTCTTTTCTTCACTTGCTTAATTTCTAATCTTTGCAAGGAGATGCATGCCCCAAGTGAGTCCACTGATGAAAAGGCCCTACCAAAGTCCAGTTGGAATCGAGCACAAATCCGAAAGCTAGTGGGAGAGGCACCGGTAAAATCCTCAATGCCTCCAATTGCTGCGGCAACCCCTGCCTCCTTGGCAACTCCTAATACCTAAGCACCTAACGCCCGGGCAACTCGGACAACAGCCGCGGGATAACTTGAAGCACTCTTACAACCGTTGGCAAACAACCTTAGGCAAATTGAAGACCGGCAACTAATGTTCATGCAGTACATGAAGGATCACAACAATGCCATCACCCAAGTCATCCTAGAAAACTACCCGGACAGCCGCGTGCCGTTCTCAATCTTTCCTGCCGAGATCCTTGCCACGACAACCAATGAAGCAGTAGCTACGGCAACCGCAACAGATGATGTTGCAGCAGCCTACACCGTGCCTGCCCAAGCAGATGCCACGATAACCAACCCTGAAGATGCCACGGCAACCAAAGCCAAAGACGTCCCGACAACCACTGCAAAAGCCAAAGGTAAAGCACCTATGCCCGAATCAACTCGTACAGAATCATTGTCTGATTTTTTTAGATTTGGACGAGTCCTCCATTGCACCAACAAAGACCGCACCAATCGAATCCTCCAAGCCCAAGCGAAAAGCCAATGACATTGATGAAGAGGACGATGAGGAAAACCCCATATGAGGATCAATTCCACCATCGACAACAAGGAAGCAACCACCGCGTTCAAGCAAAAGAATCAAGACACTGACCAAAAGGAAACTAATCATCCATGATGACGAACTCTCGGAGTATGTCCTCGTTTGCATTTTACTTTTCTTTATTTTTATTTTTCTTTGTCGCATGCATTGAGGATAGTGCCTCACTCGAGTTTGGGGGGGTTGTTAATAGTTAGTTACCATTTTAGTTGCATTCAACTTATGTATTGCATTTAGGATACATAAATTGCTTGCCATGCCTTTAGTTGGAACAAGAATTGCCTAGATTTGATGAATATTCGATGATGACTTTGCCAATGTACTTAATTGATAGAACTTTTTATTCTAGGATAAACATGGAAACACTTAGAATCGTACTATGATGCTAAACTTGATGAAACACTGTGTGGCTTGATTGGTTTAAGGAATTCTAGCGAACTTAGGTTGATAGTTAAAAAGTTAGGGGATTAGAATAAAAATTGGATGAATGGTAGAGGTGCCCGAAATTGGCTCTAGTATGCACTAAAAATTGATTGCTATAGGTGCCTGAAATTGGCTCTAGTATGTACTAAAAAATTGATAGCTAGAGGTGCCTGAAACCGGCTCTAGTCAAATAAATTAATTAACTTAAGAAAACAATAAACTAAACACTAGAGGTGCCTGAAACCGGCTCTAGTTAAAACATGTTAAAAGAACCCAATGAAGTAATTTGAAAACCTCTTGCTTGCATAGAATTCGAAAAATCAACTTGCACACAACTCCGCACACACTCACAAGCATTATAGTTTGATTCCGAGTAACTCCTAAGTTTTCTGAAAAATGAAAAGCCAATCTTACTTTGTGCCCCGGTTCTGAGGTTTGAATTCAAGTTTGAAGCATGTCTTTGATGATTAAAGTCTTGACAGGTAATTGTTAGTTTGCATTGCTTGAGGACAAGCAATAGTTCGAGTTTGGGGGTGTGATAAGTGTTCAAAAGTACTATTTTTATTACCCTTTTTACTCATATTATTGTTAGACTTAAGCTCATATTCGTTGCATAATTAGTCACTCATGCATTAATTCATGTTTCTTTCCACCGTTGAGCTTGATTACATAACTTGATGATTTTTGTGGAAAAAGATGCTGCTTTGGTGTGTTTTTGTGTGTGTACAGAATCACTTGCCTAAACAAGGCTAGAACCAGTTGCCAGGGCAGTGCATGAAGGAGATGCCGAGCTAGTTGCCAGGGCAATGCTTGAAGGAGATGCCTAGCTAGTTGCCAAGGCAATTTCTGACAAAGAATAAGATGATATGGTAGTCGAAATTGATGACTAGATAAGCCCAAGATGACGTGGAGCAAAGTTAAATTCCAAAGGAGTTTGATTTCCATGAAGAGGTTAAAGAGAAATTAAATCCCAAGAAGATATGAGAAGTTCTAGAAGGAATTTAAACATAATAAAGAATTATATTCTTTAAAGATAATTTAATTCCAACTTAACTTCCTCCTCAAGAAGGATTTTGACCTAGCCATCTCCTATTTAAAGCACCAAGCCGTCAAAGAGAGGTGAAAGAAGAGAAGAGAGAAATTTTGACAAACTCCAAAGGGGAAGAAGTCAGAGATTTTGACATGGGAGGAAGCTTGGAGAGAGAGTTTGATTGAGAGGTTTTCCAAAGAGGGCAGATCGATTTCTTCTTTTCTTCTTCTTTGCTTCCATTAGATTCATGGTTTGGGGATTATTCTTTGTATACCTTTTGAACCCAACCATGAACTAACTTGATTGGTTGGGGTTATTTTGTTTTGTTGTTGTGAAAAACAATTGGATTTTGTTTAGGTTTTTTAGTTGCAATTCAATTTTCAAAGTGTGTTCATTCTTGGTTCTCAATCTTGTTTGCGAGTGAATTGGGAGAGGATCTTGTAACTTCATCTATTTATCTAATATCGAGAGAGTTAGATTCAAGAAACGAATGAGCATGGTCTTTATTCAATCAATTGACGGTGAAGACTAATCCAGCTTAGGAATAAGTTTAGGATTTCAACGGCTAAGAGGAGCGCAAGATTGGTTGTTGTTCACCCTTGATTCACGCAGGGATGTATTATCAAGGCATGCACAAATAGCTAGAGTTTTGACTTAGGGATAAGAAGAAACCATTGAGAACGCTTTGCCGAACTTTGGAAGTGAATGCTCAATTGCCCAGGCAATTGACCCATCCTTAATTCCCCAGGAAATCGCAAGAGCATTGCCCAGGCAATCTGATTAGACAACAAGTGAGAATTGCCCTGGCAACCGACCAGACAACACGACAGAATTGCCCTGGCAATCAACCAGGTAATTGCAACCAAATTGCCCTGGCAATCGACTAGGCAATCATAGTAGAATTGCCCTGGCAATCCGGCTGCTACTCAATCACCAAGACGATCCAATCGGCTATCATGCCTCAACTCACGATAACATGGCCTATTCTTTCTTTTGCTTTCATCTATTCTTTTAGTTTATTGCTTTTACTTTACTCGTTAAAATCAACTCCTACTATCAATTGTGTTTTTACTTTTATAGTGCGATAACTAAAGCAAAGTGGCCCAAAACAATCCCTATGGAGACGATACTCGATACTTGTATCACCTTATTACTTGCGACGTGTATACTTGCACAATTGCGTAGCACTTATTATGCGAAAAAATGAGTTATAGTTCATTTTAGGATAGCCTTGAGAATCGATTACTCAGTCTAGATACTCGAGTCTCCAACCAAACTGTCGCAAATAACAATAGTCAATATGGTACATAGTACCGGTCAAATCCCTCTTACTATCGCCAATAACCAATAACAATGCTTCCCTCTTACTGTCGCCAATTATGGACCAATGTCCCAGACTTTAATCCACCCCGATAATGAGCTCTATAGACTCTATGGCATGCCAACTATATCTAAGACCGACTCGAGACCAAGGCTTATAATAGTTATCACTTTCAATCAATTAGAAGCATGATTCAATTCAATGTGCACATTTTGTGCCAATATCCCCTTTCAATCGAATAGGGTTCAAGCCAATACCAATATCAATGTTTTAATAGTCAACGAAGGTGTGTCAATCAATATGTCATTAAACAATGAATTGAGTTATTTAAACTATAACATCATGCTTCACTTCAATATAGTTCAATTAGGCAATAAGCATATCATGACAATCAATAGTAATTCAAGCATTCTTCACAATCAAGTAACCAGTCAATAGAGCACTTACCTTGCTAATGCTCCATAGCAAGCTCATTACACAATTTAAACTTAAGAATCAACAAGAAATGAACTTGGAGAGGTTACCGCCCTCTCCAAACTTTAAACTACACTCACTGGAATTTTCCGAGCTATTGTCGATCTTGGATTGAAATCCCTTTCCCTCTACTAGCTTGCTGTTCTATGTGAACCCCTTTTTCCTCAATTTCTACTTGATCTAACATTCATACAATGTATAGTGTAGTAGGTAAAATCCAGCAACCACTTCAGTCATTATGTGACTCCATATACTCAAACATTCAATTTCAAACATCAAACTATTGCTGCCTGGCGGCATGTGTACTACTTGCTTAAATGTTCATATCTTTTATTTTGTACGCTGGAATTTCGAACTGTTTACACCGTTAGAAAACTAACTTATTTTCCGTCTAACCATATAAGCCTTACATTCTTATTCATAGTGAATTAATATAGTTTTTTATTTAAACACAGACCAAATTATGCCACTGGACAGTTTGCATTGTCCTTAGAGATTAATCTCTACAAACGGTTTTGTAACTCGGAATTCAATTCCATTTGTTGCATACGAAACTATACATCCACATGATTATGTACATATAAGATTTACTCCCTAATTTGGTCTATGTGATTTTCTACAATTTTTCAAACTCACTATCCAAAATAGAGTATTCTGGACAGCTTTCCATTAGCTAGATTCTAGCTTCTTTAATCACTTAGACAAGGATCCTAACATGATTGTTCAACATATATACACATTCATACAGGTCTAAGTCATTCCAATTATGTTTCAATCCTATAAAAATAGGGCAATTGAGCAATATTTTCAATTTGATTCATTAAGATATCAATTCACTGGAATTTCCAGCAACCAGAATTTCCATTCACATATCAATCATCCATTCTAATCATCATCCAAATTTTCCAGCAACTAGCATAGCATTTCACCATCAATTTAGCTATTAACAATCTCGATTTCTCCTACTTATTCGAATGGCACTATCAATTTCATGGATTGATCAATCAATTGAACTTCTTAACTATTTCATAGCATCAATTCACTAACTAATCATCAAATTCATGTACTTCAAGCAAGAACCTAAAATTTACATGCATCATTTGAATCTATAATGCATTAAGGAAGAAATTTTACCTTCATATAAAGATAGTATGAATGATAGCAACTCCAATTTCTCCAAATTTCAAGCTTGAATCTATGATTATAGAGTTTTCTCACTCAATCCCCTTTTTTCTCTTCTTTGTTCATTCACTCGGCCAACAAGGGAGGAAGATGACAATGGTTCATCAATTATCTCCTCCTAAAATGACTAATTTGTCCTTAATTATTGACTAATTAATGAAATATGTAGGGGCATTTTAGGAATGTGAGAATTTATCATGCATTCCTTCAATTTGTTGTTTGTTTCGGTTTGGTCACTTACACATTAGGTTACCACTTTTTCAATTATAGCATTCTAGTCCTTATTAACTAGACCTAGTATCTTGTTTTCAATCAATTAGGGATCAAATGAAGGCATTGTAGTAATTTCTTTTATACTAGTTTTGAGGATATTAGAATTCCCTCCCCTTTAAAGAAATTCATCCTCGAATTTACCTTAGGGGAATTGATGAGGATACTGCTTTCTCATTGGTGCTTCGGGTTCCCAAGTGGCTTCTTTTACATTGTGGTTCTTCCAAAGAACTTTCACCAATGGCACAATCTTATTACGAAGTCTCTTGACTTCTTTATCAAGTATTTGGAATGGTTCTTCATCGTACGATAGATCAGGATTAAGTTCCACCTCATCAGGTTCTAAAACATGTGAGGGATCTGATTGATATTTTCTCAGCATTGATACATGGAAGATGTTGTGGATTCTATTGAATTCATTAGGGAGTGCTAGTTTGTAAGCAACTAGACTGATCTTTTCTAAGATTTCAAAGGGTCCGATGAATCGAGGGCTTAGCTTGCCCTTCTTCCTGAATCTGAGGATTTTCCTCCAAGGAGATACCTTCAAGAATACGTAATCTTCCACTCGATATTCAATGTTTCTTCTCTTGAGATCGGCATAAGCCTTTTGCCTATCAAAGGCCTCTTTCAGTCTATTATGGATCACCTGAATTTGATTTTTGGTTTCACGAAGCAATTCAGGTCCTAAGACCTTGTTTTCCCCCAATTCAGACTAGGATAGGGGAGTTCTACATCTCCTACCATACAATGCTTCGAATGGGGCCATTTTGATAGAAGCTTGATGGTTGTTGTTGTAGGCAAACTCAGCTAATGGTAGAGATTTCTCCCTGTCTTTACCGAAGTCGATAATACAAGCTCGAACCATGTCATCAAGCACTTGGATTACCCTTTCAGATTGTCCATCAGTTTCTGGATGGAAGGCAGTGCTAAGGTTCAGTTTAGTTCCCATAGTTTCTTGAAGTGCCCTCCAGAAACGAGAAGTAAAACGAGAGTCCCGATCTGATATAATAGATCTAGGAACACAATGAAGTTTGATTACTTCTTTCAAGTATAATTCAGCTAGCTGTTTGAGGCTCATGTTCATTCAAACAGGTAGGAAGTGAGCCGATTTGGTGAACCTATCAACGATCACCCAAATAGAATCATTTTTTCCTCGGTGATAGAGGCAATCCCGATACGAAGTCCATTGTTATACGCTCCCACTTCCATTGAGGCAATTCGATGGGTTGTAAGAGTCCAGTAGGTAGTTGGTGATCGGCCTTCACCTTCTGGCAAGTGAAGCACTTCGATACAAAGTCAACAATATCGGCCTTCAATATCAGCCACAAATAGGCTTCCTTATACATCTTGATCACTCCCGGATGTATTGAAAAAGGACTAGTATGTGCTTCTCGACGCATTTCCCTCTTAAGGATTGAATCATTGGGTACACAAACCCGATTCTTGAAGTGGAGCACACCATTCGATCGAATTGAGAATTCGGTGCTCGGTTTGGAATCAATCTCTTTCAATATCTTCTGAAGTTTAGGGTCATTTTGTTGAAGCTCTTTGATCCTCCAATCAAGTCAGATTGAGCTTGAAGTTCTGCCACATATCTCCGATTCTTTAGGAGCTTAAAATGGGCATTGAAAGTAGTTGAAGCTACAATTAAAGGATATTTATTAGGGATTCATATAATCCATTCGAATAAAGGGATAAACAATGTTGGAAATTCGTATTTGATCTTACCAATTGAATGTTTGCGACTGAGCGCATCAGCCACAACATTTGCCTTGCCCGGGTGGTAATCAATGATTAGATCATAGTCTTTTAGTAGTCCCACCCATCTTCGTTGTCGGATATTTAACTCCTTCTGAGTTAGGATGTATTTTAAAATCTTATGATTTGTAAATAATCGACATTTCTCTCCATATAGATAATGTCTCCAGATCTTTAAAGCAAACACGACCGCAGCTAGCTCCAAGTCGTGTGTTAGATAGTTCAATTCATGTGGTTTGAGTTGCCGAGAAGAATAGGCAATGACCTTGTCATCTTGCATCAATACACACCCTAAACCGAGATGGGAAGCATCACTGAAGATTGTAAAGTCTTTTCCTGGTTCAGGTTGGATTAGAATAGGAGCTTGAGTTAGGACTTGCTTCAATTGATCGAAGCACCTTCGCTGGTCCTCGGACCATTTAAATGGAACATTCTTTTAGAGGAGTCGAGTCAATAGAGCTGCAAGAATTAATAACCCTGTCACGAATCTTCGCTAGTACCCGGCTAAACCGAGAAAACTCTTAACCTCGCTAATATTTCTTAGGGTCTCCATTCGATGACGGTTTGAATCTTCTTAGGATCTACCTTTATTCCTTCGGCTGAGAAAACTCGCATTTGCTCAATTTGGCATATAGCCGATTCTCTCTTAATGTTTGGAGTACCATTTGAAGGTGATTAGCATGTTCTTCTTTATCCTTCGAGTAGACGAGAATGTCATCGATAAAGAAAACCACGAATTTGTCCAAATAAGGTTTGAACACTCGATTCATTAAGTCCATGAAAGCCGCTGGAGCATTGGTTAGCCCGAAGGGCATAACTAGGAACTTGTAGTGACCATAACGAGTCTTGAAAGCCGTTTTGGCTACATGCGAATCTTGTATTCTCATCTGATAGTACCCCGATCACAAATCGATCTTAGAGAAAACTTTGGCATCCTTGAATTGATCGAACAAGTCCTCAATCCTCAGCAATGAGTACTTGTTCTTGATAGTGAGCCAGTTTAGCTGACGATAATCGATCCATAGCCTCATCGGCCCATCTTTCTTCTTAACGAACAATACGGGTGCTCCCCAGGGTGAACAGCTAGGTCGGATGAATCCCTTGTCTTGAAGCTCTAGCAATTGTTCCTTAAGCTCTTTGAGTTCAATAGTGGCCATTCGATATGGAGCGATAGACACTGGATCACTCCCGGGTTGAACTTCAATCTTGAATTCGACTTCCCGAATAGGAGGCAATCCCGGTAATTCCTTAGGAAAAATATCAGGGAAGTCAGAAACAATAGGGAAGGAAGTCACACCGAATTCAATTTCACCACTTTTAATCATAGAAGCAAAGATGCTAATAGGTTTCTTATCGATCAAGGTAATGGATTTTTCTCCTAAACCGTGGAGAAACATTTTTCTCTTTTGGCAATCTACCCAAGCTTGATGCCTTCCTAACCAATCTAATCCCAAAATGATATCGAACTCAACAAAAGGTAGTAACAATAGGTTGGCTAGGAAAGGGATGCCCTGAATAAACAAAAGGCAATCCTTACATATTTGATTCACTATTACATTGTCTCCTAAAGGATTGGTAGCAATTAGGCTCCTAAAGGAGATCTTATGAATGACTGGGTTGATCCCGTATCAAATAAAGCATAAACAGGGTAAGTATTGAGGTAGATTGTACCTGCAATTATGTCAGGAGATTCTTCCTCCTCCTGACCACGGATATGATAGACTCGAGTAGGTGCCTGAGACTCTTGATATGTAGCATTAGACCCTTGGCCTTTGCTCTTCCCAAAGTTGACTGAGTTAGCTTTCTTCGAACCCTATCCCCTGGGTGAAGGAGCTTGATTCGATTTGTGAGAAACATGAGAAATCAACTTGTTCGGATTTTGGGGGCAATCTTTGACATAGTGTGTCGTGTCTCCGCACAAGTAACAAGTATTAGTGAGCTTTCTGCAAACTCCGGTATGGTTCTTTTGACAAGTGTTGCAAGTAGGGATTTAGTTCTCCTTCCCAGTATTCCCGATGTTATCCAAGGGCACCATAGGTGTTGAGGATCTGAACATAGCTTGTGGCTTGGGTATATAGCTACCCTTAGAGAAATTTCCCTGATTGGAATAATTTCCTCCTTGATGCTTTTGTTTCTTATCGCGCTAGGAGACTTGTGATCATCCCTCGATCTTTTGTTATCTCGGGACTGATTCTCTAATCATTTTGCCAAAGTCTTCATCTTGGCTTCGGTAGCTATGACTCGGTTGACCAGTTCTTGAAAGCCAGTAATCCCCAAAGCAGTGAACATGAGGCCTAACTCATCTTTGAGTCCATCTATGAACATTCTACACTTGTCCTCTTCTTTCTTTATGAATTCCGAGCCGTATTTGCAGTATTTGCAAAACTCGCTAACATACTACTCGATCGATTTCCCTCCTTGCTTCAGGTACAAGAACTTTTTTTGCGATCAACAAGATACTGATCACTAATATACTTCTTTTTGAATTCTTTAAGGAAGAATTCCCAGGTGACAACTTCTTTAGGTGCTGCTAAGGTAGTAGTCTCCCACCAATTCAGTGCCTCCTCAGCCAATAAAGCTACTGCACACTCCAGTTTGTGTTCATCTGAGCACTGTAGTTGCTTAGACAAGATTCATGTCGTATTCTCCAACCAGTACTCTGCTTCTTCGGGCTTGTCTTCACTTGTTCCAGAAAAGGTGTAAGCTCGGTGTTGAGCTAACTTATCAATAGGAGCTCTTGCCAGTTTTGCTACCGGAGAGTCAGGAGTTGTTTGTCTCATTGAGACAATCATCTGATCAAACATCTCTTTTAGACTGGAAAAGTATTATCGTTGAATAGGATGAATCACGGGAACTTCCTGCTGAACTTGTTGAGGTTCAGCAGGCTTCTGGGGATCCTGGTTCATCCTTACGCTCCCTCCCTCATTGGAGGAGCCAGTCGAGCTTTCATTATCTTTGCCCAATCTTGTTTCAGACATTCTATATATAAAGAATATGAAAAGTCAAGCTCAAGTCACAATCCAATCAATATTTAAGTAACTACTAGGTGGCACCTAAATGATCAATGACAATAGCCTATTCATGCAATAAACCCTAGAATCATGCAACCATAAGCTCTGATTACCATTATGTAACATACACTAACCACACTAGTAGGATTAGGTAAGTTACCACAACTACAATCAATAATCCATACCTTATAAGCTAGTTAGTTCAATTCGACTTATGCCTTTCTTATACTTTAAGAAACAATTCGAATAGGTGAGGACCCAATATATAATGCATGATGCACCTATTAGATACATTAATACCCCTAAGGAAATTTGATATCATATTCAATACCATTTAGGACTTACTTTATTTACAAGAAACCATTTGAAATAGATGTTTAACACCATAGAAGATTTCAATATTCATTGTAGCTATTAAGCATAAAACCAGATGATTTACATCATTTACTTAAGTTACCTTAATCAAACATACATGCTTCCTATATTATACCCACTATTCGGCTAGAACCCTAAGTGATTCAAGTGGTTTAAGTCTAAACATGTGGATTACTACATTTACTTGATGTTAACTAGCCATTTTCAAATGATCTATTCAACCATTACTTGCATAATTCAACCATGGGAAAGCTAACATTAGGTTAACAAGCATACAAGTTCAATAAAGTGCATACATGCTCATATATACATACCATACTCTTTATAGATCATAGATGGAGTTAATTTATACAAACCATAACTAAGTGAATATGAATATACATGCCTTAGGTGCCACCATTCTAGAAGAACTATAACAAGATGGAAACATACTCTTTCAAGCAAAATGTGACTTGTACGAGCTTAGACTTCGGGATAGTATCCAATATCAACCTGTATCATAGTAAAGAGACTTGATTAAGGAAAGCTTAGTGAGTGAGTTTAAATTACAAGACAGTCAATACAATAAGTCTCAACTACGAACCATCTAATAGATGGTATGGTTCCCCCATCAATAAGGAACCATTCGAAACTAAGCAATCAATACTAGATACATTTGTTTAATTTCAATCAAATATCAATACAAGGTTTAAAGTTTAGACATGCTCAATCATCCAATTCGATTACATTAAGCATAACATGTCATTTGAACACAATCCATGTTTCAATACTCAAGCAATCTTAAATAAGCAATGTTCAATCAATGTCTCAATATCAATAGTTCATGGAAATCAATTTTCCTTTACTATCAATCAATGCAATTCAATATATCAATAGATTCAATGTACATGTCATTAAGACATCAATTCACTAGAATTTTCAGCAACCAGAATTTCCATTCACATATCAATAATCCATTCTAATCATCATCAAAATTTTCCAGCAACTAGCATAGCATTTCACCATCAATTTGGCTATTTACAATCTCAATTTCTCATACTCATTCGAATGGAACTATCAATTTCATGGATTGATCAATCAATTGAACTTAACTATTTCATAGCATCAATTCACTAACTAATCATCAAATTCATGTAATTTAAGCAAGAACCTAAAATTTACATGCATCACTTGAATCTATAATGCATTAAGGAAGAGATTTACCTTCCTAACAAGATAGTATGAATGCTAGCAACTCCAATTTCTCCAAATTTCAAGCTTGATTCTATGATTATAGAGTTTTCTCACTCAATCCCCTTTTTTTCTCTTCTTTGTTCATTCACTCGGCCAACAAGGGAGGAAGATGACAATGGTTCATCAATTATCTCCCCCTAAAATGACTAATTTGTCCTTAATTATCCACTAATTAATGACATGTGTAGGGGCATTTTAGGAATGTGAGAATTTATCATGCATTCCTTCAATTTGTTGTTTGTTTCGGTTTGTTCACTTACAGATTAGGTTACCACTTTTTCAATTATAGCATTCTAGTCCTTATTAACTAGACTTAGTACCTTATTTTCAACCAATTAGGGGTCAAATGAAGGCATTATAGTAATTTCTTTTATACTAGTTTTGAGGATATTACACATGTTTTCCAAAAAAAATGGTGGCGACTCCATGTTTTAGTTTTCAAAACATCAAGACCCCTAGAAAAGGTTGTGACAGCTTGGCGACTCCGTTGGGGAAATTTTGTTTTTTAAAAAAACAAAAGAGGGTCAGGCCACAAGTTGTTTTAAAAGTTTTAAAAAAGGAAATGGAATTTGCAAGTTCACAAATCTTTCAATCTATTCGTTCGTTCAATGAATATAATTCTATTTTACGCATTTTTAAATTATTGCAAAAGCTCTATTCCCGAGCTTCGTCCCAATTGTTAAGTGGGGGAAAACGCTTTGCTCATGTCAGAATATTGATTCTTCGTATGAGCGTAGTAAGTACCTTCGGGACTCATATGCCTCATGTCTTCGTAAGGATACTGATCCTTCGAGAAGACATAGGGAGTGAGTCCTCCTGAGTTGAACTTGGTTCGCTTGAAGCCTATAATGGGTGAGAACTAGGGGCCTTGCTACCCTTAGTAGGGGACAACAAAGACAGTACCTTTTAGAACCTAACCAAGTTTGAGAATCTAGAGCCTACCCCAATAGAGCCATGCGAAAACCTAGGGTTTTGAGTTTGGTCAAAATTGTTGTGAATAATCCGTGGAGACATGTCCTGGAGTGTTGGAATGTGCTACCCATAATTATTTGTGAAATTATTTTGGTCTCTTTGTGTTTTCTTAATTCTAATATTTTTCCTTCTTGTTTTGTTGTTTTGCATATTCATTCATGCAACATCATTCCATGTCTAGAAGGGGTTAATTGTCGCGGCATAATCACTTGCCACGGTAATCTAGCCAGTTTTAGTTGCCACGACAATCAAGTTACCAAAGCAATCAATTGCCGAGATTATCCATTCAACTATCGCACCACTACTCACGATAGCCTGGGCTACACTCTCATTCGATTACTTTCCAATTTTATTTACTAGCTCATTTACTTTACTCATTAATTCAAAACACCTACCATTACAATTTATTTCTCTTTTCAGTGCAAGGAGTTAGAAATCAGAGTTTCACCAATCCCTGTGAAGACGATATATATTCTATACTATAACTTGCAACGTGTACACTTTCACCACTTGCGAAGAACTTAAAACACGCAACAAGTTTTTGGAGCCATTGTTGGGGATTGGCAATAGCAACTTTGTTTTTATTTTCTTGCACCTTTGTTTATTTATTTTCTTTTTGTGTTCAATTTCAAGAGGTTGATAACATTGGTTTTACATTGGTTTATGACCAAGAAAAGACCGACAGCACTAGATTATCCATTTGAAACAGAAATCGAACGTGTTTTTTGTAGACAAAGAAGAGAGTTGAGAGAAGAGATTTGAATGCAGTGTGGTATGCCCAAAGTGCGTCATCTAGTCCTACTGACCAATCCTTCCTAGAGGGATTTACAACTTTCTCGAGTATACCCTTCAATTTCTGATTGGAAATTTCTGCTTGCCCATTGGTTTGTGGGTGATATGCCGTGGCAATCTTGTGTGATATACCGAAGCGTTGCAACATCTTGGCAATAAGTCTGTTGTCAAAATGCTTACCTTCATCACTGATAATTGCTCTCGGCATCCCAAACCGTGTAAATATGTTTTTTTGCAAGAATCATTGCATGGTCTTGGAATCGTTGTTGGGAACTGCAGCTACCTCAACCCATTTAGACACGTAGTCAACGGCAAGTAGAATTTAGAGGTTGTAGAATAAAGATGGGAAAAGTCCCATAAAATTGATCCTTCATACATCGAACAATTCCACCTTGATAATGTTTTGGAGTGGCATCTCATATCGTCTAGAGATATTGCCCGTCCTCTGGCAACGATCACATTGCTTGTAAAACTCTTGGGCATCTTTGTACAGTGTTGGCCAATAAAAACCAGATTGCAAAACTTTGGCCGCAGTACGAGTTCCTCCAAAATGTCCTCCATAGGGTGAATAATGACACTGCCGGAGTACATTCTGCTGCTCTTCTTCAGGGACACATCGGTGTATAACCTGATCTACACATTGTTTAAACAAAAGAGGCTCGTCCCAAAAGAAATGCTTAGCATCATGGCGGAACCGCTTCTTCTCTTGGTGAGTAAGGCCATAAGGTAAAATACTACAAACAAGGAAATTAACTAAATCTGCGTACCAGGGTATTACCGAGGCATGCGCATCCATGGTTGCCGAGGCGTGTGCGTCAAGAGCTGCTGTGGCGTTGAGGGTTGCCGAGGCATGTTCATCCATGGTTGCCGAGGCATGCGCGTCAAGAGCTGCTGCGGCATCGAGGGTTACCGAGGCATGCAGATACATGGTTGCCGAGGCATGCGCGTCAAGAGCTGCTGTGGCATCAAGGGTTGCCGAGGCATGCGCATCCATGCTGCCGAGGCGTGTGCGTCAAGAGCTGTTGCAGCGTCGAGGGTTATCGAGGCATGCGGATACATGGTTGTCGAGGCGTGTGCGTCAAGAGCTGCTGTGGCGTCGAGGGTTGCCGAGGCATGCACATCCATGGTTGCTGAGACGTACGTGTCAAGAGCTGCTATGGCATCGAGGGTTGCCGAGGCATGCGCATCCATGGTTACCGAGGCGTCAAGGGTTGCTGCGGCATCAAGGGTTGCCGAGGCGTGCGCGTCTGGAGTTGCCGAGGCGTTCGCGTCAAGAGCTGCTGCGGCGTCAAGGGTTTCCATGTTTTCTGAGGCATCAAGGGTTTCCGATGCGTGCGCATCCGTGGTTGCCGATGCAACTAAAAGTTGCTCATCTGGGAATGCATCGCATATCTCTAAATCCTCGTCCTCTTCCCTATTGCGTTCTAAACGTGATAAATGATCGGCCACTTGATTTTCTGTTCCTTTCCTGTGCGTTGGCCTAAGACTGCTCCTACCGCGAAATCACTTGCATCACACATGAGCTCAAAAGGTAGCGTCCAATCTGGTGGAACGATAATGGGTGCCGAGGCAAGCTTTTCCTTTAGGGTTTCGAATGCTTAGGTGCAAGAATCATCAAAATTGAAGACTTTATCCTATTCAAGCAAATTGCACAATGGTTTAGTAATTTTAGAAAAATTATGAATGAACCTCATGTAAAAACCTGCATGTCCAAAAAAATTTCGAATTCCTTTAACCAAACTTGGTGGGGGTAATCTCTCGATCACGTCCACCTTGGCTTTGTCTACTTCAATCCCCTTAGATGAAATCTTGTGGCCGAGCACTATTCCTTCATCTACCATAAAATGGTACTTCTCCCAATTAAAGACTAAATCAGTTAGTTCACATCTTACCAATACCTTCTCTAAATTGCCGAGGCAACTGTCAAAGTCATTACCAAAAATAGAAAAATCATCCATGAAGATCTCAAGGAAGTCTTCGACCATGTCTGAAAAGAGTGCCATCATGCATCTTCTAATGTTACTGCATATCTGAGAAAAATTGAGGAGGGTTGTTTCCGATAGTTCTTATAGTCCATCCGTACCCTCCATCGGGTGACAATATTGCCCAAAAAGAGTTGGGCCAATGTGCTCCCAGCTACTCCCTTTTGCATTACCATGGTGGACGTTTCTTTCTTCCGTGTTCCCTTGTAGTCCATGCACATTTTCCACCTTGCTACTATTGTTGAAGGCATGAATTTACTATTAGGAAAAATTATATCAACATCCAACCATTTAATTACCTCATTCTCGTTGGTCTCCATCATGGTTGGATGTAGCCTTCGTTTTCATGGCAATTGTTGCTCTAGCCAATTGCCGTGGCAATCGGTTACCAAAATTTGTTGTAAGTCATGGGAAGAACCAATTTTCTGAAAAGCTTTACGTATCCAAACACCTTTTTCTTTTGGCCTCTCAAACATCTCCATCAGTAGAGATTTCGATGGCTTCAAATATACCAACATTGGTTCCTCAAGACTTACCTGCAATGGACGAGGTGAGTTTTTAAAGAATTCAAAAGGTTCAACCATTACCTGCTCATATTCCATTGGCAAAGTATTGTCATCTCGTTGATCTTGCATGTGGTCGTGCAATTGTCGTGGCAACTATAGATGAGAGCAATCTACAAATTCCTACTTCAACATCAACGTTGTAACCTTTTGAGCATCATGTTCCTCATAATTTGCTGTAGTATTGTTGTTCTCAGCTTCACTGTGTGTTGTCGCGGCATTGCTCTGTTCAGGCTCCTCAATCATTGTCGAGGCAATTTGTTGCTCAGGCTCATCATGTGTTGGGCAGACTTTCTCATCAACATACTCTCGACTTTGAGGTTTTAGTTGTTCCTTACACATCGGAGAGTTTTCCTTGCATTGTTCCTTGTCCTCTTGCCTTGGGACTTCAGTATCCCTAGGAATGAATTGTTGGTGCATGTTATCCATGACATATGTGGATCTCCTCAATTGATCTTTTGAATCCCCCAAGGTTGCATCCCACTGAGCTATCCTCATATCCATGGACTTTGATAGCTTTAGAATCTCTTCAATTGATTCGTCAAGTCTAGCCAAGGAAGCTAGCAACGTTTCCTCCAAGGAATTGGAATGCTCTTGAAAAGGACTACGTTGCCATGGCATATTTGTTGCTGCGGCAAAATTGTTATGGTAGAAACAATTTTTAGCTTTTTGACCATACCATGAAGAATTTTGCTATTGGTTCTCTCTATGGGCCTCCAAGTAGTCATATGCACTGAAAATGTGAGGGCAATTTTCAAACACATGATGTTCTCCACACATAGCACAAGATTTTTCCACGGTATAGGTTCTTTGGGCTTTTCTCGGTTGGTATAGGGAATCATCAATGGGTGCAAGAAACTCTTGATTCGATTGATTCATATCTTCCAACATCAACTCTCGAATAGATCGGCTTTTATTTCCTGACATGTTGATGTCCCTTAACTTGTAGCGCACCTATTTTTTTTTGATAAAACAAATAAAAAGAAAAGTTAGTAAAACTAAGAGAAAAAAATGCAATAACAAAAACAACTGACACCAATTGTCAATCCCCGGCAACGGCGCCAAAAACTTGTTGCACGTAATAAGTGCTACGCAATTGTGCAAGTATACACGTCGCAAGTAATAAAGTGATACGAGTATCGAGTATTGTCTCCACAGGGATTGGTTTGGGTCACATTGCTTTAGTTATCGCACTGTAAAAGTAAAAGCACAATTAATAGTAGGAGTTGATTTTAACGAGTAAAGTAAAAGCAATAAACTAAAAGAATAGATGAAAGCAAAATAAAGAATAGGCCAGGTTATCGTGAGTTGAGGTGTGATAGCCGACTGGATCGTCTTGGTGATTGAGTAGCAGCCGGATTACCAGAGCAATTCTGCTATGATTGCCTAGTCGATTGCCAGAGCAATTTGGTTGCAATTGCCTGGTTGATTGCCAGGGCAATTCTGCCGTGTTGCCTGGTCGGTTGCCAGGGCAATTCCCCCTCGTTGTCTGATCAGATTGATTGGGCAATGCTCCCGCGATTGGCTGGGAAATTAAAGATGGGTCGATTGCCTGGGCAATTGAGCATTCACTTCCAAAGTTCGGCGAAGCGTTCTTCAATGGTTTCTTCTTATCCCTAAGTTGAAACTCTAGCTATTTGTGCATGCCTTGATAATACATCCCTGCGTGAATCAAGGGTGAACAACAACCAATCTTGCGCTCCTCTTTGCCGTTGAAATCCTAAACTTATTCCTAAGCCAGATTAGTCTTCACCATCAATAGATTGAATAAAGACCATGCTCATTCGTTTCTTGAATCTAACTCTCCCGATATTAGATAAATAGATGAAGTTACGAGATCCTCTCCCAATTCACTCGCAAGCAAGATTGAGAACCAAGAATGAACAAACTTTGAAAATTGAATTGCAACTCAAAAACCTAAACAAAATCCAATTGTTTTTCACAACAACAAAACACAATAACCCCAACCGATCAAGTTAGTTCATGGTTGGGTTCAAAAAATATAATAAAAAGAATAATCCCCAAACCATGAATCTAATGGAAGCAAAGAAGAAGAAGAAGAAATCGATCATCCCTCTTTGGAAAACCTCTCAATGGAACTCTCCCTCCAAGCCTTCTCTCTTGTCAAAATCCCTCCCCTTTTGCCCCTTTGGAGTTGTAGAAATTTCTCTCCTCTCTTCCCCTTGATCTTTGACGGCTTGGTCCTTTAAATAGGAGATGGCTAGGTCAAAATCCTTCTTGAGGAGAAAGTTAAGTTGGAATTAAATTATCTTTAAAGAATATAATTCTTTATTATATTTAAATTCCTTCTAGAACTTCTCCTATTTTCTTGGGATTTAATTTCTCTTTAACCTCTTCATGTAAATCAAACTCCTTTGGGATTTAACTTTGCTCCATGTCATCTTGGGCTTATCCAGTCATCAATTTCGACTACCATATCATCTTATTCCTTGTCGAAAATTGCCTTGGCAACTAGCTTGGCATCTCCTTCATGCATTGCCTTGGCAACTAGGTCGGAATCTCCTTCATGCATTGCCTTGGCAACTGGTTCCAGCCTTGTTTAGGCAAGTGATTCTGCACACACATAAAAACACACCAAAGCAGCATCTTTTTCCACAAAAATCACCAAGTTATGTAATCAAGTTCAACGGTGGAAAGAAACATGTATTAATGCATGAATAACTAATTATGCAACTAATATGAGCCTAAGTCTAACAATAATATGAGTAAAAAGGGTAATAAAAATAGTACTTTTGAACACTTAGCAGTAACTTAATTACTTAATAATGTATAAATTGATGTTATAATGGTGCAGTTGGATAATTCCCTTACGATAAGTTATGAAAGGTTTGAGAAATCTTGATGTGAGTAGTCGATTTAATCCTAATTAGAATGAGACTAATATGCTTACCTTCTCATGAGTATGGTTTATCATAGAATTGAATTGAATGATATGTTATGATCATTACACAATGTTTGATTAGCCTTAATCGAGTATTATTTGTATGATGTATTGTAATATGCTCCAATTGAGTGTGTATTAATGTTGAAGTATCATTGAAACTTTATGGTTTTTACAAGATAAGAAGTGTTGATTGATATTGAATGAATTATTAAAGGAAATTAATGATTTTTTAAGTACGATTAATGAGTTAAAATTGCTTGAATAGCTAATAGATTATGAGTGTGAGAAGGTTAATTGTTATGCACCATGGTTGATTAAGTTATAGTAAGTGGAAGTTAATAATCTATGGCAGTATTAAAGTATCCTATTGACATGAATAAAATGCTTAAGTCTAGTAACTTCTTACATGTTCGAAATGAAACCTAAAACTTTGATGTTTGTTTGTTTTGGATCTAACTCTTACTTAGAATACAAGTAAGTTCTGTGATTGAATATGCTATGTTAACTAGGGACCTTATACGCAAGTTTTGGGGAGTATTTGTATGCTTGATAAATGATTTGATATAAATAAGGATAAGCAATCTTAGTGAATACATAAGTATGTGTCGAGTGGATCCTGCATACAGATAAAATTCGATTATCTACTCAACTATGTGTAACACCCCCTACCCGGGCTAGTAGAAACCCAGCTCAGGAGCATTACTTAGCAAGCAAGCAATGGCATTACTAGCAATACAAGACATGGCAATAGATAAGAACAATACAATACAAGGATCAATTAATCATACACACTTTCTTAACAAACAAGTAACCTCATGCGTGACTTCAATTTCATCCTAAGGCATTCGGCTATCTTGAAATCAATACAAGAAACACATGATCAAACAAGCATTCATACTTACCTAGTCAACTAGTAAGTTCACATTTGATTTCCAAGCATCATAGCATTCGAACTAGGCACTAAACTAATTTCTTTCATGCTTTCATTATAAGTTACTACTTTCATGACTCATTTTACAACATTCATTCTTACTTACCTATCCTATTAGAACTACCTTAGTGTTACTTGCTTCCAATTCAATTCAAAGTTCCTTATCTTGTACACATTTAGTCATTTCAATCCTACACTTACTAAGCATAATTATCTAACCTTAATAGCATGTATCTAGTTCCATTCAAACCTATTTCAATACCTAACCATTTGGCCAATTACACAATCATTTAACAAGGCATATAACTAGTTCATTCAAGCTTATTTCCATACCTATGCATTCGACATTCATCCCATACAAGCATACAAAACATATACATCAAGGCATATACACATACACCATTTGGCAATCACTTAAGCATACACTAGGCTATTCAAATGGAAGACAAGAATTATGGTTTGATCATCACATATCCAATTCAAACAAGACATGTACACAAACAAGCATTAGACCATTCTAATTCAATTTATACAAATTGTGTAGCATCAAGATTCCATTTCATGAAGTTTAAGTTCTTTACATACTTAATAGTAGGTTCACTACATAGTAGGCCCATCAAGACATTATACAAAAGCTTCAAAATGAATGATCAAGCTATCTATATACATCTAGTGCCACCATTCTAGAAGATATACAAAACAAGTATGGAATCATACTTTAACCAAGCTTGTGTGAGTTGCTTCTTGCTCAAGGTAATAGGCTTCAAGATCAAGCAAACTCGTATCCTTTATCCTGTAGGTTGGGAAGAATGAAACAACAGTGATAAGTACAAGATTGTACTTAGTGAGGCAGTAACTAGTCTATCCATTTGTTATTTCAAGTTTTATGTCTTTTAATCAAGTGTAGACCTAGCTAAGGCTTTTAAGCATCAAGAGTGGTCTTAACTAGTCTTTCAAGCATCAAGAGTGATCTTATCTAGGCTTTCAAGCATCAAGATTATCCTATCTAAGGATAGCAAGCATTCGGCCAACAAGTATAAGCAACAAGAAGTCATACTTCAAGAATAAAGCACACATGCTTGCAAAACAAGAAATCAAGGAATCATGCTTCAAATCAAATAACATACATTTCATGGCATTCAAGGCAAGTATCATGTAATGTAGGTTTGTTATTACATTTGTTATTCATTAAACAACCCCCTTGGTACTTAGTTTGTATAGGTAATCGAGTCCCCAACCAACTGTCGCTACAAGATGCACCGTAGTGCTGGTCAAACCCTCCTACTGTCGCCAAAGACCACATACGTACCCTCCGCCTGTCGCCAAATAGGGGCCTTAGCCCTAGACCGTAGTCCACCCTTACACAATGAGCTCTAGACTCTAAGGCATGCCCTTCTACCTAGTCCAACTAGCTACCAAGGTTGTTCGATTTACCATTTATTCAAGTTTATCAAGATCATGTTCATGTCAAGCAAGTTCAATTCATGTTAGGCCCTTAGGCCATTGAACCATGGCTCACATGTCAAGTAGTTTCTTGTTTCATTTCATCAAGATGAGATGTTATCACATCTCAAACAAGTCTTTAGCATTTGATTTCATTGAATCATAACACATACAAGCATTCATGCTATCACTTAATCTTGCATAAGCATTTGATTGGATCATGTATACTAGGCTAGGATCATGTTTCATGTATTTCTTTAGTCATCCTTCCCTTATTAGGTCAAGTTCATGATTAGATTCATTTATCATGTCAAGAATGTAACAAGAATACATTGGTTAGGACCTAGTCCTAACCCTAGAGGTAACTACACTCACAATACTCCAAGCTAGCTAGTCTTGGATCCACACTCCTTTGTTCTTGGCTTTAGGATGATCCACCTATCCTCTTCCACCAAGTTTACTCCTGGTTGTATCACATTACAAGTGCAAACATGTCAATACAAATTCATTCAATTAAGCAATGTTACAAGCATATAACAATCACATATTGGGCAGCATGCTCATGTGCATTGTCCATTACACTTAACTACACTTTTCTACATTCTATTTCATGTAAAACAAGACATATTTCAAGGCCTAAAACTGTTTACAAGATAGTTTGCAAAATGCCACAAAACAATGTGCATTAGCCTATGCAGCTGCTGCCAGACAGCTTGCACTCTAGTCACTAAATCAAGCATATCTTTCATTTCGTACGTCAGAATTTCAATTGGTTTACACGATTGGAAAGATAACAAAATTCTCTTTATGACCATATAAGGCTTGCATTTTAGTTCTTTGCCAATTAATACAGTTTGTAACTTAAAGACAGGGCATCTTGTTATACTGGGCAGTTTGCACTGTCTCTAGTATTTCTTCTCTACATTTCAGTATACAACCCAGAGTTTAGATCTGTTTTCTCCTAGTGAATTTAGACATGCCAAGGTGTTGTCTATAAAAATTTCAGCCTTAAATTCATTATATACAATTTTTAGTATTTTTTCAAAGTCACTGCCCAGAACAGAGCATTCTGAGCAGATTACACTAGGTTGGATTTCTAGCTTCTTAACTCATTTTAGCAAGGTCCTAACATGGAAATTCCATTCATTTTCATGTCCATATATGTCTAGGCCATCATAATTCACATAGAAAGGTTCTTAAAATAGGGCATAGTCATGTTGAACCTAGTTTGATCTATTTGGTCACAATTACACATCAATTCATCAACTAGGCAGTCCATTACCTAATTTAACTAGTTCAATTAGGTGTAGTCATTTTTACAGCAAGTTACCTATTCAATTCAATCTCTATTTTACCTAGCAACATGCTCAAAACAGGGTTCTATGTTCATTTAACATATTTACACAATTTCTCAATTAAAACAGTCCTTAATCAAGATTGTTTCCTATCATGTTCATAATTCCCAGATTTCCAGCAATTATACATATATCCTATATCAATTTGGTTACTAGGAATTACAATTTCAAGTTCTAATTGTAACTAGCATGACCCTAACATGCATAGAAATCACCCAATTCATTAAGAAAACAAGAACATCATTCAAACACTCATTCAAACGATCTATAGCAAGTTAGGTTCAAACATTATACCTTCTCCAAGCTTAATTGATAAATGGATGAATTATGAAGCTTGAATTTGAAGGTTTGCATGCAAAATTCTCACCCCTTTCTCTCTCTATGTTTCGGCCAAGTGATGAACAATGGGGAGGAAGATGATAATATTTTTGATTATTTTCCTCCCTAAACAATAGTCATCATCCTAAATGGAAGATGTTATCTTTCAAATAAAGACATGTGTCAAGGCCTTCAATTAATTGAATTTTACATGCAATCTTCCTAACTTTGCATGTTAACATTTCCATCCTTCTATTTAAGCCTCCTAGTTTTCATTTCAATTCAATTTAGTTCAATTTCACTTATTTGATTTATAAGGATGGCCAATGTTCATTCTTCTTTTAAATTGATCAACTTATGGATTCAATTACCCTATTGTTTAAATTGTAGTAACATTACTAGGCCAATTTTAGGGTGTTACACTATGGTTTGAATAGTTGAGTTTAGCTAGTGATTCATTCATGGATAGAAAGACTATGTGATAACTGAAGATTGGAATTATGTAAACTAGTAAATTCCACCAATGTAAATTGACACCAAATAAACACGGAAGAAGGAGTATAAAATGAATGGATCTTATGATCACCTTGATCTATAGGAGACAATTAAAACCGAGGGAGGATTAAATTAGTAAGAGAAGAGATAATCTAAATGGTGTGACATACTAAGATAAATAATGTGATATGACGTAGTATGGCTAAGAAGGTTAATAAATTAATTGATTAGAGCATAGAACTGACTTGTTTCACAAGAATTACACAAATGATTTGAATTTGAATTACTCTCTTTGAAGAAAGATTACATGAATGAATTATATAGATATTTATCATTGGTTGCCTTAGAATGCCTAAGTAGTTCTAAAACATGTAAGTGCTACATTGGTGTCAAATGTGAGTCGTTGATTTAGTTGAATGCTTGAGTAAGAATTGTGAAAACCATTTAAGAAAACTTATATGATCTTCTATAAGAAAATTTGTTATATACCATGATCATAATGCTCATAAGACTTCACATGTTTTGTATGAATCGGTTTAACTCAACACCTAATTCGTAATGTCTTAGATTGAGAAGCAATCTTAATGTTTGAAGATAAGGAGTTAACTTATCAAACATTTGACAATTATAAGAAAGTATGATATGTGTGTGTGTGTACGGTACCTTACATGATTAATGCCTGGTTGTGTAATAAGTGGTAGGTTACAAGCTAGGTTAAGTCACACTGGTTTTATTTAAAAGCTGTATTATTGTAATAAGAGAGAATTGTAAAGAACCTTTTCATAGGTGAAATACTTTACATGTGTATAAATGTACATATGGTAATTTGAGAAGTTTATGAGTAATGTAATTAAATGAATCAAATTACCAATGACATGGTCAGACATGTATGAAATCTTAAAGATAAGTTTCCATTAGATTTAACATATAATTGTAGGCAAAACTAGTTCGGGGTTCCCTCTTGTGGGTTTGAATAATTCGACAATTATACTTAGTTCTTAAGCTTAATTAAAAGAAACTAGAAGAGACTTTGAACGCTTATTATGTAAGCTCATTGGTGTGCAAGTTTGGGTACACTGTACGTTAAATTTGATGGGAGATTAGATTTGGTTCTATACTAATAGACTTGATCTACCTCACTAAGCGAAAGCGTATTTTTAATCTTCCACTTTCTTTTCAGGTAGAGCAATTGCATGGATATCTCTCGAGTTCGGGCTTATTTTTCCGATGTCAAGATTCGTGTATGTGGTACTTTAGGAACTCCTAGTTGGTGGTACGTAGTCTTTATATTTGTAATGAGCATGATAGAGCTGCATTTGTTTGTATGTATTTATTCAAGCTTTGTAAAAGGCCATTTAATTCTTTTTTGATTTCTTGGTTGCAAAATTCCTTTGTGATTGTGATAATGCTATGATAGATTAGATTTACGTTAAATATGCAATGAGGGATAAACTCATATAGGTATCGAATGATATAGGCTATCCATATTTAAGGTGGGTAATGTATACATGAATGATGAATCGAATCTGAAGTCTATTCTTGTTAATGCTCAAGGAAGAAGCATAGGTTTAATTAATGAATAGCTTGATAAGTAAGGTATTACAAATTGAGTTATATCTTATGAAGTATTAAAGTAATAGCGATATAGAGTCATTGTTTCTATTACGATATGATTGTTAGACCCTTTAATAAGAATAATTGTTATCTATATATCTGAAATCCTTTAACTTGTTGGTTCATGCGGGTTGGAGATGATTGCTATCACCGTATTCTTAGCTCAAAAGAGATTGCTAGTAAATGCATAGTAAAATAACCCTCCCATGCTTAGTTTAAACTTTGATGGGTTCGAAGATATCATTTTGTTATTTATTAAAAGCATGATCAAGTGTCAACTTGTAATCATAATCTGATTAGAAATCATTTTATGTGTTAATGGATAAGCACTCTTCCATAATAGAACATAAGAGCATGCCATGACTTTAGTTGTTAAGAGTCTTGTAAATGCATGCTTGTTCGTTTATGCTTATTTGAGGTGGAAGTAAGTATGCTAAATTACATTAGAAAGTTTTAAATTATCCGCATTTTTTTGCAAGGAAATGTTCTGTTTTGTTCTAATGATTGTTTCAACTGATCAAAATTCCTTGACAATTTGTTTAGTAACATGTTCTATGTCGGTCTTTCTTCTAGGCCGGGTAGAGGGTGTTACATTACCGAATAAACCGGTTATCGTATGGAATAGACCCATCCGAGACTACTTGGAACAATATCTTGACGGTCTCCAGGAGTTGTTACGCCTTGTAATATCCTCAATTTGGGTTTAGAAGTTTCCCACTAGTTTAATGATTAAATCGGTTCAATATTACATGAGGAATAATTCTAGTGAGGACCAAACAGTGAAATCGAGTAATGTGTTTATCAATTTGGAAGGACCTAATCGAACAACAAGGAAAATAGGATGTTTGCATGCTAAAATGAAATTAATTAGTGGACTCTAGGACTAAAATGAATAGAAATTAATATAAGCTGCCCAATATCTCATGGTTAAACCGAATAACATATGAAATTCGAGGTTTGCAAGCTAAAACTTAAGGAAATGGAGGATATGGACACATGTCCATGCATGAAGGAGATGAATGGAGGGGTCTTGGCTAGAGCTCTCTCCACTAACCCATCTCCTTTCTTCCTCCCAAAAACGGGAGAGCCGTGAGGGTAGAGAGAAAAGAATCGGCAGCCATGGGAGCTAAAATTGAAGGTTGAATTTGTGCTTTTTCCATAAGGATTTAGGTGTTCCTATTAAAGGAAGAAGGTGATGTACTAATTCTTACACTCATCTCTTGTAATTGAATTGATTGCTACCTTGATATATTGAGGAACATTAAGATTTTAGATTGAAGTTTTAGAATCAATTAGAGGTTATTTGTGTATATTAGCATGCTGCCCAGATTTGATTATATGAAAGTATGGACATGTAATTTGATTTTATTGTGTATACATGTGACAAGGACTGTTTTGTGTAAATCTGGAAAATTGGGACTGTTTAATGGTATTTAAATATGTATACATTTGACAAGGGATATTTTGTGTAAATCTGGAAAATTGTGGACTGTTTTATGGTGTTTAAATGTGTATACATGTGACAAGGGCTGTTTTGTTTAAATCTGGAAATTTGTTGACTGTTTTATGGTGTTTAAATGTGTATAAATGTGACAAGGGCTGTTTTGTGTAATCTGGAAATTTGTGGACTGTTTTATGGTGTTGAAATGTATATACATGCTAATGTTGGACTGTTTTAGTGTATAAAATACACGTGTATGTATTGCTGCCCTGAAATGTGTATACATGCTAATGTTGGACTGTTTTAGTGTATAAAATACACATGTATGTATTGCTGCCCTGAAATGTGTATACATGCTAATGTTGGACTGTTTTAGTGTATAAAATAAACATGTATGTAATGCTGCCCTGGATTGTATATACATGTTTACATAGGCTGTTTTGAGTGTGTAAATTGTACACATGAGATTGTGCCCTGGATTGTATAAACATGTTTACATAGGCTGTTTTGAGTGTGTAAATTGTACATATATGTGATGCTGCCCTGGATTGTATATACATGTTTACATAGGCTGTTTTGAGTGTGTAAATTGTACACATATGTGATGCTGCCCTGGATTGTATATACATGTTTACATAGGATGTTTTGAGTGTGTAAATTGTACACATATGTAATGCTGCCCTGAATTGTATATACATGTTTACACAGGTTGTTTTGAGTGTGTAAATTGTACACATATGTAATGTTGCCCTGGATTGTATATAAATGTTTACATAGTTTGTTTTGAGTGTGTAAATTGTACACATATGTAATGCTGCCCTGGATTATATATACATGACTATGTGGACTGTTTTGTGTTAATTCATGATTAAATGGGACTGTTTTGACATGATTAAATGGGACTATTTTGACATGCCTAATTGTATACATGGCTATGTGGACTGTTTTTGTGTTAATTCATGATTAAATGGGACTGTTTTGACATGTCTAATTGTATACATGACTATGTGGACTGTCTTGTGTTAATTCATGATTAAATGGGACTGTTTTGTGTTAATTCATAATTAAATGGGACTGTTTTGACATGTCTAATTGTATACATGACTATGTGGACTGTTTTGTGTTAATTCATGATTAAATGGGACTGTTTTGACATGTCTAATTGTATATATAACTATGTAGACTGTTTTGTGTTATTACATTACTAAATGGGATTGTTTGGACATGTATATGTGATATGTGAGCTGTTTGGTGTCAATACATGAATGTATATATATATACATATATATATGTAAAGAATTGAATTGTTGGCTAAAATATCTATGACTGTGTTATGAGTTGAATAGTTTGGTTTGGTTTTAATTACTTTTTGTTATGATTGAGGTACACACTTGACATGTGAATGGCTATGGAAGGAAGTAAATCGAGTTTAGTGGATCAGGTATTCCATAATGTTGGAATATAAGGTGAGTGTATTCACTTGAGTCTCGGGTAACGTGGAGTTATCCTGATGTCTAATTTGTTAAGATTATGTATCGATTGTTTATGATTGAGATGCATTACATGTACATTATGAAAGGCTCAAATAGAGCTAATTGATGATAAGTATACATTCATGGCATGCCATTCATGTTTTAACTTGAATGATATTGCAATTGTTTTGTTTTAAATGCCTTGCTATGCTTGAATGACTGGCTATGGAATGTCTTTGATATTGATAAGAATTGTGAACTTATAATAAGCCTGGATTAACTTATTAATTAATGGCAATAAGATTTACAAGAAAGACTGAATAGTTAACTCTAAGGAGTTAAGAAGTAAGGAAGCTTGAATGATGATTATAAGTTATTGAAATAAAGAAATGAGCAAGGTTACTTGTAACCTAAGAAATCACTGTTAACTTTAAAAGTAAAGTTACTTGCACAATAAGAAACTTCCCAAATGACAAAATTAAGACAAAACATAAGTTGCTTCTGAAAATGGAAGACCTTGGATCTATTGGATGATGCCTGAAATGTTTAGACTACGGTCTCTTGTTATCAAGATCAAATGATCTTCTAGTACCTCTGGTACTCTTGTTTAAGCAATTGTTTAGGGGACGCCCTCTTGTCATGTTTCGATATTAGCCATTGCTATGTGCTCTGAGCTAAGTATCGCCTTGATTCTTGTTACCCATCAACAATAGTGATCCAAGGCAAACAAGTAAAAGACTAGAATTCAATGAGAAAATAAATAAGAATTTGAAAACGATATTGATGATATTCTAGAAAGATCTGAAGGCCCTGATAAGCTCTGTAAATTCTGAAAGGGGTCGAAAGCCCTATTAATCCCTGAAAGATCTGAAAGCTCTGATAAGCCCCGTAAACTCTGAATTTCTGTTGAATTTGAATAAGGAATTGAAACTAATTATAATTGTCAAGTCTTATGAAGACTTCAATGTGCCAAGTTTATCTTTGACAAGATCAACTTATTGTATAATGAAGCTTGGAAAAAAACTATTGTACATTATAAAAATATATAAGCTAAATATGATTGGGTGTCCGGATGTGTGATTCTTTGTGATTCGTGTATGATATGTTTTATCATTTGATGTTTCTACCTCACTTAGGCTATGGAAGCCTAATGCATTCATTATTATGCATTGCATGTTGAATAGATCTCAATAATTTAATTTGTCAAGCGTTTCGAATCATTAATCAAGATTCAAATAGAGTTGGATCTTCCCTAGTTACAATACTCCTAGAATGGTGGCACAATGTTTGAGTCAATTTATGTAGTGTAACTTCTAATATGTAAATCCCATAAATGTATATGTTAATTGTAATTAAAACTGTTAACATATTTGTTAAGTTGTTGATTGTGGTTCATTATTGGCATATTGATCTATTTATGACTTATAGGTCAAAAGCCTTGTTCCATTGTTAGGATTGAAGGATATTTGATGTGTTATGAAGTTGTTAAAGATTGATGTAAATCTATTAAGCACTGCTTGTGTTGCCTTAAAACTTGAATTGTGGCATGAATGGTCTAATGGCTTGTAAGATAAAGATGTTAAATCTGATTGAGTTACTTTTACTAAAACCCATAAGTTAAATGTTAAATAAATAGATTTATGTGATGCCTTGCATTGCTTGGAATTGGCTTGTTTGAAAAAATGTTTATTGAACATGTTTACTTTATGTAATAGCTGAAATCTAAGAGAAACTAGATTTGATATGTAGCATTTTATGATAAATGAACTCTTGGGTAGTATGATCAATCAAATACAAGATAAACAAAAGACTGCTTCTATTTGGCCAAACGCTTAATGATCATATGTGTGATATATGTTTGAGTGCCTAGTGACTAAGATAATGTAGGTTTATAATTGAATAAGATAACCGAGCATCGATAATTGAATGAAGTGATGTTGTTGATTTATGTTAGTAGAACTAACCAAGACGTGATAGGCTTATTCATGAGCTTGCTTGGCTATTCAGCTCATGATAATCAAATTTGTTTCAGGCTTAATTCTTTAAAGGAAGTTTATAAGAGATAAGAAACACTTTGTTTGATATAGTTAAGTGTTTAATAAATTTGAAATTTTCTAACTCGCGTTTTCGGTTTCCTCTACAGTAATGTCCTTAACTCTAGTTTTCGTCTAAGTCAGGTTGAGGATGTTACACGTCTGAGATTCAAGCCACCCACTTCGAGTTAAAGCCTGTGATGTTCAATATGATCAATATAGTTGGTCAGTTTGGCGGATCAGTGAATGAGGATGCCAGACAATATCTCAAATCGTTCTTAGAAATCTGCGATTCATTCAAGCAACAATGAGTCCCCGAGGACGTCCTAAGGCTGAAATTATTCCCTTATTCATTGAGGAATAGGGCGAAAACATGGTTAAATAGTATCCCATCCAGATCTTTAGAATCTTGGATCGATTTGTGCCGGAGTTTCCTTCCAAGATTTAGTTTTACAAATATGACTGATAAACTGCATAATAATATCACTTCTTTTCGACACGTAGATGATGAGTCCATGTACAAGTCTTCAGAGTAATTTAAGGAGCTATTACGCAAATGTCCCATGCACAGATTTATAGATTGGACGTACGTAACAATGTTTTACAATTGAGTCAACACACTGATGAGGTTGATGCTAGATGCCACGGCAAATGGCACGCTTCTAGACAAATCCGTATAGAAAGCTTGGGAGATTTTGGACAGACTTTCCAAGAACGACTATCAGTTCCTAACCACTAGAAGGGGTGTAGTCAGGCAAAATGCTTCGACAATTGAACTTGATTTTTCAGATGCTATTTCAGTACAATTGGCCACATTAACCAATTTGGTTAAAATATGTAGCGACCTGGCAACACACAGGAGATCTGTAACCCCCTTGACCCGGTCTAGTTGCAAGACTGAATCGAGCAAGTCTCACGAGGAATATTGAAGTAAACCAAAAAGATTTATCTCAATAAACGACCCTATTATTTTCTTTCTATCTTCTCTAGATGTAATGTTATTATCCTAAGAGTACATACTAACAACGGGTGAAATTACGACTTGATTGGGCATCGAATCGACATCAAATTGTTATGGTTGTCAATTAGGGACCATTTTGTAAAACATACAGATTTTAGGGACTTAATTTGAAATTAAAGTTACCATTATTCCATTATTTAGGTTTCGATCCTACAAGTCAATTTTCAGCTTAAAACGACCACCCAAACTCATTCAATTGTATTAACGACATTTAGGGACCAAAACGTAAGAAAACAGAAACTCAAAAGATGCCATTTAACTACCATAACGGCTGGCCGTATTAATACGAGGCCTATTGTTGAATATAAAACCCAAATTCCAGTAACATTTAATCGTATTGATACGCGCCCGCGTATCGAAACGCCTTCCCATTTTGCCTTCAGCCCGTACCGATACAATACTTAGTGTACCAATACGGTATGCCTGAAATGGCTTACCCGTATCGATACATTAGCCCGCATACCGATACGCCTAGGTCTGTAATGGCCAATTTTGTTGTTTAATAACACAAATAAGGTACCAAAACCACTTTAACATGCTTGTAAGACACACATAACATATTCAAGGATCGATCCTCAGCCAAAAGCACTAGGAACAACATCAAAATATGATCACATACACAAAGAGAATTATATAGGCATGCACCCTAATTCCAAGCGAAGTTAAACACCAAAAACCATACCAAAGCTCAAACTAAACAATAGAGGCCATATACAAGTCTTTAAAGGCAACACAAACATGTGCCGAACTAGAGAGTACATCAAACATACTCCCAAATCAAATGACACCGCTCTTATTTCCAATTATTACTATGATTAGTTCCAAAACCATACTTGAGCTAGGTGGAAACTCCTTGGACTCTTTTTCTTGCTTCCTTGTTGTCCGAACTAGCTACTTCTCTGCATTGTTAAGAAAAGAGAGCGTAAGCAAATAAGCTTAGTGAGGGACGTTCATTTGAAAACCACAACACTGCCTTTTTGAAAACATTTTCTCAACAAACCAGTTCCCATCATGCTCAAATACTTTCTCATGCTTTAAAACCTATCAAAGCAAAATCATTTACCTTTCTAGACATGTATCATTTATCCCATGCATTAAACTCAATGCAAGCTTCTCATGCTTGAACATTACAAACCACAATTCAAAATAGAATATTATGTATAAATCCCATTATACAAAATCTTTTTAAAACAATGATACTTGTAATCTAATGTATTGGCATTCAAGTGACCCAGATGACACTACCCCCATCTTTGGATAGCACACCCCTATCCATTAATGTTCGAATATGCAGATACCTTGATGGAACTACCCCAATCAAGTCTCATGGTGAAACTACTCTCACAATAATCTCACTTCGGCCGGGTTGGCACTACCCCCATTGCCCGTTGGTGATAGCACTGCCCCTATCACTCCCATCACAATAGCACTACCCCTATTGTGAAACCGAAGAATTTGCTCACGTACGAATATTGTATATGTTATAGTGCAGTTCTCATCCTATTGGTCGACCAATTATATCCGGCAATATTTAAGTCTCACCACTTGCCAATATACACTTTAAAACCATGTTACCTTACTGTTTTTCAATGCATAATCAAAAACCATTTCTCATCCCATTTCAAAAGCACAACCAATGCATAGCATTTTCTCAACAAAATGTAATCTCTTTAAAATCATAAAACATTCTCATGGGATCTCATAAATCATCTCTTAATTCATAAAAGCATGCATAACAGTAGGTAACAAATCTATCTTCAAAACACGAGCATGATTTAATAAAACAATGGGAAAAACCAAAAACTGAGAGGGAATTCTTCCATACATACTTCTGAGCTTAGATTAGCATTTCAAGCTTAATCTAAACCCCAAACCTTGCTTTCAAACCTTTAAAAAGCTTTTAAAATCTTTTCCACTCACCAACAGTGCCTCGCTTGCTTTGCCGAAGCGACCTCAAGCCTTCGGATCAACCGAAGCTTCCTCCAACGCTATTAGATCAACCTCCCCTAATTCTAACCAAAGAAAAACAGAGGATTAATGCACTTTCCAGCATCAAAATCCCTAGGAACTCAAATCTACACTTTCTCTACTCAACTATCAACATTGCTATCCAAAAGCTACCGAAAACATCGGCGAAACCACTCTAATAAAATCTCCAGCCATTAACCAGTGAGATCAACATCAAAACATTAACAAGAAACATCTAAAACATCTCCTCAACACCAAAATATCACCAGAAACCATTTAACAACTTAAGCAAGCCACATACTTAAAGATCTCAACCTATAAATCTAGCAATCTACCTAGTTTCAGATTACCACATTAAAATCAATTAATAATTATGGTTAAACATCAAAATCATGTTTAATCTCAACCTAAAACCCATCTTTATCAAATCAAAATGAACCTTACTGATTTCACCCATTAAACATCAATTAAACCAATTTTCGACAATTATATCATAAAACCCATTATAAAACATTCATAAAAGATCAAGAACTTGGAAATTTCAGTAAAGAACCTTTCATTAGAAGAGAAGAATGAAACCTTTACCTCTAATGATTGCTTTTCCCCGCAATTGTATAGATTTACATGAGAAAACAAAGATAAAACAATCAGGTTTTGATAGGAAATCATTTAGAGTTAAAAAGATGAATTAAATCAAGTGATTACCTTAAATATTTAAAAATAAATTCATGTTTGGCTGGAGAGAATTTGAGAGAAAAGTTAGTTACGTGAAATGTGTTTTAAGAAATTAATGACCAATTAATTCTCTCCAACTTATTTTATTTAATAAAACCACTTTAAAATTAACCAATTAGGAGGGAAAAAGTCTGAATTACACTTTGGGTCAAATTCTCCTTAAAGACTCAAAGTTCCGATCTTTTACAAATTAGTCACTAAAAACAGTTTTACAATTTTACATTTTGGTCACTTGTCCCAAAATATCAAACCCCCAAAATCCATTTTCTGAAATTGATCCCACCAAAACCATTCATATATTAAATATTAATTCTAAAACATTTTTCTATATTTTATTTCTTCCAAAAACATTTCAAATTGATCTATTCCCGAAACTAGCCTAAATTATTGAAACCAGTTCGACCGAGCCGTCTAGCCAAACCCGGCTAACTCCTAGGCCCAAAATCGGGGTCTTACAATATCAAGGTAGTAAACTTATTTTGTGATTTATGTGATGGATACCATGATTCTTCTGAGTGTCCTCAGAACCCAGAATCTAGCTTTTACGTTGGAAACTACAACGAGAACAAAAATGTGATGTCCAACACATACAATCCAGCTTGGAGGAAGCACCCTAATTTCTCATGGAGTAACAAGAACAATGCCCTTAATCAGAACAGTCAGAACACACAAGCAACCGGATTCCAGCAGAACATGCCACGACAACATATGCCATAGCAACAATCGACACTATCTAGTTCATTGGAAAACTCTCTTAATGCTTTTATGTTAAAAAATAAATCTTATATGGTTGAGAATAGCAGTTTTATGAAAAGGACTGACGCTTTCATTAACAAGACTGAGATGGGACTATAGAACTAGGAAGCAACATTGAAATCATTGGAGACGCAATGTAACACCTCTACCTGGGTTAGTAGTAACTCGGATCGGGAGCGTTACTTAGCAAGCAAAGATAAGACAAGGCATGGCATTCGAGCTATACTAGAACATAGACATGGCAAGGACAATACATGCATTACAAATTCAAGCTTGATTCAATAATCAAACATTACATTCGGCAATCAACAACCAAGAAGAAACAATCATTCATACTTGTTTACTTAGCTAACAAGAAAGCTCACACTTGACTCATAAATCATACTATCAATCGAACTAAGCAATCAAGCATTCAAACAAGGCATAAGCAACCATTCATGCATTCTTTTCATGCAAGTAATCTCAAATGTGACTTCATGTTCATCCTAAACATTCGGCTACACTTACAATACCATTAGATCGATTTCCTTCTTGCTTATATTTCAAGTTACTACTTTATCATGTAGATTACACTTCATTGTTCCCTAGCTTGTATACCTTTAGACATCTTAATCCTATTCTTACTAAGCATGATTATCTAAGCATTCATAGAATTTATTCCATGCTAGCCTTACTCTAACTCATACATTGAACCATTAACACTAGTCATATATTACAAGGCATGTAACTAGTACCTAATGAATCAAAACTATTCGGCCATGCATCAAACAAGTGCACAATACTCATATAATCAAGGCATGAACACAAAATTGAATCATATACTTACTAAGGCCATTCGAATGGAGTTTAAGCAACATGGTTCCTCATTTTCGAATCATAAATCACCATATACATGATCGTTCCAAGCATTCACAAAAGCATGACAAGGTTATCAGCTATTTCGAAGCCAATTTGATCAACATAAGATCATTCCATAGCATCAAAATATGTGCAGCAGTCCATTCAACCATTACAAGTTATTTAAGTTCATTACAAACCATAAACTATGTACATATCGTAGATAGGCCATCAAGCATCATATACAATCTTTCAAAATGCCTATCTATATACTTCTAGTGCCACCATTCTAGGAGAATTCAAAACAAGTATGGAATCATACTTTAACCAAGCTTGTGTAGGATGCTTCTTGCTCAATGAATCAATTTCGAGATCAAGCAATGTTGAATCCTTTAACCTGTAGGTTGCGAAGAATGAAACAATAGTGATAAGTACAAAAATGTACTTAGTGAGGTAGTAACTAGTCTATCCATTTTGTTATTTCATGTTTCATGTCTTTTAGATCAAGTGTAGACCTAGCTAAGGCTTCCAAGCATTAGAGTAGACTTAGCGAGTCTTTCAAGTATCAAGAGTGACCTTATCTAGTCTTTCAAACATCAAGAATATCCTATCTAGGATAGCATGCATTCGGCCAACAAGATTAGGCATCAAGAAATCATAATTCATGAATCAAGCAACATGCTTGCAAAACAAGAAACCGATGAGTCATGCTTTCAAATTAAGCAACATACATTTCATGGCATACAATACAATTATCATGTATAATTGAATCTTAATTCATTTGTTAATTCATTAAACAACACCCTTGGTACTTAGTTTGTATAGGTAATCGAGTCTCAAACCAACTGTCACCACAATATGCACCGTAGTGTTGGTTAACCCTCCTACTGTCGCCAAAGACCACATACGTACCCTTCTTCTATCACCAAATAGAGGCCTTAGCCTTGGACCGTAGTCCACCCGTACACAATGAGCTCTAGACTCTAAGGCATGCCTTTCTACCTAATCCAACTAGCTACCAAGGTTGTTCGAATTACCATTTATTCTAGTTATCAAGTTCAAGATCATGTTCATGTCAATCAAAATCATTTAATGTTAATCCCTTAGGCTATTGAGCCTTAGCTCACAAGTCAAGTGGTTTCAAGATTCATTTCGTCAAAATGAGATCACACTATATCTCAAACAAGTCATTAGCATTCAATCATGTTGCATTAAAGCACATAGAAGCATTCAAGCTATCATCAATCATGCTTAGATATTCGAAATAGACATGTACATAAGACTAGAATCATGTTTCATTTGTTTCTTTAATCATCCTTCCCATATTAAGTCAAGTTCATGCTTAGATTCATTATCATAACAAGAATGTAACAAAATACATTGGTTAGGACCTAGTCCTAACCCTAAAGGTAACTACACTCACAATACAATCCAAGCAAGCTAGCAATTGTCTTGTATAGCTATTCCCTTGTTCTTAGCCCTTGAATGATTTCCTTTTTCTTCCTCCACCAAGTTCAAAGCTGGTTCTAAGACATTATACAAGCAGATGCATATTGAAACAAGTCTCACATGACCATTCAAGCAAGGCAATATTACTAGTACTTATCATACACAATTCTGGCAGCAAGATTATGCTCATATAAGTACAATTCAGCCAACATTTCAATAAACAAAGCTAGGTATAATTCATTTATCCCAAACTGTTACAAAACAGTCCAATAAAATTGTGTATGAAATAGTTTCTAACTAGCTTAAGTGCTGCTGCCTGGCAGCTTGCACACTACATGCTTAAACAGGCATATCTTTTAATTCCTACGTTGGAATTTCGATTAATTTATACCGTTGGAAAGCTAACAAAATTGTATTTAAAACCATAATAGGCTTTCTGTTTAGTTCGTAGCCAATTAATACAATTTATTTTTCGAAGAAGGGCATTTACATTGCCTGGACAGTTTGCACTGTCCAGCTATTTCTATTTACAGTTTATAGTATAGGACCTAGTTTTCAGTTCTGTTTTCTCCTAATGAAAGTAGACATGCAAAGGATCATGTCATTAGAATTTCAGCCCTGAATTTGATCTCTACAAGTTTTGGTGAATTTTCAAAATGATTGCCCAGAACAGAGCAATTCTGGGCAGCTTACACTATGTTGCAATTCTAGTTCTCTATTTCATTCAAACAAGGTCATATCATGACAATTTCATACATATTTAGGCCATCATAATTCATCTAAAAATGTTCTCAAAATAGGGCATAGTCATGTTGAACCTAGTTTAATCCAATAGATCACAATTACACATAAATTCATCAACTAGGCAGTCCATTACCTAATTTACTAGTTCATTTAGGTGTAGTCATTTTTTCAGCAAGTTACCAATTCAGTTAAATCTCCATTTTACCTATCCACATGTTCAAAACAGATTTTTAAATTCATTTAGCATGCTTACACAAATTTTCAATCAAAACAGTCCCCTAATCTAAACTGTTTTGAACCATGTTCATGTTTTAAATTTTCCAGCAATTACACATGAGTTTCATTAGCCATTTGATTACTAGCAATCAATTTCCAGGTTCAAATTGCAAATAGCATGACCTAAACACATAAAGGAATCATCTAATTCATCAATACAACCAAGAACATCATCAAACAATCATTCAATCAATCTATAACATGTTCATCACATTTTCCAGCATCTATCCACTTCAAGTCACATTTCTATTTCAATTCAAACAATTCAAACATGAAATTTACAAGAGAAACAAGTAATTACCTTAATCACTAAGCTATCTAGGCTTAATTTGGAGCTAATTCAAGACTGTAGAGCATGGATTCAAGCTTTCTCCCTTAAGCTTTCTTTCTCTTTTTTTCTCTAGTGATTTTTGGCTAGCTTAGGATAATGGAGAAGATGACAACATCTAATCCATGTTATTGGATTTGTGCAAAGTCTAAAATATCCCTTAATTAATCATTAATATTAAATTAATCAAGGGCATTTAAGAGATGTAGGAATTTTAGCATGCATTCCTTGAAATTGTTAGAGTTTACAAGTTGGTCATCTTAATTTGGTCACTTGCTCTTTCATCCATTCAATTAGACCCTTGTCTAATCAATTTAGCTTAATTTCTAGATTCAATTAAGCTATCAACTTAAGCATTTGATTTCAATACTTCTAGGCTAGGATTTAGGGTGTTACAATTCTCCCCCTTAAAATAAATTCATCCTCGAATTTACCTGAATCAAATAGATGGGGATATTGTTTCTTCACGATTTCTTCATATTCCTAAGTAGCTTCTTCTATCTTGTGGTTTCTCCACAAAACTCTGACAAGAGGAACAATCTTGTTCCTAAGTTTTCTTGCTTCTCGATCAAGAATCTGAACATGCCCTTCGTCATAGGACAAGTCAGGGTTCAACTCAACTTCTTCCGGTTCAAGAATGTGGGATAGATCTGACCTGTATCTTCTGAGCATAGATACATGGAATACATTGTGGATTCTATCAAATTCTTCAGGGAGAGCTAACCGATAGGCCACCAGTCCAATTCGTTTAGTGATTTCGAATGGACCAATGAATCGAGGGCTGAGTTTCCCTTTTCTTCCAAATCGAAGGACTTTCTTCCAAGGTGAGACCTTTAGGAAGACTTTGCCTCCAATAGCATACTGGATATCTCTCTTTTTCAAGTCAACATATGGTTTCTGACTATCGAAAGCTGCCTTCAATGAATCATGAATGATCTCCACTTGTTCTTCAGTTTCCCAAAGCAATTGAGGCCCTAGCACTTTGTTTTCCCCCAATTTAGACCAGCATAAGGGAGTTCTACACTTCCTCCCGTATAGAGCTTCGAATGGTGCCATCTAAATGGATGTTTGATAGCTATTGTTGTAGGCAAACTCTACAAGGGGTAGAGATTTCTCTGAGTTTTTCCCGAACTCTATAACACAAGCACGAAGCATGTCTTCTAATACTTGAATAATACTTTTAGATTGTCCATCAGACTGAGGATGGAAAGCTGTACTTAGGTTTACTTTGGTTCCAAGAGCTTTCTATAGAGACTTCCAAAATTGCGAAGCAAATCTGAGGTCTCGATCGGAGATGATAGCTGTAGGAACACCGTGTGATTGAATCACTTCATGGATGTACAGCTCGGCTAAGGTTTTCAAGCTCATGTTCATTCAAACAGGGATGAAAGGAGTAGACTTTGTGAATCTATCTACAATCACTCGAACAACATCGTTCTTTCTCTGAGTAGAAGGAAGACTAGTAACGAAGTCTATTATTATCTAATCCCATTTCCACTGAGGGAATTCAATAGGTTGGAGCAATCCAGTAGGGACTCGATGCTCGACTTTAACTCTTTGACAAGTCAGACACTTCTACACGAAGTCTCTAATAGCTGATTTTATACCCGGCCACCAGTATAGTGGCTTAAGATCCTTGTACATATTAATAGATCCCGGGTGAATCGAAAATGAGCTTTGGTGAGCTTCTTGCAACATTTCTTGTCTTAGTTCCTCTTTGTTAGGAACACATACTCTATCCTTGAAATAGAGGAGTCCATTTGATTTAAGGGAGAAGTCAGAATTTGACATAGAGTCTAACTTGGATATGATATATTGAAGATCTGAATCAGTTTGCTAGAGTTCTTTAATTCTCGAGATTAAGCTGGATTGAACTTGAAGTTTAGATAAGAATTTTGTGCTTTAGATAAACAAAAATGAGCATTGATAGCTGGAGTAGTTACAAGGAATATATAGAATCATTAAGGAAAATTTCGAGTGATTACTTGCAAAGCAAGCAAGTGTTTGAATAGCTTTCTTGTGATTCAAGTAAGTTCGAAATTGATTGAAATATACTAGAATTTAGATTTGGGAGTTTACCCGAGTATGATTTGCGGCTAAGGGCATCAGCAACCACGTTTGCTTTCCCCGGATGGTAGTCGATAACCAAATCGTAGTCTTTAAGCAATTCAAGCCATCTTCTTTGTCTCAGATTCAAATCTTTCTGAGTCAGGAGATATTTGAGACTCTTGTGGTCTGTAAACAGATTACATTTATCCCCGTACAAGTAAGTCTCCATATTTTGGGAGAAAACACGATAACTGTCAATTCTAGATCGTGTATTGGATAGTTTGACTCGTGTGGTTTCAGTTGCCTTGAAGCATAAGCTACCACTTTCCCATTTTGCATCAGGACACAACCGAGTCCTAAATGAGATGCATCACTATAGACAGTGAATTCTTTACCCGATTCTAGTTGGATAAGAACCGGTGCATGAGTTAGGGCTTGTTTAAGTTGATCGAACCTTCGTTGTTGGCTTTTCGACCAAACAAAAGGTGTATCATTTTGGGTTAACTTTTTCAAACTTGCAGCAATGGATGAGAATCCTTTGACAAATAGCTGATAATATCCGGCTAAACCGAGAAAGCTTCTATTTCACTAATATTCTTCGAAGGTCTCCAATCCAGGATGGATTGAATTTTATTCGGGTCTACTTTAACCCCTTCTGCTGAGATGACATGGCCAAGGAACGAGACTTCTAATAGCCAAAATTCACACTTAGAGAACTTTGCAAACAATTAACGTTCTCTAAGAGTTTGCAATGCAACTCTGAGATGTTCGGAGTGTTCTTCCTTGTTCCGGGAGTAAACTGGGATGTCATAAATGAAGACAACCATGAACTTGTCGAGATAAGGCTTGAACACTCGATTCATGAGATCCATGAAAGCAGTCGGAGCATTCGTTAACCCGAATGGCATTACGAGAAATTCATAGTGGCCATATCGAGTACGAAAGGCTGTCTTGGGCACTTCTTCTTCTTTTACCCTCATTTGATAGTAACCCGATCAAAGTTTGATCTTTGAGAATACCGAAGCATCCTTGAGTTGATCGAAGAGATCATCTATTTTAGGAAGGGGATATCAATTCTTGATCGCAAACTTGTTCAATTGTCTGTAATAAATACAGAGTCTCATAGTCCCGTATTTCTTCTTCACGAACAAGGCTGGAGCACCCCAAGGAGATGAACTAGGCCGTATGAAGCCTTTATCTTGCAAATCCTGAAGTTGCTTCTTTAATTATTTCAACTCAACAGGTGCCATTCGATAAGGTGTGATGGATACCGGAGTTGTTTTGGGTTGAACTTTAATCCCGAACTCTACTTCTTTGGTTGGAGGGACACCAGGGAGTTCCTCGGGAAAAACATCAGTGAATTCAGAAACAACAGGCATGCTAGGCAAACCGAATTCAATTTCATCTTGAAGGATCATATTAGCAAAGATTGAGGTTGGTTTCTTGTCTATTAAGAGAATGGATTCTTTCCCTAAACCCAGGAGATACAGTCTCCGATTTTGGCAATCTACCCAGGCCTCGTGTTTACTTAACCAATCTAACCCCAATATCAAGTCAAATTCACAAAAAGATAGAACATAAAGATCAATAGGAAAGGGTATGTTTCGAATGGTCAAAGAACCTTACTTGTGGTGCAAGTTAATGGGTGTTTTCCCCCCAATGGATTTGAAACTACAAGATTTGATTCAATAATTTCGGGTTTCAATTTTAACTTGTTGATCAATGCAGAACAAACAAATGAATGGGTAGACCCCAATAAATTAAAGCATATGAAGGATTGGAATTAAATTAATGGTACCTACAATGACATCGGGAGCTTCTTTATCATCTTTACCACGAATGTGGTACATACGAGCAGGGGCTCAGGATTCCTGATGAGTTGGAGCATTCGAATGGTTCCCTCTGCCTCTCCCTTGATTTCCAGACTGGGCTTTTTTAGGACCCTTGTTTCGATTGAAGAGAGCTGAGCTTGCATTTCCAGGAGTTCGACTTGGAACCTTGTTGTGATTCTAAGGACAATCCCAGATATAGTGATCTGAGGCTCCACATAAGAAACACAAGTTCTGTTGAGTTCTGCATTGCCCGGTGTGGTGCTTCTGACATAACGTGCAGGTAGAATACTGAACAACCTTACCAGAATTCCCCGTACTATCAATTGAGATCATCGGGGCTGAGGATTTGATTACCGATTGAGGTTTCGGTATATAATTACTCTTATAGACATGAGTATAATTTGAAGAGTGGTCTTTAGAGTGTTTAGCTTTCTTTGACTGCCAATATGGCTTGTCATCATTTCTGGATCGTTTATCCTTCCAGGAGTTTCCACTCTTATGCTTCTCTAAGGCCTTTATCGTCGCCTTCTATAGAAATGGCTCGGTTTACCAAATTTTGGAAGTCGGTAATACCCAGAGCAGTGAATATAGGGCTTAATTCATCATTTAACCCGTCAATGAACATTCGGCACTTGTCAGCCTCGGTTTTAATATATTCTGATTCATATTTCCAATACTTGCAGATGTCGCTTATATACTGTTCAATAGGTCGACCCCCTTGCTTGAGGTACAATAAACGTTTTCGGCGCTCGGCCAAAACTGTTCACTGATATACTTATTCCTAAATTCATCGAGGAAAAATTTCCACGTCTCGGCTTCTACAAGGGCAGTCAATGTAGTAGTTTCCCACCAACTTAAGGCTTCATCAGCTAACAAAGCTATAACACATTCTAGTTTGTGTTCATCGGGACAAGGTAGTTGCTTGGTTAGGATTCGAGTAGTGGCTTCTAGCCAGTACTCAGCTACTTCTGGGTTTGCTTCATCGGTGCCAGTGAAGGTATAAGCCCGATGGTGAGCCAGTTTGTCAATTAGGGCTCAGTTTGGCACATCAACGGTAGGAGCAATAGGGTGATCTTGTTTTAGAGCAGATACAAGATGATTGAACATCTCCTTCATACTTAGAAGACATTCTTGTTGCATAGGATTGATATTAGGAGCTTCCTGTTAAGCAGCAGCTTAAGCTCTATGTTGAGCTTGATGTTGAGAAGGATTTTGTTCCATCCTCACACTGTCTCCTTCATTTGAGGAGCCTTCAGGACTTTCATTATCCTGACCGAGTCTTGTTTCAGACATTCTATGTTCAAATAGAATAATTAGGGGTTCGGTTTAATAAATAAGACACAAGCTATTCAATTCAAGTCTCCTAGGTGGCACAAGTATCCTATATGATGCATGATAGCCCGG